>OZ022563.1:31781320-32981320 GCA_963991005.1 Barypeithes pellucidus
AACTTAGTACTCTTTCACCTTCATTTCTTGTCTTTACCGCGTAACAATCGGCTCCGATTAATATTGTATGGTGTGACAGTTTACTTTTAAAGCAATGCGTAAATATATGATATCGTTGTCATACGAAAAAAAACCGTGCCATCTGAAAGGGGTCTTAGGCTGATATATTAATTGTCATAAGGAGGTATGGCTCCGAAAAAGTTTTTACGTTTTTGTACATGACGTATAACGTATATTTATTTCGTACATGGGTGCCAGCAGTAGTGTGTAAGTAAAGCTGCAAAGACACTATTATCACGTCACATCAGATCACATGCTATCACGCAATGTCACGGCATACCCGAAATATCTACAAGGTGGTTTATGCGTGCTTATAAATAGGTTTAGAACCACCTCATGCAGCTCACGGCAATTCATACTTGACGGCACAATTTTATTTCTGCAAATTTACATATTCGGCACGCGTGATAACACTGTGTCAGAGTTTAATGTTAGAAGGCTACAAGATTCACTTGCGATCTTGACAAACACAAAATATGTAATAAAAATAATCTGCAGTGTACGTAGTCTGTTTCTAAGCCGTGACAGCATGCGCTATTTTGCCGATATGACAACACGTGAATTCACGTGACGTAATAATAGTGTGTTTGCGGCGTAACACTTGCACTGGACCCAGAAAAATAATTATAAGAAATTAGCCATTGTTCTTGATAAATTATATTAATGGTCACTGAAAAGTTTATTATAATAAATTTAAAATTAAAATATAAATATGCGTATAAAAACAGTGAAATTCTGTTAAACTATGTTGATTCTAAAACTATGTTAAATTATTGATCCTGTTTTTTGGCTCACGCATAATCTTAAAATACATTAGCTTATTACAAGTGGACGATCAGGGGTAATTGCCATATAACCCCCAGACTCTTTAGGAATTATTAAAGCAAAATAAATATCTGCAAATTTTATATTCTTTTTATAATAATTTTCACTTTTAGTGCTATTTGTTCGGGTTTGTTCGTTTATTGATAAAAATGGAAAATATTCTTCGTGTTTTAACTTCCAGTCAAATGAATTTTAATTTCTATTTAGCATCTATTGTTGTACGGTGGCGACACTAATATCTATAGATCAAAAGCATATATATAAACATAAAAGTACTAGGTACTATACTGGGTGACTGGTAAACGTGGTTTCCGCATCGGAACAGAATTTTAAACAAAAACAATAAAACGCTTCCTAAGTTCGATAAACTTTAATATAATCAAATATTCCTTAAATATTAAATATACTCAGTTTAATTTAAATCGATAAACTAATTAGTCAATTTACCTACTACTTTAATTAAGGTTGGATATTCTCCCGCTTGAGTGGAGGAGAATTTACGCACTGCATGCGAGTAACAAGGCGCGTGGGGGATGGCCCGGCCAGCAGCAACATTCTACTGTGGGTTTTGTTTCGGCTAGATTACAAAACGCGCACACGGCAGAATTGCAATGACAGTCTGCAATTTACTACCGCGTCGTGCACCAAAATATTTATTTACCTTACTTAAAATTAACTGTTCTTAATATACATTTGTTAGACCGATATAATACTAATAATATTTATAATAAAATTAATTTATTTTGTCTCATCATTACTAACGACCTCATAGCTAAACTCACTTTTTCAGTTCGGATTTCAGATTTAGAGCCTCGGTTTTCATAAAGTATAGTTTTCCTGTGATCATTTTGTGAAAATAAGAACTTTAGTTTTAACATATTATTCATTACTGAGTGAAGGTTTTAGAAATAACCAAGTAAGTGGATTTAGTTCTTTTAAGGAATAGTTAATAAATAAATATTAAAAAAAAATAGTATTGAACATTTTTCAGATTGAAAATGGAAAAAGTTTATTATTTTTTTAAAATCCAAACGTAATCATTATTTATTCGGTACAATACTAATGTTCAAAAAACATTTTTGCATGTCGCTAGTTTAATAATCCATTTTATATGGAATACATTATTTATTAGATGAATAGACAATGGTTTTGAAATGCAAAATTCTTCACATAATCTATAAAATTATTCCAATTTAAACGTGAGCATAGCGCTATTACTATAGCACCCTTATTCGTTCTTAAAATTCACAATTTTTTAAAAAATAATTCGATTGATTACAAACTCTTCGTATCTGCTGGAAAAAAGTTATTTAGAATTGAACTTATAACGATGGGGTTTGAGATCAAGCAAATCAAATTGCGAATAAAAAATATTAATCATAATAATCTTTAGAAATATGAGCCTTCAGTAGTTGCCATACGACCCAAAGGAAATTGCGACCTGGTATAAAATAGTTTTAGACAATTTTCATTTCGGGGGAAAACCAGTGAAATTTATACCATTAAATAATTAGAGTTATTAATAAAATAGCGTCGTTGGAAAATTTATCTTAAATCGGCAAAAATTAAGTAAATTAGTACAAAAATGAGAACAGGAAGTAGAAAATTTTACTAAAAGAAAATTTACAATATCCGCAAATTAAATTTACTATTAAAATAGCGCTACACATAGTACACAGGTAGAAATATATTTTTTAACCCATTAGTTTATAATGAAAAATGTATGTGTTTCAAAATTCTTTCTATATAAAAATATCTGCCTACTAAATTATTTTTGATAATAAATAAAAAATTCTCTTTTAAATTATTTATTTTAAATATAATTTTTTTGTGGCGATGGCTTGTTTGAAGTCTGACACCGACTCCGCTGGGCCGGCCGGCATAGGTCCATTTAGTTCAGGAGGCGTCGTCAGCTTCATTTGTATCTGCTCGCAAAAAATAATATTTATTAAATAAATCAATCAATAATTCAATAGAGAATTTTTAATTCCGTGGGAATTCGATCACAGATTTCAATATCATCTATACTCTAATACACACTATACATCACAAATTCAGTTGACTGACCACACGGTTTCAAATTCCATTGACATATTGTATTTAACTTGATACTACTGAACTACTGATTACAGAAAGAGCCGAACGAATAAATAATACTTAAATATATTAATATGATGATGTATTATGGATGATGGTTATATAAACAGAGTTTTAATTAAGAATTATCTAACCACACAAAAAAAATTATAATGTCTGCACTTCGTAAGAACAAAGTCTGACCGAACTACAAAATTTAAATTTCATTAGACTACATTTTAAACCGCATTAATGGAAAAGGGATGCATGCGTTCCTTTAGTTCTGGTCAATATGTATATTTTAACCTGTTCTTATACATATTTTTATTTTAGCACCTTAATGAGAATTCCCTTTTTCAATTAACAGTGTCTACTTGTAAACGATAAGAAAATATCGATTTTTATTATATTTTTTAGGTCAAAGCAAAATGAAAAAAATTGTACAAATTGAAAGTCGTGTACGCGGAGGGGTTCGACAATTTGTCTTGTATTAATATAATATTGTTCTAATTTAAATACTATTTCTAAAATTAAAGAGGAAGTTTCAAGTCGATATTGTTGTGATAATAAGCAATACCTAATAAATGGTTTTAAGCACGATTTGATAACGTTGTATTTATAATTCTTTTTCAAAAATAAACTCAACCTGCGTATTAAGTTTAGTGTGCGAACTAAAAATAAATTTAGTTTGTAAACAGTGACCAAGTATAAAATATTTTGAAAGTGTTCGTTTCATTAACATGTATGTTAAAGTATAATAACAAATACTTTAGGCGAAATATTTTAGGAAAATTAAACAAATTCACACACACAACAGTTTTATCGCTACTATCATTCCCAATTCTTCTGCTATTTCTAAATTTTCCTTATTGGATTTCTTATCTTCACCCTAGGAGTTTATTTTGCTAGTTCTTATTATTTAATAATTTATTCTTTAAAAACTAGTTTGAGCTTATTTATCATTACATACAGGGTTCTGCAATAGTGCGGCAGGCTTCCATAGCTCCTATATGAATTAAGTTAGAAATATCATTCATTTGCTGACTTATACTGTATAATGAGATCTATTTCAGAAAAATATTTTTCCATATAAGGTGGCCCAAAAAATGTGATAACACTATGTATTTTTTTAAATAGGGCACCCAGTATTTTATTGTATATTAGGCTGGTATTGGTTTTCTCTATAATTAGCTAAAATGTTATTTGATTTGCTTGATTAGTTTAGGAGCCATAAATTAAAAACTTTGAAAAAAGTTTTGTAGTCCTGGGAAGAAAAATCAAAAAGCATTCTAAAATTATTTTTTAACCACCGGATTGAGTGACCTTTAAAACTTGGGGTTTAAGGGGTCCTCTACCCAATAGGTCGCGTTTCAAGCGCTATATTCTACAGTTCGTTGTGTGGAGAGAAAGCGAGATACAGAGTTGCCGTTTGTTACACGTCTTTATTCATATATTATAAGTACGAGGAAGCAACAAAAAAATCAGTATCTGCACACTCTCAGCTATACCAGCTACCAGAATCAAAAGAAAAGAACAAAATATCAGACTTTGGCGTAATTTTGAAAAAAAATGGATTTCTTCGTTTTTTTGAAAGGTTTTTTGCTTGAAAACAAAAAAAAATTTTACGACAGTCATTGAGGTACCGGTTATAGCGATGTATGCACAGAAAGTCTGTGCCAAATTTCAGCCGAATCCGTTGGGAACTTTCCGAGATATCGCCGGAATTTTCCGGAAAAACATTGTTTCGAGAAAAACGAGATTGAAAATCCGAGGATCGGATCATTTTTTATATCAATAAATTGGAGCACGTGGAGGGAAAGATGGAGAATAGTTGACTGCCGAGAAGAACCTAACCGTTTACAATACAGGAATCTCCGTCAGTCGGTCAGGTCAATCGGACAATAGAAGTGGGCAGAGAAGAAGCAGCCGGCCGCGCGGTAGATACCTGAGACCGCTCGCTCGCTCGGGGCCACGGCCGCGCTTGCCTTTTCATCTGTATCTCCGTTAATTATGGAAGAAAAAAAAATCCTCTGGCACAAATGTTCTTGAAACCCTAGAGATCAAATTTATGCAAAAAAACCGAAATTTTCAAATTTCTGGGTAGACCCCCTTAAAGATACTATGAATCTAATAGTGTTTATCTATTTTATATAAGATGTTCATAATAAGTTTCCAAAAACGACATATTTCAGAATCATTTTTCTCAAGATTTTCAAATGGAACACCCTGTATATTATTTTGATAAGAATTTATAAGCATACCATAGCCACCTTGATTAACAATAATTGTAAACTACAGTAGATATTTAAAATATATTCCACCACCGATCTGTGCACATGAATATAAGTTCTTGAAAAGATCTGTTTCCATTCCTTAACATTTGAGGTGAAATACTAGCACAATGGTTCATTAATAGTGGTTGGCTTTGAAATAAAATATGGATTCATTAGTTAATTAGAGTTTGACTAGTTTTTAATTTAAAAAAATTGTTATTTAGGGCCAATAAATTATAACAAGAAATTAAAATGGATTTTATTGGTTGGTTAATATGATCTTTGTACTTGGTGTGAGTGAAAATAATTGTTTGATAGAATTTTGCCTCACGTTATCCAGAATATTACTTTTTTTTTGGGTAACCACCTACAACTGCTATTAATATGCAGCAAAGAATAATACGAGACGTTTTTCCTAGTCTTTCACCTGAAAAGTTGAGGGATGTAACCAGATTTTAATTAAAAATAATGCTTATGAATTCTACATACAATAGACAAATAATATACCAATCCAATTGAAAATCTTGAGAAAAATTATTTTGTAATGCGTTGTTTTTGGAATATGGATATTATAAACACCTTGTAAATATATAAACACTATTAGATTCATAGTATCTCTAGACCCTTTCTTATAAAGCTCACCCAATATTGTGAACTCCAGGACTCCAAAACTTTTTTAGTTTTTAAATTATTGCTCGTAAACTACCCAAGCAAATTAAATAACATTTTAGGTAATTATAGAGGACATGATCCAAAATATACACTAGAATACTGGGTGTCCTATTTAAAATACAACTTTATGTTATCACACTTTTTTGGGTCACAATGCATATTTATAATCCTTCCCGAATCAACAATGACCTTGAAGTCCTTTCCCCTCTCCTGAACTCAAATTCACAGGTTTAGACCCATCCACTTCAATAGCTTCAAGCGCGCCACACCTTTTTTCTAGGAACTGGAGAAAATCGTCAACATTTGGCAACGCCTGACTGCTATCATTTTCCAACTCATATGCCTTACGAGTTTGATTTATTTATTTAGCGTATGGCTACAATCACAGGTAGGTAGGTACACAGCAAAATAACAAAAATTTCACAAACAAACATTAAGATTACAAATATATTCTATTGACTCTCTTGTCGCAATCAGGAAATCGGATGGATTGCCACTGTAGGAACTAATTGGGCAGTCCTCTACCAGATGTTTAATAGTCTGTCTTTCAGCGCCGCAGTCACAGTTTGGGGAAGGTATTTTTCCCCACCTGAAGAGTGAGTCGGAGCACCTGCCGCAATTCGTCCTTATTCTGTTAAGTGTTGTCCAGATTCGTCTTGGTTGATCAAAGCCCTCTGGCCTGCTTGTAACGCATGGCATATCCCGGTTGGCAGGTGTGGCCTTCTTCTCCCAGTCTTCTTGCCACCGCTCAATTATGTTAAAGTTTTCTTCGATAAGAGTTTCTGCCGTTCTCAGAGGGGGTTTTCGTGAGCGTAGTCTATTTATGGTCCTACCGGTAATTCCAACGTGGGAGCGAAGCACAGGGTCGGCGTTAATTTTTTCATATTCCCTCACCAGAGCATGCTCTCGGCGAATTTGTGGAGGGGCTATGTGGCTCAGTGTGGGTAGCCAATAAGTGGGCGTGGCCTTGATTGTGCACATAAAAAATATTTTCTTGATCCTATGATATGTGGTATATACAAATTAAAAATGAGTAGGTTTAGTTATTCCTGTAATTAATGAAAAAGTAAAAAATTGTGCATAAAATTTACTGACACCATACCAGAAACATTGGCCATTTAAGAAACCATCAAATTAAAAGCGAAAAAATTAATTTTATTTGACGGAAAACATTTATAGTCATTACCTAAATATATAGAATATATAGAACTTAATTAATTAAAACCCTTTGTTCGTAAGCTAGGTTTCTATTGAAATGGCCTAATAATATTAATGCCAACCCGATCAAACCCAACAACGAGCGCGGGAGCGGCTTCGCCATTTCATTTAATTTTTTAACGTTTAACGTAATTAATATTGTTATACTATGTATGTTATATGTTATATATATTCCATATAATGTGACTCTAGAAGTTCGTTGGTAATTAAATGAACATAATAATTTATATCCGTTAATGATTATTACATTTTTGGCGACAGAAATAATTATGGTACCCAAAAACTGTATATCTGACGGAGTCTCGAAATTAAATGCATCGCGATTACAACACTTCCTCCCTTTATATGGGAACGGAGAAAGTAAAATAAATTTATATTTTTGGTACATAAAGTTTTTTTTATTAATCTTCTTATATTTAGCTGTAAATTGCACAATTCACAGACCAATATTTTACTCGTAAAGTTAAGTAACAAAAAGTATTTCATAACTTTAAACAGAATGAACCGATAATTTATAATACTTTCTGTGTAGTCAATTTAACGCCTGAACTGTAATTATATGCCTTTAAAAAAAATTACTCCCATTAAGCTTATTTAAGTTGTCATTAGATAATCTGACATCCGTCTACTCTGTAAAAGGTAAAATATTATTGTCGAACTGAGAGAAAATTGAACATATTATGATACATTTTTTATCAAAAATAAGTCAATATTTTTATAACTTATGCATATTGTGGAATTAATCAAGCTTATCAGAGTGTAGAGTACCTAAAGGAAAACACGGCATTTATTGTTGTATTTGTTTTTACATTGAAAAACAACATATTTAATATTAAATTAAAACGCACCGCTGCGCGTTACTAAATGCTGTAACTGGAACATAACTAATACTGTAGCTTTGTAGAAGTAACCAAAGGTGGGTTGGTTGGTTGGTTAAAGGCGGGGATCGGTTTAAAGGCCCGAACTTCAAATCACTGCAGCCTTTCGGCTTAATGTGTACCCCGATCTTGTTAGAAGAGGTTTGTCCCTTCTATGAGATCCAGTAACCTTCTACCAAGCTTGTCATGTGGGAGGTTTTGGGGGTTGTATGTTCCCGAAGATATTTTGTCTTCTGCGAGACAGCGCTACGCAGCGGTATATTATGTGTGAGGCGGTTTCATCCTCTTCGCCGTAGAGTCTACATTCAATGGATCCGTTATTTATTCCTATCCGTTGAAGGTGTTTTCGCAAGCGGCAGTGGCCTGTTAGCAGACCCATCACTTGTTTTAACTGGGACCGCGTCTGAGTTAGCATCTCATTCGATAGTATTTTCGATGGTTTTCCAATTACGGCCCGTGAGTGTATTTGACCAGGTAACTCTTGCCATCGAGATAGGTGTTGTTTTTTCGACCATCTATCTAATGTTGTTTTTGTTGCCTGTTTTGATATTCCAAAGGCCGGTTCGTGGCCCCTGAGACTTTGAGCAGATCCGGCTCTCGCTAGTTCATTCGCTTTTTCATTTCGTAATATCCCAGAGTGACCAGGGACCACAAGAGTTCCACCTTGTTGGCACTCCAGTGTAAGTTTTGAAATAAACCGATTGGAGTCCAGAGCCTTAAGAGCAGCTTGGCTGTCCGAAAGGATGTAAATCTTTTGATCGTGGTAGCCCTTTTCAAGATTTGGTATTATACATGCTTGTATGGCATGAACTTCCGCTTGGTATACTACGAACAAACCAAAGGTGGGACTTTGCTGACATTTTTTTAGTAATAGTAAATACCATAGCTTTTACAGAGGTTGTTTCCCAATAATTGAATAAGAGTAATCATCAAGATAAGGAGGGCCTCTATATAGAGCTCGTTAATGGTAACAGATACAACTTCGATTAAACGTGGAAAAAATATCGCAATCAAAGAACGAACAATATGCCGTACAGAAAGCATTAGTAAGATTTTTAAGTTTTGAGTTGTTTAAGAAAAAGTGAAATTTTGAATTTTTAATTTTTTCGACGTTAATATTAAAGTTAGAGCAAAAGACGAAACATTCCCACAGTAACTATTAGTGAATTCTAAGGATAAATAGCAAATTTTTTATACGACGTTTCGTTCGTTTCGTTTTCAAGCCATCATCATCAACTTCATTTTTTCTAATACGGCCCTGATTTCATAATGTGAAATTCTAAGACTTCTTTTTATTCTAAATTCAACCAAACATTATCGTTTAATTGCGTTTCGAGTCTTTTTAATCATAATAAAATTTTCAGGATACGGACCTGTATTTTCCATAATTTTGTAAAAACAGTTCAATGCAGTAGGTACTAAAATGAATATTTATTATTTTATTATACATATATATATGTATTACAAATGGAAGATGTTGGCCCCCCGGCATCGCCCGGTGAGATACCATTGCATCGGTTTAGGCGGCGTGAAGTTTGCTCCTTGAGTTAACTTTTGCTCATTGAGTTGACGTTTCGTCGCTGTGCCGATGTTTCCGGTTACCAGGGTGGGACCCCCCAAAAATAGCATGATGGAAGCTCCAGGCCCAAAATATTCCGGAGGTAAACTCGCCCCCCCCCATTCGGATCTCCGGGCGGGGGCCCCATCAAGCGAAGTTCATCAAACGATAACCATTTCCGATAATTTACTGGGATCTAACAACACTCAACGAAGAAATGGTGTGGCACCTGCAGTTGCTAACCAACCCAGAACTTGCAACTTCAAAATTGATTTTTGCAATATTAGAGGGTTTAACACGAACATCAATTCAGTCCACCAGCACTTAGAATCTTCCAAGCCTCACGTGCTCGCACTGACCGAGACAAAGGTCAGATCGTCAACAAACACCGTCAGCTATTTATACCCTGGATACGATTTTCATTTCCGATTCCGACGCAACTGCCTTTACCGTCCTCCAAGTGATACCCATTACAGAGACCGTTTCTCATCACTAGCCAATACAATCGACTTCTTGCAGACCAACCATCCAAATGCCGAGATTGCTATCTTTGGCGACTTTAACGTCCACAATGTCAACTGGCTCAAATACTCAACTACAGACGATGAGAAAGGCCGCGAGGCCGAATCCTTCGCGATCAGTTCTGGTCTAACTCAACTCGTAGAAGAACCAACGCGGATTCCAGACCGAGCTGGAGATTTTGCTAGTCTTTTGGATCTTTTCTTAACGTCAAATCCTGATCTATATACAGTCACCGTACAACCTCCGTTAGGATCTTCCGATCACAAACTTATTTCAACTCTAAGCGAATTACCAATTAATTCTGAACAACCTCCTAAATCTCGCAAGATATGGCATTACAGATCGGCCAAGTGGGAAGACTTGAAAGACCATTTTCGCACTTTTCCTTAGATGAGCGCATGCTTCTCTTCTGATGATCCATCCGTCTGTGCTGGGGAGGTCTCCGACGTCATTCTAACGAGCATGGAAGCATTTATCCCCTCCTCCCAAAAACGCCCTTCCAACGGCAAGCCCCGGTTTAGCAAGGATTGTGAGTGTGCTGTCAGATCAAAAAATCTGGCATACCGACAGTGGCGTAAAAACCCTACCACTGAAAATCGTACCATCATTGCTACCGCTCGAAACCAATGTAAGCTAATAATAGATCAAAGCAAAGAAGCCCATAACGTGAAGATCAAAAACAAACTTCTTGACAGTCCAAACGGATCAAGGTCCTTTTGGTCAGTCGCTAAGGCCATCAGCCAAAATTTTACCAAATCAACTATTCCACCTCTAACACATTCCGATGGTACAATAGCATCCACAGCCGGACATTCCTGCAGTTCAATCCGAAACGACCGAAATCGTGTTTCGTCAGCATCCTGTCAAATGAATCCTGAAAGGACTCGACGTGAAAAAAGCTACTGGTCCAGACGAAATTTCTATTATAGTTCTCAAGAGATGCGCCGATGAACTAACACCAGTATTTTGTAGACTTTTCAACTTATCCTACAAAAAAGGAATATTTCCATCTTGCTAGAAGACGGCGCGAGTCCAGCCTATTCCAAAGAAAGGTAAGAGAACCCTGCCTAACAACTATCGACCAGTCGCGTTGCTTTCAGTTATATCAAAAGTAATGGAGAAAGCTATTAACCAATATCTTCTAAAGCACCTGGAAGGCTTCAACATTATCAGCGATCATCAATATGGTTTTTGGAAGTCCAGATCAACTGGAGATCTTCTAGCCTATGTCACACATATTTGGAACAACGCAATCGAACATCATGGGGAGTCTCGGGCTGTTGCATTGGATATTTCTAAAGCTTTTGATCGTGTTTGGCACGAGGGGCTACTAATTAAACTGCGATCCTATGGTATGGCCAGTCGATTCTGTGCATGGTTGTCTACCTTTCTTCAGGACCGCTCTCTGCAAGTGGCGATTGACGGATTTCTCTCAGACACCTTCACCATCAATGGCGGTGTTCCTCAAGGGTCCATATTGTCTCCCACTTTCTTCTTACTCTACATTAACGACCTTCTAGTGAAAACTAAAAATCCGATATTTAGTTTTGCTGACCTTGCCCTTTTAATTCCATCCAGAGCGACGAATAACAGAAATACACGACGAACCACTGCCGCCCATCCATATGTGGTTAAGCTTAGTCCTCGAACTTCATTATTTAAGAATTCTTTCATCTGGAGGACTTCATCCTTGTGGAACGACCTTCCCGAGGTCATTCTACCCAACGAATATAACCTCCAACGGTTCAAAACCAACGTGAATCGCTTCTTGCGCACATGCACCACTCCCAGAGTCCCCTAAAGGATTTTTCCTATAGTGCTTGTGTTTGATCATAAAATAAAAATTATAATGCTTTATATAATAATCATAAAACTAGATAAATAACCTAACAACCACAAAACAGTAAGTATGAAAAAATAAACAACAAATAGGTACATCGTCAGAAAGCATTAATTAAACTAAAACTAACAGTAGATTAGAAATTAATTTTCCGAAAGGAGGTCGAATTGATTTCCGTCAGTCTCCAAATAAATAGTATCTTAAAATTGCAGAATTTAAAACATTCATTAACATTTGTGGCCTTTCCCTTTGACAGGCTTCAGTAACTTTACTAATCGTCTAAGGTCTCTGGAATATGACGTTTATTTTTTCATAATTACTGTTTTTGTTATTGTTAATAAATTATTTGATTCTTGATTATCATGTAGTGCATTATTATAAAGGCATTTTAAAAATATTCATTTTAGTATTTACTGCATTTATTGTTTTAATAAAATTATGGAAAATACAAGTCCGTATTCCGAAAATGTTATGAAGATGATTAAAAAGGCTCGAAACGGTATTAAACTATAATAATGATATTAAAATAAAGAAAGGGTTTAGAATTTGACATTATAAAATCAGGGTCGTATAAAAAAAGTTGTTATGTATTCTTTGAGTTCACTAAAAGTTGCTGTGAGAATGTTTTATCAGTTTTGCTCTTTAATATTAACGTCGAAAAAAAATTAATCAGAAATACAAAATTTCAGTTTTTTTTTTAATAATTTACAACTTAAAAATCTTACCAAAGCTTTTTGTACTGCTATTATTCGTGCTTTGATTGCGATACTTTTTCCCGAGATCCCCATAGAGGCCCTCCTTATCTCAACATTTTGTTGTATATCAAGCAAGTAAGACGTCTAATCCACACCAAACCAACAAAACAAAACATCCAACCAACAAAACAAAAACATCCAACAAAACAGAAACACAACAAGCTAGCAACTTTTTGAAAACAAAACAAAACGAGAACATGGGTCCACACTAGCGAGACAAAATGTCAACAAAATGTATATCTAGTAACCGTAGTTTTGGTGTATTTAAAATATAGGAACTCCAAAAGGACTTCACACCGCATGCAAGAGCAGCTAATCATACCAGTCCCTAAAGCCACAAATAATTTTTCTTTTAATAATAACATTAATACTACCTGTCAAGCAAACAATCTTGTGAGTAATGACCTTTTTTAAAGGGTTTTATAAATTAAAAACTATGGATTAAATATTGATAGTCTACCACTATCGATAAACTATCGATGGTACGACTATCCACAGTTCTCAACCTCTACCTGTCAGTGCTGCTGTGTTTCCACTTGACTATATAGTATATCGTCGATACTTGAATCTCTGTTCGAATTTCCACGGAAATTAAAATTCTCTCTTAAATATTATTTTTTGCTGGCGGCGGATTGTTTCAAGCCCAACACGGCTAGGGCGGCATCAGTTCAATTAGTTCAGGACGCGCCGTCGGCGTCGTTAATCTGAACGAAAGAATTATATTTATTAAATAAATAATTCAAGAGAGAAGTTTTAATTCAGTGGGAATTCGATCACAGAAATGACAAACAAATATATACACCTGCAGTGTTGTCCGCGACGGGAAAACAAGTTGCGAAAAACATACAAAACATAAAAGTTGGTAAAATGTTGCCGATTAGAATTTATTAGTAATAAGATTTCAGATTTGTCAAAATAATGTAATATTTTTTTTTTATATTACATTTAATATAATATTTTTCTAAAGGAAATATAATTTTTTTCAAATGACCTTCTCTAGATCAAAATAGGTCTGAATATAAAAAAGTTAAAAACCAAGTTTAGTTATTCATAAGATATTACTATCCTCGAGTTATGAACTGTGAAATAAAAAAATATAATACTTTAACTTTTTATAGCATTCACCCTGCAGGTTCAGGGTTAATGAACGTTATATTCAAACTTTTGTACTAGTTTGCAAGCTTCCGCACCATGAGATAGACCAATAGAAAGAAATACAAGAAATATAATGCAATTTCATGAACAATGTCAATATTTCATAAAATCTCAAATAGTGAGGTATTTTTTTAGTGTTTCTTAGTGTTCTGTCGGGCAAAGTATCAAAATCGATTTTTCCCCACTCTAAAAGTATTAACAGATTTTATTGTCTTTAAAATGCTTTATTAACTAAAGAGGTTTAACTTTAGTCTGTCAAAATATTTAAACATATAGGGGAGATCGGGGTAAGATGACGATACTAAGGAAAAATGAAAATACAAAGAAACTGAATTTATTTCAAAGGTAAATACGTATCAATACAAACATGTTTATGACTTTGTTCAATGTAAATCTAACCGAAACTTTGAAAACATAAATGAATTTTCTTTAAATAAACAAAAAACAAAAAATGTCATTTTCGTCAACTTACCCCCATTACGGGGTAAGTTGACGAACCTATTGGGGTAAGATGACTATTCACAAAAATCACAATGAAAACTACCAAAACCTTCATAGCCGCTGCATGCTTCGTGCCACCATGATAAACAATGACAACATTGCAACCAATTTTCAGATGGTGGGTCATTATATTCTTCGTTACATGCAGGGCATAAATATATAATCTCACTACTGGGCCCTACAATATCAGCAGCACTGGGATCAGAAGCACTGGGACCTGCAATATCAGCATCACTGCGATGGGCAGCACTGGAACCTGCAATGTCAGTCCCACTGGACAATGTTTTCCGATGTTTTTGTGCTCTATTTTCTTGAATTGTAGATTTATTTTGAACTTTCAATTGTTTCTTTTCTTGTTTTAATTTTCTTTGTTTATCTTTTTCTTCGATCTCTCTTTGTTTTTGTTCTAGTTCTAACTTCATTGGAGTTCCACTTATAACAGAACTTGACAATTTTTTTCTAGGGTTTGAGGATCGTTCAGATATTGCAATTGGCCTCACGTCCCAAATAGTAGGCCGGGGGTCATTTGAAGTGTCTTTGTCTGGAAATAATTGACGTTTATGTGTCTCTATTCGACCTACAGTTGAAGTATTAAATGATTCTTTTGATGTGGTCTGTTCAGTGGTAGTAACAGATTTTATTTTTTTAGCTAACAAACTTAGAGGTATTTGATCATCTTCATCAGACGATGACGAATCCGCGTTTTCTATTAACGGCCTGGCATCGTCGTCATCATCATTTATCAAAACGACATGGTTCACTTCAGGTTGTTCAATACGCTCAGTTGTTTTTGAAGCTACGAAATCACTGTCGTCAAAAACCAGAGGGTTAAAAGGCTCAATACCACAAGCTCTGAAGCCGCTTACAGCATTATTTATGTTGGCTGCCCTGCAGTAAGCCTCCCCAAACAGAGGTCCTATATTTTTGTCGGTTATTGCAATCCCTGGATGGTTAATTAAAAACGAATCACACATTTGATTGTAAAATGCCTTAAAAGGTCCGAAAAACGAAACGTCTAATGGCTGTAGTCGGTGGGTCGTGTGAGGAGGAAACCCTACCAGCACAATTCCATTTTCTCGGCAAAAGTTTATTCCAGAAAGGGAAATATGAGAACTGTGATTATCAACCAGTAACAATACGGGATCATCAATAGACGGCTTTGCGTAATGTGCAAAATGTTTTAAGTAGACAAGAAAAGTTTCCGTCGTCATCCAGCCTGAAGGTTGTGCCCTACCATCCGAACCGGGAGGACAACCATTTAACAATTCTGGTTTCATTCTAACTCGGCCAAATATCAAAAAAGGAGGTACGTATGACCCGGCAGCACTCATTGCACACACTAAAGTTGTATTTCGACCTCTCTCGGCTGTCACTATTTTTGCAACTCGTCGTTGGCCTTTAGGAGTGATAACTTTTGGTAGCTTTGTTGGTACAGTTGAAAGACCAGATTCGTCTGCGTTGTAGATGCGATCTGCTTTAAACTTGTATTTGATCCTAACCTCTTCCAAAATTGTAAAAAATTTGTCGACGGCGATCTTATTAAATCCTCGAAGCCGTGCAATTGAAGTTGCTTCAGGATTTCTGAGACTCATATTGTTATGTGCACTAAAAGATTTAAACCAATCAGTCCCGGCTGCTTTTATTTCCCTGTTAAACCTGTGTTCTATACCATTCGCTTCAGCATATTGATATGCGAGTTTCCGAACTTGTGTGGAAGTTAACCCAAGGCCGCGTTGATTACATTCTGTAAGATAGCTAACAAATTCTTGCGTCTGTTGAACATTAAAGGTATTCTTAAAACGACCTCCGCCATCCGGGAACTCTTCACCTCGGGCGTCTCTTTTTAAGTATCTTCGTAACGTAGGCTCAGGAATATCGTAAGTTATTGCGGCTGCGTTACAACATAAAGATCCGTTGCGTACTTCCCTCATAGCTGCTACAAGCGAATCTTGAGTCCACTCCCTACGATTGGTTTTGCGCTTGTATACCCGCGGCATTCTATAAAAAATAGTGGCTTTAAGATATTGCTTGCTTGGGGTAAGATGACGTCATTCGTCATTTTACCCCCGTCAATTTACCCCCGGTGTATAAATTATAAAATTTTGATGCTAAAATTTAACGAGAAACAAAACATCAACAATTTTACTACTAAAAATAACTATTAGCATTAAAGAATTGCTGGTAACAAATTGGGCTTATTCACTTACTTGAAAAAGGCACAAATCGATGTTAAATTTGGGAAAATATTACAACCGATACTATCAAAACAGGTGTTTACGTATGACTGCTATGGTAGTGGGCGGGCCGGACTACTACGCCATGATTTTAATGCGGGTCACTGGTACCTAGATGGCGCCAGTAGTAGCATTCCAAAAATTAATTCTTTTAGTCAAATATAGCAGATCGTCATCTTACCCCGTTCGTCATCTTACCCCGATCTCCCCTACTCTTCCAGTTGACTTTTTCACCACGTCATTGTTTTTATATTCGATATGACGTTTACGATACAACTTTAGTTTAATATTTTTGCAGTTAATTCATTTTTCTGACGAATACATTATTATTATTATTATTATTATATTATAAATAATATAATAATGTACATAAATCCCAGACGACAGTTAATTTAGTACGGTTTTAAATTAGAAACCGTTTAGTGAATACGGCTGTGGATTTTTTTCGAGGTTAACTGGTCCCGCAAAATTTAATCATGATTACCCTTTATAAACAAATCTGAATAAGACTACTAATTCAATCAAGAAATGAATAAAATCATAGTTTTTTGCTGTAGCACGAAAATGCTCGCCAAATAGTTTATAGGTATTACTATTTTTTTTATTCTTGTCTTAAAATGGCACATCAAGAGAAAACTGACTACAAATTTTTGAAAAAAAAACACAGTTACCAGAAATATAATAGTTCTTTGACAATGGCGAATAGTTTCTCTATTCACTATTGTTAGAGACGAGTTATTTTTAAAACACTGTTAAAAGATTTTACCATTAAAATTTTTTTTTCAGAGATGCGTAGAATGACTAGCAAATTAGAAAAATTTTGGGAATTTGGAATCGGACGGATGGTAAGTAGTTTTACTTCAACTGACGCTTGATATTTTCTATTAGAGCAACAAAGTACAGATTACGATGCTTCTTCAATATATGTTGGGAATCTACCAATTAAGTTTTATTTTTTAAATCACAATACCTATAAGACATAAGACGTAAATAAATATTATTTACAAATATGTCATTATATAAATTGTAAATCCGGGTGAAAAGTAAGTAATCATAATAATAACCAGGATAAAAATAAAAGTTATCAAATAACTTAGCAATATTAATTTTGAGTAATGACATATTATCTTAAGTCGATAGAGACAAGATTTTTATAACTTCAAAAATGTAATTTCTCACAAAATTTTAAGTATTATTTAATTATATCAATTAAGAATAAAAAATTATCCTTTATTGTTTCTTCACAAATGTAACCAATTGCTTACAAAACATGCCAAGAAAATATATCATTGCCATTGGAATAGATCCACGTTTCATCGAAAAAAGAATTTCACGTATTTATGAATACAATTGCGATTTTCAAAATATTTTTATAGGAAACAAGCTAGGATGAAATTTTTTTCCTTACCGATGAGACATTAGGCACTCCCGGTTCCCAGCACTGCACTGAGAAAAATTCTAGCTAAAGAATATTTGCTAAGATTATTTTAGCTGGGATAGAATATTTTCTACCTGTAACAGTCAAATTGATTCCTTGTGACAGTAGAAATCATTTTCCTGGTTATTCTTTATTCTTGTTAGACGAAATTTTGCTATTTTACAAATATTTACTTATAGTGACAATTAAATGACATTAAAAATATTATTTTCTATCACTAATCTTAAAGAACTTTTTAAAAATTTTTTCGTCAATGTAAAGTTTTCCTGAGTGGCACGATTAATTTTTTGATTGAAACGACCTTCGTCACTTGTTCGGTTATACTCTCATCCACTTTACGTTGTGCCGTGCGTCCAACAAATCCTCTTTTACTGGTTGATATATCGTTTCAATTGACTGTGCTGTGCTGTGCGCCATTTTGAGAAATATAACAAAAACTTTTAAAAAGTTGTTACAACTTTAAACAAATAACGCTAAACAAGGAAATGGTATATTGTGTATATTATAGAACACATTTTGAATGAAACACTTATAAAAGTTACCAAACATAACCTGTCTTTCTTCTGGGCGTAAGAAAATATCTTTATTATCATAGTGTCAATCGGTGATAAGTTTTAAGCATAAAAACTTTCCTTAATTATAAATAGACTTTCCTATTTTGAATTCTAAAATACTTAACTGCCTAATATTTTTTTTATATTCTTAAATCATTGCCAATAAACTCATTATGGGGACACATATATATTTTTTATTATTATATCGGAAATTGCAATAGAAACATACTTATAGAAAAGTTATAAATGTGTACCAATGTCTCGTGACATCGAGGGATTGGCATTTCATCGCGACCGTTTCGTTGGGACCGCTTCGCCGCGACCGTTGTGCTGGGACCATTTTGCCGCGGCCGTTACGTCGCGGTCGTTTCGACGCCGGCCATTATGCAGCCGGCCGTTTCGTCGCGGGCCATTTCGCCACCGTACTTGGTTAGGTTGCTTGACATAAAGAATCGGTACTACTGCTCCTTAAACTTCAACAAGATTTATTTGTACTTGACAAAATAGAGGTGGTGCGAAAACAAAATTGTATAGTTATTATTTTTGATTATCCCTTATTTCCGCCTTAGAAAAATATCCCTTATGTCACTTACCGTCTTAGAAAAATAAATACAACTTGCATAGTGTAGTAGAAATCAGAGAGCTATACTTCCTTGCATATTTTATAGTACTCAAATTCAAAATGGCGGATGGGCGCCATCTTGAAAAAAAAATGGAATAGGAATTGAGGTCGTCATCATTTTAAAGGTCCTATTGAGTACTTTGCGATCCCAGAATATTGTGTCAATATTCATACCCAAAACAAAATGGCGGCTTTTCAAAAAATAATATTTACTATTTTTTCTTTTGCTATTTTAGTTTAGATTTTAGAACTTTGTAATTTATCAGCTGCCTGATACGAACTGCTTTATGCCATGTAGTAAAATCTAAACTAAAATAGCAAAAGAAAATAATAGTAAATATTATTTTTTTAAAAGCTGCCATATTGTTTGGGGTACGAATAGGGACACAATATTCTGGGATCGTAAAGTATTCGACAGGACCTTTAAAATGATGTATCGCAAAGCCCCACTTAATTTCAATTTTTTTTATCAAAATGTCGCCCATCTGCCATTTTGAATTTGAATATGCAAGAAAGTGTAGCTCTCTGATTTCTACTACACTACGCCAAGTTGTATTTATTTTTTTAAGACGGTAAATGAAATGAAGGATAATAAAAAAATAATAACTATTCAATTTTTAAAACGCCGCCATTTTGTTTTCGTTGCGAATACAGAAGTAATATTCTGGTTATATGAATTTGCTATACCAAGATGGCACCCATCCGCCATTTTGACAGTTATTACTATAATTTTTCTGTCAAAAAGAAGCTTACCTTCCCTTATATGCCACATCCAAATGTTGTAAAAAAAAATTAGCAGGTCAAAGGTTATTAAGCTGTTTCCAGACTATATACACACACTGTATGCATCGTGTCCCTTGCAGATTTGACGCATTAATTATTGAACGGCGCGGCGGTTTTGCTCTTCAATGCAGGAGCGGCAAGATATGCTATCTCTTGACCAGAATCACGGACATAAATAATATTCGATTTTCAAAATATTTTTGGACTCTGTAGGAAATGAAGGGCGTGAGAAAGTTGGCTTTCTCTCCGACTATTAGTAAGTGAGCTATTTCGCGGGAGTAAAGTACCATTCGATTAAAATAGCCATATGATATGATCATTACCACCTGACAAGCACAATATACGTGGGTGATTTTATAATATTTTTTGTATTTGTCCAAGTTAAAATTATTTATTTTATTTTCATTATTTATGTACCTCAATTTTAATCAAGTGACGATGCCAGATGATGAGGGATCTGATCGTATGTAGAAGGAAAAAAAAGTTAAATATCAAATGAGAAAGCTAACCATACAGCTTCGTTATCACTTATTTGATTGTTTGTGCCTTTAGGGATGATTGACTCCTCTAGCTGAGCAGTAGTAGCAACAACAATATGAAACATATTGTAGCTTGATTTGTATTTATTGAAGTTACCCTAAGAAAGATAAATATGGCTATACTTTAAAAAGTATTTAAGAAAGTAATTAAAAGGTCGACAGGTACACGTATTTTTCAAATTATGCAGATTTTGAGTCCAGATTACTCTGTACTCTTAACTACTGTGGTTAAAGTTAACTAAATCGCGCTCAAATAAATATTTTTTTCATATTATTAAGTACATCCATTATTACGCACCAGTGCCTAGATTGATGTAGGTGATTATATTATTGTACTTAAATAACCTATAATTTAAAATATTCCCATATTTACCGAGAAATTCAACTATATACATTTATATTAATAAGTAAGTATGCTTCAACGTATGAATAATTCTCACTTGTCTCATATTTCCATTTCTCACACGATGGAACGCTTGGTTCTTCCAAGGTATTTATTTTTGATATGAGGAAAATTACATTGCGCATCGTTTTAAGTATTTTTGATTATTGGTTGCTACGGCCCACACGATTCTTACTTCAACACCCGTGATGAACGATATCATACGCAACGGAATGAAAGGGAAGGGGGCAGTAACGCCACCCCAAAATATATAATTAGTCCAGTGGCGTAACAATGCAGCCCCGGGCCTGTGTGCAAAAGTTTAGCCGGGCCCCTGCACATATTTAATAAAATATCCAGTACATGACAAGGGTGGATCCAGGATTTAATTATTTGTGAGGGGGGAGGGGCTAAATATTTTGGGAACACGAGACAGCAGCGATGCCGAATCCAGTTAATATGGAATATGGGTCCATGGGCCATGGCTTACTGATACAAAATGTAATTCTTGGGGATATGTGAGGTTCTTGGTTCTTGTTTAGAGAGTCTACATCAGCCACCCGCCCTAGCACAAAGCACAACATTTTTTTTTTAATTTATATTTTTACAAAACATAAAAAAACCAGAAAATAAACTAGCCAAACAAAATATGTATAACATAATTAACATAAATCATAAAATAAAAACACAATATAAATAAATACATAATATTATATATGTATCTAATGTAATAACATAAACAAGAGCGTGGAGAAAATCAATCAATCATCAAACATTGCCTAAAGTAGAGTTAAAACTTCTTTTTTCTTGCTTTAGAATGTGCAAAAGTTGACACTAAATTATCAATGTCCAATGATTGAGCAACTTCATTTTCAATAGAAATAATTGCCAATGACGATAATCTTTCCTCACCCATAGTGCTTCTTAAATAATTTTTAATTAACTTTAATTTCGAAAATGATCTTTCAGTTGAGGCCACAGTAACAGGTATAGTAAGAAATATGTTGCATGCAGTCAAAATTTCGCTAAAACTACAGCAGGAAGAAAAATTTTTAATCAAAATGAATTCATTTAATTCAAAAATGGAACAAATTTAATCTAAATTAGTTCGAAAACATTCCCTAAAATAAAGTAATTGGGAAGAAATTGTATTTGAAATATCTTCGGGATAATTCATGTATAGGGCCTGGCCCATTTCATATAATTCCTTATCAGTAAGAGAAGGATTACATAATACTTCTGGGGATAACACACGAAATTTTGAGTAAACCTCGTTTAGTCCAGAAGTTCGAGTTTTTAACTGAACTATGAGTATATCTAACGTTTTAAAAAATACGTTTATTTTAAACCAATCTTTATTTGTTTGTATTAGGTAATGGTTACTTATTTCATCAAAGAATATTTTTGGACGAAATATTCTTTTTTTTGTAAATTCAGTGGTAGTACCCCATTCTCCCGCTAAATTAGTTGCTTCCGTGATAATTAAATTAAAATCATCACGCATTTTTTTTAAATTTTCGTACGAAGTTGTAAACAGTTTTGATGCCTGCTCAATATTTTGCTCTTTATTTTGCAAAACCTTAGACACAGTGTCAATATTTTTCAAAATTTTTGTTTGAAAAACAATCAGAAAAACCGTTTCAAATTTTTCTAATTGATTTTTTAAAGAAGTTGCATCATTAACTTCGGGCCTGTTGGTCGAAGTTAAAATAATTTTTGAAAGAGCTTTTAAAACATCTACATATCTAAAACGAAGAGCTTCTAGAGCATCATGTCTTGACGACCAACGAGTAGGTGTTAGCTTTTTTAATGTTATTTTATTTTTGGTAAAACTTTGTAAGAGAGCCCATCGTTTAATACTATGTCCGAAAAATACATATATACTTTGAAGAAAGTCATAAAAATTTCTTACTTCTTCAACATTTTTAACGGAGTCGTTAAGAACTAAATTTAAATTATGAGCTGCGCAATGCACATATGGAGCATAAAGCGATACCTCCGATATCGCAGCTTGAACGCCTTTATAAATTCCGCTCATATTTGCAGCTCCGTCGTAGCCTTGTCCACGAAGCTTTTCTAAGGGTATTTCATTGTCTCTTAAAATGTCTAATATAGTAGTACTAAGAGCTGTACCAGTTTTGTTCTTGACTGAAACAAACCCCAAAAAAGATTCGTGGATTACAATTTTGGCTGGCTTATTTTCTATATAATCTGTGGTTACATATCGAACAATGGCACTTAACTGGTCAACCTTTGCAACATCCTGGGTAGTATCGATTATAACCGAAATAAAGGGTGTACTTTTTATTTCTTTAATGATTTTTGTTTAATAGCATTGCCTAGTATCTGAATTATTTCGTTTTGTACACTTGGGCTTAGGTAAGTGATTGAATTCTTTTTCTTATATTCTAGCAAATTTTTTAGTTCTGTGTCATATTTAGCAAGTAATTTAATTATCGATAAAAAAGCACCAGGATTTTTAGAGTTTTGGGTTTCATCATGTCCCCTTAATGGCATATTACAGAAAGCTAATGTTAGGGTGACGTCAATAACACGCTTCAAAATCTTCCTCCATACAGATATTTCTTGGCGAGTTCTAGATCAATCGTTTTATTTAATCTCCACTGGTCATATATGGCACATGATTCATTATGCCTAAAGTTTCCTTCATGTCTGCTGATTGCCTGCTGAAGATGTCTCCAATCATTAAAACCATTTGCCATATTATCATTAGCTTCTCCAAACAACCAACAAGGTAGACAATAACATTTGTCAAGGATTTGAGAGTAACAAAGCCATAAACGCTCAGTTTTAAGTCCTGATTTATTTGTTTGACTATAATAAAATATCGAAAAACTTCTACCATTACTGTTTTTAGGAAAGGGCCCCAGAGGTCTAGAAGGCTCTTTATCAATTAGAAATCTTTTTTCGGAAGTTGATAACTCGCTACTATAATATCCTTTATCAGTTTTAACTTCGGTTTTATCAGAAATAACTTCTAAACTATAAAGTTTTTCAACTTGAAGCACTTCACTAATACTAGTAATATCTGTAACATTTGTTGCTTTATAAGAATCGTGGGATTCTGAGTTTTCACTGACAATCTCGAATTCAGATTCTAATTTTGGCTCATTAGGGCAATTTAAAGATGGAATATTTTCAACAGTTTCAACTAAAAAAAAAAATATATATATTTTTAACGTTTTTAAATATATATTTGTTTATTTGTTATTTGTTTGTTTTGTTAGCTTACTCACTCTGGCTCTGGCTACTAGAACTACTAGTTGCAGAAAGCGCAGTAGTCACAGGAGACGATGTATTAAAAAAAGATGTAATTTTTGGCATCTTTCGCTTTTTTGCCTCCGCCTCTTCTAGCTCTTTTCGCTTTTGAGCACCGGATTTATATTTATAAGTAGGTACTCATTCTAAAAAAAAATTCCACTTGAATGTCTTATTATAGATATTATATGAGTATTTTAGTAAGTATTATTATAAAATTATTATATATGTGTTTTGATTTTAAAACTTAAGCATGTTTTATTTTTTAACCTTAACACAACTTACCTTATTTTTTAGTAATCAAATAATTGATTCAAAAATCAACTCGTTTAAAACGTAACGGCTTACGAAACACAAAAAATACAGGAAACCGGAAACCCTGTAAAACTTATCTCTATATCACTACCTCTTAAACTCTTAACTTATTCTGTTCCTACTTCCTACAAGACTTTGACTAGAACTGCAGAAACAACATTTTTATTAACACAATTGTTTTTACTGAGCGCCCTTATGGCATTTTTTATTGGCAATATATAGACGGCGGCCTATTCACATTCCACATCATCAAAAGCGGCAGCCGGCAGCGGCGCGTTTGGTGTAGCTTTGTTATTTGCCGAAACGGGGCAAAATTTAAATTCATACGTACGTTTTTACCGATAATTACTGTGAAGTAGCCGTAATAAAAATCTTTGCAGTATCTATTCAAAACTTAATAAATAATTAGTAAAAGATGGTTGGCTTCAGTTTTTTTTTGGGTAATACCTATAATAAAATTATGTCTCCTCGCCGCCGGGCCCGGGCCCGTGTGCGTGGCACACATTGCACACCGCTAGTTACGCCACTGCTGAATTAGTCTATTATCTTAACAGTACATAAAGTTTTTCATGTATTAAAGGAGACGACATATCTGTTCTAGTATTAATTAATGTAGCTTCAGATGTACAGGGGCTACAAGCGTGTAAAAATTTGCCTTGTATTTGATTTTATCAACAAATCCTTCAGCGACACTACTCGGTTTTAAATATTTGGCGTTGGTGCATTCGAGATTATTGATATTTTGGGAAAAAAAATTTTGGCCTTCTGGCTTCTACACCATCAGATTTTCGTTTGAAGACGGGCACGCAACTTGTGGAATTTACTTTAAGTATAAAATTTTTAATGGACAGTTCTCAACATAGAATGTATAGAGTTTATAAGATACCAAGTCCATAAGGCTTGGGGAATCTTTCGACAATAATAATTGTCCAAAATATGCTAGCAACATATTTTCCAAATATACGTGGGTTTCCACTCGCCAATTAATAAATTTAGCATATATTTGCTAATTTTCATAATCCGAACTCATGGTGATGGCGAATAGTTTACAATAATTCGAGTAACTTATAGGTGAAATGACGGACGTTACTCAAGATTTCAAATTGAGTTATAAACCGATTTAACATAATATATTTGTAACATTGTACCAAAATGCTGTCCTGATGGTTTCATGTGGACCGTCTTCGTATTCTTACATAATTGGCTGACACCCATCAAGTAATGTGAGTCTCTTGATTTTTCAATATTTATTATAACTTTGAAGAGATACACATTTCCGTGAGCTCTATCACGTACCCAGGCAGCACACTACCTTTTAACGCTGTTTTACTTACAGTGCAATCAAATTGTGTAACAAACTTACCCCAGCGATTAGGTTCACATTAAAAAGTTGTATATATAGAGGAGAGACGCTGAGGCACTAATAATATAATTTATTATTGTTCGTTTCCATTTCTTAGTTAGGAATTACTCCCGATGACTAAAAAATTTATGATTAAAATTAAGTTACTTTCGGTGATTAGATGAGCAGCGGTGCTGGATTTCGTCTCTGTTTTTTGCATTTATTTTTATAACTATGTCTAATAAAAGCATTTTATTATTATTACTATTATATAAATTACAAATATCATTATTTGATATTGTATTGCCCTTATTTAAACAACCACTACGTAAGTACAAATCCGAATGTAATTCGGGAAATACGAAAAAAATTATGTGAGAACGAAACGGATAGGAAATATACTTTAATTATATTATAATTATCATTTTATCTGCTGTTTTCTTAGGGCCGACTCTGTTGATAGTTCTTGCAATATCACCTATTTTTATTACAGCGGTGTCGGTATATATAGTTTATTCCAGGAAAAAGTAAAAAAGTGTGAAACATTCTTTACCTACATTCGATTTTTTTATTAAAATCATCGGAAAAATAATACTTTTTTTATCTTTGAAGTATTATTGCACAATTTTATTAACATAATATAATGTAAAGTTTTATGCTCATATTCTTCTTAATTCCTACTGCAACGACATGAAATATTGTCGGTAGGTACCTAAAGGAAATTTTCTAAAAAAATTTAAAAGAACGAGCCGATTAAATGAAGAAAACTTTGAATATGTTTTATATATGGCACTGTGGGGTCTTTAACAAGGTTGAAAATAAAATTTTGGTCCCTCTTGAATGCCCTTGAATAATAGATAGGTACTGTTTAATATTAAAAATAAAGTCAATAAATTTTATAAAAATAAACAAAGGAATATTTCTTATTAATATATGAGTAAAGAGGTTATTGTCATTAACAATGTAATAATAATACTAATTATTTGTCAGTTTTTATGTAAATTTATTAACGCACTTCCTATATGGTATTTCCCACCATGAAGTAATTTATCTAAACTAAACTTTCCAAGTAATTTAAATATTTATTATACTTTACAAGACCTTGTGTACCCAATATTAGTATAGTTAAAATGGATTAAAGGATAAGTTGGCCAGGACATTGGGGCCGTAGCAACAGGAGAGCAGGTCCAATTCCTAAATTATTTATACATTGGTTTAAGTATTATAAAATGCGCAGAGCTCCTGAAAATTGTTTTTAAATAATTTCTGAACTGTTTTATCCTACAACAAATTTGAAGACAAAACTCAAATATTTACCGGCTGTGGAAACATGAATACTTTCCAAAAAATCATAAAATCTAGGTTTTGATCTGCAAAATACTCAAAGAACGACTGAAAACTTAAATCCAACAAATTTTTTTTGTGACAATGACAGCTTACAATTTTTTTGGAATCAAATTCAGAAAAAATAATTCATTTCTTGCTAACTGGTTTAAATCAATTGCTTCCTAACTGAATTATTTAAAGGAAGATCATCATCTTATGTGTATTATTAATAGTTGAACTGTATAGAAAAAAAATATAATATGATAAAATGTCACATAATTTTTAATTTTAGTAAATTTAACATAATTTATTTCTCAGTAGAAAATGAAAATATCGTATAGGAGGAAGTAATCAGCATTAAGCAAGATAGAGATATAATTTCCTTTATCAGCGCTTCCAAAAAGGGACACAAAGTTCAACTTGGTTTCTGGTTATTTTATTTTTTATTATAAAATACATTTTGTTTCTTCGGGTTTGTTTGAGTTTGTTCAGGTTTGTTCGAGTTTGTTCTTCCAGAAACCCAGTTGAATTTTGTATCCCCTTTTGGGAGAATGGCGCTGATAAACAAAAATTATATCTCTATCTTGCTTAATCCTAATTACTTCCTCCTATACGATATTTTTGTTTTCTAATGAGGAATAAATTTTGTTAAAATTTGCTAAAATCAAAAATTATGTGACATTTATTTTATCATATTATATTTTTTTTTCTATAAAGTTTTTTCTAGCCAATTATTAAAATGCGAAATGTAAGCCGTATATTAAAACATTAATTTTTCAAGTCCGAATTAAGTTACGAAAATAATAATGTATAGTGAATGTATTTCTTATATGTTGTACATATAATTATTGTTTAATTTGCTATATACGACAACCTTAATTACAGGAAATAAGTTGGAAAATATTATTAGGTGCAAACGAATATAATTCTCGGATAAATATTATTCTTAGATATACAGGGTTGGTAGAGAAGTTTGTTGGAATAGAAATCTCATAAATAAATAAAATCCCATTTTGAATTTTTGCGTATGAAATTTGTTCTGATATACCTGCCAACCTTTGTACTTTAGAGGTCAAGATCTGCTTTGATAGTGCCCACGGATAGTACGATACCAAGGTAAGTTAGTTCGAGATAACTATTTAAATAAAATTACATTTTACAATAATAGACATGGATGGAGAAATCGCATAATTTTTAGAAATTTTATAAATTTAAAGATATCCTATCTTTTACCTCATGCAAAAGAATAATTATTATTAGGAACGTAAAAGTATATTTTTTCCTAGTTAAAACATTATGAAGATTTTTTTTTTGGAAACTTGACCATAAATTTGACTTCAGGAAGCTGCTGAGTGAGTTACACTTTTACTGCCTAATTTTTTAAACCACGACTTACTTCATTTTTAAAATAAGCAATAAAGTGGCATATAATCTAAAAACGACAAAATTATTCGCCTTTGTCTTAACTGTCAAAACTAATTATTGTTTTAAAAATTTCTCTATATTTTGTTTTGTCTTTGCCGCATTATTTAAATAATTTATTTGAAAATCAATGTATCATTTCATGTTCAATTCGAAAGATACAGAAATGAAAACTGGAAGGATACTTTTATCTGCATCGGTCGATTTGAAGGGCTCAGTTATGCAATACATACATACATACATACCGCGGTACCCACATCACTGATACCTATATTCTTCTAATTATATTACAAAATTAGTAGTTTGCAGCTTATTTTCCTAGATCAAGGCTTAATGCTGCTGGAAGAGTTGCTATATTTGTTCATAATAATATAAAATATATACTATATACCTATATACCTATTTTTTTTGTCACAAAACTTTGATTTTGTTAACGTTAAACGTTAAGAGTATGATGAGTAAATGTGTCTTCTAAGGTAAAAAATGAGCCAATCGCAATGCGCCAATAATTAGTACGATTATTAATATATTATTTATAATAATAATTAGGCGGAATTAAACGCTAAAAAAATATTCGCATTGCATGCCTGTAACTATCGTTTAATCATTGTATTTAAAATTTTAAAGATCTTCCTGCGGTAGGGAAACGCTTCATGTACATATATCGACGAACGCTCGACAATCATGCATGCGACATATAGTGTGTGAATCTGGAAATGGCTTAATAACTTGGGTGTGGCTTATAGGGGAATTTAAACTACTTTTTGACGTAAGAATGACAGTACTAACTAACTGTCAAAATGGCGGATGGGCGCCATCTCAGTAAAAAAAATTAAAAAGGCAGAAGAGTCTTGCGATACATAATTTTGAAGATACTATCGAGTATTTTACGATCTCCGAATATTATGTCCCTATTCGCACCGAAAACTTTAAAAAAAATAATATTTACTATTTTTTTTTGTTACTATTTTAGTTTAGATTTTACAACTTTTTAGAAATTCAACTTATCAGCTTTATACCTAAAATCTAAACTAAAATAGCAAACGAGAATAAATAGTAAATATTGTTTCTTAACAAGCCGCCATTTTGTTTTGGGTACGAATAGGGACGCAATTTTCTGAGATCATAAAGTACTCGATAGCCTTTAAATTGATGTATCGCAAGACGCCACTTCCTATTCAATTTGTTTTATCAAGATGTCGCTCATCCGCCATTTTGAATTTGAGCGCCATAAAATTAATAAGTTGTACGTATTTTTCTAAGACAGTAAATCAAATAAGGATTATAAAAAAATAAAAATACGCAATTATATGTATGTATGTATGTATGTATGCATCGCAAGACCTCTCTTCCTTTTAACTAATTTTCTTGACTTTTGACTTGACTTTTTGATAGTTCGTACTGTCATTCTCCCGACAAAAGTAGGTTACCTTCCCTTAGAAGCCACACCTAAATTTTGTAAGAAAATAATTAACGAACAAACCCAAACAAACACAGAACAACCTAGAACACTTTTGTTGCTTTAAAAAAATATTTTAATTATTGTAATTACAGTTAGATAAGAATTAATTATCAACAACTTTAATTAAATTTTATTTGGAATTAAAATAATCTGAACTAAAAATAAATTCAGCAACTTTCTTTTATAGATTTTAAACACAACCGACCTCACGAAGACTTTGTTTCTGTAGTTCTCTAGTAAATAAAGGTTTAAATTCGAAATACAATCGCTAAACGCTGGCTGCCTGGGATGCTATAATAATTATTTTTATCATTTCACTTAAGACTGCTCAAATTGGGTTGCATAAATCCCGCATTTTGTGTATGAACGATCAGTACATCCTCGACGATTCACAAAATAGCGGGGATCATAAAGTTTATATACTTGGTGAACATACTAACTCTGGGATATACACAAATATAAGCATATGGAATTTTTTAAACAATTTGGTCGTTGACTTATATTATAAAATAATAATATACTGCACTCCATCCAATCGTACGTACCCACACTTGTCCTTTTTATACCAGTAGTCAATTATTTTTCCAAAAATCGGTAAGAAATATAATAATTTCTGATATGAGTTTTGTCAGCTTGCGTTGCAGTTGAGTCAACTTGCCAAACGGGTATTGTAATTGTTGGACAATATACTATATTGTTGATTTTTATACTAAAACAGGTCAGATTTGTTAAATATTGAGTATAATGGAATACGAAGATTTAGAGTTTGAAAGTAACCTCCAGATATTGTTCGAAAAGTATCCGATGTTTGTAATAATTTGCTACCAAGCACATCAAGACAAAAATATGAAATCGCTTATAGTAACTTTATGGACTGGAGAATGCAAGCCAAGGTGAATTCTTTTCCGAAAATACTTTGTTAGTTTATTTTGAAGAATTATCAAGAAAATTAAAACCATCCACATTATGGTCCCAGTACTCGATGCTGAAGGGTACCATAATTATTAAAAACTGTGTTGATATATCAAAATACGAAAAACTGCGCGCATTTTTTAAACGAAAATCGGAAAGATATGTTCCAAAACAATCAAAAAACTCCTGAAGAAATTCAACAATTTCTAAAAGATGCACCTGATGAAAAGTATTTGCTGGTAAAGGTATATTTAAAAAAAATCTTATGGAAGATTTAATTTTTGGTTTTAATTTCAGGCTGCTTTAGCTATTGACCTTACAGGGGCATGCCGTTGTTCAAATATAACTGTTAATTACAATTTTAAGTAAAATATACATATTTGTGCCTCGCTTGATTTGCAACTTCTGCTCTCGGGAGATATATGTAATTTTTCTCACTTGTTGTACAATATACTATTTCCTACGACAACCTACGAAAATGAGAAAAAAGTACTGATAACTTCCCTAGAAAGTATCTTATATCACACTTGTATCGAAAAAATTTATTTCAACTAGAGTTGAAATATGTATTACATGCAATGCATATAATACCCGAATAAACCCGAACAACCTCTTGGAGTAAATTGGGATGTTTGATGCATAAGTTACTTATATCTTTCTCTGCTTTTTTGTGGGAATCCTTATAGTTTTTATGATATATATATATATATAAAGTAACAGAGAATTGTTAGGTAACCCATTAAACATAATGGGTGCTTGGGTAAAGGATAAGTACCGAGTTATTTTCGCATTGCCTTATATAAGCCGATGGCTGATTGTGGAAGGAGAAATCATAAGAGCTGTGTTTATCACAGGTTGCCAAGCAGGCACTATTTTATGCGAACGTTTAGACAAATATACTTGAGACAAACGGAATAGTCATTTCTGTTCGGTCATTAAGGCATCGTTGTCCCTGCACTGAGGGCGGAGTTTTTTTTAATCTAAAACTGGATTCTTAAAGTTAAAGTATTGGAAAACGCTATGAAAAAATTACGCTCAAAAATTATAATGTTATAATAACAGCAATTTCAAATATGAACAATTTCCAAATTTTTGTCACAGATCTTCCTGAAACTTGTAGATACCCCAATCGACATGTCAGACAATCTAAATATTAATAAATTAACTGAAAAACTTTATTATTAACGGCTAAAACTTCACGAAAAGAAATATTGATCAGCTGATGACTCTCGTCTCTTTCTAGCATATTTTTTAATTAAATTGATGAAACATAGATGGCTCTGATTGCTAATTTCGGATTGTTTGGATCCTCATTTTAATATACGACGAGGAATTTTGTTCTCTTTCCTGTCCGTTAGAGTACATTAGGTGTCAGATGGTAATAGATTTTTACCAAACCTGTATAGGACTTTCGAAAACGCGGAAAACACTATGAGAACTCGGAAAATAAAGTTCTCATGCGTCCAGACAATTCAATATTTCTTTGTTTCCATAGTATGTATATACTGAGAAATGTCTTAGCTAAAAAATCTTTGCTAGGATTATTTTAGCTGGGATCGAATATTTTCTACCAGTAACAGCAAAATTGATTTCTTGGGACAGTAGGAACCTCCTTTCTGGATATTCTTTATTCTTGTTAGACGAAACTTTGCTATTTTACAAATATTTACTTTATAGTGACAATTAAATAACTTTTTAAAAATATTATTTCCTGTCATTAATCTTTGTATATGCTGGGGAAGGAATGCTTTTTTGAATGCTCAGTTGAATTGTTCTTTGATATGGCGTAACTATACCACCATTCAATTTGAATTAGTATTTTAGCTTCTATCTGTGTTAGGCAAAATAAGGTAAATTTATTTCGATTTATTGTTAAACAGGACAACTATTAACAAACAAATTACTCCTTTTCTAATTCATTCTATAAACGAACAACTCGAGCAATAACCTGTGAAATGAAATCCAGCCTTGTATAAAACCACTCGTAAATACGCGGGTTACCTTGATCTTGACTCAGATCGAAGGTAGACTAGCCGATCACCTTCTGTTTCCGCTATGTTTAACTTATTTCGAGATTACATTACTTATACAAATGAATATACCTATATTGATAATTTTATTGTCATTTAAATGTTATTTTCTATATGATACTTACATAAATTGATGATGACATGATCAAAATATCATTAGTTTCTCCTTTTTCTTGATGTCTTATAATTTTTAAAACTTAAAAAAAGTATTTTTGGGGTTGGAGTGATGATGTAACAAACTCTTAAACAGAATTAATTTCCATCTAATTTCCAGTACGTAGTCCTAATCGTTGAAGTTCGGCCATGACACTGCAAGACACAGCATTATTGACAGTCGAATTATAGGTATTTTCCGATAATCCTATATACAGGGCCCACCAACGAAGTGGGGAGGGAAGATTAAATCATTATCGCCGAGCTAATACTAAAACCGCATGAGGTCTTGGCTTAAAAGCCATGTTTTAAAAATATTTTACATTATACATGGTGGCATCAAAAAATGTGATTAACATAAAGTCATAGTTTTAAATTGGACGCCCAGTATTTTATTTCATATTTAGGTTCATATTAGTGTTCTTAATAATTGTCTAAAATTTTATTTCATTTGGTTCTCTGGTTTTGGATCAATAAATTAAAAGCTGAAAAAAGTTTGCAGTCCAACAAACCAAAATTATTTTTTTTCCTCAGCATTGAGTGAGATTTATAACAAGAGGCATAGAGATACCATGAATATAATAGCGTTCATCTATTTTATATAGGGTGTTCACAACAAGCTTTCAAAAACGACACAGTTCAAAATAATGTTTCTCAAGATTTTCAAATGGAACACCCTGTATATTATTTGGCTATTGGATGTAGACTTCATAAGTAATCTTCTTGTAATACATATAAGTTATTTCATAAATTATTGTTTAAATAACATAGGCGCCTAGACTAATAATTTTAAACTGCAGTAAATCTTGGAAATATATTGATTGATGTAAATAATTTAAACACGTTCTTCGTACCTACTTGGTGGGAGCAAAAAAAAATTGTTCGTTAGCAAGAAGTCATCTTGCGTCACGTTATCCAAAACTTGACTATTTTATCGGGACAGATAATAAAATTGTTCATGAATTGCTATGCAACTATACTATGAACGTGTTTACTTGTACATGGATCAAAATGAAAGACATTTTGAATATTTACTGTAGTTTACAATCATTAGCCTGCTATTCAAAAAACATAATTTATGAAATTTGGAATTATTTCGTAACCGGCTTAAATAAATTATAGGCTTGATTGAGAAATTTTGAGGAAAATTATTTTGAAATGTATCCTTCTTAAAATTCTATTATGAACACTTTCTATAAAATAGATAAACGCTACTGGATTCATAGTATTTCCTATCATATCACTCAGTGCTGAGGTTAAAAAAATTATGGTATGGTTTTTTTCATTCTTTTCTCATGACTGAATACGAAGTAACGGCTTTCTATTCAAAAAACGAAAAAATACTTATTTTTATGTCTTACCCCGTATTGAGACCAGATTGAAGAGATCTGTACTATCCTGGAAGAACAAGTGGATAAGTCCAGTTGTGTGAAAAATGAGATTGTTCACTACTATATGGGCCATGAATAATATCAAATTTCCACCGTGAATAAATTGGTAACACACATTATCAATAAGGTTGAGGTTCTAGGATTCCGTGAATCCTTCCTAATTTTGGAAAATACCCCAATATTCAAATGGCTCTACTGATCTTGGCCTAGACTTATCCACTTATTCACGGAAGGTACAGAAATTATTTTTAATCATTCTTTTTAATGTTTACTTTTACAATATTGACCCAATTTTAAAATTAACTTCTAATTTTTCTTAAACCATTCCAAAAAATTATGTCAAAATTAGTTTATTTTTGGAGTAATTAGGTTTAAACCAAATTTAAGTTTCGTTCAAGATCTTACTTAAAAAATTAATTTAATTAATTAAAATTTAAATAATTAATTAATCTAAAAGTTCGGTAATTTGACTAAACTACCAAAGGACATTAATTTTTTTTCTACAAACAGTAGCCCCCGGAAAATACTTTATTTACAGGTTGAACTATTCCTAACGATTTTATTTGCTTACTTTCCGTTTGTGCTAAAAAAAATCACACCGGTAGATGACTAAATAAGTTCAAGTATGCCATGATCAATGAACAATAATTTTGAAATAAAAACACTCAGTCGCTTCGCTGTTTCGAGTTTTATTAAATTATTATGCATTCAACTATTTTCCAAGCAAAGTTATATTCAAAATAGGTTGGATAATTTAATAGATTAAATCGACATAATTCTTTTTGATAAAATACATATTTCTATAAGAAAACCCATGTTAGTCCCTTGGTGAAGAAATATCTTCAGAACCTCCTGAAGCAAAAATATAGTTATGAATATCTTGAAAACTCATAACGATAGCATTCTGATTCAAGTTTCATATACTATTAGAAACTTAAATCGTTTTCCTGTTATTCTAAATACTATATACATATATTTTTTATTTACAATTGTTTTTATTGATATTAAGCACATAATTACAAGACAAATTTATTTTCAAATCCAGTCTGAACAAAGAATTTGTTGTTTTATATAAGTGTACAGCTATCAATAAATACGTTATATATATTATATATACGTTCTTTCTATCAGAATTTGAAATTTTGACCACACAAAATTTGCTCCCAATCGTTGGTAAGGAATAAAATGAATTAATGGTAGCAGGGGAAAACGTGGAATGAGAACAGATCTTTGGGAAAAATGAAATTTATGTTTGATATTCATTCTTTTCTCCATAGCATATTTTGTAAAGAGTGATAACCTATCCTTATTAATTCAACCTTTTCTTGGTACTTCCCAAGATTTATGTCGTGCTGGTTTCCATTGTTTTTCCAAGAGATCCCTCAAATCGCACCCCAAATTAACTAGCCACAAGAAGACTAAAGTCACTGTCATTTATCTTATTCTTTTATAACTGGTGACAAAATACAGGCCACCGCACTATTTTGCTCTCAATAATGGATGTTTAGATTCCCTACGATCATATTTAATTTCAATAAGGTATTCTTTGTATTAACATTTAGTTTATTTCGGCCGTAACTGCTCCAGCAAAGATGTCAGTATATATATATGTCTTATTATTATTGTCTTAGCGTAAGCTATCTAGCTCTGAACGTCAGCAGCTCTATGTTTTAATGTTATATTGTCAGCTCTCGTCTTTACTACTTCGAATGACGTTTATAATATTATTATAAAGGGGGGTTCGGGTGTGCTTCGGGAGGAAATGTCAATATACGAAAATAATCGACTGGCATACCATAAGATCGCAGTTTACTTAGGAGCCCTTTATGTGAAAAACGATCAAAGGTTTTAGAAATATCCATCGGTGACATAGGCTAGAAGGTGTCCTGTTGATATGGACTTCCGAAAATCATATTGTTGATCGCTGACAATATTAAGGCCTTCCAGGTACGTTAGAAGTTAAAGCAATGAGACTGGCCGTTGATTGGCAGGGTTTTCTTACCTTCCTCTGTTAGAGGTTGGCCTCGCGCCGTCTTCCAGCAGGATAGAAATATTCCTTTTTTGGTAGGATAAGTTGAAAAGTCTACAAAATACTGGTGTGAGTACATCTGTGCATCTCTTGAGAGCTATAATAGTCAGTCAAGAAAATGTGCGAAAATGCTTCTTCCGGTCTTCTGGCGTAGACGATGTGTAGTGATAAATTTTGCGAGGTTTAGAAGGTTATTCAGTAATAATTGATAGATCGCTTAGAGTTGAAATCAATTTGTGATTGGACGGGCACTGTACGGTGACCGTATATAGGTCTGGACTTGATGTCAAAAAGACCAGCAGAATCTCCTTCTGTGTCTGCAACCCGTATTGGTTCTTCTATGAGTTGAGTTAGACCAGAACTCACCGAAAGGGACTCCGCCACGTGGCCTTTATGGTCATCGTTCGTATTACAGCCAGTTGACATTGTGAACGTTGAAGTAGCCAATGATAGCAACTTCGTCATTCAGTTGGTGGGTTTGGCAGAAGTCGATTATGTTGGCTAGTGATGAGAAAAGTGCTCTGTAGTGGGTACGGAGGACGGTAAATGCAGGAGATAAACTTGGTGAATTTCTGCGTTGATATTTTCAATCACATTACAGTCAAGTCCTTCGGTTCAAGTGTGTGCTCTCGTTGGTAGTAGAGATTATCTCGGATAAAGAGACATACCACGAAGTTGCGTCTAAATCGTAAATGAAAGGATAAATAGCTGACAATGTTCGTTGACGATCTCACCTTTTGTCTCAGTAAGTGCGAGCACATGAGGCTTGTATTGAAAGTGCTGGTGTCCTGAATTGATGGTCGCGTTAAGCCCTTTAATATTGCAGAAATCAATTTTGATGTTGTTAATTTTGGTATATTACGAATTGCAGAATATTTCCTTTTCCTCCCGAAGCACCCTGCATTATACAAAAATAAATATTTTTATAATGTAAATTAAATGCTTATTATAGGAGTTATTCGGATTCATTTTGTATTAAATTATGGAACTTGCATTATCTATATAAATTCAGGGTGTAGTAAAATATATTTAGACCCTCGTTGATTACTGTAGTGGAAAGAAGGAAGGCTGTTCCACAAATGAAAATTTGGTCTTATTTTTAATTAGTATCGTCAGCGTATCCGTACATAAGTGTATCCATGGATTCAGTTAAATAGAAGAAAAAATGCTATTATTTTCCGAAAGATTTTAAGTATTTCCGTAATGAACTTAAAAAACTCTTAAAATGTTTGGATAATACTTTAATCTCAAATTGGTTACGAAAACAATAAATATTAAATGTCACATAAGAACATGTATTAACATTTTTATTATTATATAATACTTCTACAGTAGTGGAACGCGAAGCATCATGTTGCATTATAGTAAAGCATTGGTATTGTTATATTATGCACATAATTTGTTCGTGTGTTGGTGACTTTGGTAATGATAAGTTTCATTAGCTCATGTTCCTTTAAAAATAAATATCAATTATTTGATATTTTAGAGCCTTTAGACGAAAAACAAACTTGGACAAAATATTCAAACCTTTATTGGTTTGAAAAACTAGAACCGGTTCTAAAAGAACTTTATCATTACGATTAAAAATTAGTCTCAATAGCCAGTATTTATCTTTTCAAACTGAACCCTAATAATACTGGTATCTCTGACTCCGACTTCCTCCAAAATTATTTAATTCTTGACGCAATAATTCTTAAAAGAAAGTGTCAATACGGTAATAATTAATATGCAAGTATAGCCAATTTTCTAATATTTACATTTAAAATTATATCTAATAAGAAGCTAAATAACGAAATTATAAAAAGTTTGTGTATATAAATATGATTGCTTTAGTTAATTAATTTACCTGGTAAGCAAAACTTGATTTTAGTCTGTTGCACGAGTTCTTATTGTGTTTTCTAGAAAAAAACTTTTATTAAAAAAAGGATGAAATTTTATTAGGAAAAAGTATGAAATTTTATTATATACGAGAGAGCGACAGAAAGTCAAAATTATATAAGTATAAAAAAATCATCGAAAAAGTTTAATCTGTTCAAAGAACAATCTTGGAAATTCATGGATAAGGGAATTGCCACGCTTATAGTTCAAGTCCGATCACAAACTTATTTCAACTCTAAGCGAACTATCAATTAATTCGGAACAACCTCCTAAACCTCGCAAGATATGCATTACACATCGGCCAAGTGGGAAGATCTGAAAGACCATTTTCGCACTTTTCCTTGGATGAGCGTATGCTTCTCTTCTGATGATCCATCCATCTGTGCTAGGGAGGTCTCCGACATCATTCTAACTAGCATGGAATCATTTATCCCCTCCTCCAAAAAACTCCCTTCCAACGGCAAGCCCTGGTTTAGCAAAGATTGTGAGCGTGCTGTCAAATCAAAAAATCTGGCTTACCGACAGTGGCGTAAAAACCCTACCACTGAGAATCGTACCATCTTTATTACCGCTTGAAACGAATGTAAGCTAACAATAGATTAAAACAAAGAAGCCCATAACGTGAGGATCAAAAACAAACTTCTTGACTGTCCAAACGGATCAAGGTCCTTTTGGTCAGTCGCTAAGGCCGTCAGCCAAAATTTTACCAAATCAACTATTCCACCTCTAACACGTCCCGATGGTACATTATTTATTTTCTGACAGGCAGCTCCACAGCCGGAAACAAAGCAAACTTACTTGCTGAACTATTTTCTCTTCGCATTCCACAGTAGATTTCCAGGGAAGACCACCATCCAACATTCCTGCAGTTCAATCCGAAATGACCTAACTCGTGTTTCGTCAGCGTCCCGGCAAACGAGTTCTGAAAGGGCTCAACGTCAAGAAAGCTTCTAGTCCAGACGAAATTCCTGTTATAGTTCTCAAGAGATGCGCCGATGAACTAACACCAGTATTTTGTAGACTTTTTAACTTATCCTAGAAACAAGGGATATTTCGTCGTGCTGGAAGACGGCGCGAGTCCAGCCTATACCAAAGAAAGGTAGATAACCCTGCCTAGCAAATATCGACCAGTCGCATTGCTTTTAGTTATATCAAAAGTAATGGAGGAAGCTATTAACCAACATCTTCTAAAGTACCTGGAAGGCTACAACATTATCAGCGATCATCAATATGGTTTTCGGAAGTCCAGATCAACTGGAGATCTTCTAGCCTGTCACTCATCTTTGGAACAACGCAATCGAACATCATGGGGAATCTCGGGCTGTTGCACTGGATATTTCTAAAGCCTTTGATCGTGTTTGGCATGAGGTACTTCTAAGTAAACTGCGATCCTATGGTATGCCCAGTCGATTCTGTGCATGTTATCTAGCTTTCTGGACTAGAGATTGGCGGATTTCTCTTAGACACCTTCACCATCAATGCCGGTGTTCCTCAAGGGTCCATATTGTCTCCAACTCTCTTCTTACTCTACATTAACGATCTTCTAGTAAAAATGAAAAATCCGATATTTAGTTTTGCTGACGATAGCACACTTATCCCATCTTTCTCTTTGAATGCACAAACATCGGCTGCCGACGCACATCTTCGTAGGCAGCATGAAGTATCACGCCTCAACAAAGACCTGGAAGAAATTTTGGCTTGAGGTGACAGTAACCAAGTCGAATTTAATGCTAAAAAAAAAGGCAGCAGTTTTCTCTAAAAAGGTTAACATTACAGAACCGGATATAGTCATGGACGGAGACGCAATCCCACTGGCTTCACCTATTAATTTGCTGGGCGTCAATCTGGGAGGAAATATGTCTTAGCATAACTACGTTATGGCAATCGCCAAGATAGCTTCTCAGAAACTTGTTATACTCTTCCAAACCAGAAAGTTATACACACCTCAATAACTTTTGACACGATACAAAGCCCAGATTCGACCATTACTAGAGTACTGCTCTCATGTCTGGAGCTCTGCACCGGCTACTGGATTCCATCGAAAGGAGGGCCATTCGTCTGATTGGAGACCACGAGCTGACGAAGAACCTCGACAGTCTAGAACATCGAAGACAGGTTGGGGATTTGACTCTCTTTTATAGATATTTTCATGGAAAGTACTCGGCTGACCTTGCCTTCTTAATTCCGCCCAGAGCGGCGAATAGCAGAAATACACCACGAACCACTGCCGCCAATCCATATGTGGTTAAGCTTAGTACCCCTCGAACTTCATTATTTAAGAATTCTTTCATCCGGAGGACGTCATTCTTATGGAACGACCTTCCCGAGGTCGTTTTTCCCAACGAATATAACCTCCAACGATTCAAAACCAACGTGAATCGCTTCTTGCGCACACGCACCACTCCCAGAGTGCCCTAAAGGACTTTTCCTATAGTGCTTTTGTTTGATCATAAAAAAAATGCTCGTCATGCTTCTTGCAAATTGATCGTTTTGGGTTTTTGTGCGTTTTAACTAACTGTAAGATTATGCTTAGTGCATATGGCTAAAAAAACATCTCGCTGAGAATATAAACAAGCTCGTCATTAATTAGGTAACTGCTCCTAATTGTATTTATCGACACGTTAATTTTATAAAAACAAGTTAAGTTTGTTTAAATTATGACACTTCCAATATATGTGCGTAAATACTAGGGGAGATTGCCACAACGCCGGACAGTTCCCAGTACCGGACAGTTCCGGTCCATATTCTATTTTGACATCACATATTCGTATTGTGTTCTGTGGACATATTCGTGATTTTGCGAATGTACTCTATATATTTTATGAAAAAAGAGAAGATAACTGAGCTGGTATTTCGAACCTATGAGTAACAGTGCAATTTTACAAAAAAAGTATATGTGAAATATTTAATGGAAGGAAAAGAAAAATTAAGATATTTAAACGACGATTTAAAATTCTAAATCTATTGTGAAGATAAAAAATTACAAACAAATAAAAAAACTTGTCATACTCGGTAAAACATTCTGAAATTATTAACAGTCATGGTAACGTAAGGTTTTAATAAATATTTTATTATATTTATGATTTCAAATTTGAGGGGAATTCGAGTAATATATTGTAAGTTTTGCTATGGCGTCTGTTGGGATTCTCAAGTAAAATGTTGATTTACCATATTCATATCGAAAAGTAGTGAACGTCCAAATTTGAAATAATCACACATGATTAAATATGGTGGTCTCTCTGATGAGACCAATGTGATTTTGTACAATCAAATAGTGAAATATTATTTTCATATTATAGAATTATCTAACAATAATATAACATTTAACTTTTTTATGTTAAAAGAATGCAAAACACGCTAAGTCTCATTTTATGGCCTTATAGTAGTTATATGCCGCGTGAGCCCAAAGAGTCAGCACAAGAAAAAAGCTTAAAAAATACCTCAAATGGGTTCTTATACAGGATGTCCCACCGAGAACCAATTCGGTCTGTATATGGAAAACTATTCAATTTTTTTTTTATAAATTTGGACAATATGTTATTATTGGGTAGCATATTCTCAATACGGTGACACTTCCGGTTATACCGGTCTCAACTTGCTTATCTTAAATAGCCACACATATGAAAGTATCTTGGTCCATTAAAATTTCCACTAAGCTTATAGAATCCAAGCTATTGTAAACCAAACGCAGGACTGGTCTCTCAGAACCGATAAAATATAACGTAGTATATAACGCCTAATCGATTTAGATACCTACAAAATTTCTTGTCATTCGGCGGTATTGAGAACCTATGTTTATTTATCAAAATAAAAAAACTTTTTGATTTGGACTCTACAGAAATTGAGGTGTATGCGAAAGTTTAATTATAAAATTATTATTAAGTATTTTTTACGGGTGTTCATTGGCTATATTTTTCTCTATTAGTTTTCGCGCACCCACATAAATACTAAATTTTAGTCTGTCTAAGATAAGCAATATTTTTCTTGGTGTTTGTAATTTGGGTAAAAATAAGGCTAATCTTGCTAATGATTCTTAATGATGATTTTTATGGGCGTATGGTCTCAAATGGAAGGAACAGATTTAAAAAAAATCGTATTGTGAGTGGAACCTTGATCACTACTAAATGTAAAATTTTTGATAGTAGTACATCAAAATAGTTAAGTGGGTCATAGACTAAATAAAAAGAATTAAAGAGCTTGTTAACTTGGATATGCGCTAATTTTTTGTTTATGTTTTCCATAAATTAGAACTTAAAACAGCTGCAAATATATTAATTATCTCTCTTATTAGAAGTAATACATACATTACATCACATATTTTAAGAAGATATATGGGCAATATATGTGTATCTTTGATGCTATGAGACCACAAACGGTCGGGAAATTGAAAACAATTTTTTTTCTCGTATAATCCGAATACGGAATCTTACCAAATACAATTTCGGGGAAATATGATATTATTAAAAATAAAATATGTATCACAAATTAATATGATTCACCATAGTTTAACTTGATAATTTAGTGACCAGAAGTTTAAGTGCTCTGGATGGAAATTGCACTTGAACTATAATAAATAAATTAGAGACAAGAAACAAACATTGTGAGAAAAGTAAATGAAATTAAATTCAACTTCCAGATCATTACTATCATTAAGCTCTCTTAAATCGTTGACCGACATTTTTTAAATAATGCGTCATAAATGAAGCTGCTTGCAAATTTTGAACTTTTACTGTTAAAAAGGAAAAGTGTAAAATGATTCGATTCTGCAACCGATTTTGCAGCTCTATAAACTTTTAGAATGAATCGAAGTCTGACAGAACCGTAAACTAGTTACTATCTTGGCGGAATTTAGGTAATTGCAGCGTTGCATCGTTTCATTCAAGCGATTTCTAAAATATAATTTAGCGCTTTAGTAGGCACAGTGGTACATGGTGGTGTATAGCTGTGAGTCCATATTCATATCTTAAGGACGTGTTCTCACTTGTCAACTTTATTGTCAAGTCAATTCAATTCAATAATTTCAATGTCATTGAATCTATGTCATTGATTATAGAATTGAATGAAAAATTCGATCACCTGATTGAAGGATATTGAATATTCAGACTAGAATGTGTCAGTATAAAAGCAGAAAATTGTGCATGCTGGCGTTCGTATTATGCGTGAACATTTAAAAAATGTAATCAAAAATGGGAAAAAAAAAATAAAACCTCATCATTCAAGGGTTTCGTTCAAGTTGTTAGTAGAATTTGCCTTGGATGCCTATAAAAACAACTTAGGAGCGAATAGAAATTGGAAGAACTTCCACAGACAGTGTCACACCTGATAGTATAGAAAGGGGAAGCTCTTGCAGCAAATCTAAGATTACAAGTAGTTTGAAGATATTTATCAAAGAAGAGTTCCATTATAGAACGATTTTTTTTTATATTATTGAGCAATATCGTTGACCGCATATTCACATTAATCTATTTTATTTCAATGGCATATATTCAATTATATCGAGCAATAAAGTCGACTAATGAGAAAGCGGCCCAATACATTAAATCTTAAACTGTTCAGTCAACTAGAAAGAAAAGTGATACAGATATAGATATGTTAAGGTTCCCTGAATGCATTCATTCTTCCATCGCTGTATTGAGGTGTAATTTCATTACGGGTCGATAGATATTTATATTAGAGGAGCTAGTTGAGACCAGCGTATAGATGAAAAGTTGAGAAAGGGAGTTGATCCTTATTCTTTCATTGAAACGTAAATATTCCAAGGCCGGAAATTTTAATCACAAAAATAGACTTAATAAATATTCATTGTATCAAACCCTACCTCACCGGTTTAAACTCTTATAGTTAAAGAAAATAATAATTTTTTAAGCGTAATTAACTCTTTTTTTTATTTAATTTTTCTAGGTAGATAGGGAAGAAGACAAATATAGAGATTGGATTGCAATTGTTTAATGTTCAATAGAATGCTAGAAAATTTGCGAGATATCCCTAAAACGAAGTTTTATGAATTTAACAGTAATTTTTTAATAAAGAATGAAAATCGAAGATACGGATGTGCAGGCCATTTTTCTTCTAGTTGTAAGCTACAGCATGTTAAAATTATGACACACACAAACTGACATTTTTCGATATAGGATCTTTACTCGTATTATTAGAAATTAAAAACAGACTGCCGCGGCGACTTTGACGTCCTCTTGTGCATCCTTATAGCCTACTCACTAAACTCAACTTCACTGGCATCATTGCGTGGATCGAGCAAAGTTCGCTATACACCGGGTGTTTCAGGAGGAACGCTCACCCCTATAACTTTTGTATTGTTTAAATTACAGAAATAAAATTTGGTGGGCTTGTATATGATATTATCTTGCATTTTATTAGTTAAAGAGACGGCGACAATACGGGGTCCATGAAGTGAAATATCAGTAATGTTTCAGTAGTGTTTCGTGGAGTTTAGGCCCCTCTCTACAACTTTTATATCTGATGAAATGCCGTAGAGCGTTGCTGAGAGGCGCTGTACCGCTTTAGATAGGAAATTCTCAATAAATTCAAAATTATATCGAGCTGTCTGAAAATGAATTTACAGCATCTGCGTGACCCCAAAGTCATGGAAAACACATTTTCTGACAAGTAAACCCTTGCATATACTTTTCCGAGCGTATAAAAAAATTAAAATTAAAAAAAAAGAAAAAAAGCGAATTTGAAGTTGAAACTTTCTAGAATGGAACATTATATAATGATTATATGAAAAAAATTTTGTCGTTCTAGGTCTCGCCATTTCATTATTGGAATTTTAAAAAAATCTAAATATCTAAAAATTCGGAAAACGATCGTGACATGTCAGAAAATTGTCACACTACATTCCTTGACACCCAAATATTGTGGAAAAAAATTGTTCAGACGAATCGCACCTAGCTAGGCGTAATTCCGACAATATTACGCAGAGATACTAGAAGGCAGGTATCGTTGAGTTGTATATATTCAATATTCAATCGCAATATTCTTTTTATCAGAAAATTGTTTACGAGTCATCACCATGTGAATACAAATCGATTAAGCCCACTTGAACCAATGTCACTTGAGACTTAATATAATATAGTAATAATTTTTCCATTCATTTTTTTTACACGCTCGGAAAAGTATGTGCAAGTGTTGACTTGTCAGAAAAAGTGTTTTCCGTGACTTTAGGGTCACGCAGATGCTGTAAATTCATTTTCACACATGGCTCGATATAATTTTGAATTTATTGAGAATTTGCTATCTAAAGCAGGTGTCTTCGGGTTTGTTCGCATCTCAGCAACGCTCTACGGCATTTCATAAGATATAAAAGTTGTAGAGGGGGACCTAAACTCCACGAAAAACCAAATTACTGATATTCCACTTCACGGACCCCCTATTGTCACCGTCTCTCTAACTATATGTCACTCCGGTTTAACCGGAAATGTCCTCAATTCTGGATGTTTAAATGGAACACCCAGTATATTTTTGGCTGTACCGATTTAGAATACCAGACCAAATTCAACGATACGACATTTGGGCATTTCAAATAATTGTTTTTTATTTTTCTTTTTTCATCTAGATTGCTATGAACTCCCTAAAATGTTTTACTTCTAAGCCAAATTATGATGGATTTTAAATTTATAATTATATTCATTTGTTTGTTAGCATTATGTCGTCATGGGTACCTAGATAAATGCAAAGCTGTTTGGACTTGCTGTTGTATTTTTTGTCATAAATTGGTATTTTTTGTCATGAATTGGTATTTTTAATAAATCTCTCCTTTTTAATTTGATATAAGGGTGAGTGATAACAAATTGTTGAAAAAAAGTACTCTATCTTTTGCCCGAGTGAGCCAATATGTTTCCATTTGAAAAAAATTGAGTTTCCTGGGAAAAGATTTCTTTTAAAAAGTTGTGTAATAGGTGTTATAAATTTAAAGCACAATAAAGATTGAAAATTACATTTTTATCAACCGTTTGGCTTAGAACTAAACCTACTATCTACTATTCTAACTCAGTACAAATTGTATAGATAAAAACCTTAAAACCAAATTAGAATATCTAACCCACACTTACGTTAAACGAGAACATTATGTTAATTGTATCACTTGATCAGCAATTTTACTACAGTACTAACTATATTACAATAGTCATAGTAAATAGCGGCATTCTATATAAGTTTTCGTATTGAATCAAATTTTTACATCAGAAATAATTCTGCCCTTCAAATTGGACAGATTGAATATTTTGAAATGGAAACTGCCAATTTCGATCAGGCCAATTTATAGTGATCGGACTTGATTTAAAAAATATATAATTGTCATAGCTTATTTCGGAGATACGAAGGTTCCAAAGGTGCCTTTTATGATTATGTATTTTAACCCCTTTAAAAAATATATATTATAATAATTGTCCTAGTTAACCAACAACAACATGAAGAGAACAACACACCGTGACAAACTGTAATAATGGCATTGAATGGTATGGCACTAAACATTTATTATATTTATTATGTGGCAAGCTTTTCAAGCAATTCTTGAAAAAAATCTTCATTCGTATAGGAGCTATGCCTGTATATCTTAATATACCAGCTGACAAGCAAACAAAGTTGTTCTTGACATCTGTATTTAAAGGAGAAACATATGTATTCATCTTTTTATCTTCTCCCTTTTGAGTTTTTCTATCACGTTGTGCCCATATAATTATATGGATATAGAATGTGTGAATATTTGAAAATAAGAATAAAGTAATAACTCTATTTACTGCCTTTCTGCAACGAGCTTCCATTCAAAAAATGTAAAAGAAACTAACTTGAAATAGTTATTTGTGTAACTGATGAAAAAAGTATATATTTGTTGCATGATGCATGAGGTTTGCAAAAAGTTAAACTTTTCGCATCGTAGATATTGAAAATAAGAGTAACAATCGTAGAAAAATTATTCTTACTATATTTTAATTTTTTTTTAAATAGATTTTTGTAAAACAACCAGTGAATTTATTAATGTATTATTAATAATATACTTATATGTAGTTCCTTAACATGTGCATCCTGTTATCCGGTTTATAACAACACATAATATGATAAAATAATAAAAAATATGAAATTACATAATGAAACATGTAATGTAATTTTGTGGTAATAGTTATAAAAGTCCTCCAGTCTGTTGGAGTCAATAGTTTTATGTCACAACTGAATGTCTAATTAAACTTACTTATATATTTTCGCAATTTATAAATTACGTATGTACCTAGATATAGACAAAGTCGAAGAAGAAAGATCCATGAGCGTCATTGATCTCGACACAGCTAAAAGAAATTATTGCTACAACTGGTGGTTTCGTCTTATTTGAGTTGGTGTTTACCTCTAGACAATGTATACTACAATGTTACGATATACCTCATTTTTACATATGAATTGCAATTAGAACTATGAGTTTAAAAATAGTAATGATGTAACTAAATTTAAAGAAATACAGGGCATACATAGAAATTGTAAAGCATCAGCTAATGAAATAATCATTGGGAAATTTATTGCAGAATGAAATATTGAGAATCAATTAAACATAACAAAGCCTTTTGGAACAAACTCTAGATATGAAAATCAATAAGAGAACAACAGCATGAAACAGTATACTTATGGAGATTATCGCTTGACAGAGGAACAATGCTAAATTATCATGAACGAAAAATTCGATTTGGGACTAAAGGAAGAATCGTATAATAAGGTTGCATGTAATTAAAGATATGAGCAGACTTTAAGTATGCAAAAAAAGTAACATATAACTTGATAAGTAGGTCAAAACTATGAAGAACCATGTTTATTAGCTATCAAAAATCTTGGTACAACCTGTTCAGATCTGAAGAGCAGGAAGGTAGGGCGATAACCAATATAAATTTAGAAGCGTAAGGAAACGTACCAGAAGTACTTTTTAGTTAATAAATGATTTACGAGTACAATAAGGCGGACGAGTATTGCCTTTATAGCCTTAGAAAGGAATAAATGGGGTCAAAAGTTTTAGGAAAACATACACGGAAAGAAGAAGTTTTAAATTTACTATAAAAATAGTGAAACTAGCCATAATATATGATTTTTTATGTGATTGGAGTAAATTTTATTAATAACTGCTATTAAATTAAAGTAAAATGTTAACATACATTTTAGTAAAAATTACAAATATTTTTGTCAAATTTACTAAAATATTTTGTAAAATAAACTAAAATCCTTTGTAAATTTTACCAAATTATTTAAAATCTTTTTTAAAATTTACTGAAATCCTTTGGTAAATTTAATAGAATGTTTTGTAAAATTTACTAAGATTTTTTGTAAAAATTTTGACACATGGTATTCCCAAGCATCGTACTAACCATACCCAACGTTGCTTATGGTATGTTCATTATTCATTATTAATATTGTTATAATTAAAATATTGTAGTAAAAAAATGTTAGAATTTCTAGTAAATTTAAGTGATTACTAAAATATACTGTACATTTTACGACCAATGATAATGAAAATAATTTATTTATAAGCCCGTTAAATAATTTTTATGCTTATTTTACATTTTACTGATGACTATTATTGTACTTTAAGTATTTTTTATTGTAAAAATGACCATTTTTAAATAAACTGTTATAAAAATGTTTTTTACAAGAATGAAAGGCTTTAATCTCAGGTGCAAGGGATCACTCACAAAAGATTTTAGTAAATTTTACAAAACATTTTAGTAAATTTAGCAAATTTTACGAAAGATTTTAGTAAATTTTACGAAAACTTTTCATATAAATAAATGGCTTACTAAATATTTTGTTCATTTTTACAAAAAAATGTAGGTTAAAATTTTGCAATAATTTAAAGGCTTTCTTAATAAACATTATTCCAGGCGCATATAGAGCCATAAGTTATGGTTAGTTTTACCATTTTTATAGTAAATTTATCTAAGATTTTCTTGTAACGATATATAGGGTGTTGAAAGAAGGTCGGTACCCCGGAATAACTCCGGTGCATCGCATTGCAGCGAAAAATGTCTGGTGAAAAAGTTGTTTGGTTTTGAAGGAGGAATAGTTTGCAATTTAAACCACCCCCACCTCCTCAACCCCCGGGCGCGGGTGAGGTAAGTTAAGATTTTCAAATGGATCCCCATATTTTTTATTGGCGTATCGTGTTCTCCGACCAAAAATAAACATCTTTTGTCCGACAATCACCATGAGAAAGACAAAATCAGAACCGTGCGAAAATCAAGTTTTATCCCGGAAATACTCTTTTTCTCTGTCTTGTACTAAAAAATGCCCGTGGAATACAAACAACTTTTTCCACGGGCATTTTTTAGTGGGTTGTTCGTTATTTAATCTGGTTCTGCTATTCTTGTTGTTAATTACAAATATTGCAGAATACAAGTTATTGTCACCAGCAGAATAAGATATCTTCGGTGTTTATGTTTGTTTTGTTTTATTTGTTTAAATTGACAATATATTCTCATTGTTCTCATATCAGAAGTTGTGTGTGAAGTGTTCTCATTTCAGAAGTCATATGTCCTACCGGCTCCAGTCGTCTTTTCAGATTAGATCATAAAATTTTACTTAATAAACGTAGTTCGTTTGGAATTTCAGATGGTCTTATAACAGTTTTTCATTCTTACTTACATGAACGACAACAAGTAGTGGAGTGTGGTGGTCAGTCATCTGGGCAGATAGATGCTACATCAGAAGTACCTCAGGGGTCCATTTTGGGTCCTTTACTGTTTGTTATATTCATATATATATATTATAGTTAATTATCTGGATATTAATAGTTTGCTTTATGCTGATGATAAGAAAATCTATGCTCGCATCCGTAACCTGGCGGACTCTGAAAGGCTTCAAGTGTCTATTGACATGATATATAGCTGGTGTGTTCAAAATAAACTACCGTTAAATATAAGAAGATGTAACGTAATGACCTTTGCTTTAAAGCGACATACCCTTGTGTACGATTACAAAATTAACAACGTAACACTGAACAGTGCTGAGACATTTCGCGATTTGGGTGTATTTTTTGACAGTAAACTATCTTTTGTTCCTCACATAAATGAGCTTATTGCAGCTTGTTATAGGTCCTTAGGTTTTATAATAAGAAATTCTCATGATTTTTTAAATTGTCATATACTAAAAATACTTTTTTATGCATTTGTAAGATCAAAATAGAAGTACGCCTCGGATATATGGTCTCCATATTATCAGATGCATCTAAAACGCATCGAAAAGGTCCAACGTTTCCTAAAGTACCTAAGTTTTAAAATTGATGGTCAGTATCCTGAAATAGGCATTCCAGATGATGTTCTATTGTGCAGGCACTCGTTTTGCTCCTTAGATGATCGACGTACCATTGCTCAACTTAAATATTTGCATAACATCTTGCATAATAGAGTGGAATGCAGTGATATATTGAGATACCTGCAATTTCTCGTTCCTAGAACACTTCATTCCCAGACTTTTTATATACAAACATACACCAATATTACAATCTGCACAAACATAAATTTGACATTTTCAGCTGTAGCTTATCCAGTATAATCCAGAAAATTAGTGTTTTAATAAATAAAAATCGCTTTAGAGAAATCTGGAGAATCAGGTAAGCATAAAGGGCTGTAGATATTTCTCGACACCATATACATACAATAATAGGTATAATTTATTCCAATAATCTGCTCAGTGGCAAGTATAAACATAGGAACAACATTTTTGCTTGTTTTATAAATTTGTTCACTGATGAACAAACCACTTGGTGACGTTATGCTTTGGGGTTTTCCCAATTTTATTTAGTTTTCAATTATTATTATGCTTTATTCATATAATAATATAATATTATAGTATGTTACTATTAATCTGAATCTTTCTAGTCTCTAGTATCAGTATGTACAGTAAATAAATAACTTTCCATTTTCGGTATAAACTTTATATTTATTATATAAAATTGAAAATATTTTCTAAGAAGAATTAGAATGAGTTTTCTTTTTGTTAGCACACAATTCTACCAAGATCGTATTGCAAAAAAAATTAATAAGCTGATGGTGAATCTTCGGTTCAAAACGGTTAAATTTTGGCAAAATGTTATTGGTTTATGTTTTGAGGGAACGAAAAAATTCAGAAAGTACTATTTAGGTCCATATTTAAAAATGTTGATGTGATTTATATCTGATAATCGAAACTTCCTTCTTAAAATTAGAAACTGTATTTAAATGCTTCGCAAAAAGGCCCTCTAGACAGTGCTTTCCAGTTTTCAATATTTTTATATAAATAACGTCACAAAACAACAAAAATGGATAATTATATTTTCGGTTTTTCTCAGATATCTCCGGAAGTAGTCGGAAATTTTTTTAGTTTGTCACCGGCATTTAACGTCATTTTTTAAATTGCAAAGTGCTTTCCATTTTGCAATATGTTTATTATAACGTCACAAAAAAACAGTAACGAAAAATTGAATTTTCAGCTTTTTTCGGATATCTCTAGAAGTAGTCGGAATTTTCTCACCGGTATTAACTTAACCCCCAAATTATGCAACTTTAATATAATTTAATCTTTCATGTATTTTTTATAGTTTCGGAGATCCCAATGGTGAGCATCGAATTTGGGACACCCTGTACTTGTACCATCAAACCACTTACAATAAACCACTAGATAGTGACAGACTGAATAGCTGAACAGCTTAAACCAAAAAAAGTACTACATGCCAGCTAATCACAACCCATATCCTTCATTTTTAAATGCCATGTATTATCATTAAATGCTTTATATTTAAAAAATGCATTATTGAATCTGGATTCTAGAAATTATTTGACTCATTAGTTAAATACTGCACCGGAAAGCGCAATTTCAATAAGTGTAATCATACAAAATACATAGCTTGCTTAAGGATTTAATACATAGATAATATCTAGTAATTTTACGGATTTTAAAATTGGGTATACAATATAAAAATAACCTTTATAACAATAGAATATTATTGTAGTTATATTGAGGCAGAATTTTGCTTCCTGTTATTAGAATATTTCTAAATTACGTTTCAACAAGTTTCTGTATTTTTCGTCACATAAAAGAAAGAATAGCCGGTCAGGGATTATATTTACATCATCCGACTATGCCATTTTCAGCATGGTTAAATTGCAAGTTGACCTGTTTTCTATTGAGGTTCCCATCCTAATTGTACCAGAAAAGTTACAAAACATGACGGTGTCAAATGGACAAACATTTTTGGATAAAACAGTGTTGTTGATCAGAGAGGGGAAGTCGCAAACAACTGCTAAAGATCAAAGGTCCGTTCCGAATCACATAAGACAGTCCTGTTCAAGATCAATGTATCTTTAATACGAAAGATCGGCGGATCTGTCATAAAATATCAACGGATCTGTAACACGAGAGATCCAAGGATCTTTAACAGGAGAGATCTACGGACCTTTAATACGAAAATTCTACTGACTCCATCTATTAATTTGCTGGTCGTTAATCTGGGAGGAAATATATCTTGGCATAACCACGTTATGACAATCGCCAAGATAGCTTTGTGGAAACTTGGTGTTCTCTGGCAGGCCAAAACGTTGTATACACTACCCTACACCCTACCATACGCTATACCTACACCACCACTTTTAACACTATACAAAGCCCAGATTCGACCATCACTAGACTACTGCTCTCATGTTTGAACTAGAGGCTTTTTGCTATAGTGTTTGTATTTGATCAAAAAAAAAAACTAAATAACGACTTTCTACCAACGATCGCACAGAACTGACGTGCCAGAGAAAACTACTTTCGTCGAAGATATGCGGCAGACGTAGTGCGTCAACCGCACGCTAGACGCATCATAGTAATCACACCTTAACATGGTTTGACAGCGATGCGGACTTTTAGCTTCCTTCGTAGTAAGCATATTGCGAGCCACTTCTAGAGACTGGTAAACTATACTAGAAAAACTCGAAACTCGAACTACGAAATTCCCCTACCATGGGATAAGGGAAAAGCAAACAATTTAGGATACGATGAGGAAAGTTGTTTCCTCTTTATTAAGTCCGTTAGGTGCCCGATTATAATAGTTCCTTGCCAAACCTGTATATTCACAAATACTACTCAATTAACAAACATTAACTATTACATATTGTGTTTTCTCTTCCAGGCGTTAGCAGCATTTTGCGCCCACTCAGTGTCCATATCAATAGGAATTTGTCAAGGGTATAGTGCCGTTTGGCTACCTCAACTGGAATCATCTGAAGACTTTTCAATAACTCCAGCCCAAAGTAGTTGGTTAGGTAAGTATACACATAGGTTAAATAATAACAAAGTATAATTTGTACAAAATAAATACATTTTAGACTAAATATTTGTATTTGACTAAAAAATTAAAAAAACATAATAGAATCAAGAAGTTGTATGAAACTATACTTATTACTGCTGTCCTTGTATTATAAATGAAATCCTAGTTTTTTAATTTCACTTGATTTTTTTGTTAGGTGAACAATTTAATGTTTTTCGAAATATATTTATTATATTTTAACTGCAAAAGGGAGAAATGTCATAATTCTCAAATTGTTCAAGATTTAATGAAAACTTTCTATTTTCCCTGAAACAGATATAAAGAATAAGTAAGAATAAAATATTTTATAAATATAATGCGCTATAAATATAAGCGGGACAATGAGAATACGAAATAGTGTGACAATAAGTATACGAAATAGTGTGACAATAAGTGTTACTATTGTCAATTACTGCATATAATTTTTACTTATATTTTAATGTAAAAAAGAAGAAATTTGCTTTTAAATGTTTCAATATATTGAGAGAATTATTCTACATGTTTCGGCTTTTTAGGCCTTTGTCAAGAGCATTACTAGATATATTGAAACATTTAAAAGCAAATTTATTCTTTTTTTTACATTAAAATATTTAAAAAATGTTTCATAAAGCCAACCGCGGAATCAGTCGTGTAAATTTTTACTTATTTTTCTATATAATACACAAGCATTATCAGCGTTTTTTACATATGAACATATATTTTTTTTTAACTTCTGAATATAACATTGTATTCCTTTTCAATTCATTTTTGTATAAATAATATAAGTTAATAAATTACTTACTCGATTTTTATTAAAGGTTACTTTATCATTGACTAGCTCAATTCATTTTCGTTCATATTAATTTAATACTAAATTTACCTACAAATATATTTTGTCAGGCTGATTTGAACCTCATTTGTTTTATTCTTATAATGATCAAAGTCATGCAACTTTTCCTCAGAACTCTGACTTATATCTCAGAATTCTGACTTTTTATTTCAGAATTTTGACATTTATCTTAGAATTTTTACTGCTTATCTCAGAACGCCGCCTTTTTATATTATCATCTTGACTTTCTAACTGATAATTCTGACTTTTATCTCAGAATTGTGACTTGTTAATGTTAATTGAACAATGTTTGTTATTTCATATATGTACAGAGTAAAAAGTGGTACAGTGTAAAAGTAACAGAATTTTTTCGGCTGCTTTTCCCACTTAGCCGATCTGTAGCACCAAATCTTGTGAGGTTTATGAAGTTTTTCAGAATAAATTGGTAAAACGTTTAGAGTTAACATAAGTTTGTGATCAGAAGATCCTAACCGAGGGTGTATGGTGATCCTATCTAGGTCTGGTTTAGTGTCATGAAGAGATCTGAAAAACCAACACTCCATCTCGATCTGGAATCAGCGTTGGTTGTTCGTTGTTCTGCAAGTTGATTTAGACCAGAACTGATCGCACCTTGCGGCTTTGATCATCGTTTTTGCGTGTGTAAGCACATGAGGCTTATAACATTGTAAGTGCTGGTGAATTGAATTGATTTAATATTGCAAAAATCAATTTTAAAGTTGCTGATTTTGAGTCTGTTAGCAATTGCAGGTACCACACCATTTCTTCGTTGAGTGTTGTTGGAGGAACCTAATAAATTGCGTGAAATTGTGGTTATTTCATTACCTTAGCTTGATGGGGCCCAAGGACCATCCCTTATCGGAGATCCGATAGAGGACGACTTTACATCCGGAGTATTTTGGAGGATGGAGATTCCATCATGTTATTTTTATGATCCTTCCTTGGTAACAGGAAACATCGACACAGCGACGATACGTTACTCCTAAACTGATGCAATGGTATCTCACCGGCTCACGCTGGGCGAACCGGTATCTGCTATTGAATATACCCTCCTACTTACCGAATACCCGGTATACGAGGAAAATATTTTTCTGTTCATATTTCAATATAAAATAATAATAAACGTACTTACCACTTGCACTGTCCATGTACCCTAATGAACATAAAAGGTTATTCTGTGTCAGCGGACTCTATTACTAATATACCCTCCTACTTACCGAATACCCGGTATACGAGGAAAATATTTTTCTGTTCATATTTCAATATAAAATAATAATAAACGTACTTACCACTTGCACTGTCCATGTACCCTAATGAACATAAAAGGTTATTCTGTGTCAGCGGACTCTATTACTACACGATCACATCGCTCCACTGCTTGTGTATGACATAATAACTGCCGGTAGGTTATTATCATTCATATTATGTTTTCCTATAGATCGGTTGAGTTCAGTATTAGGGTAGTAGTCGGGTACCTTCAATTATTTTCTGACGCTCTGTCTGTTGAGTTGTTGATCTTAGATCTTTAGAAGATGACAGAGGTTTCCTGTGAAATGGCGCGGGGGGTACGTGCTCATGTATTTCTTTGGAAAAACCACCAGTCCCGTCAAAAGCCAAATTTTTTAGTAGATAATCTAAAGTAAGTTGATGAATTGATTGATTGATATTGCATAATAGTTATAAAAAATACAACCAAATTTTGGGTCCACGGTCTTGAAAAAAATATTTGGAAATTGTTTTCCCTTTAAATAGGTAATAGAAACAATTTTAATGCCCCGGAAAATTTTCTTATTCCACACATATTGGGTCCGTTAGCTATTACATGAAACTTCAATAAAGTTTTTGAGATTTTGAGTTCGCTTCCCAGCGAAAATTTATTTTAATTGTCTAGGAATCTAATAAAATATTGTCATTGTTTGTTTGTTTGTATGCGACTTCTTTTCTCAAGAATTCGCGTTTATTAGGTTGAATATTAAGACTTGACTTTCGGAGACGGTTGAATACTTCAGTTAATCGAGAAATATATTCGTGTATCGTTGGGAATAGATAATTATGTCGTCCATATAGACTAGTCAACGTTCATTTTGAATGCCAAGGAGAATATTGTCGATGACACGCTGGAATGTGGGCGGGGCATTTTTAAGGCCAAATTTTAATGGCATTCGGATAAATTCGTAGTGAGAGTTTTCTAACGAAAACTGTTTTTGCAATATCATCAGAGTCAATTTCTATCTGGTGGACTGATGCACGATCTTATGTTGTGAAATACTGGCATCTTCCTAATTAACCCAGGAGGTCAAACATATTGGGAATAGATACTTATAGCCTACCGAGAACTCGTTCAGCTTACGGTAGCCGATTACAACTCGCCATTTCTTTTTGCCAGAAGCATACAGTTTCTTGGGAACCACCCATACAGGCGAAGACAAAGGTAATATAGAAGGGAGAATAATTCCTTCGTCTAATTGTTAATTTGAATATTAACCTCATTTTTATGGAGTTGAGGATACCACCTGTAAGATTTGGTAAAAACAGGACGTGCGTCGGGGGCGTTCAATGGGATGTTTTACTTCATTTGTAAAAGAATGGACATCTCCCTCAAGATAATTGTGACCAGCTCTTTCTCTGTATTTCTCAAGTGTTTAGTTCTTATGGAGTATGTATCAATGCCGTTCCGTCCTGTGGACATTTTTGTATTTTACTACCGGTATTAAAATGGCTACGCAGTATCATCTACCGGTTCTAAAAGCAAATTAGAAAAATTAATTAGTAATAGACTTATAAAGTTCGCCATTTTTATTAATTTTTACCAACGCGTACGGCAGTTTTACTTTTCAATTTCTTGTGCGGTAAGTATAGCATCTTACAAGGTTACACTTTAGGTTCTTTCAGTGCGAGCTTCTATTGAAATGTTGTTAAAGTTTTGGTGATCTGGAAATTTTTGATTTTTTATAGTTACTGGGATATCAACTTTACAAAGAGGGATGGTATATCTAAGTTATAAATATAGACCTTATGGGGGTTGCTTAGAGTAGAAGGGATTGGAGTTGACTGTTTAATCGACAGTTTTTGGTCGGGAATGCCTTAAATATTTACGTTTTCGGGAAATCTTTGTTGAAAATTTATTACTGATTTTTCTTTGAAAATGGAAATACCTGTTCCCGTGTCGGAGAGTCAGAAATCCTAGGATTAAAAGTAGAACATTTAAGCCTACGATTAAAAGTGTTGCTTAGCAACCAAAGGTAGGATATTATAACATAAAACTAGTATAAAACTTGTAACAATTTTTTAAAAGTTTCTGTTTTATTTCTTAAAATAGCGCACAACATAGCACACTCAATTGAAACGATACATTAACCGGTCAAATAGCTTTGCTTTTGATGTGAAAAACTGAAGATAAAGAAATAATTAAAATCATTTTTAGCAAACTGCAGCTATGGAATTGAAGTTCGTGTCTGTTCTGCTTTGCGACCGATGTGATGGATACTGTCTCATATTGTGCGGACGCAACGTATGCCTACTCAACTCACTTGGATTTAAATGAGCTGAATGTGCTGAAACGCTTCCCCAGCATATTATACAGGGTGTCCGGGAACATGTGGGAAATCTCCCGGATATGAAGAAAACACGTGAAAAGGATGCTATAGGTTCATATAAACTTCTTTCGTATCGGCCTCCTCTTCGGAGATATGGGCTCCCAAAGAGCACCAATGGAATCAAGTTTTTTACACATAATTATTGAACCACCTGGTATATTTCAATTATTTTTTAATATGATGTATACCTGGTAAGACCCGTCAAATTACTACCCAAGAAACTGTTGTGAATTATTCACAGCTGCAGGGGCGGACTAGCTGTAACACTCATGGGCCCATTTTTTTTACGTCCTGTATGATGAGAACTTTGGACAATGTTTTTTATATACCTTTACCTATTGGCTAAAAATTAAGTACTCTTCATTCATGTCGTTAATCCTAACCGTTTTCGAGAAAACGTTATTTTATTTACACTGAGTCCCCTAACTGCTCATGGGCTAAATATGAAAAAGCGGAATCTTGAAGGTTGAACATTTGATCGGAACAAAGATGTATCTTTTACTGAAATACGCCAAATACATGATGTATATGAAATGCCGTTTTTTCGAAAACGGTTAGGATTAGCGACATGAATGAAGAGTACTTAATTTTTAGCCAATAGTTGAAGGTATGTAAAAAACATTGTCCAAAGTTCTCATCATACAGGGTGTAAAAAAAATGGGCCCATGAGTGTTACAGCTAGTCCGTTCCTGCAGCTGTGAATAATTCACAACAGTTTCTTGGGTAGTAATTTGACGGGTCTTACCTGGTATACATCATATTAAAAAATAATTGAAATATACCAGGTGGTTCAATAATTATGTGTAAAAAACTTGATTCCATTGGTGCTCTTTGGGAGCCCATATCTCCGAAGAGGAGGCCGATACGAAAGAAGTTTATATGAACCTATAGTATTCTTTTCACATGTTTTCTTCCTATCCGGGCGATTTCCCACATGTTCCCGGACACCCTATATAAAGATAATGACACAAATTAATATTTTTAAGATTTATGTAACTGTCACTATAAAGTAAATATTTCTATAACAGCAAAGTTTCTTCTAACCAGAATAAAGAATATACGCCGTGAATCATTGGATTGCACACAGATGTAACAGCTTCGACTATTATAAATATATTCCTAATCGCTTTGTAATTGAAAATACCTAGGACGAAATCTTTCAAATCTTTACCAATAGGACCAGAGAAAGAGTTTCGGCCAAAGTTTATATAAACCAATGTACTGGTGTAGCAGCATGAGATATTTCTTGTGTTAATCATGAACCATTTCAGTGATTCTTCCTGTCGAAATAGTAGATAAAGAAACTTTCCTCCATTTGTCTGTCTGTCTATTAACATCTTCATAGGTGGCTTAAATCTCTATAGTAAATGACGTTCGAAAACAATATAAATTACATGCATCACCCTTATTCGCTAGTAGATAGTTGAGTTTTGGTCAAAGTTAATTAGAGATAATGGAAATTTTTAATAGGTTAGGCAGCTAAGAGATGAAACAATATAAAAAGGTAAAAAATGACCCAGAAGATAAATCACTGCTAAAATCTATTTGAATTGTATTGAAAAATAACGAGAAGTTTATAATAATAACAATAAATACCTTTATTTAATAGTTGAAAATGTGACAAAAAAAATATTTAAAGATGTGCCGGTATCTCACTAGGCTGCTGAACCAACCACCCCCGTTGAAAAATCTTTAATATATAAAATCTATGTAGTTGGATTTAAATGGTTTCAGTTGAATTGAGCCAGTTGAACTCTCACATCAGCTTCCGACTGTTAATGATATATTTTTTAAAATTATTTCGAAAGCTAGTAAGACTAGGGACTGCCCTGATGTCACCGGGAATGGAGTTAAAAATAGTATCGGCGTTATAAGAGGAAGAGCGTAGAAAAAGTACAGAACTATGCCTGGAAACACGCCCGGAAAACGGGTCTGACGATCATGTATGTCGGTACCTCTGATAAATTTCTCATGCAAGTTGATAGGCAAGTTATTCTCATCAATCGAAAAAACTTGATTGGCCATATGAAGTTTAAATCTTTCTAAATAAATTTAACCAGCCCGAATTTCGAAATGCCTGGGAAATATAGTAAAATTTGCGTACAGCGTAAGTAAATCCAAAACATGCATTTTGCAGCTTCTGAAGACTGTCCTTGTCTACTGGTAGCAGGGCATGCCAATAAACTATGCCACAATAAAATAAATGAGACAATATTAGGAAATTATATAATCATAACTTCGGTGCAAGTCAAAAATATCCTTATGGATATATAGTAGTTTGAGTTTGCCATAAGTTTTCTGAATTAGGTATGAGACATGCGCACTGAACCTTAAATCGGAATCCAATGTTAATCCAAGATTTTTGCAGGTTAGAGAGGGTTCCACCATAATGTTATTAACAGAAATTTTAAACAAAGAATCCTGGATTATAACGTTCTTATATTTACCAAATACTATAGCTGAGTTTTCGCCTCATTTAGAACAAGTTTATGAGCTCTGGATATATCAGCAATTACTTGTAGGTCACTATTGATTCTCTGCATAGATTGAGGAAAAGAAGACAAATATATCTGAGTGTCATCTGTATATTGATGTGACAGACCGTAAATTAAAAATCTGTAAAAATCAGCAGTATATAAAGAGAAAATTAGAGGATCCAGAATGCTTCCCTGGGTGACGCCTCTGGTTGCGGAGACCAGTTCTGAAATCTTATTATTCACTCTAATTCTCTGACCTCTGTTGCCAAAGTAGTCCGGAAAAAAATACAATGCAGTGTGACCCAAACCAAAGTATTTAAGTTTCATATGCAATATATCATGGTCATAGTATCAAAAGCTTTACTATAGTACAGTAGAATGAGACAACTGCTTTTGTTTTTATTGGTCGCTGTAAGAATATCGTGAATGAAATATACAATATTTAATTCAATTCTGTATTGATAAATGTAACCACTAAACCAACAATGTCCTCATCATCTTCCTCCGGAAATCCAACAATACGAGGAGAATTTCTCCTCGAGAATTGCTCAAGAGGATCGGTTTTAGATTTAAAAACTTTAATAGTTTTAGAGTTTTCTCCAATGTTGGACGCTAAGGAATTTATGTTTTTAGATATTTGTTTCAATTTTTCTTCTAGTTTGTTGAACCTCTGATCAGACTCTGTTATCAATTGACCAAGAATACGCACATACCTTGTTAATTAACTTTTATTAAATTTTCAAAATTTAACGCTAATATTCACATTCAAGCCGAAGTTCTTAATCAATGTGTGAACATGGCTAGCATACCTGCGCGCGTTACGGTCTTGTTGCATTTTAAAGTGTTCGATTTTTTTTATTATTATTAAGGACGACAATACCATTCTTGATGCCTTAATATCCAAGCTTCTGTAAATTATAAAAAAATAGAACATATAATTTTCATTGTATTGTGAGTTAGGCATTTAGGGAATACCTTTTGGCAACTCAAGCGTTTCTGATTTCAGAAAAAAATTTAATTATTATACTTTCACTCTGCTACACATATTTTTCTTAAAATTTATTAATAAAATAGAGATCATTTTATTTTACTTCCAGCATTTGTTAAAATTGTTCGGTCTCAATCCAATAGATTCCCAAGTTGGTAAAAAAATAAGAGATATTGAACACAGCCTCCGTTAAGATTTTCCGATCACAAACTATTTCAACTCTAAACGAACTACCAATTAATTCTGAACAACCTCCTAAACCTCGCAAGATTTGGTATTACACATCGGCCAAGTGGGAAGACCTGAAAGACAATTTTTGCACCTTTCCTTGGATGAGCGTATGCTTCTCTTCTAATGATCCATCCGTCTGTGCTGGGGAGCGACGTCATTCTCACTTGCATGGAAGTAAACTAACTTGCTGGAATATTTTCAGCATTTATTCCCTCCTCAAAGAACGCCCTTCCAACGGCAAGCTCTGGTTTAGCAAGGATTGTGAGCGTGCTGTCGGATCAAAAAATCTGGCTTACCGACAGTGGCGTTATAACCCTTCACTGAGAATCGTATCATCTCTGTTACCGCTCAAAACCAGTGTAAGCTAACAATATATCAAAGCAAAGAAGCTCATAATGAGAGGATCAAAAACAAACTTCTTGATAGTTCGAACGGACCAAGGTCCTTTTGGTCAGTCGCTAAGGCCGCCAAAATTTTACCAAATCAACTATTACACTTCTAACACGTTTCGATGGTACAATGGCATTCACAGCCGGAGACAAAGCGAACTTACTAGCTGCACTATTTTCTTCGCATTCCACTGTAGATTTCCAGGGAAGAAACACCACCCAACATTTCTGCAGTTCAATCGGAAATGGCCGAATCGTATTCCGTCAGCGTCCCGTCAAACGAATTGTAAAAGGGTTCGACGTCAAAAAAGCTTCTGATCCAGGCGAAATTACTGTTATAGTTCTCAAGAGATGCACCGATGAACTAACACTATTTTGTAGACTTTCAACTTATCCTACAAAAAGGGAATATTTCCATCGTGCTGGAAGACGGCGCGAGTCTATCGCCAGTCGCATTGCTTTCAGTTATATCAAAAGTAATGGAGAAAGAACTTCTGAAGTACCTGGAAGGCCTCAACATTATCAGCAATCATCAATATGGTTTTCAGAAGTCCAGCCTATGGTACCAATGCAATCGAACATCATGGAGCGTCTCGGACTATTGCACTGGATATTTCTAAAGCCTTTCATCGTGTTTGGTATGAGGGGCTTCTAAGTAAACTGCGATCTTATGGTATGGCCAGTCGACCCTGTGAATGGTTGTCTAGCTTTCTTAAGAACCGCTCTCTGCACGTTGCGATTGACTGATTTCTCTCAGATATCTTCACCATGATGCCGGTGTTCCTCAAGGGTCCATATTGTCTTCCATACTTACTCTACATTTCCTTCTAGTGAAAACTAAAAATCCGATATTTACTACGATAGCACACTTGTGTCATCTTTCTCTTTGAATGCACAAACATCGGCTGCCAACGCACATCTTCGCAGACAGCATGAAGTATCACAGGCCTGTAAGAAATTTTGGCTTGGGGTAACAGTAACCAAGTCGAATTTAATGCTAAGAAAACCCCGGCAGCAGTTGTCTCTAAAATGGTTAACGTTACAGAACTGGATATAGTCATTATAGGACACGCAATTCTACTGGCTTCATCTATTAATTTGCTGGGCGTTAATCTGGGAGGAAATATGTCTTGGCATAACCATGTTGTGGCAATCGCCAAGGTAGCTTCACAGAAACTTGTTGTACTCTTCCTGGCCAAAAAGTTACACACCTCAATAACTTTTGACACTATACAAAGCCCAGATCACTATACTACTGCTCTCATGTCTGTAGCTTTGCACCCAAACATACTCTTCGGCTACTGGATTCCATCGAAATGAGAGCCATTCGTCTGACCGGAGACCATCAGCGGACAAAGAGCTTCGACAGCCTTAAACATCGAAGATAGGTTTGTGATTGACTCTCTTTTACAGATATTTCCATGGAAAATGCTGGACTGAACTTACCCTCGTAATGCCGCCCATAGCATCGAATAGCGGAAATACACAACGGACCACTGCCGCCCATCCATATGTGTTTACGCTTAGTACTCCTCGAAGTTCATTTCTTAAGAATTCTTTCATCTGAAATCCTTATGGAACGACCTTCCCGAGGTCTTGTTTCCCAACGAGTATAACCTCCAATGATTCAAAACCAACGTAATTCGGTTTTTGCGCACACGCACCACTCCCAGAGTGCCTTAAAGGATTTTTCTATAGTGCTTGTGTTTGATCATTAAAAAAAAATGATTATAATCCATTGTAGCAATAATCGTTATTATTATTTTGAAACATTTATTTTATGGATTATTTATTCATGGGAAAATAGTTCAGGAACCGCCTTAACCTTCAATTTACAATAGTTTAAACATTTTTGTTAATATAATTAATTTCCCTTTGTTTTGTTGCAGCTAGTTTAGGAGCAATTTCAAATCCAATTGGAAGTGTGCTCTCAGGAGTTTTAGCAGAACTACTAGGCAGGAAACGATCAATACAATACAGCAGCATTCCGTTTATTTTAGGATGGCTTTTAATCGGAATGGCTCAAGATATTCAATGGCTTTACGCTGGAAGACTTATCACAGGCGTAGCAGCAGGTATATTCCCTTGCATATTGCAGATTTTAATGAACATATGATATAGGTTCGACAGAGACGAGTGTTAAAGGGGGTGAGACACAAAAATTAACGTTTCAGTATAAGTAATTTTAAGAAAAGAATGTCATAGCTCACTTGGCTGCGATAAGCCGTTATCGAAATATAGCCATTTGAAGTTTCATACGCCTAGAGTGTGACGTTATACCGGCTCGGTCTACACGTGATGTTTTACATACGTTTTAGGTCCTCAAGTAAGACTGTAAAGCTAAATTGTTTTAAAATCCGTATCTACACACACAGTTTAGAGTCGAGAGAGAGAAGGTCGCTATGGAAACATTGGCTTTAGTATTTCTTTGTGAGATTAAGAAGAAAATCAGTTCGACGTAGGCGGTGGTTTTTTGACCGCTATTAGCAAGCTCAGTAAAAAACTCCCGGGACCACTATGGTATGGCCGACATATTACTATAAAAAAATGCGAATATTTTGTTATATTTTAATTCGCTTAGTGTACGGATATACATAGAGACTGCTTATGAAAATAAATAATAAAAATCCAAAGGCGTCACATAAAAAAACTAGGAACGCATCTACATCCTTCGTCAAGGCGCGAAAGACGAACGTCTTGTTTGCAAACAAAGTTTCAGTCTTCTCACTGGCCGTCAGTTTACATTCCGTTTAAGTAAAATGTCTATTTACTGTCCACATATATTGTTAGGATGTGATGCGTTTATATTGAACACGTTTGGAAATAAAAGACGCTGGCCCACCCGACGTCTCCCGGTGAGATATCATTGCATCGGTTTAGTCGGCGGCGTGAAGTTTCTTTCTCTCTTCGAACATCAATTCAGTTCACCAGCACTTACAATTTTCCGAGCCTGCCTGATCGAGACAAAGTTCAGATCGTCAACAAACACCGTCAATTATTTATACCCTGGATACGATTTTCAATTTCTATTTCGACGCAATTTCGGGGTATGTTTTTTTATTTGATATGATCTCTGCTGTCAACGTGAGCACATACTTCAACCAAAAGACTTTCATGTAATGTAGTTTAAAATATGAATATCAATTAATTCTGAACAACCCCCTAAACCTCGCAAGCTTGGGAATTATACATAGGCCAAGTGGGAAGACCTGAAAGATCATTTTCGCACTTTTCCTGGATGAGCGTATGCTTCTCTTCTGATGATCCATCGTCTGTGCTGGGTAGGTCGCCGACGTTATTCTAACTAGCATGGAAGCAAACTAACTTGCTGGACTATTTTCTTCGTATTCCACTATAGATTTCCAGTGGAAAACACCACCTAACAACATTTCTGCAGTTCAATCGGAAATTACCGAAATCGTGTTCTGTGAGCGTCGATGAACTCACACCAGTATTTTGTAGACTTTTTAACTTATCCTACAAAAAAAGAACATTTCCACCGTGCTGGAAGACGGTATGAGTCCTATACCTATACCAATGAAAGATAAGAGAACCTTCCCTACCAACTATCGACCAGTCGCATTGGTTTCAGTTATATCAAAAGTAATATAGGAAGCTATTAACTTCAAAAGTACCTGGAAGGCCAAGTCCAGATCAACGCGAGACCTTCTACTGTCACCCATCTTTGGACAACGCAATCGAACATCATGGGGAGTCTCGCGCTGTTTTACTAGATATTTCTAAAGCCTGTGATCGTGTTTAGCATGAGGGGCTTCTAAATAAACAGCGATCTTATGGTATGGTCAGTCGACCCTGCGCATGGTTGTCTAGCTTTCTTAAGGACCGCTCTCTACAAGTTGCGATTGACGGATTTCTCTCAGATACCTTCAACATCAATGCCGGTGTTCCTCAAGGGTCCATATTGTCTTCTACCCTCTCCAAAATTCGCATACAGTGTAGCACAAAAAGTTGCGGCCATTCAAATTAAAGTATAGGTTGGTGTGTGGCGCCCTCTACAAAATGCGAAAGAGCGGTGGGCAAATTTGTATTCCTCATCCCGAAAAAGAACCGTATACGAGAGTTCGTCAAAATATTATGAGCGTGGCAAAAAGTATTGCAAAAAAACTGTAAATAAAATTTAACTTTAACACCCTGTATCAATTTTCAAAAAAATGTTATATTTATTTTCGATCTACAATTATCCCCTAAATTTTTTGCTCAACATTTCCGGACATCCTGTATATTTAAAATTCTAGTTGTGTTCATTGATTATCAGATTTCTTGTAGACAATTCAGGCATTCTGCATTGTTACATCGACCATCTATGTAAATATACACAATCATATTTTTTTCCCTCTCAAAGTAATGAAAAGCTTGTAGACATGTTGTTAAAATAGAAACTATATAGCAAAACTATTTTTGCCAGTGGAATTTCCTCAACCATAGTAACAAACGGAGCAAGAATTTTTCCAAATAGAGACTCGTATTACTCATTGGATTGAGGGTAGATGGTAAAATTCACTAAATATCCAAATGAAGTGCTAATGCATGCCTTATATTAAAAACGTAAAACTTTGCTTTGAAACTCCCAGAATATCCAGTCAACTTAAGTGTAGTCTATTTTAGCAAATGGTTCGGTTTCAACGAGAATAAAATCGCATACAGCAATCTTAATTTCAGCTTGTGCACGAAGTTGTGATCCTGACACTACCATCTTTCTCGATAGAATCTTCATTAGTAAGTTCTGATGAATCAGGTTGAGGTTCGATATAAATCCTGATTTACTTTGTTTTGACCAGCCCTTGACTGGTAAACTGAGAATACCTATCAATGCTTTCTGTATTAATTCCATTGTTAAAATTTGTGGCTTCCACTGCTTTCTTGATTGTCTGCTACTCCACTCTCTTAGGAAAGTTCCGCTGACATGCGGCTTACATTTACATGCTCATATTTTATAACCTTTTTCAATGTGATGGAAATAATTTCACACCTTAAATTTATTATTTTTTAACAATGTTTTAAATTTTAAGTAGGTCAAATCAGCAACCGAATGACAATTTTTTTTTCAGGAATGTCAACAGCTTCATATACATACGTCGGTGAAATTGCCACGCCTAATACAAGAGGGTTTCTCCAAAGTCTTGGCCCAATCTGTGCTAGTTTTGGGATCCTACTTACTTATGTATTAGGATACTTGATGTATTGGAAAAGTGTAGCGTTAATTAGTATAGTGTTTGCTATTTTTTCTTTGGTAAGTATGCGCTAATTTAAAAGTTTTTCATTTAAATGCATAAACGCACTAAGTAGTACAAATGATATTTGAAATATTTAATTCTACTATTATAGTGTTTTTTATTTTCTCCTGGGCTTCTAGTAATTTTTTGGATTAAAATAGTTTTAATGTGATAGCGTTTCGGTTTGATTTTTAACCATAACAAATCTTTAATTTTTTAATCAAGCTCCCTTCTAAATTAGAAAAATACTGATATTAAAGTCATAAAGCTTAAAATGCGTAACTGTGTAATTTGGATTATTTTAGTGGAATTCCTTTAGAGTTAATTTTAAGGCATCCATCACTCAGATGATCAGGTTGTTAAAATTGTATACCGGGCCCGCCAACGAAGCGGGGACGGAAGACTAAATCGTTATTGAAGAACGTATCAAAATAATAAATATTTTACATTATACAGGGTGGCCCAAAAAAGTGTGATAACATAAAGTTATATTTTTAAATGGATTATTTTATTTGATATTTAGGTTCATATTAGTGTCCTTTGTACTTGTGTACAATTTTATTTAATTTGCTCTTTAGTTTAGGAGCAATAAATTAAAAACTGAAAACGAAAAATGGCAGTCCTGCAAAAATAATTCAAAAACAATCCAAAACTATTTTTTAAACCTCGGAATTGAGTGAGGTTTATGACAAGACATATAGAGATACTATGAATCTAATAGCGTTTATCTATTTTATACAGGGTGTTCATAATAGGCATGCAATAACTACATATTTCAAAATAAGATTTCTAAGATTTTCAAATGGAACACCCTGTATATTATTTGGCTATTTGATATAGAATTCATAAGAAATCGTTTTTTGTAATATGTACAATCAAATAAGTTATTTCCAGCCATTTTCAAAAGAATACCAAATTTCATAAATTATGTTGTTTAAATTGCATAGGCGCCCCAATAATTATAAATTACAGTAAGTGTTCAAAATCTCTTCCATTTTGATATGCGCATAAGTAAATGTTCTTGAAAAGATCATATTATCCCTTAACATTTTAATTAAAAAACTGGCAAAACGTTTCTTATTCCTTACTGCATATTAATAGGAGATCTGTTGTAGGCGGATCTTCATAGACAATTTTGTTATTCCGCACCCACCAGGTCATTGAAGAACATATCAACCAACTAAAAAATTCATTTAATTTCTTATTATAATTTATGCTCCCCAAATAACAATTTTTTAAGTTAAAGAACTAATGAAGTTATAATAAACAAATGATTCCATATTTGATATCCAAACCTGACATGGTTTTTAGGCTTAACCACTACTAATGAACCGTTGCGATAGTATTTCAGCTCAGATTCTAATGGTTATAACATATTTTTTTCAAGAACGTGTTTACTTGTACACAGATCAAAATGGAAGACATTTTGAAAATTTACTGTATTTTACAATAGTTAGTTTGGTCGCCTATGTTATCTAAACAACATAATTTATGAAATTTGTAATTATTTCGGAAACGGTCGGAACTAACTGATATGCTTGTATTACAAAAAAATATTGCTTATAAATTCTACATCAAAAAGCCAAAAACGTTGAGAAAAATTATTTTGAAATGTATCGTTTTGAATGCTTATTATGAACACCCTGTATAAAATAGATAAATGCTATTAAATTCATAGTAACTATCTCACCTAATGACGAGGTTAAAAAAATGGTTTAGTTTGTTCTTTTCAATTTTTGTTTCAGGACTGCCAAACTTAATTTAAATAAAATTTCAGGAAATTCTAAAGGACAGTAATAAGAACCTAAATATGAAATGAAATGCTGAAAGATGAAAAAAAAAATTATGTAATCACACTTTTTTGCCACCCTGTATAATGTAAAATATTTTTAAAACATGCTGCTTTTAATCCCATAATGATTCAATCTTTCATTCCCCCATCGTTGGCAGGCCAGGTATTTATACAAATTAAAAATTAAAATCCGCGTAAATTAAAATCCGTAATTAACATGAATATCGTGGGCGTACCTCGAAAACCCACTATATCGACATTTGGGGTAAAGTATACTAATAATGTAATTTTGTACATTTTATTATGTTATATAACGTTTAATATTTACGTTTCTATCTATATATTCTTTTTGATGAAAGTAGCGTTCTGGTAGTACTGAACGTTAACCTCAAGGATATTTTTTCATAAACTAGCAATAAATGATATCCGTCAGGTGTCAAGTGCCTTAATAATATACAATATTTTATGTTGTCATAATAACAAATACCAAACAGTACATGATTTTTAGCGATCCATGGTATGGTGATACAATATATATTTATTTTTGGTTTTAGGTTACCATGCAAGTAATGCCCGAGAGTCCAGCCCATTTAATGAAAAATCATCGAGGTAGTTTTAGCGATAATTCTCAAGCGTTCAAAGCTTACCTATTTTTTAGGAGAAGTATTGTTAGTGCACAGCAAGAAATAAAAAAATTCACTAGCAGTAAGTTTTATTTTGCTTTATACTCAGAATATGTGGCTAAACTGCAGTAGAGCTAAGTAAAGTTAAAACTAATTAAAATTTTTTTTATATTATACATACATAATATATATAATTACGGAGCCATTATACTTGACTACACTAAATGGTCAACCTGTAGATTTATGCAATAACGACAGCTCGTTGGCATGATGTACATTTACTGGCAAAACGTATTTAAGCCTTTTTTTCTACAGTCCCCCTGTGGAGATACGGACCTATAACGGACGCCCATAATCGTTTCTTTCTAAATCATATTTGAAGTACTTGGGTATTAATAACGTATGATGATTACTAGATAAGTGCCCTTAAAATGAACCCTTTAACATATTTGGCTTATTTAGTCAGATGTGACTTATGGCAAAATTGAAACTTTTTCATACACAATCGAATAACAACATTAAAGGCTTTTAGGAGCAAATTTGGTTATAAAATTTACATGCAAGCAGTCGGGCAGTCACGTCTAGACTGGTCTCGGAGCAGTAGGTACACAGCAGTCGACTACCAACTGTTAAACCGTGATGTCTTGGACATTCTAGGAGAACCACATATTTTATTTTCCTAAAGACCAGTGCTCGACTGCCAGACATTACTGTCAGGAGTTCTATCGAAACGATACCTTTAGGGTAGACACAATGTAAATTATATTTGTTCAGGTTACTATGATTCGAAATTGTACCCTGAAAAATTACTAAAATTTCAGAAAAAAATTAATTACTTGACAATGCTGTTATAAAGTTCTTGTTCTACTAAATCAAATTCTGGAAAAATATACTTGGTGTCCCATTTAAAAAAAATTATTTAGTGCTACTTTTGGAGCCCACCGTGTAGATTGTAAAATATTTTAGGGTAATGCATCGTAGTAAACCATTTAACTTTGGCATGAAACTTTCTTTTATACCTTAATAGTTTAGATAGTTTAGGCGCTATCGAAGACACACAGACACACCCTGTATAAATATATTTTCCTTTCAGAAAAAGGCTATGAAGAGCATCCCGAAAAGAGCCTAAAAGAACTGTATCTAAGCCCCGAAACAATAAAACCATTCTGTCTCTTGGTGGTACTGTTCTTACTACAAGAACTCAGTGGCATCTATACAATCCTCTATTATGCAGTTCAGTTCTTTGGCGAGACAGATCTGCAAATTAACGATTACCTCTCGAGTATAACAGTTGGTACCATTAGGTTTATCATGTCTATTGTTTGTGCCTTTTTGATTAATAAATTAGGAAGGAAAACATTGTGTTCGTTTTCCAGTTTTGGAATGACTTTATCTGTACTTATTTTAGGTCTCTATGTAAAATATTACGAAATTAATTCTAATGAAGAAAAAATTTTAGGGTTGTTGCCACTATTTTGTGTTGTCTTTAATGTTCTATTTTCCATGATAGGAATGCTTCCTGTTCCATGGATATTAGTTGGAGAAATGTTTCCTCTCAGGGTACGTCCCATCATGGCGGGAATTGTGATATGTATGGCTCAATGCTTCGTTTTTATTTGTGTAAAAATATATTACGACATGGTAGATTACTTAACATTTAGCGGCACAATATTTACATTTTTTATAGCATCAGCATTATCCATGCTGTTCTGTAAATATATTTTGCCAGAAACCAAAGATAAAAGTCTCGATGAGATTGAAGCATATTTTAGAGGTACCAAAGAAAATAAGCTTAGTAAAAATGGTATAAATAATAGTGCTTTTACGATAAGTTCTGAAAATATTTCTGTAGTAACTAGATGATACTTAAGTATTATACAAGGCTGTAAATCAATTAAAATATCTAGAAATTGAAACATATTATATATTAGTTAATTATTGTAATTTTTAGAATAATAGATACCGCGTAACCAAGAAAGTTCAACCTATTCCTAGTTTAAAATTCTATGAACCGAATTCATTATGGTATCGCTTATATTATAATGTCTATATTCTAATACGCTGTATGATTGACATTTGTCACTTCTTGCGTCAAGGAGCATTTATGACCAATCAAACCTAAAACAACAATTACCGACGGCACATCAATCAAACCACGAAGTACAGTCCCGTCTTAATTTATAATTAAATATTACAAACTCCGACGAATTTGACAAATGCCAATGTTTAATCACACAGTTTAAGGCTGATTCTAACTATCATGCAAGGCACGTGTTCGGCAGTGGCAAGCATCGGCTTTTACACAGAATGTTTGGTTCAGCGACATATAACTGAATGGTGATATGTTTCTGAATATATTTATCCATGTATATTATTATACAAAGTGTTCTACGCATATCGTGATGTGTATCATCGTTCTTCCGAATTTTTGTGAATAGAAGTCATAAAATAAGTTTTGGCAAACATTTTATCTCATTGTGTCCATTCTTCTATAAAGAATACTTATTTCATCGATATAAGACATCTAATAGGATCTACATGTATATATTTTGTGGCTCAGTAGAATTTACAAAATAAATTAGTTTAACATCCAAATTTGACTGTGTGAAATGATTAAAAGGAAGGGTGTAAATAAAATAATCGTTACGGTTATAAATATCCAAATATCCATAATCATCTTACTTATCACTCCCTTTCAGGTATACGTTTGTGAACCAAACAGCCTCTATACAATATGCCTACAGGGTGTTATGGAAATGGCTATTATATTTAAATGAGTGGCTCGTTGAGTATCCTAGAGAAACCCTACATACTTTTTTTAATCGCATTCGGTCGATCGAGAACATTGGTCAATCTCCACGAGACGCTGTTACTTCAATACAATTGCGTACACGTCGAAGGGTTATGTCCGTACGCTGTGAAAATTCCCACGTGTTTGTATACGAATTTTAAATGTTAAGGTACTTTTGTCTTAATAAATAATAATAATGATTTACAAGTTTGTTCGTGCATTACCGTTTTTTTGTTGAAACAATTTATAATAATAAATGTGATGTGGTTTCAAATTTGTTTGTGCTGTTTTTTTTATGGAAATTTTTTAAACGAATTTTTTTAAAACTGACCGGGCAGGTAGTTATTTCCATAACACCCCGATTATCCGCGCGTATAGTATATAAGCTTGGCATTAAATTACCTAAGGCATCCTTAACTTTGAGGGATTCCCTAAATATAAATACATTGCACCACCGTATATAGTAGGTAAAGTTCCTAATTAGGTGTAGTATCATATTGACATCATCGCAATTTATATATTGTACAGGCGGGGAACTAGAAAGAGGGGGGGGTGGTCATGGGGGTCATGACCCCTCCAAACAAACAATGTAACAAGCAAATTATATGTTTTAGTTTGACTAACGGGGCAGCGTATTACTTTTCGTGAATATTCCTTGTATGACCCCCCCCCCCCCCCCCTCTTAATGATGGTACTGGATCCGCCCTTGATATTGTTCCATCACAGGTAAAATATCGCAAGCAACCGCTATTGTCATAATAGAAGATAGAAATATGTATTTACCATGTATTTTTAACCTTAAATATGGAATATTTTTTGATCTTAAGGCTATTATCAAACGAGTTCTCAGTGAAAGAGTGTGACAATTAACCTTATGAAACGTGGAAAAAGTTTAAAAAATCTAATTAGGGAACTTTTAATGTAGAAACACTACTGGACATTGCCAAATAAAATATCAAAAGATATCAAGTCAAACCTTGTTATAGGTTGAACATTAAATAACACGAAAGAACACAAATAAACAACAAATATGAAATATGATTTTATATTGACATCTTTTGACATTTGAATAAGTAATAGCATCGCTCCAATACACGAATCCCCAAAGCAGTGCTTTGCACGATTTCAACTGTTTTGGACGTTTTATGTCGCGTTTATGTTCGATTGCATTAACGATTTAAGCTGTAATTAAATTCTAATCTTCTGCTAAAATCCAAAATGTGATTGCACCATTTTTTAACTCAGGATTAACAGTGTATAAACTGTGGTTATTTTAAACCTATTAAGCTAAACTTTTAGAAGTGCGTAGGCGTTGGTATCTGGATGGAACTCAATTGAAAATAGTGCTGATGTTAACTACAATATTAATATCAAATACTAATGTGTGGGAAAATATTAATATTTTGAATAGTCTTTCATAGCGGCCAAGCGTTTATATTCTAATATAAATCGATCCTATTTTGCCAAGGACGATGAGTTTTGTAGATCTCAGTTTCTCCTTTTAAGCTTCTTTCTTTATTTTCTTTTTTTGATTTTTATACAGTCTTTTGAGATAGTCCACTGTTCGGGTTTATTCGTTAATACATCCGGGGGTTAAAGTACCATGACTGCAATGCCAAACGTCCACTTTTATGAATATGGCGCCCACGCATATTTCTTCCTTTTCAAAAGGTTTAAACTGTGTTATGATGTTTGATTTCGTTGAACAAATTAACAAATGTGAAATTACACAGGCGGGCAAAATGTACCTTTATTCATGTTGTTTTTCACGTAAGCTGAGAAATTTATACCTTCCCGGTATAACATAAGTCAAAAAAGCTTAAAAAAATAGCCTGTATAAAACATGTCTACTGTTTTTATGAAATAAAACAAACCCATACCGCCTCTAAATTTTCTTCATTTTTTAAATCTGTAACTGCATTAGTTACAAAGTAAGGTCAAATGAATTTTGATTCCTTTAATGAATTTTATCTCAGAAACGATTGAAGATGGGTATATGAAATTGTTAACAACAGTTACTTGGATTTTTACATAGAAATAGCCAAAATATATAGGACATTTTATTTAAAATAACAATTAAAGTGTTAAAAGTTATCTTTCTGGTAATAGCTCTGAAAGTAAGAAGATATAGAACTGTTAACGTATTATCTTGCAAATTTATTCTACTTTCCTGATGATATCATAATTATACCGTATGATTTAAGCTTAAAATCAAGAATCCTTATTATTGCAAATAGCACCCTCTATCAATTTTATTAGAAACTATCGTTTACCCTTAATAAGACAATTAAAAGTACTGGCATTTCTCTTACAAACAAGTCAAGGTTTACTAAAAGTGAATAAGTCGTTTAGAAGTTACAGCGATCTAAATGGTTATAATTTCAACTTTAAAAACTTTTAAAAATTTATATGGGGGTTTGTACTAACTTAGCCTAAAACTCATTATTTAGCACTTTTTGGAATATTTTGAAAAAACCCTAAATTAAAAATCCATTGCTCCGCCACTGCTAACTAAAAGTTCGATCAAAGATCGAATTGAACATTCTGCTCTTCAACTTTACGTTAATTTTTTCCTACAATGCTTCGAGTTATAATGGAAAATGTAATAAAAATATGATTTTACCCCTTTTGAGGGGACGGGCTCAACGACTGACTTGTCGGGTTTCAGGATATATTTAGCACTTAAATATAAAGCGCAATACCAAATTTTAGATTGTCTCTAATTTGTTCAGAGTCACCCATATAACAGGAGGAATCGACTCAGCCGGTATTATCTTGATTTTTTTATTAGTTTATATTTAAAAAATATACTTGATGAATTATTTATTTTGAAACTAGCATAGCACGATTACTTTGGGCACATTTGGGATTAATATTGTATATATAAAACAGGACCGTTGTGGCTCTTGCTCCCCATTTGCACGGAAGAAATATGGTCAAAGGCAAAGAAAAAAGCTTTCGATTCTGTCCTCTTATGATCTGGATAGCACCACCGAATCTTTATAATATCTATTTCTGCTATGTAATAAGGCTTAATCAAACCAGACTAATAAGATATAAATTTAGTGAAATAAATTATAAATTTAGTGTTCAATTCTTCAATCTGTTTCATACCTGATTATAGATTATACCGTTTTTCGTACCTGTAATTTGAGAAACTTAGGAAAATCTTAATCATGACTGATATTTTGTATAATATTATATAAATAGAAGAATTCATGCAAATTAATTCGTCTTGGAATAAAACCGAACCGAACAAACCCGAACAAACCCTAACAAACCCTAATAATGTATTATACAATTCTTATAATATATAATTTGAGAACTCATATAAGTTCCTTTATAATCAGTTTCTCACAAACCCCAAAAATTCGAACTCATCATCCAGAAAATAGATATTTAAATTACTAATCAAAATTTTTCAATTAAAACAAAAGAAAAAAAATGAAAGATGAAAATAAGTCAGGATTAAAATAGTATATTAAGAACGTCAAACGTCAAAATTTGCAATCTTTAATAAAAACCTTGTCTATCGATACAATTATTGAGAAAATTACGAATACACATTGAGTTATCTCAGGTGGGAATATGATATGTTAAAAGATGTTTCATTGGATACATCAACGCTTTTATATCAATTTCTTCTAGGTCAAGGTAATCCTGCCAGCCTGTTTACTTGACTATAAAATATGGGTGAGAATTATTGTATAATGTTATTTTTGGTTCAAATGCTAAGTCGTAACCGGTGCGGAGAAGTTATATTTTCCGTAATAAGATAAAGTTTGGTGATCAATGTATAGCCGCGGGAAATGAACTTCTTATACGAGTTTGTTCATATTCAAACATATTGTTTCCTACAAATGGGTTTCCTTATCACTATGCTTGGACTTCTAAATGCAGAAACAGAGTTTGTTCCTATTTTCTGTGATTCTCATGTGAAGTAAACGATTTTAGTGTGGTCACTAGTTCCTCAAATAAACAAGTCAAAAATGTTTAATTTCAACATTATCTTAAAACAGATAGTACCAAGTTGTATTGTTGGACAAATTCGTAAATTTGTTTTGTGTTAAATTTCTTACTGTAATTGGCATGATCAATAAATTGTAAATACATTTAATGAACTTGTGTAAATTGAATCTTCGTTAAATGTTTTTGTGTTATTCAAAGACACAAATAGAATTCGTAATTAGTTAAATTTTATTAGTATTAAATATCAACCCGAAACACTTTTTTAGCAAATGCCTATTTATTTTATTTATTTGTTGTTTTTAAATAACGTTATGTATTATTAATAACTATTTTATTATCAACGTTATTATTTTTATATACAGCTGATGGTAGCATATAATAGTAAATTTCAATAAAATTTTTCTTTTATTTTAGCATTGTGTTTTAATTTTTATGGCTTGGTTAATACTTTTGTGCCACGTCGCATTATTGTTTTGTTTGAATTGAATTTGAATTGAATATATTTTAATTTCTGAATAGCATTGATAATAATAATAAAAAGTTTTCATGAGTTATAGAAATTAGTTACAGACTGTAAGAATTCAATTTTGTCCATAATGTTCCTAAAATCTACCTAGATTTTAGATAAAAAATCATTGGAGCCCTTTTTATTCGGATTCCGCGCAATTATTATCCATGGAAAATTGTTGTAAGCATTGTGGTGTAAAGTAAAGTAAAATTACTTTATCACACTATCGATGTCGGGAACGCCTATAAAAGTGGCAAATCCTTTAGGATTTCGGGGCTTATTAAAGTAAAATTTATGTCACAATCTATCCGTTTTTTAATTCATAAGTATTCATTAAAATAATAAAACTCTTCTGGCATCAAAATTCTAAAAGTTCCCAACGTTGTTCATTAGAATTCCGACGAAGGAAATACACTTTAAAATAAAATTGACGGCAACTACTGCACGATAAAAGTCTATTCAGCTATAGGAACCTAGTGGTGTCGACCAGTCGAATAGCGCATAAGATGCATTATTCCGATGTAAAGCTCTTAAGATTTGCATAGCAAATATGGCCTATGTTTTAAAAATACCACATCCACAAACTATAATGGAAAATGGGAAATCCCTTAAATATCTTTGTCGATAAAAATTAGTGTATGTTTTAAACCAAGCCTCCTCATATGAATCATGATAATCATGATGACTAACAGCAACAAAAAATTTACAACCAATGGGTTTGCGACGTCCCTGATGACTCGCCATTCAGTCTCCTCAACTAACTGAATGGACGGATCGATTGCACCGTCGGTCTTTCCGACGCGTCGCTTTGGATCTAGGTGGCGTCGCGGCTGTCAGCGACTCTCATTCTGTTTTCCGGCGCCCGAGCTTGCTAAGATCGAGTCGATAGCGGGGTAAGAACGAAAAGTTGCCATCGGGATTGTAGGTGTTATCGAAAATAAACTATACTTAATACGTTGTAATAGTTTGGAATCGAAATATTGGTAAGTATAACTTTTATTTGACGATTTTATATGTTATTTTAAAATCATAGATTTTTATGATGGCAATTCAAAGGACATAAAATTTTAAATATTTTGGCACAAGCTGTCAAAGTGGTTCCATATTTCTTGATGAATCAATCAATGGCTTTGTTAATGTTATATTCGTATAACTAGGACGTGAAAGAAATTGCAATAAAATATATATAATAAATGTGTTAACAAACCAGGTCTCAACAGCTTATGCGTAGATATTTCGTCTAACAAATTTAATAAATGAATATGTATATAGATAGATATTATAATTCCAAGGAATCATAGTTCAAATTAGATTTAATTTAGGTTACATGGAATTAAATTTTAATACCTGACACCAAGACCATTCTATAAAAAATCAAGTAATTTTTCCTTATTACACATACTCCTAATATATAGCCCCGAACAAACTCTAATATATACCCCTAAATTATACAGGGTGTAACAGAAAGGTTGGGAGTAAATTTAGCAGTGATTTCCTCGGCAAAAAATAATTTTTTTTTCCTATACATTTTTTCTCTACTGATTTTTGTTTCCAAACTACAGGGTATTAAAAGACTGTTAAAAATTTGTAATAAAATTCTATTAATGGTTTAATTTACAATATTAAAATTTTCAATTAATAACTTACAATCTTAAATTAATTATTAATTAATAATATTTAACAAAATAAAAAGAATATTACAAAATATGCTAAAAATGTGGTCCCTTAGCTTCAATGCATTTTTCAATGCGTAATAATGGTAATATACGTATACACGCCACTGAGTAATCTACGAAGTCAATTTTTTTAATGTTATTAGGGCAATATCAAAGTAAGCTCCTGCTAAAATTATATTATCTGTTAGCGCTAAAAAGCTATTGGGCAAAAGTGATTATTAAATTTAACACCCTGTTAGTTTGGAAACAAAAATCAGTAGAGCAAAAATTTAAAAGAAAAAAAATATTATTTTTGCCAAGGAAATCACGCTAAATTTACTCCCAACCTTTCTGTTATATAATAACAAAATTGACATTATCGCTTATGTACAGAGAAGCTTGATATTTAAAACACACACTAGGTTTATTATAAGCTTAATATTAAGTTAAATAAAAGTATCCTATTAGTTTCATTGAAAACTATGAAGTTTAACACTCACTGGTTACCGGTTTAGTATTTTCATAAGTCAAAGCGGAATTTTTTTTCTACAAAATTACTTAATTTTTATTTACAATTGGACCACACACCTTCCCCAGGTCATGTTTCCTAATGAATATAACCTCCAACGATTAAAAACCAACGTGAATCGCTTTATGCGCACCACTCTCAGAGTGCCTTAAAGGATTTTCCTATAGTGCTTGTTCATAAAAAAAAAACTATAATACTGTAACCAATAAATGTCATTAATATTGTACAAAAAGTATGGTATGAAACGGTGACATAAAGTTATTGCTTTTCAATGGAACACCGTGTATATTCTTTATTTTCATGAGAGATCGTTCTTTGCAGACTTCAAAAATATATAGTTTATCTATATTAGTTCAAACGTTCTAAGATATGAGCTATCAAATTTTTAAAACTCTGTATTGATTCTAGTTTAATAAGTCTAGAATGCATTGACAAACAAAATCGTGTGAATACTAAAATGTCAAAGTCTAGCGTAGAAAGATTTTGGATTATCACACTTTTCGATAAAAGTGGAGAGAAAATGCAAGGAACATTTTGCGGAAGATAATAGGAACATATCTGTAAACACAATTCTAACTATTATTTGAGAAGACAATACTTATTAAACAAACGCAACGGAGATGTGGAAGAAGCGTGATCCCACAAAGTGTAATACTAAAAGACCAACTTTACACAGAGATATCCTGTATGGTCCAAGAAGAGAAAAAATCAGTTTTGGTACCGTTCAAGAACTTTTAATCGACATAAATTCATTCCATTTCGAGCTCATACTATGCAACACCTGACGGAAGGCAAAATCAATTTTGATTTCAAATGGTCGCATAGATGATTATAAAAGAACAAGACAGGATCGGACTTCTTTAAAATGTTCCTACCCTAGACATTGACATTTTATTTTATTTTTTTATTATTTATTATTGATTTTGTTTTACAAGGCATCTATTGAAGTAGAATGAATATAGCTTTTTAAAAATTTGATCGCTCATATCTTAAAAACAGTTTGAGCTAATAAAGGCAATTTTAAAACACTATATTTTTTAATCAGAACCTTTCATGAACTTAAAAAATATACAAAGCGTTCGTCCAGATTACATGACTCTGTATATATTTCTGTATATAGTTTAATGGTTTATAAGAATACTTTTTTAGTATTACATAGTATATAGTAAAATATGACCCATAACACATAATATGTTAAAAATAATAGAAAAGAAATTAATTTTAATTTTGGTCAGTGTGATAAGTATCATTAGCCTCAAGGTTATTCATAATGAAAGTTAAGGAAGTTTAAGATACTATCGTGTTATTTTGCGAAGGGTTTGTACCAGCACAAGTATATTTTCTTATATGGTATTTTATATTTAATAAAATTAATTCAATCATTTGACGTAGGTACTGGTGTACGAGTGCGTGCAATATAAGTTGGATCTTTGGTTTGGTCTAAAATCAAATAATTTTTTTTTTTTAAATTATAATATTAAATTGTAATTAATAAAGATACAATTTAATATTATAATTAAAAAAAAATTAAATTAGTTGATTTTAGACCAAACCAAAGATCCAACTTATATTGCACGCACTCGTACACCAGTACCTACGTCAAATGATTGAATTAATTTTATTAAATATAAAATACCATATAAGAAAATATATTTGTGCTGGTACAAACCCTTCGCAAAATAACACGATAGTATCTTAAACTTCCTTAACTTTCATTATGAATAACCTTGAGGCTAATGATACTTATCACACTGACCAAAATTAAAATTAATTTCATTTCTATTATTTTTAACATATTATGTGTTATGGGTCATATTTTACTATATACTATGTAATACTAAAAAAGTATTCTTATAAACCATTAAACTATATACAGAAATATATACAGAGTCATGCACGCTTTGTATATTTTTTAGGTTCATGAAAGGTTCTGATTAAAAAATATGTAGGTTGCCTTTATTAGCTCAAACTGTTTTTAAGATATGAGCGATCAAATTTTTAAAAAGCTATATTCATTCTACTTCAATAGATGCCTTGTAAAACAAAATCAATAATAAATAATAAAAAAATAAAATAAAATGTCAATGTCTAGGGTAGGAACATTTTAAAGAAGTCCGATCCTGTCTTGTTCTTTTATAATCATCTATGCGACCATTTGAAATCAAAATTGATTTTGTCTTCCGTCAGGTGTTGCATAGTATGAGCTCGAAATGGAATGAATTTATGTCGATTAAAAGTTCTTGAACGGTACCAAAACTGATTTTTTCTCTTCTTGGACCATACAGGATATCTCTGTGTAAAGTTGGTCTTTTAGTATTACACTTTGTGGGATCACCCTTCTTCCACATCTCCGTTTGCGTTTGTTTAATAAGTATTGTCTTCTCAAATAATAGTTAGAATTGTGTTTACAGATATGTTCCTATTATCTTCCGCAAAATGTTCCTTGCATTTTCTCTCCACTTTTATCGAAAAGTGTGATAATCCAAAATCTTTCTACGCTAGACTTTGACATTTTATTATTCACACGATTTTGTTTGTCAATGCATTCTAGACTTATTAAACTAGAATCAATACAGAGTTTTAAAAATTTGATAGCTCATATCTTAGAACGTTTGAACTAATATAGATAAACTATATATTTTTGAAGTCAGCAAAGAACGATCTCTCATGAAAATAAAGAATATACACGGTGTTCCATTGAAAAGCAATAACTTTATGTCACCGTTTCATACCATACTTTTTGTACAATATTAATGACATTTATTGGTTACAGTATTATAGTTTTTTTTTTATGAACAAGCACTATAGGAAAATCCTTTAAGGCACTCTGAGAGTGGTGCGCATAAAGCGATTCACGTTGGTTTTTAATCGTTGGAGGTTATATTCATTAGGAAACACGATCTGGGGAAGGTGTGTGGTCTAATTGTAGATAAAAATTAAGTAATTTTGTAGAAAAAAAATTCCGCTTTGACTTATGAAAATACTAAACCGGTAACCAGTGAGTGTTAAACTTCATAGTTTTCAATGAAACTAATAGGAAACTTTTATTTAACTTAATATTAAGCTTATAATAAACCTAGTGTGTGTTTTAAATATCAAGCTTCTCTGTACATAAGCGATAATGTCAATTTTGTTATTATATAACAGAAAGGTTGGGAGTAAATTTAGCGTGATTTCCTTGGCAAAAATAATATTTTTTTTCTTTTAAATTTTTGCTCTACTGATTTTTGTTTCCAAACTAACAGGATGTTAAATTTAATAATCATTTTTGCCCAATAGCTTTTTAGCGCTAACAGATAATATAATTTTAGCAGGAACTTACTTTGATATTGCCCTAATAACATTAAAAAAATTGACTTCGTAGATTACTCAGTGGCGTGTATACGTATATTACCATTATTACGTATTGAAAAATGCATTGAAGCTAAGGGACCACATTTTCAGCATATTTTGTAATATTCTTTTTATTTTGTTAAATATTATTAATTAATAATTAATTTAAGATTGTAAGTTAGTAATTGAAAATTTTAATATTGTAAATTAAACCATTAATAGAATTTTATTACAAATTTTTAACAGTCTTTTAACACCCTGTAGTTTGGAAACAAAAATCAGTAGAGAAAAAATGTATAGAAAAAAATATTATTTTTTGCCGAGGAAATCACTGCTAAATTTGTGCGTGTGAATAATAAAATGTCAAAGTCTAGCGTAGAAAGATTTTGGATTATCACACTTTTCGATAAAAGTGGAGAGAAAATGCAAGGAACATTTTGCGGAAGATAATAGGAACATATCTGTAAACACAATTCTAACTATTATTTGAGAAGACAATACTTATTAAACAAACGCAAACGGAGATGTGGAAGAAGCGTGATCCCACAAAGTGTAATACTAAAAGACCAACTTTACACAGAGATATCCTGTATGGTCCAAGAAGAGAAAAAAATCAGTTTTGGTACCGTTCAAGAACTTTTAATCGACATAAATTCATTCCATTTCGAGCTCATACTATGCAACACCTGACGGAAGACAAAATCAATTTTGATTTCAAATGGTCGCATAGATGATTATAAAAGAACAAGACAGGATCGGACTTCTTTAAAATGTTCCTACCCTAGACATTGACATTTTATTTTATTTTTTTATTATTTATTATTGATTTTGTTTTACAAGGCATCTATTGAAGTAGAATGAATATAGCTTTTTAAAAATTTGATCGCTCATATCTTAAAAACAGTTTGAGCTAATAAAGGCAACCTACATATTTTTTAATCAGAACCTTTCATGAACTTAAAAAATATACAAAGCGTTCGTCCAGATTGCATGACTCTGTATATATTTCTGTATATAGTTTAATGGTTTATAAGAATACTTTTTTAGTATTACATAGTATATAGTAAAATATGACCCATAACACATAATATGTTAAAAATAATAGAAAAGAAATTAATTTTAATTTTGTTCAGTGTGATAAGTATCATTAGCCTCAAGGTTATTCATAATGAAAGTTAAGGAAGTTTAAGATACTATCGTGTTATTTTGCGAAGGGTTTGTACCAGCACAAGTATATTTTCTTATTTGGTATTTTATATTTAATAAAATTAATTCAATCATTTGACGTAGGTACTGGTGTACGAGTGCGTGCAATATAAGTTGGATCTTTGGTTTGGTCTAAAATCAACAAATTTTTTTTTTTTTTAATTATAATATTAAATTGTAATTAATAAAGATACAATTTAATATTCTGATTCTTGGAATTAAAGATAATTTTATTTCAAGATATACCTAGTGGAACAATAAAAATACTTTCATGCGTAAATTTATTTAAATTTCAGGGATTTGTTTTTTGTAAAGCTCGTACACGTCAATTAGTATTTTTAGCGTATTTTTGACGGTTAAACGTTGATATATCCCAGGTGGGAGGTCTGACGTCAACTAAGATTTTTTAAATAGAACACTCTGTATATTTCGAATTCTATGATACAAAATTATTGTCGTTTGAAAGTTTAATTTGAAGGTATTTATTTCAATCACATTAAATGAAGGTAAAATAAATTTAAACATAGAAACTCAACACAACAAAAAACACAACACAAACACAAGTTTTAAGTTTTTATCATATGATTTAAAAGTGACAGAATATCTTAGATGACGTACTACCTCCTACCAGGGACAACCTATATACCATCGTTTTCCCTTAAAAAATGAGAAAAAGAAATTATTGACGTGTCCGAGCGTTAAAAAGACTTTATATTACAATTTAATAATCCGTTTAATTTGTAAAATAAAACTTTTCGTGTATACATTCATACCTCCTTAATAATAATGTCATAATGATGCATTTACATGCGATAGTCGAAAATAACTTTTTATGTTTGCTGTTACAAAAATTATTATTTTTTTATTCAATTTGTATTTAACTACTATGTGTCAATTTAAAATACCTTTGGCTGCTGACTGTTGAAATTGTTAAAATTTTTAGCGCTATTGTTTAAATCATTAACACTAGCCAAGGTTTATTAAGACAAATAACTGCTTGCTTGAATTGCTTCCCTACTATTTGGATATTCAAATTATTAATTTCCTCTTGACAGGAATTAATCATCCTATAAATCTGCCTAAGCCGAAAATCCCTCCTCAATAAGGAATATATCCAGAATACTATTAAAAGAAGAATTTTCAGTAACGATATATTTTGATACATTCATACAATACAGAACTTACGATAACGAAATAAATTTAAAATTTTATTTTGTTAGTTCAAACATTAAATAAAATCAAAAATACATCAATTGAATATTAAAATGCCTCTTATTTTCATATATTTTAGCGCGCTAATTACAAAAACATTTTTATATTGTTATCACCTAGTATTAAGATGAATCACAGTAATTTACGGGAGCCTTATTTGTAAGGGGGTATATGTTAAATCTCTATCTGGGGAGAGAAATAAAGAACATGTTCTGTAAAAAGAATTTTGGTCATTTTCTGGTAAAATGATTAAATCCTTTAGATAAAAAAAGTATTGCGAGAAGTATCTCATAAGTCAAAATTAAATGGAACTAAACCGCGCCCTTACTGAGTCCACAGTGTCGACACGGTCTTCATGTCTCCTCCAATCTCTTTGGTGTGGACAGGTGTAACCTTTACGACTTGTTGATTGACATTGCCGATCGACCATGTCGACTGGGTGTGGACGATACATTACACTTTCATCCAGGGTATAATGCAATTAAAAGTAAGATATTTACTAAGGAACGTTCTTAGGTGGTTTATATATTTGATAGATATTATAATGTGAATTTTGAATCAACTATAAAGTCGCTTTTTAGAAACAAAATTAAAATCAGCGGCTAATCCAATAATCGACATCGATATCATATTTTTACCGGAATCTAGATATTGACATTATTAGCTAGGGATTTATGTTGGTTTATAGTTTATAAGATAGAATAGTCTCAAACCTTGCAAGCTCGTTCGAAAAAAATAATAACTCTGTACATATTTGTACAACAAGGGTTAATTAAAGCTTTTCTAACTACGGATTTTTGGTATTCATAACCATTCACTCTGAGTACGTGTGCGAGCAAAGCGAATCACGTTTATTTTGAATCGTTGGAGGTTATATTGGTTGGGAAAAACGACCTCGGGAAGGTCGTTCCATAAAGATGAAGTCCTCCAGATGAGTTCTTAAATAACGAAGTTCAAGGAGTTCTAAGCTTAACTACATATAGATGTGCGGCAGTGGCTCATCGTGTATTTCTGCTATTCGCCGCTCTGGGCGGAATTAAGAGGGAAAGGTTCTGGGCTGTCGAGGCTCTTCGTCAGCTCGTGGTCTCCGATCAGACGAGTGGCCCTCCTTTCGATGGAATTCAGTACCGTTTGGTACAGAGCTCCAGACATGAGAGCAGTACTCTAGTGATAATCGATCGATGTATAGTATCAAAAGTTGTTGAGGTGTGTACAACTTTTTGGTTCGGAAGAGTACACCAAGTTTCTGAGAAGCTATCTATCCGATTGCCACAACGTGATTATGCCAAGACATATTTTCTCCCAGATTGACGTTCGGCTAGGAGATACTAAACCAGGGCTTACCGTTGGAAGGGCGTTTTTTGGCGGAGGGGATAAATGGTTTCATGCTAGTTAGAATGATGTCGGAGACCTCCCCAGCACAGACGAATGGATCATCAGAAGAGTTCACATTGTGGACGTTAAAGTTGCCAAAGATAGCAATCTCGGTATTCGGATGGTTGATTTGCAAGAACTCGATTGTGTTGACTAGTGATGAGAAAAGGGCTCTGTAATGGGTATCACTTGGAGGACGGTAAAGGCAGGAGATAAACTTGATGATTTTCTGCGTTGATATTTTAAACTACAGAACATCAAAGTCATTCGGTTCAAGTGTAAGTTCTCGTTGGCAGCAGATATCATCTCGAATAAAAAAACATATACCTCGAAATTGCGTCGAAATCGGAAATGGAAATCGTATCCAGGGTATAAATAGCTGACGGTGTTTGTTAACGATCTGACTTTTGTATCGGTGAGTGCGAGCACGTGATTCTTGGAAGACTGTAAATGCTGGTGGACTGAACTGATGTCCTGTAATATTGCAAAAATCAATTTTGAGGTTGCTAATTTTGGGTTGGTTATCAACTATACGTGCGACACCATTTCTTCGTTGAGTGTTGTTGGAGGAACCCAGTAAATTGTAGGAAATGGTTGTTGTTTGTAAAACTTCGCTTGATGAGGCCCCAAGACCAGCCCCTGATCGGAGATCCGATAGCTGGGCTAGTTTACCTCCGGAGTATTTTGTGCCATTATGCTATTCTTGGGCTCCCACGCTGATAAACGGAAACATCGGTACAGCGACGAAACGTCAACTCAATGAGCAAACGTTAACTCAATGAACCAACTTCACGTCGCTTAAACCGATGTAATGGTATCTCACCGGGCGATGCCTATGCCGGGTGGACCTTCCATTTGTAGATTTCATATACATATAACATATCAATCCCAATTCATCATACAGAACCACAATGAACCTAATAAGAAAAACAAAAAATGTATCCATCCAGCAGCCAGAGCAAAAATTGTAATCGCTCGAGTGAAATACCACTCGAGTACTCGATTATTGAAATAACCGACATCGCGCAATTATTGGAAAGACTACTCGAGTTAATTAAATCGAAAATGGTGGCTCGTTGCTCATCATTTTCTTTCAATACGTCCTGTAGGATGCTTGGTTGCAGGTCGAGAGATCGATGAAATCATCGCCTGATGAATCGGAATTTCGAGTTATTAACTGCTCGAGCAAATTCCTATGTTCATCAGTTTTCACTCACTATCAGATCTTCGCTGCGAAGGCTCCCGAGCAGTTGATGACATCATCGGATCATCGCTTGATGAATAGGCATTTCGTGTGATTAACCGCTCGAACGACCGCTCGATTATCGAAATTGCTCGAGTACCGACTACTTGATTATTAAAATCAACCCAGCACAATACGAAACTCGATAGAATTTTAAAAACCGCTTACAAAACTCGATAAAATTACATTCCCAATTTCTGCTTATCAAAAAGGGCAATAATATTGCCTACGCATAAATTCTGTGTTTTTTTTTTACTCATAACAAACTCGACGAGTCCATCGTTATCAAGTAAATTTGATCAAACATTTCGATGGAAAATTACAACACAAATGGAACAATCAAGTTTATTATATTGTAATAAGTCTTCCTTAGTGCCGTTTCACAAATGACCGCCGGTCAGTGCTGATAATCGGTTCTATTCATTATTTTAAATGATAAACAGTTGACCGATGATACGCGGAAATATGAACAGTACAATTTAAAATAATGGATCACCAACACTAATCGTCGGTCCTTTGTGAAACGGTACTTACATGTTAACTTATTATTTAAAATAGTTTTGACTCTGTCTTGAGACATGTTATGCACACTCTTCGGAAAGCTGTTATAAATTTTTATTATTGTGTGGGAGACATTTTCTTGCATGTAGTTAAAATTTAATTTTATTAACAAGTCGGTACTATGTCTGGTTGGATAATAACACCCATTTATAACATCTTTAACTAAATTATTGTTATTATAAACACACATAAAATAGTCAAATATATGTCCTGATGGCCCATTAAGAGTTCCTCCTGGTTCTGAAAATTGCGCAAACAAACCAAATGACCAGTGGAGTAATAATAATGATGTAATAACACTTTGATGCCATTAAAACGTTGACTTTGCTTCTTTTTTTCTAAGCTTACTGGTTAAAAAATTTAATTTAAATATTAAATTTTTTTCAAAGCCTACTTATTTTGTTTTATAATTCTTAGTAATTTATTTAGTTTATTCACGTCGTTGTGATTTTTATTAGAAAAATGGCAAATAAATCACTGAGATAATTTTATTATTTGAAGTATCATAATAATTTAAAAGTTCAGTTAGTTCGGATTAGTTTAACTTTGATTAGTGCCATTAATATTGGGTAACAACTTATTAATATAATGTTGAGCAACTTGGGGTGTTCACTAAATTCTTTTGCGTTGACACTGTTTTTAACCATATCAAAATAAATATATTTCATTTAAAATTTTTAAGAAAACACCTCAAATATGTTGCCATTTTAACTAACGCCCGTTACCGTCCACTGTAAATATTAAATACTGTGACTTATAATACATAAAATAAAACAAAAGACACAATATCAATTAGACTAAACTCGCTTAATTATATTAATCGAAACAGGAGTAATCAACATTCCAAAAATAAATGTTTGGTCGGGATTATTTAGAAAATAAATGTTTGCCCACCATTGTATTTGGACAGCTTTAAATTGCGTTCTATATATTAGTCATATTGTGTCCTAAAGTCAACTACTGCGAGGAGTGGCTCAATTTTCTTAATTATATATTTTATTTACATCTTTCTCCTCCCTTCCTGTTCTCCTTGAAGTTCTAATTCCATTGTTGTCCCTTCTGGGGATAGAAACAAGTAGATATTTCTTAAAATGGCCGATTATGGAATTCGATTTGTAAGTAGTAAGTAAGTAAGTTAAAAGATTAATGATTAGTTTCAATACATTTTCAAGATATTAATTATTTTTTGTTATATAGCTTGCAGAAGCGATTTTTTTAGTGTATACTATACGATATATGTTGCAAATAGCAAAATAGCAAAAAATAACCTACCATTTTTTCACAATTTTTTTCTTCGGACAAGCAACAGCCATGCTAGAAGATGGCGAGAAATTAGTCTTAAAAGTTGATGTTGATAGTGTCATCTCAATGTCTCAATGCTTGCGGTTGCGAAAATGTTTTTGGTGAAGAGAACGGGGTTTCGTTTGACAATTTAACGGTCTCGCTGTTGTTTGCGTCTAAATGCTCTTTATATTCAATGGTACTATTTCCTGTTCAGTTTCCAAAGATAATGTTTCATTGGCGGAGATAGTCAAAAAATATAAGAGTAAAAAACGGCCTAGCAAAAAGAAAAAATCTATCTAATTTGAATAAAATATTCGAAAATGATGTTGCAAGTGAAACAAAAACTGTACTTGAATGGTTTTTAAATTATTAGAATTGATGAGAAATAATACATTATGAGACGGCTTTAGATTCATTGATTTCCCCCTCTCCGAACAAACCAGAATTAAATAGTACCTCCTTCATCCGTCTTTGTAATTAATTTGTCAGGCTATAATAAGATTGACGCTCATAGAAGAGATGAACAAAGCGTGATTTTGGAGTCAGGTTTGGCCATCATACTATAGCGCATCAGTATAAGTCGCCATCGTGTGTTAAGAACGACAAGATAAGATACTGTGTATAAATCGCAGCGTCGCAGCGTCGTCGTTATAAACCTATTAAGTAAAATTTCACCGACATCCAGCCTCATTAAAAAAAGGGTGATTTTAGCCCTAATTTTGCCTGCGAACTTCAATTCAGAGACATTACCGTTGTTGAATTGCAAGGGTATATTGGTTAAAGTTTTACCTATCCTGTGTGGCCAATATTTATAATGACGTATATATGCCAAGTGACGTGTGAATGGTAGAATGATCAATTATTGTGAAAGTAAACCATTCACACGATGAGGCATATACATTTTACACACCAGTAACAAAGATAATCCAAAGATACCAGTCGTCTGGGCCCCGTTGTAAAAAATATTTAATTTTTTGGAAGTAGTCCATCTCTCAGTGGAATGAAATTATGAGGAAAAGAAACTCAAAGTCTGCTCCAGTAGTTTAATAGAAATTGTTCAAAATAATCTATACATGTTTCGAAGGTACCTTCATCTTCAGTGGAAAACTATACATGAGAAGGAAACTTATGATATTGCGAAGTAAACTGCGGGAGAAAAAAATCTTTTTGAGTTAATTTAAGTCATATGAGAAAACACTTGAAAAAATATCAATAAGAATATGAAGTTTGAAGGTGAAAGAATTTAGATTTTCTTACCTTATGCAACAGAAAAGGAAAAAGATAAATATAAGATAATTAAGTAAAATAGTAATTAGTACAATTGAAAAAATTCTAATTTAACTAGAAAATAACAATTAGGAATAATAATTAGTCCCGTTTTTGGATTTAAGTTTTTAAAATATTTTCAAAACTCCACTGAAGATGAAGGTACCGTCGAAACATGTATAGAGTATTTTAAACAATTTTTATTAAACTACTGGAGCAGACTTTGAGTTTCTTTACTTCATAATTCCATTCCACTGAGAGATGGGCTACTTCCAAAAAATTAAATATTTTTTACAACGGAGCCCAGACGACTGGTGTTACTGGTATGTAAAATGTACATGCCTCATCGTGTGAATGATTTACTTTCACAATTATTGATAATTCTACTATTCACACGTCACTTGGCATATGTACGTCATTACAAATGTTGGCCACATACACAGTTAGACCCGGATAGGTAAAACTTTAACCAATATCCCATTGCAATTCAACAACGGTAATGTCTCTGAATTGAAGTTCGCAGGAAAAATTAGGGCTAAAATCACCCTTTTTTAATGAGGCTGGTTGTCGGTGAAATTTTACTTAATATATTTATAACGACGACGCTGCGACGCTGCTCTTTATACACAGTATCTTACCTTGTCGTTCTTAACACACGACGGCGACTTATACTGATGCGCTATAGTATGATGCCAACCCTGTCTCCAGAATCACGCTTTGTTCATCTCTACTATGAGCGTCAATCTTATTATAGCCTGACAAATTAATTACAAAGACTGGTGGAGGAGGTACTATTTAATTGGGGTTTGTTCGGAGAGGGGGAAATCAATGAATCTCAAGCCGGCTCCAGACAAACTGAGCGACTAAGAGCGAGCGAGAGTAGCATCATCTTTATATGAATCTACGTAGTGTAGATGGATTTTAAATCATTCGACACACGTGAGGATTCATATAAATATGATCTTCCTCATTTGGTGTGGACCCGGCTATATGGATCATAATGTATTATTTCTCATCAATTCTAATAATTTAAAAACCATTCAAGTACAGTTTTTGTTTCACTTGCAACATCATTTTCGAATATTCGATTAAAATTAGATAGATTTTTTCTTTTTGCTAGGTCGTTTTTTACTCATATTTTTTTACTATCTCTGCCAATAAAACATTATCTTTGGAAACTGAACAGGAAATAGTACCATTAAATATAAAGAGCATTTAGACGCAAACAACAGCGGGACCGTTAAATTGTCAAACGAAACCTCGTTCTCTTCACCAAAAACATTATCGCAACCGCAAGCATTAAGACATTGAGATGACACTATCAACATCAACTTTTAAGACTAATTTCTCATCATCTTCTAGCATGGCTGTTGCTTGGCTGAAGAAAAAAATTCTGAAAACAATGGTAGGTTATTTTTTGGCTATTTTGCTATTTGCTACATATATAGTACAGTATACACTAAAAAAATCGCATCTGCAAGCTTATAACAAAAAATTATTAATATCTTGAAAATGTATTGAAACTAACCATTTTAACTTACTTACTTACTACTTACAAATCGAATTCCATAATCGGCCATTTTAAGAAATATCTACTTGTTTCTATTAGTATTTCCAGAATATTTACTTTGGACTAAGCTTAACCATATATGGATGGGCGGCAGTGGTCCATTGTGTATTTCTGCTATTCACCGCTCTGCGCGGAATTAAAAGGGCAAGGTCAGCCGATCATTTTCTGTGGAAATATCTGTAAAACAGAGTCAAATCACCTGTCTTCGATGTTGCAGGCTGTCGAGGCTCCTTGTCAGCTCGTGATCTCCGATCAGACGAAGAAGCATTTTACTTTCAAACGACGTCACTAAAATTTTTCCAACAATAATGCTCGGTCGTCATCATTAATTGATACATAAATATATTTTTGTTTATTTGTAAATAAACATTATCTTCTTTATTTTTTTAAATACTTGAGAAAATTGGAAGTTAGCTTGTGGGTGTAAAACCATAGAATATTTTATCTTATTCTCCATTCCCACAGTATAGTAGTAATATATTTCAAAAATATAATGTATGCTATCAAACAAGGTAAAATTAAATGAATTTTAGTGAAATATCGTTATAAAAGCTTGTTTGATGATCAATTGATAGAACCGCCAAATAAGAGTGATTTTGACCTATAGTAATCTTAGCGATATTGTAGGATTGTTCGGAAACAGCAATCAGGTAAAGAAGTTAAAAAGGCGAACAAACCCGAACACCCTTAACATTATCGATCAATCCAGTGATAAGGTTGAAAATTGTTGAACACTGATATTTCTGTTCCTTCTTCTTGCTTAGTTTAAAAATTGTATTTTTGTTCCAGATAAATAGTGGCCGAAGAAATTTAGTCTTAGTGAAAAAATGATCTACCTTCCATTATTATTTGGATTCTTCCAAGTTGCTTTTGGATATTCTCAAGATTTGGAGCTGCAAACATCGTTTACATCCGGTGACTATAGAGGTGAGATTTTAAAACTAACCCAGATATGCCTGACATACTATATAGAGAACACCCAAAATAAGAACCAGCTTTTCCCACCAGTCGATCGTATACCGTCTTGCAGGTTAGAGTATCTTCATTAAGCCAAGGTTAATCGTTGAGAGTGGACGCGTTGTATTTTTTTTCTTAAATATTATTCTGGTGATAGTCCTAAAACCAAACTTTTTCTGATATGACGGAATATGGAATTCAATTTGCTAAGTAAGTATATATTTTTATTTCTTGACAGTTGAATAAAAAAATATTACTGTTTTTTGATCAAGGAATAACAGGTTATTTTGATAACATTTTCATTATATCGATAATTGTTTGTTATGAAGCTTGTAATATTGATTTTTTTAAAGTGTACTATATACCAGTGCGCCAGGCAAATTACTATTATATTTCAGAAATTTTTGTTTGAAGCAAGCGATGGCCATGCTAGAAGATTATGAGGAATTACTAACACAAGTTGATTGTGTCACCCTAATGCCGGCAATCAATGCTTGTGGCTAAATTACGGATAATGTTTCGGGTGACGAGGACCATCAATGGGTAAAAGAGAATCTTAGGCCCAATACGGCCCAATCGAGAATGTTGTCACATATGAAACGAAAACTCCACTTGAATGGTTCCTACACTTTTTTGATAATGAAGTTATTTCCCTTATTACAACTCAGAGTAACCGTTACGATTCGGAAAAAACATCCATCAAGAAGTACTTGAACGAGAAGTTAGAGCATTTATTGGTATACTTTTGCTGGTTATATGCTAATTCCTCATCATAGGATATTTTGGGAACGTGAAAGAGATGCTAATATCATACTAATAACGGAAGCTCTTACTAGAGCTTAATTTGCATATATAATGTCAAATTTTCATCTTGCAGATAATTTAATTTTGGACCAGGCAGATAAATATGGTTCCATATTTTGATCGCCATTCCTGCAAACAATTTATTCATGGTAAACTTCATAAGGTATGGATATAAATTATGGGTAGGTGCTTCCAGTTACGGATACGTATATTGGTTTGAACCATACCAAGGTACATCGACTAATATTAGTAAAATATATTGTGACTTGGGTGTAGCGGCATGGACCGATCCGATCAAGATATTAGCCTATATCGCATCGCTCTTCGAGGAAAACAATGGTGTTTTTCTTTGATATCTCACTGCATCCACATGGCGGTCCACAACGCTTGGCAACTTTATCGTATACATGGGGGAGATTTGGATCAACTGAAGTTAGTTCAGATGGCGTATTGCAACAGCTTTACTAAACCAAAATAAAAAACTTTCTACTTATTCTGGTGATCGTCTAGCAACTGAAGAAAATATCGATATCCGATATGACCGTCTAGATCATCTCGTAATACCACAAGAACGGCAAACTCGTTGTGGTTTCTGCCACGAGAGAGCAAGAACAAGATTCTCAAAATATAATATAGGACTCCATATTAAATGTTTCATTAATTATCACATCAGACAGTAAAAACATAATGTCGTTTATTTGCCCAGCGTACTATATATAGTACGGCATTTTTTTTAGTTTTTTTGTTAAAATAAATTTTTTTTTTGAAAAATACTGTTTCTTATTTGCATTCTGAATAAAACATAAGCAAAATAAAGGCTGTTTTTCTCCTTCGCTACTTTTAGGCATATCTGGGCTAATAAGGGTACTCATCCGATATACTCGTTACTAGGTTCAATACCCATTATTATTAGTAATTATATTGTCTTCTCGCTCAGTGTCTATTTTTAATAACTTAAGCGAGATAGAATAGGTTGACCTTCTTTATGCTGATGATGCTCATGTACCATTCAAGTTTGAATTTCAGTCTACAGTTGGATTTACAAAAACCAAAAACTTCATTATAAATTCCGGAGATTCTGATAGTGATTGAAAGGAGGAATCAATAGCTGACAAGAAGAGAATTGTCAAATTAGTATAAAAACCTACCTTATCCAAGGAAAAGTTAAGTATATCTTCAACTTTCTTTGCAGTCAACTTCTAGGCCATTGATAAATGATGATTTATTGAAAATTGCCAATGAATACTCACAAAATACGAGAACTATTCATAATACATATACCTGCTACAAACGTTAGTTCTATTAATACGGCAAATGTAGGAATACACTTTATTTGTCAAAACTGTACAATTAACTAAAATTTTAAATATTTTTATAATTTTCATCATATCACTTTTATCGGTGTTAAATTTCTGATTTAATTTGTTTTTTGCTTAGAATTTAGTTGATAATAAGAGTTTCTGCTCATTTCATTAAAAATATAGAAATTTTTTATATATTATTTACCCCTAAAAACACATCTTTCCACTTCCACTACTAACCATTTAATAACCATATTAACCGATTTTCAGCTTGAGACTGCAAAAATTCTACTGGTTCTTATTTTTGTACATTCTAGCGTAACCACAATGTTTAACTGCGACTCTTCGACGGATGTTATGCCCTATCAAGAATGAGAACAATCTAGAACAAAATTTAAAATTTTTTTAATAATATGTCCAATTTAATAATAATATGTCCAATGAAACAGTGCTATCTTATATAAAAGTCTCTTAATACAAGTATCTTGACTTTGTTGTGAAGCTATACCATTTTCACGGACACTTTTTTTTGACAACGTTGTTGATACATTATTAAAAATAAAGCGAGAATAATTTGTAACCCTTAGGAACTATAGCGCACTTTGCAAATATGTGTGACAAGTGCTATGGTCTTGCCAAAATCAAGTCTTATAAAATCAAATTCTGTTTCGTTACATTTGGTGATATGCGTATATAAACGGAGCTTTATTGGTCTTGTCAATTTATAGGCTCGCTCATAAGCTCTACTGTATGCACTTACAATATAAATAAATACCTATTTTTACTACTGACTACATATATTTTATAACAAATGTATAATATTTATCTTTTCTATTTTTCCACCAAGTCTAAGTTCATATTTTTATGATAGTAACAAAAAAATTTACAGTATATATGTAGGATAGGTTAATCATTTCAATTTTGCAATAATTTTAATAAGAATAGATTCAATAATAAATTACAAAATCTTCGAATTTCTGTGTAATCTGTATGTATCCTTTGTGTAATCTGTGTGTATCCTCGGGTTTCTGTGTAAATATAATTGGGCTAAATTATACGAGTATAGTTTACAGTAACAAATTATAGAGTTTATCTTTTTTTCTTAATTTTCTATTTATTTCAATATACAGCATAATTGATTAAAAAGGCAATTGTAATGGCCCACTCTACAATATTCTTTAAGTATTTACTAGTAAAGCAATAATTTACCATGAAGGATCTGCATTCACACATAAGGTTTTACCTGACGTCTTACCCGACGTTTTACCTGACAGTCTACCAGTGTGGCCAAGTCTGGCGAAACTTTACCAGATCTGGTAATTTTATAAATAATCTGGTGATTGGTGAAAAACATTTTCAAAAACCCGATTTCCGGTGTTTTTCAATTTTGGTGAATTCTGGTGATTTTCTAGTTCCTTTACATATTTTTCATTAACAGTAGGATATAAAACATATTTAGCGCAATTTGACCTCCTATTCTTTTTTGCTCATCGAAATATTTTTTTGTGCGATGATGACCTTTTTTGCTAATATTGTCATAAAAGTTTAATAACCATTTCTGATGATTTCTATTTTTTCACCTGGCAACACTGCAGTCTAACTTGAATACCTACTTAAAACTTCATGTAAAACGTAAGGGAGTAAGATGTCAGATAAAACCTTATGTGTGGACGCGGCCTTACGAATGGCGTCAGCTTCATTTCTTTTTCAAGTCCAATTTTTTTAGATGGATACACCAATCGATATGAAATTTTGTTGTCTACAAAAAAGTTATTCCGTATATTTTCTAAAAAGTTGAGGACTATCAACTAGAAAGTAAAAAATTATACATTTGGGGGTGGTTTTGGAGGAGTTCAACATGTGGGATCGTTATTGATTTGAAAATGACACTTTCCAGCTTATCAAAAAGTCATTATGAGTTACCTTGACCCAGGCTTTACTGACATAAAGTCAATACTTGATAAGGTCATTAATATTGGATACAGGGAACTAAATATCATCGAATTAATAGAAATACAAAATATGAAAATATATTTTTTTTATAAATTTTTATTTCTAATAAATATTAGGGAGATTTAATGAAAAATATAAACATTATTGATAATATTCCCGTGAAATTCGTACTAAATAAATATTATACATACTGACTTTAGACTTAATATTATACATTGTGTTATGGAAATGACGTATTATATTTAAATGGGTGACTCCTTGGGTGTCCTAGAGAAGCGCTACATATTTTTTTTCAAAGCGACCGTTTTAAAAGTGGGACAAATCCTCTTACGCACAGGTGACTTCACGGTAATGAATCTTAACACCATGAGGCAGTGTATCACAAACATCTGTTATGCGCAATGTTGCCAAACTGTGTAAAAATGTACAACTTTAGTTCCTTATAAAAATAAATATTTAGCTTACTTAGAAATTAAATCCAGGCCGCTGGCACGAGTAAGGCATCCAGGATAGACACCTTCAGTTCTTTTTTCTATGGGAAGAGGTTTATGCCCATCACGTGCCCTGATGATATGGTGGGACTGCATTACATTAAATCACTTAAAGAAACACACAGACACCCACGAGTTTCAAATTAGTTTTTTTGAAGATATGCACCTATTATCAGATTACACAAAATCACTAAACACTAACGCATATTACACTTTACAATAATACTGTACACATAGAACAACAGCACTTAGAATAGGATACAAATTATTTCACAATAGAAATTCAGAAATAATAAAAACTCTAATTTCTAATGGATGGGCCTACATAAAATGTATTAATCCTTTTCTGAAGAATGATGAAATAATTTGACAGACATGACATCCCTTTCATATAGATTATAGACGCGTCCAAGGGTAGAATGCTTCGTGCATATTCGGAAAATAACTAACTAACTAGCGCGGTTGCCATTTCCGAGACTATAATTATACAGGCAATAATATTACAGAAGGAAATTCCCCAGTTTATGAATATAATCTTATAAAACATCGAAAGTGGCAACCCTGTGTTATTAGATATTAAACCAAGGTAGCACAATATCGATCGACCGAGTATACCCGAACATGTCAACTCTATTCAAATGTGTTTCACTTTCAAAATTTTTAGATGTCAAATAGTCAAATACGTACGTAAAAACTATATTATTTTCCAGCCTACCCGATAAAACCTTATACAATAAGGGCGTATTTTTGTCTATACAGTAGCACTTTATAATACTAATTCAGATTGAATGGTACGGTACTTAGATGTATTCATGAGACGCATGCAAATCTACGCGAAAACTAATGTGAGTTTATGTGTTTTTGTCTGGTTATTTTGCCGGTTTTTGTTCGGGTTACCTACTTGGTGTTTGTTTATAAATTAAGTTGGTTTTAAATAGTCCGAGAAGGTAAATAAAATTTCATTTTTTTTCTAAAGGGTGTCATTTATTAACTTTTAAGTTGTTCAGATTCGACGGGCGTCGTTTGAATTGAACAAATGAGAACATACCTGACCATTTATAAACTCCGCGGTGGTTCGTTCGAGTCAGTTCAAGTTTATAAATCAGAGATTATTTCCCAGCGAACTGAACTGGACGTAAAAGTTTATAATAATGTATCCTGAAAAATAAACAACTTCGATTCTGTCAAACGGTTATTGACTTTCTAAAGAGTTTACCATGAGAATATGACAACACTGCTAAAAATTAACTGACGTTTTCCGCCATATGTTAATTTGTGTACTTTTCTCCCAGTGTCACCACGTGCATATTTTTGGTCTGACAATAGGTCATGTACAGGGCATATTAAATTAAAGAGCCATTTTTTAATATTTTTCTTCAATTTGTTTTCATCTCAGGAATTGCCGGTTTAAATATAATACGTCATTTCCATAACACCCTGTATAAAATGGTTTTGTTTCCCTTTTACAACTGTGACATTAGAAATACTGACATTTATTTTTTATGCAACATTGTTAAACTTTCATTTCTTTATCAAATAAATTATAAGTTCACATTTGCTAATGATATTACTAAAAATAGTTTGAAATGGGGAAGTAAACGACCTTTAAGTTTTTCCGCTGAATGAGCAAGGGAAATGAGTATTTTTATTATACTGGTTGTTAGTTTACAGAAGTCCAAAGAAGGTTTGTCCTATAAGCTTTAAAACATTTTACTTTCCACTCAAAAACATGATTCTCAATTGTTCTTTGCATTTTTCTATCTTAAAGAGTGGTAAAAATTAGTATTGGGAAAAAACCGATGATTTTAATAATCGAGTACTTGATACTCGAGCGATTTTAATAATCGAGTGAATCGCTCGAGTGAATCGCTTGAAATTCCAATTCACTAAGCGATGACGTCACCGACTGCTCCACCGGCAGCCTAGCCGTTTACATGTGATCAGTTAGGGTATTTAGCAGGCACGTAACTACGGGTGGGCACAGGTTTAGCTAAAAAATTGAAGTAGCCACCAAAAAAATTCCAGAAATTTATTTATTTGTGAATAATGAATTTTTACCACGTGTCTCGATACCAAACAAAAAACTGCAAAAAATCACCCAAATATGTATTTATTGTTAGGTTTATTATTTGTGCGTTTTAACCCGAACAAAAAGTATTACCAAGAGTTATTTTTCTTCACATCTTCCTCAATCTACGAGCATAAAATAAGTAGATATTTAAAATAGCTTGTCAAATTCTTCCACTTTAAATTATCAGGTGCCCACTGTATGCACTTCAAAAATTTAGGCTTAGTTACGCGACTGGCAAAATAAGAAAATTGGTTATTATTTTTTTAAATTCATGTACTCATGTATTCATAGTTACCTAAAAGTTTAAATTTAAGAATGCTTACTTTTAATTACCAAAAAATTTGTCGATACCTATGTTTTGTTAACTATTTTGCTCGTTTCCTTATTTTCCATTAACATTTTCTATAATGTATGTTATTTTTAAGGAGTCTTCTTGAGTATAATAATAAAAAGTTCCTGTTTAGATTTAAAAATGTTTACTATAAGATTACCAACGAATTTTTCTATATATTTTGTTCGTTTTGTTATTTCTCATTAACAATTTCTATTATTATGTTATTTTTGAGAAGTTTTCTCGTCTTTTAACTTTTTAATATTTAATGCATGCCGCGATGACTCCGCTAAGGGATTCGGCATACTTTTTTATATGCACCTTCTCGTTTATGTGCCTTTGAGAAAGACGTATGTCGTGTACTTGCTCAGCGTCAAACTCGAACGTCGCCAATCGGATGGCGCGGCGCGTGGAACGAACGTCGTCTATCAAGTAACCGGCGATATTTTTCGGTTTTTCGCCTTCAGGCGTATTTCCTATCGAGAGAAAAACTGTTCGAATATTCGAGCCGTTTTTTAACTCGATCACACTACAGCGGTACATTTCCGTCGGCGTCAAGCGAAGCTTGGGTATCGAGTGAAAGATAAAGTGACGTGAGACGGTTTTCGCCAGAATAGATAACTCGAGGTTTTTTAATAATCGTGCGATGTCGGTTATTTCAATAATCGAGTGATCAAGCGGTTTTTCGCTCGAGCGATCACAACACTAGTAAAAATACCAAATTTAGAGAACCCTGAATAGTTACCGACAAAAATTGTAGGTCCAAAGAGAACATTTGTTGATACTATCAATATCATATAATCTTCCTTCAAATTGATAACAACAAACGAGCAAATCCGAACAAACCCGGACAAAAATTGTAGGTCTAAAGAGAACATTTATTATGATGATATCAATATCATCTAATCTTACTTCAATTTGAGTAATAGATAGTAGTAGATGATTATTGCGAAAGCAAGCAATTTGAGAATTATATAACAAAAATTAGTTTGATTGGTACGAAAAATTTTTATAATAAATTTTGATACTTGAAAATGATTATATGCAAAACCCTGCTTCCCAATCACCATTTCCCTACAACAGCCCCGAGCATTGTTTAACACGTATGTATGTTTCAACTCTCCACCTTCACCTCACAACATTAGTTTTAAGTGTCATAGATATGACATATAAAAAATACTTTTAATATTATTTATATAACAACAGACAAATTCACGAAATTCCTCTTCCAATACCATTAACGGCTCAAAATTATTTTATTTATAGTGTAAAAGAACTATTTGATCATCTACCAATTAAAAAACAAGTATTAGTGATTTCAAGAAGTTCTGCAAGGAAGACAAGAATTTATTGATGGATCTGGCTTATTATGGAGTGGAGAAGTATTTGGATGATATATTTAAAAAAAAGAGGAAAAACAAAAAAATAAAATAAAATTTTTATAACTCTTAACATTAAAACATGTTTTCATTAGATTTAAATTGTATTGAGTCTTTAACTACGGTAATTATGTTGTTTGTTCATATTATGAAATTGATATTTATTTTTTTATATTGATTTAATGTATACTATATGTATATTTATGAACGATCTTACTGCTTTATAGCTTTATTATGCTTTGATTTGATTATAGCTTTGTTAATGAGATTTATCTCTTACAACAATAAATTTTGATTTGATTTGATTGATTTTTAAGGTTCAGGAAGAAAATCTTAGTTAATTTCCATTATATTGATAATAACTTGACATATTTCGCTAGCACCAAAGGGGCATCAGAAGTTCTTTGAATTAAATTGTTAAAAAATAGTTTTAGGTATAAAACCGACAAAAATATATGATAAGTGGTATTTATTTCAGGAGCCTACTGATTTTGACCGCTTAGGTCTGATCAGATAGGCAGACAGGTTTTCAACCCTTTTAAATATTATACCAGTAACTGCTAATATCGGTACTCTTTTTTCTGCCTTCCCTATAAGAGGTTTAAATGTGAAATAATCCGATTTGTGCAGTTATCTCGATTTGACAACCCTTTTACAGCTTCTATTTTATTTCAGATTCTACAGAGACATCCAAACTTACCACTACCATCACAGAACAAGTATTGGAAAAGACAACCGAGAAATATATTGAAAATAGTATTAAAAATGCCCTTCGATTTCTAATATCCCAAAGGTAAGTAAAACTCCACACATATTCCTTGAGGTTTCATGTGAAGAAGCAACTGCAGCAATATTTTCAAATATTTTGTGTTACAAAACGATGCGTACGATATTATATCCAAATTACATAATATACACATTAAGCCGGGACCAGACTAAATGGGCGGCCAAGAGCGAGCAAGAGCAAGATCATGTTTAAATGAATTCTCACATGGTGTAGACGGATTTTAAACCGACGAATGCTTGCTGGCTCGCTATCGGTGATGATCCATGAGGTACTTCAAAGAATAGTTGCATTCTTGCACGTTCTGTCCGGACAAGAGATTTCGTTTATAAATTCGCTCTCGAAAGATTTTGTGGATGTATGTTTAGTTTTGCATTAATAAAATAGAGCGGTTAAATGACGTTACAATTAATGGAAGAATATAGAGCATGCGACCTGTATTGTGAATAAGAAACTAATCGCTAGGTGTAGACAGAAGGGTTTCTTTGAAGGTTAGAGACAATGCTGTATCATGAGTGATATACGTGTTTTGGACTTCCATTGTCTTTATTTCATTTAAATCACAACGTTTCAACTGGTAAGTATCTCCAGTCATCTTCAGGTGAATACTGAGCAAGTTACTAAACTACGAGAGTATTTATACTAATAAGGGGGGTGAGAAAGTTAGTCGAGTATAACCGAGGTAGGTGTAGTCATGCGTCAACACTAGAGGACGTACCTAAACTAAGATTACATTTGCTTAACAGGGGTTTCCAAATGTTCCTTATATCTAAAGAGGGTTTGCTAAAACAATCAGGATTCTGAATGATGACAGCTGCTTCTTTGAATTTCCACTTTCGCCAATGTTCTTCCTTATCCTATGATATTTGATTGTCCCCATTGTAAGTGGTGGCCGTGGGTCCAAGCGTGATCTGCTGCTCCGGATCTGTTTGTTTCTCCCTTTCGTGTGTGGCTCTGATGTTCCTTGATCCTTGTTTCCAATGGCCGTAGGGTTTCACCAACATAGAATTGTCCGCACTCGCAGGGTATTCTATATACACAATTCTTTGTGTCTTTGTGGTTGGTTGGTTTTGTCTTTGTCAGGTGGCTTCTTAAAGAGTCTTTAGAGCTGAATACTGTTCGAATATTGTATTGTTGTCCTATTCGTCCATTGGAAACAAGGATCAAGGAACATCAGAGCCATACACGAAAGGGAGAAACAAACAGATCCGGAGCAGCAGATCACGCTTGGACCCACGGCCACCACTTACAATGGGGACAATCAAGTATCATACTTAAGGAAGAACATTGGCGAAAGAGGAAATTCAAAGAAGCAGCTGTCATCATTCAGAATCCTGATTGTTTTAGCAAACCCTCTTTAGATATAAGGAACATTTGGAAACCCCTGTTAAGCAAATGTAATCTTAGTTTAGGTACGTCCTCTAGTGTTGACGCATGACTGCACCTACCTCGGTCATACTCGACTAACTTTCTCACCCCCCTTATTAGTATAAATACTCTCGTAGTTTAGTAACTTGCTCAGTATTCACCTGAAGACGACTGGAGATACTTACCAGTTGAAACGTTGTGATTTAAATGAAATAAAGACAATGGAAGTCCAAAACACGTCTATCACTCACGTAGACAGAAGGATCATGTGCTGCGTAAGGGTGTTCATTTTTCAAACAAGAGATGCCCAGAATTTTTCTAGGGCTGCTCTTTTTTAATATACGGAATATTTTTGAAAAATTTACATTTTGGGACTGCCCCATATTTCGGTTACCCTGTTACTTATCAAAAAGAAATAAAATGATTTTCAAGAAAAAACAAACTTTCTTTTTTAAATGGTTCACCCAGGGTATATACAGGGTGTTATGGAAATGACGTATAATATTTAAACTGGCGAGATGAAACTAAATTGAAGAAAAATACCCATAATTGGCGGTTTGAATTATTGAGCGAAATTATACACTTTATATGAAATCTGAAAATTTACATTGCCGCTATCAATAAAATTAAAGGTCTGCAGTGTGAAAAGACCTCAGCGCATTTCGGGCGGTGTTGTCATATCTACATTTCAAACTCTTTTGAAAAAAATTATAATTTTAACAATTTTTTAATTCTTTTATGAACAAATATGATTCAAGAAAAACGGACGGAGAAAAACGTTTTGCAAAACAAATAATAGTAATATCACACACAAATTTCTACTTCGTCACAAGCACCAGAAAGTAAACAGATCAAACGTCATTTCCTTTTGAATGATTATCTTTCAAAGTCTTTAAAAAAATGCAATTTTATTTAAGACACATGTTCCCTTACCTTTACTTATTTAAAAACAATTATTAGTTTAATAATTTGTATAAAAAACTAAGTTTTAGGGAAAAACCTCTCACATAACCTCACAAATAGCAGCTATTCACATGAAAATATTACACGGGAACGTTGTTTTAATTAATTTTGGTCCTTTTTTTTCTCCCTTACGATTCCTTCCTAAAAACGACACACACGACGAACGAACTGAAGGAAACCTTCAAACTACTGCAAACAACATGATACAATAAGACCATATGCAAACAGCGTTATTCCAAGCTTAAATTATTGTACTAGTTTGCCGATCTAGCCGATCGGCAAAATTGTACAGAATTTTATAGAAATATACCAGCAAGGCGCCTAAAAAAAGGAGGCCACTGGACAGGACAGGTCGTTACCTTCATCAAGAAAGTGAACTTAAAAAAAAGTCGGTACTTTCTACAGCCCTACATAATAAAACAAATCTTTGGATGGACCAAAAACTCGAAAGAGGTACCAACGTGCCATTGGGCGGATTCTGCAAAACCCATCGATAAACTATGAATATTATTCTTATTGACGAAACTAAATTGCTGTTTTAAACCGGTAGTTTCTTCTGGACGCAACGCGATTTGACAAAAAATATGGAATGGCGCTGACGTCACAACGTCAACAAGTCAAATTTCGTCACATCGCATGTAATAAAATCTAATAATCTGATAATGTCTTTACAAAAAACTTATTAGTTCTCTTCCACTATGTGTTGTTCAGTGTTGCCGTGAAATTTGTGTCCCGTGCATCTTATGGAAAAGAATAAACAACTGACTATGTATATGCCTAGATATCTCGCTCTTTAGTTATAAGATAAATACAAGTAAGTAATTAATTTTTATAATGTATATGCAATTTCAGTTTTACATTAAGTTTGGCAACATTGCCATTGGGCCTGGGTGAAATGTTGTATAGTAACGCGGACTGACATGTGAGTAAGACCCCACTTTTAAAACGGTCGATTTAAAAAAAAATATGTAGCGCTTCTCTAGGACCCCAAGGAATCACCCATTTAAAAATAATACGTAATTTCCATAACACCCTGTATACAGGGTGTCCGCTAATTAATGGGACATAGAAAAACCACAGACTCCTTACGTAAAAATATTAGGATTTAATTATAGGTACTTGCTATATCCGAAAGTTGATATTAACTGCGTTAAGCGTTAAAGTTAAAACTTCACTCTAATAACTTTGACAGAAACCAACGGGTTTTTACAAAATTCTGTATCATAGTTCCAGCCATAATCATTAATATACAAAAAATAATGGTTTAAATGGTTAAAAATAAAAAATAAAAATAAATGGTTTTTTAGTAAAATGTATTATAATTTTTAGGGAAAATGTATTATAAGAATTATTATGAACAATAATGATCAAAAACTTGTTATATTACCTCTGTTGTAAAAATTGGTTAAAATGGACTTGGTTAACATTCTAGCCGACGAATTAAAAAATTAAAAGACCTTGTATAAACCAATTTGGTAAAATTTTATAAATAATACGTACTCATATAACCTAGATGCAACTATCTGTAAAACAAATTATCAAATTAAAATCAATAAAGATAGGAAAATTATTAATATCTTGGCAACACTGCACAGATTGGAAAAATTGATTTGGATTACATAAGCAATAAGAATGCTAATATCGACTAAAAATATAAGGTGTTCCATTTAAAAATATTTAAAGTTTAATGGTTTTATGAAACAGGCTGTATATTTAAAACATTTTTAAAATATATATCTTTAATAGTTTCCTAATTTTGGTATTCAAAGTTTTCCTCTATCGATTATATTATACGAGTTGTGGAAGAATTACACACAAATGGACATAATATATGAAATATTATTAATGATAAAATTATTTTAAATATATTCTTTGTAGTTGGCATGATTTTTACTGTAGATCAGCCTATCATACTATCTTGGACGTGTTAATTTAAATCTTTTTTAAATGCATCGGCTTTCTATTTCTATTGGAATTTGATCAGAGAAGAGAACTATAACAATCGTCAACACCTAGAATAATAAAATCCGTAGTATTTCCAAGAGTACTAAACTTGTAATAATGAAAACTAATTAGGAACCTGTAAGGGTCGCTTTAGAGATTCGCTAGCAGATTCCGGTATATCCGAAAACTCACTTTGATCGCATTGTATCAATAACGCGGTATTGACTTTCGGCATTAGGTTTCTTAAATTTATATCAATTAGCTCCAGTAGGATTATAGTTAGTAGTGTTAGATGTTAACAAGCTTATATTTCAGTTTTCACTGGATTAATCTTAACGTGAGTTATGTAACCACTTAATCCTGAATAGACATTTATTCTGCTGACGCTGCATTCATCTTTATATTATAATGTTCATTATTGTTCTTTTGAAGTCAGTCAGCTGAAGATATTTCTATTGTAACGTAACGTTGAAATATATGTTTTAAATAATAATAAACCTTTTTTAAAAAGATATCATCAATATCGTAGTAGTTAACTGGCGCAGTCGTGACGGATATCGGAAATCAATAGTATGTATCGAACGTATTGATTTTTTCGTGGACATTCGAATTAACCGATATAAAGAACTTACCATCATTAAGTGTTTGCTGTGAGGTATCAGAGTGGATTTCTGAAAATCGAAAACCCCAGTTCATGGTGAACCTGTTATCTTGGAGTGATCGGAGATTGGACATACATTGCCAAATCTCGCAAGACAGAATATTTTGGGAGGACCACATTGCCAAATGAAAACCTGATCTTATAAAGGATGTTGATGATCGTCGTTCTTAGTATGTAAGTGCAATTGAAACATATGTCAGACGTCAATGATATAATATAATAATATAATTAAGCAACCTTAAATTAGAAATTTCTCCTTCAACTGACTCTGCTTTTCAATCAGAAAAAGTAATTAAACAAATAAATAAAATTTTTATACAACCCACATTAGGAAACAGTGCTGCAGGCACAGTACGGAAAAACTTAGATACTTCCACAACTTTTGTCGAAATGGACCACTTTAAACCAGAGTACCTAAATTATGTGCCACAGTTCGACGGCAACCCTAACGATCTAAATAGATATTTGGCAGTATGTCAAAGTATTATTGATGCGTTTTACAAAAGAAACGAACCAAACAATTTTCAAAATATTTACTTGCTAAATTGTATCGGGAACGCAAAACTAATTTTAGGTACCCAGAATGTACAAACCTGGGAAGAATTAAAGATTTTCTTAAGTCTTAAGTCTTTTTCTTGTCTAAACCGAGACCTTGTCATGCTTATACAACAAAATTCAGAAGAACCGTATCAATTTTATGAACGTATTTTACATATTCTAAATCTACTTTGCTCTTATGTAAATATTCATGAAGCGAACGAAGAAGCAAAGAATCTAAAAATAAATCCTTATAATGATTTAGCTTTAACATTTCTATCTGGCCTACGAGAACCATTAGGAACAACTACAATTTGTTAATGCAGAATATAACACTCACTATTTTCAAAAATTGTCAAAAATTCCAAACAAAGAATATTTAATGCCCACATATAATCAAAATTTTACGCATACACGACCTATATCGCCATTTAACAGACATACGCCACATAAAATACCGCAAAGATACCCTACTAACTCGCAAGTATTTAAAAATAGACCCAATCAGACAAATGTCTTTAAACCCAATCCGAATAAACAATTTCCACCACCTACACCAATTATCACGAATACAAGACAGGCAAATAATGCCTTCAGATCAAATACTAATTATCAACCTCAATTAAAAAATCATTTCCAATCACAGGTTAATCAACCACAACATATCATAAGAGAAGAATTATATAATATCAATACTGTCAATAAGGACCAATATTATTCAAGTGCTTTTCATCAGTCGGCACAACTATATAGTATGCAAATACCGTCTTCTTCTATTTTTAAATTACCTAATAACAAACACCTGAAGTTCTACTTATTCAAATTTAATAAATTCTTTGATGGGTTAATAGCCTTAGATAACCTAAAAGAATTACAAGTTAATATTGATTACGCTCAAGGATTTTTAATCACCCCTTATACTAAAATAAAGATTCAGTTTTTAACACTGAAACAGCAGTAAATAATATAACTATATCTCCTCACACCGAACAAGTAGTGAAATTAAAAACTAACGCTGATGCTTTAAGTCGCATCGAATTGCATACGAAGGAAACAAACAGTTTCCTTACTCATATGTCTCACATAAATGACTTTAATAAAAGCCTAGTAGCCGAAACGCAATTTGATAAAACAGTTCAGTTATAAGCGACCCTAACTTAGACCAAACGTATACTATGGCACAACCAGACCTTGAACTACAAACAGCTGATGCTGAAGTCAACGAGAATGATGACCAAACCCTGCATACAAATAATGAACAAGATCCTATAGTAGGAGTCCCAATTATCGAATCAGCCGTAAATTATGGTGCCAACGAAATAATAATTTCAAAAGTTCTACATTCACCCGCAAAACCAAGATGTCTTATTTTATTCGAAAGAAAGAGACGACTTATCGTCCAAATTTCTGAAAACAACTTTGAAAATGATATTTTACAATTTATTAAAGTACATGTAGTTCCGGATAATTTATATTCACTTCATTTCCCGAAGTTTATGAACCTTTCTGCGAAGTAGTAAGAAAGAACTTTAAATGACAATCACTAAGATTTAAAAGATGCCTCATAAAATTAATAGATGTCGTAGACAAACCAGAAATTCCAGAAATTATTAAAAACTATCACGAAAGTAAAACCAATCATCGCGGTATCGAAGAAACAGAAACACGAATAAAAAATAAATATTACTGGCCTAACCTTAAAAGTTCGATTCAAACGTATATAAACGAATGCAAAATTTGCCAAGAAAGCAAATATGAACGTCATCCAATTAAAACCGAAATGAATATAACCCCTACTGCGACTAAACAATTAAATAATACACCTTGATACATACAGGGTGACAATTTAAAAACTTGAAATGGCCATATATTAGAAACGAAAAACTGAAGAAAAAAACGCAAAAAACTGTTTCTATAAAACGAAGGGGGGACAAAAACAAGCGTATTAGCCCACAGGAAATTCTTCTCTGTTTATTAAGGAAAACAATAAATGAAAAGACAATTTTGAAATTTTTTATTATTAGGAAATTAAAATGATTTCCGTTGTTTTGAAGACAATAATAAAGCCTACTTTCAAATTTTTCACGTACATTTGCAAAGGTTTCTCTGGATATAGCACGGCATTCCTGAACTATTCTATGCTGAAGTTGCTCTAGTGACTCAGGTTGCGTTTTAAAAACCACAGATTTTAGGTGACCCCACAAAAAGAAGTCAAGAGGTGTTAGGTCCGGGGATCTAGGTGGCCATTCAACAGGACGTCTTCTTCCAATCCACTGGTTGGGATAATTATCATCCAACCACTGCCTAACGGGAACTACATAATGCGGAGGTGCTCCATCCTGTTGGAAATGTAGTAAGCGTTCTTCTAAAGATAAATTTCCGAGTATGTCCCTCTGATTTTCTAATTCTCGCACTATTAGTGGTTCGATAGACCTCTGTAGCATTTCAGCATACCTGTCGCCATTTAAATTTCCTTGTATAAATATTGGGCCGATAATACCATCTCCCAATATACCAGCCCAAACATTAATTTTCTGGGGGTACTGGGTATGCCCGTCTCTAAATACGTGGGGGTTCTCGTCATTCCAGTAACGACAGTTTTGCTTATTAATATGCCCATTTAAATAAAAGGTACACTCATCACTGAAGCAAATATTTTTATCTAGTCGAGTTTCTGCCGTAATTCTATCTGTCATTATTTCACAAACTGTATTCTTCTGTCAGGGTCGTCGTCACCAAGTTCTTGCAGTATGTGCAGTTTATAGGGATAAAACTTATGAATTTTAAGTACCTTTCTTATTGATTCACGAGATAATCCAGTTGCTACAGCTGCTTGACGAGTTGAGAAAGTTGAATTCATTGCAAACTGCCCCAGAATTTCAATTTGAGCTGCTTCGTCGGCTAGCCTCGGTTGATTTCTCTTTATATTCGCGACAGAACCAGTTTCTTTAAATTTGGCTACTAGTTGGCGAACATACTTCGGGCTTACATTTTGACCTGGATGCATTTCGTTAAAACGTTGAGCTGTTCTTAAAAAACATTGGTCCTGGGAACCATAAATGAAAATAATTTCTACCCGTTCAGCTGTGCTGTACACCATTGTTAAAGATAAGAAGTATGGCTTTTCGTTTAAACTGAACCGAAAGTTAACTGTTCTTAAAATAATAATACTAGTAGAAGTTACCTTTAAGGTAAATTCTGTGATAATAAAATGCGAATATTTATAAACAATTTTTTTTTTCGACAAAAAAAAATAGCAAATAAACCAAAACGAAATACCGAGGCTTAAACTGTTTAGAATTCTTAAGAGATATCTCTTAATATGCCAGGATATTGGTAGCAATCATTTTGAACATTTAATTAACTAATAATAAAAAATTTCAAAATTGTCTTTTCATTTATTGTTTTCCTTAATAAACAGAGAAGAATTTCCTTAAATGTACCTTCCTATGGTACTATTGGAAAGCATTTTTCAAGAGCTTCAAAATGATGTATCACTCGACCCCCTTTCTATTTAAGATTTTAAGGGTTTATTTCACCCTGTCCAAGGGGTTGCAGATAGGGGTGGGCTAATATGCTTGTTTTTGTTCCCCCTTCGTTTTATAGAAACTGTTTTTTGCGTTTTTTTCTTCAGTTTTTCGTTTCTAATATATGGCCATTTCAAGTTTTTAAATTGTCACCCTGTATATTCAATACTATCAGAGTCTGTTTAAGGTTATCTTGTCGTATAATAAATATTTATTGAAAAATCAGTTGCATTACGTATATTACAATCAAGAATGCCAAGAAGTACTCCCACAATTCTATATCAGTGAGAAAGAAAACTTTAACGAAATTGAAGATACCCGCCCTTGCGAAGTCAAACTATTAAACTCTGATAAATACACCTCATCCTGTAAGCAAACCGAAGCAAAAATCACCGAAACTATAACCAATCGTTTAGACAAAACCAATCGATTGATATTGGTCGTACCCACCAAAGAAGCCATTAAACTGAAATGTTTTGGTCAATCCGAAGTCCGGAATGTCATAGGAACGTATCTATGCTATATTCCGATTGGCTGCCAAATCAACACTCATTCAGAGTCAATAATTAATGATCGGAAACAAATGAAAGCAAATAATCAACCAATATTGTTTCCAGATCTTCCAGGAACATCCAGCCTGTTGCCAGTATTGAATTGAAGCCTGCACCTGCACGACTTAAAACTAGATGACCTACATAGACTGAAAAATGAAATCAAACAAAACCAACCCCGTTTGATTTTCAGTGAAATGAAGGAAGCACCAAGCCCATGGAAAATATTATTATACATTTTCATCGCCATGCTATGCCTGTTTATTTCCTATAAGAAAATAATGCCTAAAGTCCTAAAAAGAAAACAATAAACATATTCCAAAGAAGAAATTCAACTACCCTGTCAAGCCTGATAGTTGAATCTTATGGGGGGAGGAGTTATGTAACTACTTAATCCTGAATAGATATCTAGTTTTACTTTGTCATTCTCCATAATTCTTACACTGTCATTTCAAGTTCTTAACCACGCACTAATTCTAAAATTAGTGAACAATGTCTAAAGCTTTTCTTCGGAATTTGATTCAAATTTGTATAGTACTAATGTTAACATTCTTTGATTTCAAGGGAGACGGACTGGGGTTGGAGAAATGATACACCAAAAGTTTTGACAGCCCTTAAACTTTTGCATGTATACGAGGATGTCTTGGAAGGGTTCTTACCAAGTGACTACAAAATGCAACTGTCAAGTAAGCAGATGGAAGTTGAAATTGTAATTATGCTATGGAGGTAAGTTTTTTATTATTCTGCATAGTCAACAAAATAAAGTTTCTAACTCAGTTTTGATATTCTAGTACAATAAAGTCGCACATTGCCAGCTTATATTTTTGAACAACTTTCTTTAAAATAGGCACACACTTTCTTAACTAATATGAAGAACTCGTTTAAAAATAAGACATCAGTTACGTAAAAAGTAGATCATAATTTATTTCGTCTGGAATGTATTAAATTTAAATATTATATAACCTTCAATTCGCCTGCTTGATTAAAAATAGTATGCGAGGTTTGTTATATAGTAGGCGATGAAACTTTAAATTTGATAATTTTAATGTGGCATAAGTTTCGTTCTTCTCTATTCTATTTCTATGTTTCTTTTCTTTCCTATTCTTTGATACCAGTTTAACTTACTTGTAGGTGCCGCATATATTTTTGTTATCTGCTCCATGGAAAGTGATCGACTTTTGGTAAAACCAAGGGCTAATTTTTAATAGAATTTGCAAAAAATTTAAATCTAAGATACAAATGTGCAAATCGTTTCCAATTAAAAATATTCTAAAAATTGTTCAGTTTAGACATTCTGACAAACTGTTTTCCAAAATATGTTTAGACATTTAGAAAAATTCAAATGCGTAAGATTACTATGCTACTTTCAAAATAATCGGAATAGAAAAATGGCAATGTTTAAGTTAAGTACGGTAATATCGCAAAACATAATGTCGGTAGGTACACTGAAAAAATAATTTATTTAATCAATATTAAATAAGTAGTTTTATTTCATATTTATTTGTCTAAACAAACAAACTTATCGCTTTATGAAATATGAAATATAAACAAGAAGCCGAACAAACCCGGACTTCGTTGATGGGGGGGGGGGGGGGGGGGGCTATTACGATAAGGATTGGAAAAATGATCATGAAGTAGTGGATTCGGAACAGAAAGATAATGTGTTATGTACATTTTCCATCAACAATACACTACGGTATTATTTTCTGTGAAAAACATAGCCAGGCACATAGGATTTTTGTGATTAAAAAACGGTTTTTACGTATAATCAAAAAAATGAAAAACTGTGAATCTTGCAAGACAGTATTCAGAAATTTTAACAATATGCCGTATATACAGGGTTGCCCAGAAGTCCGGAATAAAATGAATATATCCTTAACCTGTAAGTTTTGGGCAAAACGCTCGGACACGTCAATTTAGTTTTATATATGCTCACATTTTTACGATATGACGACATCGATCTTTTTTTGAAATAGAAACATACAGCTTTTGATACATCATTTGAAAGCTAACATCTCGTACAGTATGCTCATAAATTTTATCGCGATTCTGTCACGCTATTTCAAAATGGCGACTGTTAAAAAATCTCTATTTAAATAAGCGGAAATGATAAATCATTGATGGTTGTTGTACCTTCCAAGGTAAGAAATCTGAATCGAGTGACTCAGATCAAGGAATTTGGTGTATTTTTTGACTGCAAGCTTACATAAAAGCAATAAGACAGATATATTTTGCATATGTTTATAGTAGGTTAAATTTTGCAAGTGTCACTTGGAACCCTTACTATGAAACAAGTAAAATTAGTCTTGAACGCTTGCAAAATAAATTTCTCAGGTTACTAAGTTGGAGAGTGAATTGGGTTTGTTCGGGTTTGTCCGGTATAATGTTCCTAGTATTACTGTAGCTAGGCAACAACTTAGACTTACAAATCTGGAAGTCTGCAGAATTAAATCTGACGATTATTTTAAAATAATTACTAATTTTTATAACGCACCTCATCTTTTACAACAGTTCTCTTTGCATGTTCCTTCTAGAGTCACTAGATAGCGGTTTTGTTTTCATTTACCTTAGACAAGCATTAATCTAGGCTCAGGCGCACCTCATCTTTTACAACAGTTTTCTTTGCATGTTCCTTCTAGAGTCACTAGATAGCGGTTTTGGTTTCATTTACCTTAGACAAGCATTAATCTAGGCCCAGGCGCTCCTATATTTAGACTAAGCTCTTTATTTAATATGTATTGTCAAGATATTGACTTGTTCTCCGTATCTTGAATATAAATTTTTAGCATAGTACCTAGGTAATATAGTAATATATTATGACTTATAAATTGCATATATACATACCAGTGGCTTTCAACTATAATGTTTAGACTTAAAAGAATTGCAAACAATGGATGCCGCTTTTGGGTAATTGGGTAGTTTATATCCTAACTAAATAAATTCTAAAGAATTGCCCTAGCACTATCGAAAAGGTTATTCCGAAAGGAAATGGAAACTCGTGGAGGTGATAAAATATCAAAAAAATGAAATAAAAAGAGCAAAATCAGAGAATGTATTGGCGGTCTACGAGGAACAAGAAACCATTATAATCGAACCAAATCTTAAATAATTTATTTACCAGCTAGTCTAAGTATACCAAAGTAACATTCTATGTACAATTCAAAGTATAATAATCTTTAAACAATTATATCCATGTTTGCTAGGATTTTTGTAGAGAATTTAACATAGGATTTTCATATCCTGCTTCTTTATATGTCCGTCTTAAACATAAAATCAGGAGTGGAAAGGAACGGAAGAAAAAAATCTGATCTGATGATTTAACAAAAAAGTACAGCAGCTTTTCATATAATGGCCAAAATGACGCTTTCAAATTCTATCAGCTTCTGCTTTGATATGCAGCAAGTACAGCTTATCCCGCACCCCCATTCCGGAAGAATAAAACCTTCCACGTTTTGGCTTAAAGTAAAGTCTCCACCTGAATCAAAAAATATTGAATTAGCGTTTCCCGTTAGAGGTAACAGCTTTCTGTCGGCTGGTGAAACGAAAAAATGAAACATTAATAAAAAAGAAAAAATATTGTGATATTATATTTAGCTTAGCAACTTTGAATTGATGGGAGCTTTACGACATTAACGAGTTACAAAATGATTTAGAAAAAGTTATAGGCATATCGGACTATACGCAAATTCTCTTACAAAAAATAAAAAAAATAAAGAGAATATTGGAGGACTACATCTTTGTGGAACGACCTTCCCGAGGTCGTTTTTCCCAACGAATATAACCTCCAACGATTCAAAACCAACGTGAATTGCTTTTTGCGCACACGCACCACTCCCAGAGTGCCCTAAAGGATTTTTCATATAGTGCTTGTGTTTGATCATAAAAAAAAAAAAAATTGTGAAGATACAATGTCATCATAATTTTAGTTTTTCATTTTTCATCCACGAATGAATTATATATAAAATATATCAGTAAACATTAGGAAAACTTTAAAAAAATGCTATTTTCGCATACGTTTGCATAATCCTAAAATAATATTAAGATATAATATTATCATGAAACAAGCATGCATACAAAATAATGCTCTAAGTTCTTTTCAAAAATGTTTTATTTCGGTACAAGCAGAAGAAGGTAAATCCATTTTGTTAATAGCGATAGATATAGCCTCTTGCCTACCAGCTTTCCTATTAATAACTTAAAAATATGACAAATGGATTTATCTGCGTCTGTCTGATGGCTCGCCAACTGTCGATTTAGGATATTTTTACCAGCAGTGGATGCTAAGATGATCATGACCATCAAAATTAGCATGATCGAACATCCTGTCTAAAATACTCCGGAGGTAAACTCGCCCTCCAATCCGAACTTCGGGCGGGGACTGGTCCTGGGGCCCCAAGAAATGAAGTTACTTGAGTAACCACCAACACTCCACTCCACACCAACAATCTAATGGGTTCCTCCAACAACACATAATGAAGGAAAGGTGTGATACCTGTAGTTGTTAATAGATCTGAAATTAGCAACTTCAAAATTGATTTCGGCAATGTTAGAGGGCAAGCACGAACATCAATTCAGTACACCACCACTTGCAATCTTCCAAGCACCCATATCCCCGCACTTACCGAGACAAAGGTCAGATCGTCAACGAGCATTGTCAGCTATTTATACCCTGGATACGACTTTCATTTTCGATATAGACGCAACTTCGTGATATGTCTCTTTATTTCAGATGATCTCCTATGCCAACAAGAGCACACCCTTGAATCGAAAGACTGTCATCAACGCAAAAAAATCACCTAGTTTAATATGTTGCCTTTACCGTCCTACAAGTGACACCGATTAAAGCCCTTTTCTTATCACACACACAATACAATCGACTTCTTGCAAACCAACCACCTAAATGCTGTAGTTGCTATCTTTGGCGACTCTAACGTCGACTATTTAACGAAATATTTAAATACAAATGATGAGCAAGGAAATGAGCCGGAGTCTCTTTCGGTCAGTTCTGGTCTAACTTAATTTTTGACGTCAAATCCAGACCTATATCAGGTCACCGTACAGTCTCCGTTAACATCTTCCGATCATAAACTGATTTCAACTCTAAGCGAGCTACCAATGATTACTGAACAACCTCCTAAACCTCGCAAGATTTGGCACTACACATCGGCTAAGTAGGAAGACGTGAAACCATTTTCGCATTTTTCCTTAGCTGAGCGTATGCTTCTCTTCTGATGATACATCCGTCTGTGCTGGGGAGGTCTCCGATGTCATTCTAACGGTTAATAAGAATTGTGAGGTTGCACTGGCGTATAAACTTTACCGATGAGAATCGCACCATCTTTGTTGCCGCGCGTAACTAGTGTAACCAAACGATAGATCAAAGCAAAGAAGCGCATAACGAGACAACGAGTGGGTCAAAAACAAACATATTTCCAGACCTAACGGATCGTGGTCGTCTTGGTCAGTCGATAGGGCCGTCAGCTAAAATTTTACTAAATCAACTATTCCACCTCTAATACCTTCCGATGGTCCAATAGCATCCACAGTGGGAGACAAAGCAAACTGACTTGCTGAACTATTTTCTTCGTAGTCCACTATAGACTTCCAGGGAAAAATTCTACCAAACACTTCTGCAATTCAATCATACGACGATGACCGAAATAGTGTTCTGTTATACCAGTATCTTGTAGACTTTTCAACTTATCCTACAAAAAAATGAAAATTTTCATCTTGTTGGAAGTATCCAACCTATACCAAAGAAAGATAAGAGAACCATGCCAAACAACTATCAACTAGTCACACGGTTTAAGTTATATCAAAAGTAGGGGAGAGGCTTGTACCTTGAACCAGATTTTTTCTCGTGTTAAAATGGTATAGTATAATTTTTGTGTTAACTGTGTTAAAGCTTAAACATAGTAAAATATGATGTTAAAGGGAGATTTAGACAAAACAAAAAATAATATTTTTTTGGGGTTTTATTTATTTTTACGAATTGGGTCCAAGCTACGAACCCATAGTATACCTTGGACCAAGTAGTCTTGTACCTTGAGGCACAAATTAAAGTTTAAAAGTAAATAAAAAAAACATTTATTGTTATTCTACATTGTCTCTCTCGAAATCTAAAATGAAAATATGAATTCCTTTTTGTCTTTCTGATAATCCAGCCTCACGTGGTGGTGCCAGTTTCAGTAAAACATCTTCAATGTCAATTTGAAATTGTTGACCACTTGAGCTAGAAAATTTTGTGCTGTTAAGAATTCGGTTCATGTATTGGACCATTAAATAAGGGCTTATAGCAGTTACTTCTCCCACATAGAAATGAATTATTTTCCCCGTTAGTTTTGTAAAACAAAAATCACCTACTGCTAAATCGGAAATTTTTAGTCCTATTTGTTCAGCCTGACATTCTTCTATAAAATCCATTTCAAATTCATCCTCAGCATCAAAGTCTGAATCATCATTGTAGCCTACAGAAGAAGCATCATCTTAAGATGGTAACGATGATGAAGACTGTAGCACTTTCTTTTTAAAAATTTCTCTCTTTGCCTTTGGCGTTTTTGTAATATTTTTTGTTAGCTTCAAATTCAATTTTTTCAAGAGTATCAGTTAATATTCGGCATTTTCCTTTCTCTCGTCCTTTTGCGACTCTATTAAGCTTCTCGAAAAATGTAGAAACATTGTGCTTGTTGAAGCCGGTGGATCGAGCTAAACTTGTCGCTAATGGCTTCCTTAAGCTTAGTGTATTTCTGTGCTTTACAAAATCCAAATGCCATTGTTTTTCAGCACGATATTTATTTTTCCCAAGAGACGGGGATAGTTTTTTTGTTTGCCTTTGCAAAGTCATAGGCGAGGTCCTGAAGATCTCTACGGGCAAAGCCATAATGCATATGATATTCGCATAAGCTTTTCTCTTCTTCTTCGGGAACCACTTTTTTAACTGCACAATTTTAACTGCAAGATTTATAAGGTTCATTTTGCTCAAGTTTGAGATGCTGTACGCATTGAAACATGATCATTTCGTACATCATTTGCTACAGCTTGTAATGCAGCAATTTCGGAGCAATTCGTTTTTGCGTTTTGTTTACTTCTTGGCATCTAAGAAAATACAGGGTGTTATGGAAATGACATATTATATTTAAGTCGGCAATTCCTCAGATGAAAACAAATTGAAGAAAAATATCCAAAAATGGCGCTATAATTTAATATACCCTGTACATGACCGTATGTCAAACCAAAAATGACCACGTAGTGCCCCTGCCAGGAAGGTAAATAAAGCAACATATATCAACAGTGTTGTCATATCTTCAGGGTAAACTCTTTAGAAAGTCAATAACCGTTTGACGGATTGAAAGTTGTTTATTTTTCAGGGTACATTATTATAAACTTTTACGTTCAGTTCAGTTCGCTGGGAAACAATCTCTGATTTATAAACTTGAACTGACTCGAACGAACCGCCGCGGAGTTTATAAATGGTCAGGTCGCCAGTTGCCAGTCGACGCCCGTCGAATCTCGACAACTTAAAAAGTTTATAAATGCCTTAGAAAAAAAAATGCAATTTTATTTACCTTTTCGGACTTATTTAAAACCAACTTAATTTATAAAAAACACCAAGTACTCACATCACAAAATCACATTAGTCTTCGCATACATCTAAGTACCGTTCAATCTGAATTAGTATTGTGTAGACAAAAGTACGCCCTTATTGTCTAAATAACACGTTGGTTCCGGTGATCGGTATTGAACTGCTGGACTGGGGCACTGCCGTCGCGCAAAGAACGTTGTTTAAACTCGGGTTTAAGTATTAACATACAATTTAAAACACAAATCTGCTTGAAAGAACAGTAGGACACCGGCCGGCTAAACAGCTGATCGTGGACAATCGGGTTGCCTATTCTGCAGCGGCTGGGGTTAATACTTAAAAATACAGCGTTGCCACTTTCGATGTTTTATAAGGTTATATTCATAAAATGTAGAATTTCCTTCTGTAATGCTTTTCTGTATAATGATAGTCTCGGAAATGGCAACCGCGCTATTTAGACGAGACTATTTATTTTAAAGGGATGGAAGGGTCTATCAACATAATTATTTCATCATTCTTCTTCAGTAAAGGATGAATAAATTTAATTAGCCCATTAGAAATTAGCGTTTTTATTATTTCTGAATTTCTATTGCGAAATAATTTGTATCCTATAGTGCTGTTGTTTTATGTGTACGGTAGGTTATTGTAAAGTGTAATTATGCGTTAGTATTTATTGCTTTTGTGTAATCTAATAATAAGTGTATATCTTCAAAAAAAAAATTGGAAACTTGTGGGTGTCTGTGTGTTTCTTAAGTGATTTAGTGCAAATGTTCCGAGAGATTGGAAATAAGAGGCCGAATGGGGTTTAGTGGGTATAAGCTTATTATGCAGTTCCACATTATCATCAGGGTATGTGATGAGCATAAAGCTTTTCCCATAGAAAAAAAAAACCTGAAGATGTCTATGCCCTAGATTACTTGCTAGTATACTGGCACCTGGATTCACTTCTATTTGGATACTAGGTAAACTAAATATTATTTTTACAAGAATCTAAAGTTTTACATTTTTTACACAGTTGGCAACATTGGGCTTGCACATCTGTTGATTACACAGCTTGGCAGTGTAATATGATCATATATGAATGTGCCGAGGAGTAACCTGGTGGGTTTAGGGGTGAATTACCCCACTTTTTAAACGTTCGATTCAAAAAAAATATGTAGCGCTTCTCTAGGACACCCCAGGAGTCACCCATTTAAATATAATACGTCATTTCCATAACACCCTGTATATTCTTAGAATTATACGTTTAAACAAGAGAGTTAAAATATAATATTATATTGTACCTTGAACCATGATGCAACGTACAACACAACTTCAGGTCAATGACTATTAAATTTAAGAAAGAATGATTTTTCTAACCCATAAAAACAAAAATAAAAAATTGCACATTATCAAAATAATATGTCTACATACCTAACTTTAACATAAGGTATACAAACATTTAATTTTTTTACTCTAAATTTGAAATTATGCTAATTGTCCAAGGTACAAGGTGGTTCAAGGCACAAGCTTCTCCCCAAATGGAGAAAGCTATTAACCAAGAACTTTTAAATATGATTTCCGTAAGTCCAGATCAACAGGACCTTCTAGCCTATGTCATTCCTCTTAGGAGCAACTCGCTCGAACATCAGCGAGAGTACCGCTGTTGCACTGGACATTTCTTAAGGTTTCGATCATCTTTGGCATGAAAGTATACCTCAATTGTATTATGGTATCCCTATGCATGGTTATCTAGCTACCTTAAGGATCGTGCAAGGTATGTTGTGAATGACGAATTTCTTTCAGACACATCGAACAGAACCATACCTTACCATCAAGACAGGTGTTACTCAAGGGTCCATAATGTCTCCCACCTCTTCTTAATACATTAACGACCTAGTGAAAGTCAAAAATCAATTATATTGTTTTGCTGACGACAGCACACTTTTCTCATCTTTTACTCTGAATTCCAAAACATCGGTTGCCGATGCACATCTTCGCCGACAGCATGAAGTATGATGCCAGAATAGAAATCTGGTAGAAATTTGGTCTTTGGGTAGCAGTAACCAAGTCGAATTTAATGCTAAGAAAACCCTCTAAAAATGACTCAAGAATATAATGATTTGATCTAAAGTTTTCAATATTCAAATTGTTATAAAAATCAACTGGTTTTATACTTGACAAGACACAAATAAACAATTATCAACATTTTTTTATGTGTTGCCAGGGCCATTTCCAAATGGACCTATAGCTTAATGTGTTCTCTGTACCACGATCCTCAGTCATGCGATATACCCTTAAGGGATATCAATCCTTGATTTCCCACATTATGGAATGGCTTACCGATTAGGGAATGAATAACGTCCTCGTATCCCACGAGATATCTGATCTCACCTGGCCTGTTGACCGGCGTGAATCGGATGAGATAGTAGATGATACATCTCCACTCTTCCCAATATTTTTCATGACGGCAGATAACAACGCGATCCATGACATACCACTACAATTCACCGGGGCACAAGGCAGAACGTAGTCTTTTCTCAATCAATTCTATTGACATTAGAGGTTAAAAGAATGACGTTTTAAAAATAATTGATAATATAACATTATATTTTGTAAATATGACATTAGTTAATAATAAAACTGTGGTAGATCCACGTATATTAGGCGGATTCACATGTTCAACGGAGGATTATCCATTTATGGTAGTTCTCATGCATTTGATTAAAGGAGTTTTGTGGAGAAGATTTTGTGGAGGAACTCTTATCCATGCCGATTGGGTTTTAACAGCAGGGCATTGTCTTGAAAATAAGGAAAAGCTGTTAATATTTGCAGCCATAAATAGTCCTCGTCCAATTAAACAACTGGCCATCAGCGACAATTTTTTTATCCACCCTGGATATGTTTCCAGTTATGCCTTAAATGATATCGCTTTAATAAGGTTGGTCAAACCTATTTTTAAATCAAAACATATTAGCTATGTATCAATTCCATTAATACGATATGACACTACTTATCTTGAAAACATATGTTTAAAGGCTTTAGTCATGGGCTGGGGTTCGACTAGTTACGGATTGATAACAGGAGCGGACCCAAATTTGTTTAGGTTGCAATGTGCTATTTTACCCGTAATTCCAAGAGAGGAGTGTCTTGATCTGTACCCCACATACATTATACAGGAGGAGGAGATGTGCACTTTATCGCTAGAAGGAAAAGATTCTTGTTCTGGTGACTCTGGTGGACCGTTAATATGTGGTGCCATGCAAACTGGTATTATTTCCTGGGGAGAAGGATGTGGTAGTGATTCAAGACCAGGAGTATTGGCACGAGTGGATCAATACCTCGATTTTATAAGTAGAACTAGAGACTCGTTTAGTCGGGCAAATACTTTGTATTGTTTTCGAAATATTGTACTCACATTTTTTGTTATTTTCACTATTTTAATTAAATTGTGAGCAATAAGAACCTTATAGTCCAAGAGTTAGCGACATTTTAACTAATGATATTTTAATAAGGTTATTTTTGTAGGTAATGTTTAAATGATTTTACAGCAGCATACCTAATACTCCCAAAATGTGGAGATCTTGCTCGTATAAAATGCAAACTAATAATATTTTAGTCAATACATGTACCGATTTTTGACTGGTTCGGTAAATTATATTACAGTAACTCGTCCTGTACTTTGTTGCTAAAAAGCCGATAATTTCCTTTAACAATTAGCACTGGTACTGGTACTAATAACTATGGGTTTGAGAACATCTTCCGAGCGTCTTAAGGATTTACATTGTCAGGTGAGACTGGGTTTATTTACTAGTGATTATTACAAAAAATATAAATATACTTATGGGCGCTTACTAAGACTGGCTAAGAAAAAAATGTGGTCCAAATAATAATTTTAGAAATAACTAACCCCATTGTTATATCGAACGAATTTAATTCTTACTTTACGGGAATTCCGGTGAAACTTCAAAATAAACTTGAAAAAGCCGACAAAAAAAAACCTTTAAAAGGCACTTCTTCCTATAACTCAAATTTTTTATTTAAGGTATCTGATAAAGAAAGAGTTAACTCCAGTGGACCAGACAATATTCCAACGTTAGTAATTAAACTTGGGAGTTGTTTTGTGTAAGCCTTTGTATAACTTTTAAATAGATGTTTTTCGGAATTTACTTTTCCTACTGTATTCAAGATTTCAAAAGTATTATGTTTACTTAAACAAGGAAATCTTCAAGAATTAGGAAATTCGCCCTATTTCGCTACTCTCTGTGTTTTCAAAAATACAATACGCCAATTAATTAACGAATATTCAAAAATTCACGTCCAAATTAATAAGCTGTTATTTCGTTAATAATGAACCAATTAAATCTTTCTAAATTTTAACTGATAGAAAATAGATTCTAGAGTTTAAGGCAGAGCAATTTATGCCCTGATACGTCTTATTATACGGGATAGCGCATAAAATCTAGATTCATGTAAATTTTGTAAAATTTAAATTTGACATATCTTACATAAAAATTAAATTAAATTTATTTTTTAAACTAAACCAATTAGTGATATATCTGGGTTAGGCACTGGCTCAAAAGAATAACAATGGTACTATAGGTAACACAAAAATTAACATTCCTTCCAAACACGTTATAATGTAAAAAAAAGTGAATGAGACATTTTATAACTTTTGGATTTTTCTAAATTAAAAATAAAAATTTTAATCATTTAAAATCATAAAATTTAATTCATTTACTTAACTTTTAAAATTCGAAAATAACGACCCAAATACAAAGTTCAGCTATAAAATTAAGTAGGTGACCATGGATTTGATATTAAAAATTATTAAAGTTTATCGTACATCAGCTTTTTAACTCCAGAGCAACGTTCTTATGCTAAAGGGTTTAGTGAATTTTGTATGTTTATTTTCGAATTTTTAATGTTAAATAAATGAATTAAAAGCACAGATAATGGTGTAGTACATCGTATTATAGACTTTATCTGTTGAAATAAGTTTTATTTTTGTTTATAAACAGAAAAGTGATAAAATATTGTATTGATTGTTTACGGAACGTTCTTCGAATATAACGTGTTTGGAAGCAATGCTAATTTTTTTGTTACCTATAATGGCATGTTATACTTTTGGACCAGGGTCTAACCCAGATATATCCCTAATTGTCAAATTTAAACTTAAAATTTAAATTTACATACATCTAGATTTTATTCGTTCCCCGCACTATTAGACGTTTCAGGACGAAAACTATTCTGTATAAACTCTAGAATCTGTTTTCTATTGCTAAAACATCTTTAACGAAATAACAGCTTATTAATTATGTCATAAATTGTTGAATTTTTGAATAGTCGATAATTGATTGGCGGAAATAGATATTTTTAAACGTATAGTAGATTTTTTTGAATCAAACAACATTATATCTGAAATAGAACATTGCCTTTGTGCAGACAAATCTACTATTTCAGCTCTATGCTCCATCTTAGATACTATTTATAAACAAGGGAAGGAAGGTAATTTGTTTGTTTGTTTGTGGACCTTTGGTTGTGTGGACCCTGATCTGTTCTTACAAAAAATTATTTTTTTTTTTATTTGTGGTACTATGATTCTCTATTAAAATTGTATTTACAAAATCGCAGTCAATACTTTTTGTTCGAAGGTAAGCAGTTCGCTCAGTTAGGGGTTGACGTTGGCGTCTCACAGGATAGTGTGTTAAGGATATTACTTTTTCCGCTATTAACAAACGATATTTTCAGCTTCCTGACATGTCATTGTGGGTTTGCGGATGATATTGCCTTACTTAGTTTTAACACAAATGAATTTAATGTAGTTATTTTAATAGTACATAATCTTAGTATTTTTCAAAGTTACTTTGGCACTAACAGACTTACTCTAAATCAAAAAAATACCCTTTTCTTGCAATTTTATCCCTACGGAGCACAACACAAAAAGTAATTTACTAAGATTAAATGGTTGATTAATTATTTCCTTAAAACTAGTGATCGGCCATTGGGATTTCGGGAACGGTAAGAGATACGAAATAGGTTAAATTGGTTTCATAATTATGTACCCAATAATAAGCTGCAAAAAAATCTAAAATAAATACGGGGGCTTTCAAAATTTCGCGTTTCGATTTTTATTCTTTCATGACTTTGTGCGAAAAGATGTCCAAAAATAAATTTCACTTTTTCATTGCTACTTTTTAAACTTCGCAGCCCCTCTGGGGCAGTTCGTCGACGGTCCGTAGAGTTCTTCTAAAGCAAATACAAGCAATCAGGTGGATGCCTGGAATTTAGGGAATCGTGTAAACAAACACTTTAAAGTGTCGTTATCTTTTCGAAATTTTAAAGTTTGTTAAATCAGACCATAATGGTTTCACATTACAAAACGCATTTCATAATATATACAAGTTTTAGAGAAAGTGTTCAAAGACACTCGTACTTTTCTTTCTTTAGTCAGGAAAAACACAGATTTCTTTACTTTTAAAACAATTACTAAAAACTATTAAAAATATGGTGAATTATCAAAGAAGAAATACACGACATAATCGTGTTTGTTGGGGTTTGTTCTTGGTTTGCGGTTACATGTTTTGTTCTATGAAGGCATCATCAGTCCTAAAATATTACCTATTTAAAATCTATATGAGAGAAAAAATGTATTTAAATAAATTACCTTATAAATATTATACGTCAACTTAGAATTAAAAAACAATAACAATACACATTACACACATATTCAAATATATTAAATATAATTAATAAATAATAATTAATAATAAGCAAATATATTAAAACTCGAGTCACTTGATCAGTGAGTTTCTTATTCTTACTCCAATATTCGCCGCTCATGTGTTACTTGGATATTAAAATTTATCTAGTAATCGAGTGCCAGTACTGAAAGAATAAGCTATCCCTTCTAATCATTTGCCTTTACCAAGGGAAGATAAGCAGGACCCTGGTAGAGAATAACACCAGTATCATAGAAAAGAAGGGCAACTTGTGAAGGGCTTTGTTAAAGGGTATGTAATTACTTAATAAATTTAAATTTGTAATAATTAAATGTTAAAATATTGCAACATTATTGAGACTTTTGCAGAAATTGGTAAATATTTATTATTGGCAATAGGTACTTAATAGTACAGAGTGAAAATATGGGAAATATGTTTACCATGTTGTTAACAATATTTGACGTGAACGTAATTATGGGCACAAAAATGATCAAATTTTGTGGTGAACTAATATTCTGGGATATGTACATACATAACTAACTAAATGTTCCTTTTTAGCATCAATCCAGATAAACTTATAGACAATATTTAAAATAATTAATTTTTTGGAAAAAAGGCATGACCATGTTGGAAAATTGATGTATTTTGGAAGGATGTGTTCATAAATATAAATATTCGAACTTTCATTAGGTACTATATTATATAAATGTATATTTGATGTTTGTTTATAATATCAAAGATTTATACAAATACAGTCGAAATGGCCTTTGTTATCAAATTAGACATAAGATTAATTTGTTAATAGAAAAATCTAATTTTAGCTGCATGCAAAAACATGTTCTCTACACAATAATAAAACTCCTTGTTAGAGAGTTCACGTAAAGTTTAGTGGCGTAGCCAGTTTTCCTCTAAAAAGATTATGTTTTGAGATATAACAAAAGTAAAAATATTATATTATTTTTTTCGTGCATTGATAATACTTTGGATTTGTTTGGGTTTGTTCGTGTTTGTGCGAATCTAAAATGTGATAATTTACGTTACTTATAACAAATTCAAACTGTTAACAGGTATTCCAAATATTAGATTCATTATATAAAATATGGTAACATACTCCCATATTCGACACTTTTATAGGGTATCTCCGTTATTGTTAGTGTTATCAAAAAAGTAATATATGTGTTATGTGCGCTTTTTGGGTCAAACTTAAAATGATAAAATCAAAATTCGAAAATTTCGCTCGTTTAAGAGATACGGGAGAAAATCAACAAATTCACAATTTCTAAATTACTCTATATTTTCCTAGTTAAAAGAGATACAGAAAAATGTTTTATACAGAAGTTTATTTATGATTGTTGAATAATCTGCTGGCTTCAGAATAAGTATACGGAGTCAGGTAAGAAAGCTATCGGACCTAGCATAATTTTTTTAAACGGAACACCCTGTATATTACTTACAGTGAAAAACGCCCCAACGTCAGCTGGGAAGGAAATTATTTTTCAAGTTGTTTAAATTAGGTATACAATTAATATCAATGTTATTAAATAAAATAAAAATGTTTTTGTAATACGTTTGTAGAATAAAATAAGAAAGCAAATACTTTTAAATTTAAAATCGTCCTAAATTGACACTTGGGGAATTTGGGGGGGGGGGGGGGGGGGGGGGGGGTTGTTGGTCCGAATTCTTATATTGGTTGTTCTTAGACATAGACAGATAAAGCACTTAAATTAATAATTTAGGCCACATATCGAAAATGCGCCTGCGTCAACCAATCTACAGGTCCGTACGTAAAAACTTTATATATATTTAGTAAAAACTTGTGTCAAGTAGATGCTGGGCTGAGATAATGTGGCAATTCCCTTAGAATAAAAAAATCAGTAATATTGAAAAATAAAATAATTTTCTTAAAAGAATTGTTGTGAATGGGGGAAATTGCTTACTATCTTGCTTGCCTTGCCTAGGCGGGTTTTAAGCCATAAAATTTAAGAAAATGTAAATTAATACTACAATAAGTCAAAACACAAGTAACAAAACGAATTAAAACCTAAAATCTAGTTCGTTTCAAATTTAATACCGATGAAGTTTTCATGTTCATGATGTGAGATATGTCGGCTCTATTTTAAAAATTCGTTTCGCTTAATTTTTCAAAATCCCTTCAATGAATTTATTAAATTTTTCTCTCGCCTTAGTTTAGGATTGTTCAGGGGCAGCCATCGACTTGAAACAAACATGGACCCGATATTTCTATCTATTTTGTACACATCAATGTGATGCCTGTTATTACGAAAATAAACACAACAAAAAAATCAAAAATCAATCAAGAAAAAAAAACAACAAAAAAAGGTGGAGATTATATCTGTAGAATCCCTCTTTTTATCCTCAGTATGTTTCTATTTTCATTGTGAGAGTTGATAACTGACGCGCGTGACTCAAAAGACGATATTTTTATCCAGTTTATGGCAGAGTTGGCACAGCCTTACCATATTTAGTTAAGAACTACTATTTTTTCCATAAATAATACATAAACTTAACATACAAACAATGAAAAACAACTAAGAATTTTATTTAACTATAATGGCAAATATGACAGTTGTTAATCTGGTCACATCAAATGTGAAAGTAGGTATTCAAGACGGTCGCTCTAATAAGGGCTTTATCAAAATTACGTTCCGAACGCTCGAAAGCAACGTAATGTTTTGTCAAATTAATAGGAAACGACAAAAATAATTATCCTAATTTTCAGAGCACCCCGATTGTTTTTCTGAAAAGTTGTTGACAACCTACTTAAGAATGTGAATTGTTTATTCTTCAAAGCCTATGAACCAAAATCGTATCCTCTTTGATTCCTTGGGGGCAACCCCCGTGCAAGAGCATCAGCAGCACATTGCTTAGGAATGGCCTTGAATTCTTGACAATAGTTTAACCTACAGGTGACAGCGATGACATTTTGGAATTTTTATGAGTGATACTATAGACAAACAGTTTCATAATTTATGAAAATGATTGGCTAAAATATTAATATGCACAGTAACATCTCCGACGACCGAGTTTTCGGAGGATTTTCATGTTCAACTCAAGAATTCCCTTTTATGGTAGTGTTTCTGTATTTATTTAGAGCAACAATGTGGAAGAGGTTGTGTGGAGGAACACTGCTTAACGCTCACTGGGTTTTATCAGCTGCACACTGTTTCGAAAGGAAACAGACGACGCATTACGCAATAATTGCATGCATCAGTAGTCCTAAGTCACAGTTGATCACTGTGGCCAAAGTTATTAAACACCCAAAATTTAATATACTAACGGCTAAAAACGACATTGCTTTAATAAAGTTAGATTCGCCTATTGAAAGATCCATACATATTGATTATGTAACCATTCCCCCACGATCGTTTGAATATAGCTACGTTCAAGATATGTGTAAGGAGCCTTTAGTGATGGGTTGGGGTAGCACGGCTGGTAATAACACACATCAGAAATTCTCTGACTTTCTTGATTTGCGGTGTGCTCATATACCCATAATCTCATTAATCACGTGTCGATTTCTATATCCTGGTTCATACATAGCAGATGAAATGGTTTGCACTTTGTCGCTTTCAGGAAAAGACGCTTGTTTTGGTGACTCTGGTGGACCTCTACTATGTGCTGCAATGCAAATTGGTATTGTCTCATGGGGAAATGGATGTGGTGACCATCCTGGCGTATATACTAGAGTAGATCAATATTTGGATTTTATAAATAACATCAAGGACTCTTATAATAACATTGGAAATAATATTGTTTTAACAAAATTGTCAAGGAATATTATTTACATATTCTTTTCACTTACTGTGTTTTTAGATTATTGTAAATTTTTATAATAATATATGCTCCAGTTTATTAATTTCCCTTATAGTTCAATCTGTTTTGCTATTTTGCAGTTTTCACCCCTACAATACACTATGCTTCATTTTCCAGGCTAAATATGATTCATATGATATCTCTACAAACTCCACAAAAATGGTATAATTAATAAAATATTAATTGTTATTGGACTTGTCTGTTATTGATGACGGATAGCCTATTAGAAGTCTATGAAGAATTAGTCAACGAATTACATTGAACATTTGGTAGCTTATATAAGTAAACATGCTCTTTCTTTTGAAAGTATTTTAAGCGGTACAATGCGGGCGCTTCTACTATAAACTAACTTTGATAATTTATAAATGAAATAAACTCGGGTATTATTTTTTTTAGAATCTCTATTAATTTCTTAATAACTTTCCATGTCCTTCAAAAAGGGCTGATATTTGTGAACTCTGAGAAATTATTGCACCGAAATTTGATTGGAAGTCAGGTAATACTCAGGGGCCTTTCATTCTCTTTCCAAATGTGAGTTTAATACTATAGGGTATTTCAAAATACAAATATTTTGATTGTTTGGAATAATGATAAAAAGTATGTTTTTAAATAAATACCCTGTATTTTTTCTGTGTTCCTAAAAGTTCTTTCGTGAAAGCTTAACCAAATATATTGAGCAAACAAATAATTTTTATTGATTACAAAATTATTAAAAGTTCGTAAAAAATATAAGCAGAAGTATTTAATTCTGTAATGATAAATTTTGCTAAATAAATACTTATAAGTCAAAACTTGTTACACATAGAAAGGAATTGGCAGATCGGATGTGTTTTGTACGTATAGTGAAAGGATTTCTGGACAACAAGAAAGATGAAGACTATAAAAGACTCATAGATGAACTGTTGGAAACCTATGAATTACTAGGGCATGTCTCTAAAAATACATTTTTTGCACTCCCATTTGAAATTTTTCCAGGGAAGCAGTAAGCGATGAACAAGGAGAGAGGTTTCACCAGGACATCAGGACGACGGAAACAAGATACCAGGGGCGCTGGAATCCATCTATGTTGGGCGACTACTGTTGGTTTTTAAAAAGGGATGATGCAACAAAACACGAAAGGAAAAAGTAAACGTTTCTGTCGCTGTATCATATCTTGTACAATATATTATTTATTAACATAACAACCAATTCTCAGTAATGTTTTTGCATAGATGCCACATGTTTTATATGTTTATATTAAATAAGTATATTAGATTGTAAAAATATGTCGTCTCCTCTTTTTTCTCCACCACCCACCCCTTATAACAAAAAAAACTCTACATATTACAGTAATTAGCTTATCATTTTCGGATTTAGGACTCTAAAATACTTCAGACAAACCTATTTTCATCAATGTTACTTTACAGAAATTTAAATTTGTCGACTTGTGTTATTCAAGAGCATGTCCATTTAAATAAACTACCAAATTATCAAAGTGATTCGATGACAATTTTTGTATAGACGTCTATAGGCCATCCACCATCTCATACTATCATTTTACCGTATCAAATAAAGGAAATGATTCTTGCAATGGCTACTGTCATGGATAAATGTTGTATGGTTCACTGCAAGCCGGTATCATTTGCTGGGTACACACGTAGAAAGAATTTATAAATAACAGATGAGCGCTTCTGGAAATATTTCATTCGGTGCTACGTATATGTTTCTCTGTGTTCTGATTGTGAATATTCTAAATTCTTTCTCTATGTGCGAATGAATTATTTAGGACTCAATGTATTATGTCGTAGATTGTAGATGTATCATGATAAATAAACAAAATAAAATCTTCAAAAATTAAAAGTCATTATAGCTGTATATATATCTTAAATGATAACTGTAAGAATAAGTCAACCAAATTTTATATTAAAATGATATTTTTTGGCTTTTCTTTGAATTATTATAATCTAACTAATAATTTGAGAATCTGCTTTTCTCATTGAAGGAACCAAAATTATTTTGGCAGAATTTCCAGTTAAAAAAATTAATTGGAGGAAAAAATGTAATGTAATTAAATTAAAATGAGAAACCCAGTTAAGCGACTATTAGACCTAAATATTTTGATGGTTAAATTTAAACCTCTGAACTGATAAAAAAATATATGGTGTTTTTTCATCTCCTACATCTCATCAAAGAGATAGCGATATAATATTTGGACGTTGCAACCAATAGAATATACTGTACTGTAAGAAATGAAAAATTATTTCGTTGTTACAGTTAGAATATCCACAATTATGGCTATAGAGTCGTAAACCTGTTCCTGGATGTCATTTAACGGGTTTAAAATTAAATTCAATAGGCGTGTTTATCTCCGAAAAAAATATATTCATATTTTTATCGATTTTGTAACAAAATTATTGTATTAATATTTTTCAAATTGAAATAACATTATTTTTTTCCTGAAAAAATATTTGCTTAGTTATATCTGCCATTCAAACCCAGAAAGTTATAAAGTTGATTTATTTTCAAAGGACGAAATACCTCGACTTGGCTATCCACTATGCCAGTAAAGCAACTAATGTGCTGCTGATCATTAATGCACATGGGTAAAGTCACTAGAGATTAGCACAAAAATGGCATGATGGAAGCTCCAGGCCCAAAATACTCCGGAGGTAAACTCGCCCCCCATTCGGATCTCCGGGCGGGGGTTGGTCTTGGGGCTCCATCAAGCGAAGTTCATCAAACAATAACCATTTCCGATAATTTACTGGGTTCCTCTAACAACACTCAACGAAGAAATGGTGTTGCGCCTGCAGTTGCTAACCGACCCAGAATTAGCAACTTCAAAATTGATTTCTGCAATATTAGAGGGCTTAACACAAATACCAATTCAGTCCACCAGCACTTACAATCTTCCAAGCCTCACGTGCTCGCAGTGACCGAGACAAAGGTCAGATCGTCAACAAACACCGTCAGCTATTTATACTCTGGATACGATTCTCATTTCGATTCGATTTCGACGCAACTTCGGGGTATGCCTTTTTACCTCTGCTGCCAACGAGAAGTTATACTTGAACCGAAAGACTTTGATATAATGTGGTTTAAAATATCAACGCAGAAAATCATCAAGTTTATCTGCTGCCTTTACCGTCCTCCAAGCGATACCCATTACAGAGCTCTTTTCTCATCAATAGCCAATACAATCGACTTCTTGCAAGCCAACCATCCAAATGCCGAGATTGCTATCTTTGGCGACTTTGACGTCCACAATGTCAACTGGCTAAAATATTCAAATAATGACCAAAATTCCTGTTATAGTTCTCAAGAGATGCACCGATGAACTAACACCAGTATTTTGTAGAATTTTTAACTTATCCTACAAACAAGGAGTATTTCCATCGAGCTGGAAGACGGCGCGAGTCCAGCCTATACCAAAGAAAGGTAAGAGAACCCTGCCTAATAACTATCGACCAGTCCCATTGCTTTCAGTTATATCAAAACTAATGGAGGAAGCTATTAACCAACATCTTCTAAAGTGCCTGGAAGGCTTCAACATTATCAGCGATCATAAATATTGTTTTCGGAAGTCCAGATCAACTGGAGATCTTCTAGCCTATGTCACCCATCTTTGGAACAACGCAATCGTAGATCATGGGAAGTCTCGGGCTGCCTTTGATCGTGTTTTGGCATGAGGGACTTCTGAGTAAACTGCGATCCTATAGTATACCCAGTCGATTCTGTGCATGGTTGTCTAGCTTCCTTAAGGACCGCTCTCTGCAAGTGGCGATCGACGGATTTCTCTCAGACACCTTCACTATCAATGCCGGTGTTCCTCAAGGGTCCATATTGTCCCACTCTCTTCTTACTCTATATTAACGACCTTCTAGTGAAAATGGAAAATCCGATATTTAGTTTCGCTGACGATAGCACCTTTATCTCATCTTTCTCTTGGAATGCACAAACATCGGCTGCCGACTCACATCTTCGCAGACAGCATGAAGTATCACGCCTTAACCAAAGACCTGGAAGAAATATTGGCTTGGGGTTTGTTCGGGTAAGTAACCAAGTCGAATTTAACTCTAAAAAACCCAGGCAGCAGTTTTCTTTAAAAAGGTTAACATTACAGAACCGGATATAGTCATGGACGGACACGCAATCCCACTGGCTTCATCTATTAATTTGCTGGGCGTCAATGTGGGAGGAAATATGTCTTGGCATAACCACGTTGTGGCGATCGCCAAGATAGCTTCTCAGAAGCTTGGTGTACTCTTCCGAACCAGAAAGTTGTATACCCTCAACAACTTTTGACACTATACAAAGCCCAGATTCTACCATCACTAGAGTACTGCTCTCATGTCTGGAGTTCAGCACCCAAACATACACTTCGGCTACTGGATTCCATCGAAAGAAGGTCAATTCGTCTGATTGGAGACCACGAGCTGACGAAGAACCTCGACAGCCTAGAACATCGAAGACAGGTTGGGGATTTGACTCTCTTTTACAGATATTTTCATGGAAAGTGCTCGTTAATCGGTTTTTGCGCACACGCACCACTCCCAGAGTGCCCTAAATGATTTTTCCTAGAGTGCTTGTGTTTGATCATAAAAAAAATCGTATTAATGAGTAGATATCTATAAAAGTATTTTGTTCTCCTAATCAATTTAAAATATAAATATTTTTCTATTTAAAAATCTTATTTCCCGTATTTCATGGTATTTGTACTTGCAGGTTTGATTATTAACAACATTACTTTTCTTCTCATAGCTTTATAATTAACTTGTAAGTGATTTAGTTCCTGGCTTCTGTTTTGAATATGAACTGGTTTTATTTTATTTGAGATTAAATTATTTTTTGTAATGAAGTGATTTTCTATACCAAAAAATGTATTTTGATTTTTAGAAATAGAGCTTTTATGTTCTTTTAACCTAATGCCTGTTTCACCAATATGTATTGCGGCGCAGTTATCACAATTTATTTGATATATCCCAACACTACGTAAAAGTTTTTCTTTGTTTCTAATTTTTCATTACACTTGTAGCTAGGTCAATTGTTTTTATTGACTTGTATAGGAATAACATTGAAATTCTAATATTCTCCAATGCCATTTTGTTTGTTATATCCAACATCATCATATTTGGTTTAGGTTTGGTTGTGATGGGTGAATTGCACTACTGGAAGCATAATATTTAACACCCTTCATAGGTTTTAATAGTTAGTATAAAGATCTTGTATAGAGATAAACATTTTGCGACTTTAGTTCATTAAAATGTTGAAGTAAGCTGAGCATATAATTGGCTTTCTTGAGACAGCGACAACATTATTATTCTCAACTTGTAAAGTTATTTCTTATTTAACAATTTAACAACCTTAATTTTGATTGAAATAAGAAATAGTTACTGGAAATAGATACCTAGATAGTTCATATTAACTTATTCTACTACTAAGTTTAAAAAAGAGATACTAATCAAATCATGATGAGTTTAAAGCTGAAGGTCTCTTAAACTCCATAATCACTAAACTTCAATTTGAAATGTATTTATCAGGATATCCATACATGCATCAAATAACACTGTAAGTGACATTTTGACCAATTTCAAAGTTCAAAATAAATTTCAATGTTTCAAACCTAATTTTTTTTTTTTTTTATTTTTTTTTTTTTAAATGCCTCTTTTATCCCATTTGTATCTGATTATTTTGGTACTTTCCCTGTAGTATCATGGTAAAGTAATATACCGAACCTGTTATGTCGCCTGTAAAAACACGATTTGTCACTAACAATGTTATTCGATGCATGTATCGATGTATATATGTAAGTCACCTAATGGTCATCCAACTAATAATATTCTACTTAAATGTATCCTAAATAGAGGAAGTGCATCAGATAACTCATTGAAGAAAACATTAGTTACTGCACGTGTTCCTGAAGCTATGCATTTTAAATTAGATTCGGTATGGGTAAGAGTAGCAGATCTTGAATCCATAAAATAAATAAATTAAAATTTCGCCATAAATTAAATCAGTCTACAAGAAGCAACAGCTTATGATCATTCATCAAGATTAAAAAACAATACAGCAATGTATAACAGCTATGTAGAATTACAAAAAATGAGACTTTAGCAGAAAATTGTTACCAATCACGAACAATAGAAGTAAAAAGCATATTAACATATGGAATGTCATTTAATTCAACTAAGATTACGCATATAAAAAAGAGCTACAACGATCGTGATAAAGATGAATATGAAGAAAATTAGTCAAGAGTTACGCACTAAACGAGAAACACGAACGAAAATTAATGATTGCAGTGACAATGACATAATTAACATTTAAGCTATAAAATATTATATAATGTTTGGTTGATGGTAGATATTTAACAAATGAATAAGATAATAAAGCTATATTATTTACTTTAAAGATGACTAACTTTATACACGGTGTTAATGGAAATAACGTATTATATTTAAATGGGTGACTCCTGGGGTGTCCTAGAAAGCGCTACATATATATATATTTTTTAAATCTAACGTTTAAAAAGTGAGGTAATTCAACCCTAAACCCACCCGGTTACTCCTCGGCACATTCATATATGATCATATTACATTGCCAAGCTGTGTAATCAAAGATGTTCAAGCCCAATGTTGCCAACTGTGTAGAAAATAACTTCTTATAAAAATAATATTTAGTTTACCTAGTCCAAATAGAAGTGAATCCAGGTGCCAGTACACTAGCAAGTAATCCAGGGCACAGAGACATCTTCAGGTTTTTGTTTCTTTTTCTGTGGGAAAAGCTTTATGCTCATCACGTACCCTGATGATAATGTGGAACTGCATAATAAGCTTATACCAACTAAACCCCATTCGGCCTCTTATTTCTTCGGAACACGAGTTTTCAATTATTTTTTTTGAAGATATGCACTTATTAGATTACACAAAAGCAATAAAAACTAACGCATAATTAGCCTTTACAATCACCTACCGTACACATAAAACAACAGCACTATAGGATAAAAATTATTTCGCAATGTAAATTCAGAAATAATAAAAACGCTAATTTCTAATGGCCTAATCAAATTTATTAATCCTTTACTGAAGAAGAATGATGAAATAATTATGTTGATAGACCCTTCCATCCCTTTAAAATAAATAGTCTCGTCCAACCAGCGCGGTTGCCATTTCCGAGACTATCATTATAAAGAAAAGTATTACAGAAGGAAATTCTTCATTTTATGAATATAACCTTATAAAACATCGAAAGTGTGACAACGCTGTATTTTTAAGTATCAACCCCAGTCGAAGAAAAAAGTAAGATCAGCTGTTCCTCCAAAATTAGCCGGCCGGTTTAATACTGCTGTTTCAAGCAGATTTGTGTGTTAAATTGTATGTTAATACATAAACCCGAGTTTAAATTATTAAGTTATTTGTTTTTTTCGCGACGGCAGTGCCCCAATCCAGCAGTTCAATATTGATCGACGGAACCAACGTGTTATTTAGACAATAAGAGAGTACTTTTGTCTACACAGTACCACTTTAAAATACTAATTCAGATTGAACTGTACTTAGATGTGTTGTGATGCGAAAACTATGTGATTTTGTGATGTGAGTACTTGGTTTTTTTTATAAATTAAGTTGGTTTTAAATAAGTCCGAAAAGGTAAATAAAATTGCATTTTTTTTTCTAAAGGGTAAGTGGCATTTATAAACTTTTAAGTTGTCCAGATCTGACGGGTGTCGTTCGAATTGAACAAATGAGAACATACCTGACCATTTAAAAACTCCGCGGCGGTTCGTTCGAGTCAGTTCAGGTTTATAAATCAGAGATTGTTTCCTAGCGAACTGAACTGAACGTAAAAGTTTATAATAATGTACCCTGAAAAATAAAATACTTGCAATCTGTCAAACGGTTATTGACTTTCTAAAGAGTTTACTCTGAAGATATGACAACACTGTTGACATATGTTGCTTTGTATACCTTCCTGACAGGGGCATTACATGGTAATTTTTGGTTTGACATAAGGTCATGTTCAGGGCATATTAAATTAAAGCCCCATTTTTGGATATTTTTCTTCAATTTGTTTTCATCTCAGGAATTGCCGATTTAAATATAATACGTCATTTCCATAACACCCTGTATAATACAAGTTTGAACTAGACAATATGAGAAATTTATGTGATAATGAGATAATGGTGAACGATATGTATATGACGAAACTTTGAAACAGATGAAAATACTCCGACGGCTCTCCTCGCTAATGAGTTGGAAAATCTAATTGAGGATGATTCGATCCTCGCTACTTTGTATCGTAAACTTTTTGCAAGTGTTACTCCAATTCTTTGTCGAATCAATCGTTAGTAACTATTATTGAATAACTGTTATACAGTTATCTTCGGTGTATAATGAAAAATTTTATTACTCTTAAAACGTCATTTAAATATTCAAAATTAGATGACTATTCAGTACTATTCACACAATATAAAATAATAATATATTATACACAATATACAATTGGAACCATTTTGTCTACGATCAGCTACGTTTGGCGTTTGGTTACAGGTTTAGTAGCGCATCGTAAACTATGAGATGTAAATAAAACTGGTTTAGTAAATTTCACCACGTCAAAAAGTTTTAATTGTTTTTATTATTGTAGGTGATGTATTTTGAGGTTCAAATTACGATTTGTAAAATAAACTAGGCGTATAAAATTTTATCTAATCTAAATTTTGGCAAATCGTACTGTAAAAAGTATTCCTTTAAAATATATACGTAATATTACACACTCCAGTGCAAATAAATAATTCCGAGAATTTCCTTGCCGTCCTCAACAGCTTAATACATCCAAATATAAAGACAAGTAGGTATATAAATACAAGTTTAAACAGTTTATTTTCTTATAATTCTCTTATTGCCGGACATCGATATTTTACACTAGAAATAAAATCATCATAAATCACATTTTAGAAGTCAATTTATAGAGAACATAATATTTATTGTATTTATTGTTTCGTTAATAAAAGACATGAGAAAAAGACCATTTGACTAGTGTGCTGGTTGGATAAATAATGAGATTATTAGATTATATTAGTAATTCGGAACTTCGGAAAGATTTTTGAAAAATGTTTAAAAACCAGGTTGATAGAATTTTATGACCAAAACAATATCTTACAAGAATACCAAGTTGGGTTTCGAGCTGGTAAGGCGATAACTGATGCCATGTATAAGATTATTAAAAATATTATGGAAGGCTTAGGTACAAACAAAAAATGAATTGCAGTTTTCCTAGACCTGACGAAGGCGTTTGAACTGTTAAACATAAAAAAAGTTCTTTATGTTTTGGAACGATGTGGTATTCGTGGCGTAGCGTTAAACATCTTCGACAGCTACCTATCAAACAGGCAGCAACCGGTAAAAATGAAAGATAAGCTAAGCGAACCAAAAATCGTCAAAATCGGTGTTCACCAGGGAACTATCCTCGGTCCGATACTTTTTTTAACATATATTAACTCACTTTTATATTTAGCAACCCGTTTAAAAATTATATCATACGCTGATGATACTGTGGCTATATTCTGTTAAAATTCCTCCTACTAGACGAAATCAAAGAAATAAATTAATTTGGGGTGTTATGAATAAGAACTCGCTACAAAATTGAAATGTTACGCAAAATTATATACTAAACATAAAATTTAAGAAAACTAGCCTGTCTCCTACTGACCTATTGTATGCTGAAGAAATTTGTAACATAAGAACATTGTACTTTCATAGCATATGCATATACGCTTTCAAAAACAAACTCATTCCAAATTATATCTACATCTTCCGTATACAATACACGTAGTAATAATCTTAGGCTTCTATCAGCTCCCAGATTTTATAGAAACATCCGCCACCGATTTCTCATAAAACTTGTAATATATGTAGGATTACTTATTTTTGTTAATTATCTAGTTTATAGGAAGCACAAAGGGCGCGGTAACTGGCAACAAGATATGACAGATAAATGTAGATAAATGACGCGATATTCGACATTCTAGATTAGTCTAGAATGTTCGAGAATATTCAGATGAGGTGGCATACGAATAGAGTTCAGATGTCACTGAGAGATTTGGTGTGACAGAAATGAAAAACGAAGAATTAAGACGCGAACGGACAAAAAGACGGTTTAGAGTAATATAAACGAGTTTTATACTTAAGGACGCGATCATTAAATCATTTAAAAGACGATAATTCACTTTTCCTTTCCGTTTACTGAAGTTACAAAATATTCAATTTTGAATACGCCTGCGGTCCGGTATTTTTCAAGCATTTTGGTGTTTTTATATTACTATATATGTACTATATATGTTTTATATTCGAAGATGATTTCGATAGGCTAGTTGAGTTTTGTGAACAAATGACTGCAGCGATTAATGATAATTCCATTCATGTAAATTTTATCTAAATGGATTTGTTAATAAGCATAACTGCAGGTATTGGAGCAATGAAAATCCTCATGCTTTTGTAGAAGGGCATTCTCAGTACCCCCAAAAAATTAATATATGGGCAGGCATTTTAGGAAACAATTGTTTATTAATGGGAATTTAAATGGACGCATTTATTTAGATATGTTGGAAAATACCATCAATCCGCTTATCACTGAAACCATTGAAAACCAAATCGAAGACGATGTAAACCCTATACTTGATGAGGCTGAAATATATTTCCAGCAAGACGGCGCTCCTCCTCACTATGTTCTTCCGGTTCGGCAATGGCTAGACGACGAGTTTCCAGATAAATGAATAGAGCGAAGAGAGCCTATAGAATGGCCTGCTACATCACCTGACTTGACGCCATTAGACTTTTTTCTATGTGGCCATTTGAAAACTATTGTGTTCACTCCCCAACAAACAGTTGATGAACTTCGTCAACGCATCACCGAAAGCTGCCATGATCTCCCACAACATGTTTTTGAAAATGTCCGTCAGGAATTTGAAAATCGCCTATATCATTATTTGGCCAATAACGGGCAACATTTTGAACACTTATTGAAATAAAAAGTGATATTTTCGTGTGCTTTTTTTCTATCTGAACAAATTAAGATAAATAAAGATTTTTCTAATTTCCTCGAAAACGAATCGACCGATTTAAAAAAATCAAACGTCAAAATAAAGCACTTTGAAAGACCTTTCAAACAAGCTATTACTTGCTACCCCTTGTCATCTAAAATTTTTAAGGGGATGGCCCCGGGGGCCAGAGGGTAAAAGGGGGTGAAGTAGTTTTTTTTTAAAAAGTTGTCCCCTTTGGCAAATCTTTTGACGTGTCTCGGCGTTTTTTCTATTAATCAGTGGTTTTCGATAAATCCGTGGTGGGAAGTTTTCAAATTGAACACCCTGTATAACCTTTACACTATATTAGACAAATAAATAATTTAAAATTATTCTCCAAAGTAACAAAAAAATGTATCTGCCAAAACTACCTAGCATTTAAAAATATATTAGAAAATTAATTCTCGTTAGTTGCTACTGGATATCTACATATACGTATCTACATACGTAATAAGTTATAATTGTAGAAGAACTTAAATATTTTAGCTATTTTTTATTTTAGGATAAAATTTTATTTTTAATTTTTAATTATATTGAAATGTGTAATTTTTGACAGCTTATTATGAACACCTTGTTTAAAATAGATGAAAGCAACTCTATCTCTATCTGTCACAAATCTCACCCAATACCGCGGTTTAAAAAATAGGTTAGATGGCTTCTTTGATATTTTTTTTAGAACTGCAATATCCCTTTTATTGCTCCTAAACTACAGAATCAAATTAAATAAAATTTTATGCAAATATAAATGACACTAATATGAACCTAAATATGCAATAAAATACTGTGTGTCCACAAAAATAGAACTCTATGTTATCACACTTTTTTACCACCCTATACAGGGTCCGCAAACGAAGCGTGGACGGAAGATTAAATCGTTATCGAAGAACTTATCAACAATACTAAAACAGCCTGAGATATTGGATTAAAAGCGGCATGTTTTAAAAATATTTTACATTATACAGGGTGGCCCAAAAAAGTGTGACAGCATAAAGTTATATTTTTTTAAATGGGACACCCAGTATTTTATTGCACATTTAGGTTCGTATTACTATCGTTTATAAGTGCCTCAAATTTTATTTAATTTGGTTCCGTAGTTTCGGAGAAATAAATTAAAAACTAAAAAAAAAAAAGTTTTGCAGTCCTGAATAAAAAAATCAAAAAAAAACAATCCAGAACTATTTTTTTAACCTCGGCATTGAGTGAAATTTATGACAAGAGGTCTAGAGATACTATGAATGTAATTGCGTTTATTTATTTTATACAGGGTGTTCATAATAAGCTTTCAAAAACCCCACATTTTAAAATAATTTTTCTCAAGTTTTTCAAATGGAACACCCGGCATATTATTTGGCTATTTGACGTAGAAATCATAGACAATTTTTTTTTGGAATACAAGCATATAAGTTACATCCAGCAGTTTTCGAATATATAAATGTCATAAATTATGTTGTTTAAATATAGTTTTTATTGGGAAACTTTGTTATAGGCGACTAGACTAATAATTGTAAACTAAAGTAAATGTTCAAAATAGCTTCCTTTTACTCTTAGAGTTTACTGTATTTAAGTTATTTCGATATAACTTTTAAAAGCCTACATTTTTGCTACTTTTATTTATTTAATTTTATTGTATTCTTAATCGAGTTGCCATGATTTTTTTTGTTTAGATTGTCACTATGACAGCCAAATAAAATTATTTATATTTGTTCAGTCGTCGAAACTAAGTACTAACTTACACAAAATGTCGAATTTTACAACTTTAGAAATGGTAAATATGATTTTTATACTGGGTGAATGTGCAAGAAATTGCCTCCTCGCGAGAGAGAGAGAGAAAGATATCCAGATATTGAGAGAAAGCCCAGACCAGAAGCCTTCGAGACGTTGTTGCAAAGATTTGTAGCAACAGGAAGCATTGCGTACACAAAAAGGAGATAATCAATAAACCCGTTATTAATGAAGAATATGAATTAGGAGTTATGTTGGCAGTAGAGAAAAATCATTAAATAAAGTAAATTGAAGCTATTTTGAACATTTTCTTTAGTTTACAAATATTAGTCTAGTCACCTATAACAAAAATTTCAAATAAAAACTCTATTTAAACAACATAATTTATGAAATTTACAATTATTTCGAAAACGGCTGGATATAACTTATATGCTTGTATTACAAAAACAAATTGTCTATGATTTCTACGTCAAATAGCCAAATAATATACAGGGTGTTCCATTTAAAAAACTTGAGAAAAATTATTTTAAAATGTGGGGTTTTTAAAAGCTTATTATGAAGACCCTGTATAAAATAATTAAATGCAATTACATTCAAAGTATCTCTAAACCTCTTGTGATAAATTTCACTCAATGCCGAGGTTAAAAAAATAGTTCTGGATTGTTTTTTTTGATTTTTTTATTCAGGACTGCAAAATTATTTTTTTTTAGTTTTTAATTTATTTCTCCGAAACTACAAAACTAAATTAAATAAAATTCGAGGCACTTATAAACGATAGTAATACGAACCTAAATATGCAATAAAATACTGGGTGTCCCATTTAAAAAAATATAACTTTATGCTGTCACACTTTTTTGGGCCACCCTGTATAATGTAAAATATTTCTAAAATATGCCGCTTTTAATCCAACATCTCAAGCTGTTTTAGTATTGTTGATAAGTTCCTCGATAACGATTTAATCTTCCGTCCACGCTTCGTTTGCGGACCCTGTATAATGCAAAATATTTTTAAAACATGCCGCTTTTAATTCCATACCTCGAGCCGTTTTAATATTTTTGATAAGTCCTTCGATAATAATTTAATCATCCGTCCCCGCTTCGTTGGCGGACCCTGTATTGTAGAATACATTTTGAATAAAATACTTTGAAAAAGTTACCAAACATAACATGGCGTTTTTCTGGGCGTATGAAACTATCTTTATTATTCCAGCAAAGTATCTTCTCAATCTGTGGTTCGTCGGACCCTTTATAAGTCAGCACAGTCCTGCTTAAGTTAATTTATACCTTTACATTTAAAACTTTAAAAATAAATTTATCACAAATGATGCAATAAAAAAGAAAATTATATAAACTAAGCTTAAATTAAGTGGTAATTACTAATATAAATCATAGGTTGGTTATTAACAGTTCATATATCACATATTAAACCAAGCTCAAATGTAGGTTATTGTAACATAAAACTAACATAAAAGTTGTAACATGTTTTAAAAGATTCGTTTTTTCTTAAAATAGCACACAACACAGCACACTGAGTTGAAACGATACATCAACCGGTTAAACATGTTTGTTTTTGATATGCAAACCTGAAGGGAAGAGCAATTAAAGTCCTTTAACAAACTCCAAGTATGGAATTGAAGTCCTTTAACAAACTCCAAGTATGGAATTGAAGTCCGTGTCTTCCTCTACTTGGCCACCGATGCGATACGATGTCGTACTCAATGACTTTGATTTAAATGATGACTGATGAGAGAAAATTAGAATTTGCTGAAGCGGATAATATTTGGGTGTCCAAAAGTGCCCGAGAGTAACCGACAAACCATGAAGGTCGTTTTCCAATCAAAATATTTACTGTGCCAGTAAAAAAAAACTGCAGCCCTTGCAAATATATTTTTATATAATTTCTTCCTCAGCATATACAGAGATAATGATAACATGACACAAAATAATGTTGTTTAGAACATATATTAAGAAAACATTAGCAGGGCTTAACTACATGTAATCATTAAACTACATTCAGATATAATAAATAAAAATTTTTCTTTTAAGTTGTTTAACTGATCTGATAAAAAAGAGACTAATTATACCAACATGTCTCGTTCGCGCATGGGAAGGAAAGCAATCCCCTGACCATCCACTAGATATAGAATCTGTATCCCAATTTCTATTTTTAGGGAGTTAAATTATAGTCGCACAATATCGCATTTCTCCTATTTTATATATAGGTTTCCCTACTTTATATACATATTTTCCAACTTTATATACGGGGTTGGTTGTTTGTTTATTATTATACAATATTCATAAATTACGCTTCGTATCAGAAAATGTAATGTTATTGTTAATAGATTATACAATACGCAATAAAATAATTTTTGCTTTTTTTTTCAGACATCATGACATTCCCATCACTCCATCACAATTGGCTCAATACTGCCTGGCGTTGTCAGCGTTATGTTATGATCCAAGACAATTCCATGGTCATGACTTAATTGGCACACTTCAACACCACGAAGCAACTCATGATTTAGGCAAGTATAAATAAATAATATATGTAAATATTTTATTTTTCATGTTTCATAAGAAAAAAGATACAAATCAGTCCAACAAGATTTATGGTTTTCCACAATGCCCATGTTATTATTGTAATATATTCATACAGCCACGTGCAAAGTTTGATCGTAGGTAACCCAGTGTTATGTCAGCGTATTGCAGCAAACATGAGATAATCAGATACCTGATGTCCTAATCCTCACGACTTGAATTAGCTTCCTAAGTATTGTAAACCTATATTTCTCTACAAAACAATAATATTGAACAGTTTAATATTAACGCTGTCAAATCAAGAGCTGCCTTACTGATATCGGCAAATTCTATCCCCTAATGGACCTGCTAATATTGCATTCCTGCATTTTAAGTTCTTCCTCCAACCATCTAAGGATGCAATTTCAAACAATCGCGTTCTATCTGGCAGAAATGTTTGAAACTTTCACAATGTTATATTTTAAGGCTTATCACCTTTATACAATCCTGATTTTAGATAATCGACCAGGTCGTTATCATATTCTACCTATCGCCAAAAAAATATTGCGCGCGATGATCGTTTCTTACTGTAAATATTATGGAACATAAATGACTGCAAGCAAAGGGTTTCTAGCAGCAAGCATTAAGATATGTTACAATATTCTTCCTTGGCCTATTAATACGCATGTTGTGTAAAACTCTTAAACACAATTACTTATTGGTTACTATCTTACTATCCAATTAAAAAACAAATATGTTATCACTAAGCTGGTAAAGACAAACCCTTTTCTAAGGCTACAATCAGGATATGTTGACATCGTTGACAGATATAGAATTTTATAAGATCAAACTTATTCACTAGTGATAACGTTTCAATGCTGCGATCATTTTCCTGGTAAAACCAACATTCTCGACCTGAAACCACTAAAGCTTAACAACATCAACCTAGAACCTGTTCAACAACCTCAGAGTCAGTCTAGCTAGATAACATTCTTTAAATAAAGCATTCCATTAGAAGCTAAAGATGCCAAAGATCAATGTTGTTCAATGGATGAACAAGAAACAAGTTTATCATTATTGTGATTGATTTGAGTTATTTTTTATTAATAGAAGCCACACATAGACAGACACACATAACCTTTATTATATTCTTTATTTCTTGAGCAGCTGCCACTGTTTACGTAAATAGTAAATATTTATCGTATTAAATATAGATTTTGTATTGCATTTTAATTGCAATTATTGATATTGGGTTTATAGCTTACTCTTTAAACCCATCCCTACTCCTGTAGATACATTTTACTAAACTGAAAAAATTAATATGTCTTCACTATATCAAATAATGGAAGCAAGAATTTAACAATAAGGAACAAATTTGGAACAGGCCTTATTAAAAACGGATACAATGCGAAAATCGGGTCAGTTATTATTTATTAGCAGTCGTAGGCCGTAACACCGTATTATGAGGCCAAAAATTAGTTTCATCATACAAAGACAGTGATGTTACTATAACCGGGGCGTTATCTTCGTAGATGTGGTTACATCATTGGCTGCTTATTTAATAAAGTAAAATGTCTAACGGTTTGGGATAAACAACAAGTTTAATTATTTAGCTGTGTTTAAGTTTGCTTAATTTTAGAACATACACCTTGTCCCTGAGCTTCTTTTGTACAATATTAAAGATATATTTATTTTATAGACTTTGCATATGCCACGTTGGCTGCGTGTACTGCAAGAGCGCATGTTAGAAAGAAGCAGATTAGAAGACTTCTAGATATCGCAAATACTGCAAAGGATCATAATATTGGTAGGTGAAGATTTTACATGGACAAATAAGTTTGGAATTTAAAAGAACGTCGTCATTTAGACTATTTTCTTTTGTCAAATGATATCAGCAATCTTGGATAGAGCACAATGATAGTACTTTAATATAATCATACACACTAAGATATAGATTAATATATAAATATAGATAGGATAATCATCATTTCAAAGTAATGTTGACCCCTATCAAGAGCATGGTAACTTTCGTAGTATTCTAAAATATGTGATCTAAAATTAAGAGAATATTTCAATGTCAATAATTATTTTTCTCGATCAACCATAATATAATTATTTTGAAACTTTCTTGATCCCGTCCTGTCTGCAAACGTCAAAAATTATATTAAAAGTGAATTATTATTATTTTGATATGAAATACTTTAATATATTAAAGCAGTAATTTTTGACGTAACTAACACACCTGATATAATATGTTGATTTAAAGAACAAAGATACTTCCAAAGTTCTAATTTTGTTTACTGCTGGATTGGTTTTATACTCCGAATATCGTATACAGCATCTTCAAATGGTTAGGAAATAATTTTCTTTGCATATTTATATATAATCACCACCTGGCAAGTAAGCATTCTTCATATATTTCCGATTTACCGCTAATTTTGATTAATTTTAGATTTACTATACTACTAAATACATTAATATTTTTTCAGATTTTATCATACTAATAATTCTTAAAATTTATTTAGGGGAAATTTAAAAAAACATGGCAGCCAACCTGGTCGCATTTTTAATAAAATCATCGATAATCGAAAGAAATATTCTATTTATACATATTTATCCTAAAATTAGATTAAACCAATATTGGCTCTAATTTTCCTAAAATTACACTTAAAAATAGATTGACATTAGTAAACGATGGGATTGGGTCAAGCGATAGCTCACCTCACCTGATAATTAAGTATTTTGTATCAAAATTTATTAGTTTTATGTTTGTTTTCCGATCTGAATATGCATTAAGATCATTAGACGCTTCGTTAATTTTTGAGCTGTTTATTCTTTTACGAGATACTGAGTAGAGCAACAAGGGATTTTATGACTGTTAGGAAAATTGATTAGGTTCATAATTATATAAATAAATTTTAATATTGAGGATTAACGATTCTATTACTTTTATCTGACATCGTAATACAAAAGTGACCGCCCAAATTTCGATCAGTGAATCAAAAAATATACTTTTCCAAAAATCGATAAGAACGTTTCCTTACACTTACCCGTTGAAAGGCAAAAAATAATTGTTAGGAGATATTTATTTTTGCCCTATGAGTTGTAAATTAAAAAAATGATTGAGAGCAAGATATTTTGTAAACAATTTTTATTTTTAAGAATTTTAACACATTATAAAATACATATTAAAATTAATTGTTTTTATATTTACAGTTATTTCACAATTAGTACAAGCATTGAATTTTGGACGAACATGGGAATTAGTGGGACTATTTTGCTGAATGTTTTCCTCACTAATAATTTTATTTTTTGATAATATTAACGGGGAACATGAAAACTGGTCATTTTTTGAATATTAATATAAATAATTTTTTTTATTTCTTATATTTAGTATTTTTTTATCTCTTGATGAACTAAGCGTGCTACGTTTAGAAATATTTTAGACTCATTAAAACATAGAAGAATATTGGCATCTTCGAACTTATATCAATAATCGGGTTATACTGAAAAAATAAAAAATAGTATATTATATATGGAATCATACCCATTATACAATGAGGCGGAGGCAAGTTGCCAACGAGGTATACTTTGTCGACGACTTCAAAAGTTTTAAATACAAGTAATTCCGCTTGTTTCACTAATATACAGGGTGTTAATGTGATCATTTACAAACTTCTAGGGTAGATAGAATACATGAAAAAAAAAAGTTTATATTATTATATTCGTCAGGAAGCTCAGAGAAGGGGGAGGGGGAGGGAGAGGGAGTATTAATATTACTTACATCACGTTCCTCCATCTTCAAACAAGTAATTCTTTAAATTGCTCAGAATACTGTTAAAATAACGCCATTATTGTTTCAATTTTATTTCGTATTTAATATAGAAAAATAAACCGCCATCCTAAAATTTTGGCTAAATTTAATGCTCAATAATTTTTCCTCAAATATTGCTTCCGGTGTTTTTGTGGACTGTTATTTTCTCTTTTTGGATAAGATTTTTATATTTATATTTTTGCACAGTATAATTTAATTTTATATATTATTGTTTTATGATCAAATATCGTTGATGTTCTTATCGATTTAAATTTAAAAGAAATTGAAATGATGCTGATTATTTATAATTCTAAAACATCTGATACATGGTTAACTAATTGTTCCTAACTCAAAGTTGTTTGGTATACCATTAACTTCATTATGCTGTTTAAGATTTTTTGGATATGATATTTTTGATATTATACTGTTAACTAAAATGTTTACAATGTTTGAATTAATAATAATTTATCATTATTAATTCTGATGACAATATCAATTCATTCATTCATCATTCGGTATACCGTTAACTATTTTGCTTACCATTTACAAACATTTGAAATGTCCCTGATAGAAGAATCTTCCATTTTTTCCAATTTTTGTTCTTAAATTGATAGATACATTTTTACTTATCCAAATAGTATCAAAAAAGCAGCTACATATAAAAAACATGTAGGTATGGAACACAAAATTGTTAGTCCCCTTTAATTCGTTAAATTTATTATCATTTTTCAGTTAGTTAATAGTATTACTAGGACTATAAAGGAATAATTTTCATTTCGTAATCTCTAATAATTTAAATTTCTTAACTATGATACTTGCTACTTCTTACTCAAGCATTCATAGACCTTATTTTTTTCCATTCACTTCTTGCTGGGATGATCTCTTTGATAATGGCGTGCAATGCACAATTGCAATGCATCTAAAATTGCAAAGTTGCAACATCTTTTCGATTGTGTACTTCCAGTTGTATGTTCTTGATATTGGAAATTCGTCCTCTGTTTGCTTTCCTGTTTTTTGTCCTCAAATAATGACGTTTTATATTTATTTGAAATGATCTTGCTCGATTACATAATATAGCGTGTGTGGTAGAAAGTGTAACAAATGGTAAACTTTTTCATCCTTCATTTTATCGAAAAAGTTACCATTGCAAAAAAGTTCTGCTTGGTTCGAAACCTCCTTAGACATAGTCAGATATTCGCACTATTGTATACAGTGACAAAAAAAGTGAAATTGGTTAAAAATAAAATACCGTTATTTCTAAAAATACTTCAAAATATCGTTTTGAAGCTCTTTCTAGAATTATGTTCTCTTTCTAAACATGCTGACGAGAATCAATCACCTATGAGATATAATTAGGTCATTTTATAAAACGAAATATAATTATATGTTCACTACAAAACATAGAAGCAATGAGTTAGATTACATAACAAATTAAATACATAACTTAACGTAAAAAGTCCTAATTGTATAAAAACAACTGTCAAATTTCTGCTGAGACCATTATTTTCGATATATCGTTGTAGTATTTTTTTAAATTTTTTTATTGCTCCTCCTAGTTCTGCCCTCGGCACCTTGCAGAATGCAGGCTTGCATATTGTAAACTGTCTGTCTCTATGTGTACCACGTCCTATCCATCTGTTTAGGAAATTAGTATTCAGGCAATGTCGAACAAAGACACTGAAATGACAGAGCGATACGTCTAGTTGAAAGAAATACTCTTGTCTCATATCCAAAGGTAAATAAAAGATACCTCAAATTACTATGGTAATTCTGATTTTAATTGTTCCAACAAAATTGTGTTTCAACACAGATATAATGTAGCATTATACAGGGTGTCCGGGAACATGTGGGAAATCTCCCGGATATGAAGAAAACACGTGAAAAGAATACTATAGGTTCATATAAACTTCTTTCGTATCGGCCTCCTCTTCGGAGATATGGGCTCCCAAAGAGCACCAATGGAATCAAGTTTTTTACACATAATTATTGAACCACCTGGTATATTTTAATTATTTTTTAATATGATATATACCAGGTAAGACCCGTCAAATGACTACCCAAGAAACTGTTGTGAATTACTCACAGCTGCAGGGACAGACTAGCTGTAACACTCATGGGCCCATTTTTTTACACCCTGTATGATGAGAACTTTGGACAATGTTTTTTACATACCTTTAACTATTGGCTAAAAATTAAGTACTCTTCATTCATGTCGCTAATCCTAACCGTTTTCGGAAAAAACTTATTTTTAATTACTATATCATGTATTTAGCGTATTTCGATAAAAGATACTTTTTTTTCGAGTTACCTTTGCAAACTTTGGTAGGTTCGAAGTAAATAAATATCCTTCACTGATACATTGATTCCTTATTATTTACTTATTACTTTGATATTAATTTACTGATTTGTGAATTTCGTGGTGAAATTAATTGTGAAATAATTCGAAATATGGAATACACGTTTATTGAGTATGCAGATATGCATCTGCCATATGGTCTTGCATCTTCCAATGCTTTGGAAGCTAGGAAGTTATATCACGACAGATTTCCTAATCGCACTCTTCCAGATCAGAAGACAGTTCAACGGGTTGACCAACGTCTAAGGGAGAATGGTGGGCGATTCTTTTTAATAAGGTATAATAAGGTAATGTTATTTACTTCTTTCATAATTTTAGGAAATTTTGGAAAAAGAAGCAATGATACTGGTCAGGGAAGAACAGTACGTACGCTGCAATTAGAGGAAAATATTTTAAATGCTGTATATGATACTCCTTCAACGAGCACTCGAAAATTATCAGCGCAGTTTAATGCGTCGAAAACAATAGTACATGAAGTTCTTCAAGAACAACTGTTATACCCATATCATTTGCAAAAAGTGCATCAACTGATTCCTGAAGATTTTCCCCGTAGAATGCAGTTTGCAAACTGGCTATTGGATCAGCAACGAAATAATGTAAACTTCATTAGCACTATTCTTTTCACGGATGAAGCAGGTTTTACCAAAAATGGTATCATAAATTTACATAACTCACATGTATGGGCTGATGAAAATCCTCATGAAACTATTGTTTCGCATTATCAACATCAGTTCCAATCAATTAATGTCTGGGCAGGAATCGTTGGCAATTTTTTGATTGGACCATTCGTATTGCCGGCACGATTGAATGGAGTACTTTATTTGGAGTTCCTCCAGAACGCTTTTAGTGATTTAGTAGAGCACTTACCACTTGAAACCCGCCGAAACATGTACTTCATGCATGATGGGGCACCACCTCATTTCAGCGTTGCTGTGCGGGAACACCTGAATAACGTCTATCCAAACCGTTCGATAGGTAGAGGAGGACCTATTGCCTGGCCTCCTAGATCTCCCGACCTAACGCCATTAGATTTTTACCTGTGGGGACATCTCAAAACCTTGGTGTATTCCACTCCGGTTGATAGTAGGGAGGAACTTCTACGGAGAATCACGTTTCAATGTACTCAAATAAGGAACAAAGCTGGGTTATTGTGGCGGGTACAGCAGTCCTCAATTCGTCGTGCCTGCGAGTGTATCAGACTTCATGGAGCCCATGTTGAACCCTCTTACGAGGGTTTTAACTAGGCAGTTAAAGTTCAACTTTTTATTGAAACTATGTTGGTTACAGTGGAAAATTACGCTAAATACATGATATAGTAATTAAAAATAAGTTTTTTCCGAAAACGGTTAGGATTAGCGACAAGAATGAAGAGTACTTAATTTTTAGCCAATAGTTAAAGGTATGTAAAAAACATTGTCCAAAGTTCTCATCATACAGGGCGTAAAAAAATGGGCCCATGAGTGTTACAGCTAGTCCGTCCCTGCAGCTGTGAGTAATTCACAACAGTTTCTTGGGTAGTAATTTGACGGGTCTTACCTGGTATACATCATATTATAAAATAATTGAAATATACCAGGTGGTTCAATAATTATGTGTAAAAAACTTGATTCCATTGGTGCTCTTTGGGAGCCCATATCTCCGAAGAGGAGGCCGATACGAAAGAAGTTTATATGAACCTATAGTATTCTTTTCACGTGTTTTCTTCATATCCGGGAGATTTCCAACATGTTCCCGGACACCCTGAATAGGTGGCTGGGTTTCTCGTCAGCATATTTAGAGAGAGAATAATATAATTCTAGAAATAACTTCAAAACGGCATTTTACTTAGACTAGAGAGACTAATTAAATGGTTGGTCTCGTTTTAAATTATATAATGGCCAAATAGGTAGCTAGAATGTTAAATGTGAGTATAAATTAATTGTCTAGAATAAATTAAGTTTTAAAAAAGGCAAATGTAAACCCTAATTACAAAAATTTTTACTATGACTATTTTTACTGCCAAAAAAATAGGATTTTTTTGAAAGTATGGATTATTTAAAGAAAGTCTTTATTCTTTATTATATTAATACAATATTTTCTCAATAAAATGATCGAAACTAATGAAAAATTGGATACAAAATTATAGTATAAGTAATAACTTAACTTGAACTTAAGTCTAAATTTTAGGGCGGATGTTTTTTATCGGGGAGTTAATATTACCCCTGTGGATGTTTTTTGTCGGGGAGTTAATATTACCCCTGATCTCCCTAAATTATTGTTTAAAATTCTTCTGTAACCTGAAATAAGTAGCTTATCAATCTAACATTCCATAAAACATTTTTTAAAGGTTCATGATATAAGATATGAGCATGGACACTTCAATTATTTTTGTAATTGACTATATCATCGTATATCATTAGTAAATAGAGTTGCTTGCTAATGATTCAATTATAAATAATCAAAATAGTAATAAGTTAAAATGTATAATGTTTTATAATGATCTAACCTCATTTCAAATATTTGTGAATGATAACAAAAGCTTAACGGTATATTAAATATTATTAAATTGCTATTAAAAATACTATCGACAAATCATATGTTATAAAATTCTGACCACTATAACTAACGGTATATCAAATGTCCTAAAATTTTGTAAACAGCATAACGGAATTAATAAACATGAACAATAATAAACATTCTAAATTTCATATAATTTTAAACAAATTAGTTAACAATAATAATCTCAGTTAATTTCAATTTCTTCTTTCAGTTCTTTTTAAATTTAAATCCATAAAGATTTAAATCATATTATACCGTAAAGCAATATGTAGATTTAAATTATAACTAAAATTATAAAATCGTACCAGAAAAGTGGAACCAATTTTCGGCGTTGGGAAAATAGAACACAGGAAGTAATCTAAAGTGTTGTCGATATAACTAATAATTTTCCTTAAATGAGCGTTTGGAACACGTAATTAAAATTTCTAAAAATTTATAAATCATAGCAAAATTTAATGAATATTCTGGACATTATAATTTTAAAATATATACGAGTATAATTTCTAAAAATCGATCTCCACATACTTTAGTATTAAGAACAAATAATATAGTTTTCTTTTTAGCAATAGCAACAAATAAAATGATTATATACTTACCTTGCCACATTAACCTTCATCTTCACCCTACCATTCACTGTCTGACCATCAAATCATCCCCTTAACTCCTTTTTTCCACAAATATTGTTTTTCACGACTTTCAGATACAGTTGCGATGACAATTTTGGCCTTAAGGTGTATAGTTATGGATCACAGGCATAGAAATTTGCAACATTCACTACGCAGACCCAGCATAAGTTTAGCAAGGCAACAGCAACCGGATGGTGGATTTGGAAATTTGTATAATACCGCCCTGGTTATGCAGGTAGGCTATAATAATTGTATATATAGAAGATGTCTGTAAGATGTTTATTCTTCACATATTTAAAAAGATTAACAATGTACATACAAAGTTTGACTGTATTTTTCCGGTAGATTTTTAGACATTTAAAATTTTTTTTTAACTGAATGTAATACGAATAATAACAGTCATAACTCACGTTATGGATATTCATTATGATGGTAACAAGACAACTGAATAAGATACTCATTTTACTAATATTTATAAACTTTCCTAATTGACGTAATATAATATCATATTATAAGGAATATGCATTTATATGGGAACGTAACTCCTCAGCCCTTAGCTAAAAGCATCCTTAGGGTGTGGTTTTAATTTTTCAAAAAATATTTATATCCTCAAATAAACAAATACAATAAAATTGTCCACAAACATTCTATAGACAGCAAATATTGAAGGACAGTGACGGCGGATTGAATATTTTTCATTTTGTTCGGTATAAAGGGTCTGCGTTAGAATTTTGTTTTCCGCTTTTTTAAACAATTGTATAGTCATCAATTTAGAATAGGGTTCTTTATTGAATATCCAAACTAAAGGTATATGATTTGTATAAATTTGGACGAAAATATTTGCAAGCCCAAATGATAGTTTACATTTAAGTGTGTGACGCATAAGCTATTGGATTACCATTTGATGGGATTGATTTTGATATAAGTGCTATATTTGTTGTTGTGTCTTATTTCATTTGTAACGGTCAGAAGCGTACCTTGGCAATAAAATATATGTCTTAGTCATAACACAGATCACGAATAGCTTGGTATTCCTCAGAATTATAAATTTATTTCACTCACTATTTTTTCAATATAATTAATTTCAGTTTCCTCTAATAATTAAATTTCCAAAGGTTCAAAAACATATCCAGTTTCTATTTTGATAGTGCAAGAGCATAGTGCATACATTGGGTGTTTCCAAACTAGAATTACTAAGATTCATTTTTGCACTTCTTTGAATAAAAATTCTATACCTAATATCTATCAAATTTATCTGAAAAGCTGTCATTACATTTAAAAGAAGGAAATATCGGTATATTCATGACAGTGTGTAAAGGGTGCACGAGCCGTTTGTAGAGACAAATGTTCATTAAATATAAATTGAGGGTAAAGTTGCTATGTTAATTTTGGGGTTAATAAATCTTTTGCCACTTCCTGTAAAATTTTGCATTTATTTCAGGGATGAATATAACAGTAATGTTTGAATTAATGTAATTATTAAAATATATTATGTTATTTTGTTTATATAATGGGGATTCCCAATTTTCATAATTTTCGACAACCCGACAAACATATTCGTCGGATTGGTTATTATTAATAAATTGATCAGATAAATATTGGTCATAGTTGTTATAATCTATCGTGGGATCATAAAAATAGTTATTTTGATGTGCAATATTATTTTCACAATTATTATAATCGATTTTTAATCCAGTATTTAACAATTGGGTTTGTAAATGGATCTGCGTGGGCGTATCATCGCCAATTTTTGAAATTTTTACTAATTCCCGAGATTGATTGAAAAGTAAAAGTCGTTGTACTGAATCTGGCCGTGTATATCTACAAATATCATTTCCATTGGTTATATGTTTATTTCGGTTACATCGGTTGACATCTCCTGTGTGAAGGCAAAATATGACCATCTCGTCTTCCTCTCTATATCATGCTTTCGGCGATATTGGAGAATCGCTTAAGTAATAAAGTAGTCAACGTTCCTATGTACACATTTAATCCATTTGTTGATGTAAGGAATTACATTTTTCTGCTGAAAGGTAAGATAATCTACATATTTTTTCTTCTCTCTTGATTTTTTCAAACTTATTTGCCTTTTTGAAATATTAATAAAATCATAATTTAATGCTAAAAGTATGTACTATAGTTTGATTGTCTAAAATCGGCCTTGGGTAAGGATCCGGAGCACGTGGCATTTTAGTAAAAAGCAAGTTGCATTTTGATGATGTTTCCTTTATGTGAAAAAAGATGAAAAAAGTATTTTGTGTTATTGATATGTTTTCTGGTGTATCGCTGTTACTAGCCCGAAGAGTCTGAAAAGGAGAGACTACTCGTAGTAGGGCTTGCACGATTGCCACTGATTTAAAGATTCTTTTAATTCAAAGTGACCACTATTTCCGGCATGATCATCGGGAATTTTTTCCTAGACTGATATAACATCTAACCTGTACGGTTACTTCCTTCTGATTAGCTACTTTTGATGTGATTTGTTTTGCCATTCGGTTAATTCTTTCACGTATTTGAATATTAAAACCTTCTGATTAGGGTGCCTGAAAAAAATCTAAAATGGTATAAAATTGTTTGACTTATTTTTTGTATCATTGTAGTAAATAACAGTTTATGAAAGACTATTAATGGGATGTTCGTTAGGGTTGCCTGCAGTATGGGCTGTAAGTGTGGCTGCATGAAATATTCCTAGGAAACAGTTTGACTGACGGTGGCTCTGACCGGAGAAGGTTAATTTGGGGTTGTAAAGCTTACACAAAGCTTTCTATTTTTTATTTGTTTAATAAGAGGCTTTAAACCTTTTTTGTAAAATTTAGAGTAAAACGGCGGTCCAAGTCAACTTTTGGTGGATGCGGTTCTGCGCCATCTTCTCTACTGAGAAGGTGGTTTTTAGGATATTTTAGTTCTCAATCTCACATGCGTGATCTAGAATCATAAATTTCCTTAATTGATTCAGGAGGTCAGAAATGTTGGATAATGGATATTTATCTGTAATCGACTCCCGACAACTCACCAGTTCTGTTCCCTAGAAGCATCCAAGTTTTATGAAACCACCTATAAGGTGATAAGCTTATGTTGAAGGAATCATTCCATCGATTAAAATTTTGGATTTTTACTGTTCATATGGGAAAAAATTTCTTAAAAGCAGGACATCGTTCTAATGGAGTATTTTATTTTATTTGTGAAATATAGCTAATCTTCATCAAGATAACATATATAACATTACGTTTCTTTCTTTATTTGGTTCTTAACGGACTCTATTAATGCGGACATTAATGATAAAGGCCCCACAGACTCCGTTGTTTTTCATCCGTTCGTATTGCCGCGATTCAAAACAAAATACCAAAATCCGATGTGTGCGAGGAAAAACCTCGTGTCGCATCGCCGGTAAAATTTCTGCCGGCGATGGCGCTTGATTTTTGGATGGTCATCGTTCCACATCGACAGTGTATGGGGATTCGTTCACAATCGTTGTGATAAAATAAAAGGGTTCTGAATGATTTTTTTTTTCATAAATGTCACTTTAAAATATTGACAGTAATAAAAATTTGGACAAAAGTGACATTTGAAAAGCACGTGCGCTTTGTCAGCTGATGCTGATGCATAATGGATGCCGTATCATGCCTGGATCGATTTTTTAACACGGCTATTCGTCTTCTTCCTATTTATAAGTAGTCATTGGTTATAAGTAATACGTTGAATTTAACGTTGCGGAATCCTATATTCATGGATCTTTTCAAAACAACACGCATCTCATTGTCAAAATATGGATTAAAGACATCATAACCTCAGACCAAAATTATTTATGCTAAGATGCCTGTCAGAAATGACGTTGAGTTTACGGCTGCCAAAAACGGAACAAGCTTTCTAAGACGTAATAATGATTTGTAAAGGTATTCGTGGTTGAGATGCGCTTGGTTTTGGTTTTAAGTCTCTATTAAATATTGCGGCAACAGAGAAGTTGTTAAGAATTTGTTCAGAAATATCCTATTGTATCGATTTAAGCCACGAGAACTACAAAAACATTAGAAAGAAAGATAAAAAATGGTATGAAATAGGATAATATGGAATGAAATAAGATAATTAAATTTTTCAAATGTTATAAATACATTTTACAATGTTATGAATGAATTTTATCTTTGATAATTCTCATCTTGGCACCTACAGTTGCTAACCAACCCAGAACTAGTAACTTCAAAATTGATTTCTGGGGTCCGTTACACTATTCGGACACACGAATTTAAAATTTTTACTATTTTTTTCTAAAAGTATACATTTTTAGTAGTAATATTCAATAAAAAAATTTGGGGTATACTCAGTAATTTTTAAGAAATTAATTAATAAAAATCCTGATTTTATGGTTATTGAGTGTTTTGACAACGTTCTGACCACAACAATTTTAGCAATGTTGCCGGATTTATAATTTTATAACAAAAATAAAAGGTTTTGTGTAGTGACTACACTTGAGCACCCACGGAATTTAACAATTTTTGAAAATGTAATGGAAAGATATGGTTGTAGAAAACGAAAACATAAGAAAGTTACATAAATTGATAGTGCCCTGGGAAAACAAGTGAGAACCCGCCCCCGCTACACCTTTTGTAGCTGATTTGTTTTTGTATTCGGCAAAAGAAAATACAAGAAAGTTACATAAATTGACAGTACCCTGGGAAAACAAGTAAAAACCCGCCCCCGCTACACCTTTTGAAGCCGATTTATTTTTGTATTCGGCAAAAGAAATCACAAGAAAGTTACATAAATTGACAGTGCTCTGCGAAAACAAGTGAAAATCTGCCCCCGCTACACCTTTTGTAGCCGATTTCCTTATGTATTCGGGAAAAGAAAACACAAGAAAGTTACATAAATTTATAGTGTCCTGGGAAAACAAGTGAAAATCCGCCCCGCTACAGCTTTTGGAACCTCATTCCGCCACGCCCCTCATATGGGCTCAGTGCAGCTCAACCGAGCTACTGAAGACGCCATCGCTCGGCTCATGAGAACTGTGTACAACATAGTACCCGCAGCGTGTAGCGGCCACCGGCAGCGTGGTTGTAGTCGCCACCGGTGTAATTTAAATATCTGCCTAACAGGAATATTCATATTTTGAAGTAAAGATCCCGAAAACAAAGAATAATCTTTCCGGCATTTGCAACAATAAAAGCAGGCATTTGCATTAACTTTTTGCCTAATAGTGCATACGAGACGACAATTTCTCATTTTGTATCTGAAATTATCTCTAATCAATCCTATGTATTGTAAATATTTTGCAAAATCCACATCATACTTGGTTGTAAGTGCGTAAACATTATCTATATTTGCTATTTCCATTTTTATTTTGATTTGTTCTTTCCTTTTCCTTCAACGCCAAAGTATAACTGTTCTTGGCAACAGTGTTATCCAATGTCAAATTTGTGTTCGACTTAAAAGAGACATCTTCAACAGAGTTGCCAGTTATCTTTTATTAGCTACATAAAAAAAAATATTGCACAGAAACGGATATTTTTGGGCCTTTCTATCTCAGTTAACCCTCTTAAAAGATATTGCTTAGTCGTGACATAACTACATTGACAATAAACTACGGTCTTACATCGATATGAACAAACCCGAACAACCTAAAAACTGTATTATTTCAGAAAGCTTTTCTATGTGGCAACACTGTTAAAATACCGAATTTTGCAAATATACGTGTTCACAGCGTAAATTTTAAGAATCAACAATTTTACGACCATTTTTGCATTTCAACTCAAATTTTATGAATTAATGTGTGTTTTCCACATCTAATTTTACTTAAAAGTATTAATATTACACAATTAAACAAAAAAAAAGGTGAAAATACAAGTAATTCGTGTGTCCGAATAGTATAACGAAACCTATTTCTGCAATATTAGAGGGTTTAACACGAACATCAATTCAGTCCACCAGCACTTACAATCTTCCAAGCCTCACGTGCTCGCACTGACCGAGACAAAGGTCAGATCGTCAACAAACACCGTCATCTATTTATACCCTGGATACGATTTTCATTTCCGATTCCGACGCAACTTCGGCGTATGTCTTTTTATTCGAGATGATCTCTGCTGCCAACGAGACACTGGAACCGAAAGACTTTGATGTAATGTGGTTTAAAATATCAACGCCGAAAATCACCAAGTTTATCTGCTGCCTTTAACGTCCTCCAAGTGATACCCATTACAAAGACCTTTTCTCATCTCTAGCCAATACAATCGACTTCTTGCAAACCAATCATCCAAATGCAGAGATTGCTATATTTGGCGACTTTAACGTCCACAATGTCAACTGGCTTAAATACTCAAATACGGACGATGAGCAAGGCCGCGAGGCCGAATTCTTTGCGATCAGTTCTGGTCAAACTCAACTCATAGAAGAACCAACGCGGATTCCAGACCGAGCTGGAGATTTTGCTAGTCTTTTGGATCTTTTCTTAACGTCAAATTCTGATCTATATACAGTCACCGTACAGCCTCCGTTAGGATCTTCCGATCACAAACTTATTTCAACTCTGAGCGAACTACCAATTAATTCTGAACAACCTCCTAAACCTCGCAAGATATGGCATTACAGATCGGCCAAGTGGGAAGACCTGAAAGACCATTTTCGCACTTTTCCTTGGATGAACGTATGCTTCTCTTTCGATGATCCACCCGTCTGTGCTGGGGAGGTCTCCGACGTCATTCTAACGAGCATGGAACCATTTATCCCCTCCTCTCAAAAACGCCCTTCCAACGGCAAGCCCTGGTTTAGCAAGGATTGTGAGTGTGCTGTCAGATCAGAAAATCTAGCTTACCGACAGTGGCGTAAAAACCCTACCACTGAGAATCGTACCATCTTTGTTACCGCTCGAAACCAATGTAAGCTAACAATCGATCAAAGCAAAGAAGCCCATAACGTAAGGATCAAAAACAAACTTCTTGACAGCCCAAACGGATCAAGGTCCTTTTGGTCAGTCGCTAAGGCCATCAGCCAAAATTTCACCAAATCAACTATTCCACCTCTAACACGTCCCGATGATACAATAGCATCCACAGCCAGAGACAAAGCAAACTTACTTGCTGAACTATTTTCTTCGCATTCCACTGTAGATTTTCAGGTAAGAACACCACCCGACATCCCTGCAGTTCAATCCGAAATGACCGAAATCGTGTTCCGTCAGCGTTCCGTCAAACGAATCCTTAAAGGACTCGACGTCAAAAAAGTTGCTGGTCAATACGAAATTCCTATTATAGTTCTCAAGAGATGCGCCGATGAACTAACACCAGTATTTTGTAGACTTTTTAACTTATCCTACAAAAAAGGAATATTTTCATCTTGCTGGAAGACAGCGCGAGTCTAGCCTATACCAAAGAAAGGGAAGAGAACCCTGCCTAACAACTATCGACCAGTCGCATTGCTTTCAGTTATATTAAAAGTAATGGAGAAAGCTATTAACCAACATCTTCTAAAGTACCTGGAAGGCTTCAACATTATCAGCGATCATCAATATGGGTTTTGGAAGTCCAAATCAACTGGAGATCTTGTAGCCTATGTCACCCATATTTGGAACAATGCAATCGAACATCATGGGGAGTCTCGGGCTATTGCACTGGATATTTCTAAAGCTTTTGACCGTGTTTGGCATGATGGGCTTCTAAGTAAACTGCGATCCTATGGTATGCCCAGTCGATTCTGTGCATGGTTGTCTAGCTTTCTTAAGGACCGCTCTCTGCAAGTGGCGATTGACGGATTTCTCTCAGACACCTTCACCATCAATGCCGGTGTTCCTCAAGGGTCCATATTGTCTCCCACTCTCTTCTTACTCTACATTAACGAACTTCTAGTGAAAACTAAAAATCCGATATTTAGTTTTGCTGACTATAGCACACTTATCTCATCATCGGCTACCGACGGCATCATCGGCTACCGACGCACATCTTCGCAGACAGCATCACGCCTCAACAAAGGCCTGGAAGAAATTTTGGCTTGGGTGACAGTAACCAAGTCGAATTTAACGCTAAAAAAAACAGGCAGCAGTTTTCTCTAAAAATGTTAACATTACAGAACCGGAAATAGTCGGACACGCAATCCCGCTGGCTTCATCTATTAATTTGCTGGGCGTCAATCTGGGAGGAAATATGTCTTGGCATAATCACGTTGTGACAATCGCCAATATAGCTTCTCAGAAGCTTGGGGTACTGTTCCTAACCAGAAAGTTGTACACACCTCAACAACTTTTGACACTATACAAAGCCCAGATTCGACCATCACTTGAGTACTGCTCTCATGTCTGGAGCTCTGCACCCAAACATACTCTTCGGCTACTGGATTCCATCGAAAGGAGGGCTATTCGTCTGATCGGAGACCACGAGCTGACGAAGAACCTCGACGGCCTGGAACATCGAAGACAGGTTGGGGATTTGACTCTCTTTTACAGATATTTTCACGGAAGGTGCTCGGCTGACCTTGCCCTCTTAATTCCGCCCAGAGCGATGAATAGCAGAAATACACGACGGACCACTGCCGCCCATCCATATGTGGTTAAGCTTAGTACTCCCGAACTTCATTATTTTAAGAATTTTTCATCTGGAGGACTTCATCCTTGTGGAACGACCTTCCCGAGGTCGTTTTTCCCAACGAATATAACCTCCAACGATTCAAAACCAACGTGAATCGCTTTTTGCGCATACGCACTACTCCCAGAGTGCCCTAAAGGATTTTTCCTATAGTGCTTGTGTTTGATCATAAAAAATAAACAAAAATAATCTTCTAATGCAGCCAACAATAAATTCGCCTCTTCTTCAGAATCTGAGAATCCATGCTTTCACAAAAGTAGGACGACGAATTCTCGTAATCGCATATATCGCTAATATTCTCTTCACTGTCGTGGTCAATAAATCGAGCTAATGTGCGTAAATCTGTACCGGTATTTTTTCCGTTCAGGGATTAAAATCTTATGCTACAAGTTCAAGGAAAATCTTTTCTGGTAGCGTCTTACCGATTACTGTCCCAATTTGTTATATCACTTAAACGTTACTTAACTTTAAAAAAAAAAAAATTTTAAAATTAAAATACTACATGAAACTTAATCACACAATATATGCTTTTATATAGGAATATTGCGTTACTATGACATGATACCGGGATACTTGTGGTTCAACCTATTGGGCCTAACTGTATATGAGCGTAAAACCTACGTATGTCCGGAACTAAAACGATACAAATAAAAACAATTATTTCCATTACATACATAAATAGGCATTGTCTTTTTAAATTGATTAACGTAATTCTAAATAATATATTATATATTACAAGCAGTAGAATATTTTGCATTATGCGAATTTAAATTTTTCTATTTTTCCGGACATTATCTTCTTACTAATTGCAAACCAAATATTTATAACATTACACTGATGAAATACACTTGTTTCTTTATCTTGACTATCCAATATATTTGTTTTAGAAATAACCAACTCAAAAATTAGATTACTAATATTTCAATAGGTATTTGTAATATAAAAGTTTCATATATTGCAATTATATATTTTTGTCAATGCATTGTAAATATGGAAACTAAATTTATATTTATTTTGTTCAGTAATGTTTTTAGTTTATATAATTGAATTTAGATTCTATTACGAGAATTCTAACTATTTTTTAAGTCATCAAATACATTATATCTCGAACTTTAACTAATAATATATCTTCCTTGTCGATCTTGCATCGTTACTTTGTGAAATTAATTTTATTGTTGATTGGAACAATGTCGAACATTCTCGAAAAGGGACATTTAATTGTAGTTACTTGAGAACAATCTTTCATTTATGTTTCCTTATTTCAAATATGTATGTAAATGAGTCACTAAATTATCTATGAATTTGATGTCGGTACTACCAAAAATCATGTGCCTACATATTTTCTTAAATAACATATCTCACATTTTATACTTAAAATTTTTGTCAATCTTGAAACTAATTATTTAATGGTTTGAAATTGACGCATAATACTCATGATTCAATTTCTTTCGAAAACGTATTCCATTTATTTAGAAAAAACTTAATTTTTAAAGTGCATCAATAAATTAAAGAAATATATTGATTTTTATATTATATAAATAAGGTGCTATACAGATTCGGTAGCAACGACCATACTTATTCAAATTAAGATAGGTACCATCGTGCCGATAGAAAACTAGCACAACAAAATTTCTTATTTTCTCCTTGACTATTAGGAATTATTTAGTGTCGAGTCTGCTACCAGTAAAATGTCATTTACAAATTTTACATGTCAACATAGATTGTCACTCTATCATTATCTTATCTAAATTATCTAAGGGATAATCCATTCGTAACTGCAATAAAGGCGAAAGAAGAGACGAACTTTCCCGGTTCTGCAAATACGGCTGGAGACAGAACATAAAATATATTTAACGGAAAGAAATAAACAAGGCAGGTTACAATTTGCACATGAATATTTAAATCAGAATAATTTCTGGGAAACAATTATGTTTTCTGACGAGAAAACTCTTCAATCATATAATAATGGAAGATCGGGTTTATAGGCCTTCCGGGGTGAGATATGATCAAATATGCACTCACAAAATAAGCCAAAGTGGGCGAATTATGCAGGAACCTAATTTAAAGTAAGCCGCAAAGGCTTCAAGAAGTAATAAACAGGAATGGTTCTATGACTACGTTCTATGACTAAAAAGTAACATATTTTGATGCCACCTGGTATCGCAGAAAATAAAACGTTAAATTATGTAACCTAGGTTACTTTCTAAAAGTTGGGTTTTTTTACCTTTACAGCTCTAGGGCACCTTTTATAGTCTATGAGATATGTATTTCCGTTCCCAGTTTTGTGATTTTGCTATCCTAGTTTTTTATCGGCACGATGGTACATGCAACAAAATTTAGATAGTTTCCAAGCACTAAATAAATAGTTTGTCAGTATGAACAGAACCTAAAATTGTAGCTAAAAATTAAGTAGTACGTATAATTTACATTCAACTTAGAAGATGGCAGCATAGAATAATATTTAGGTTTAATGGCAGCTACATGACATTTACTATTTACAGAAATGATCGTAGTCAAAGTGATTTTCCAGCCCCTGTGATCCCCTTTTTTCATTGCCGGATTATTCTTCCTCTATTTCCTCTATGATCGACTATAGCCTTGGTTAAATATATCAGGCAATTGCTATTTTGTAGGCACTTGATGACCTTACCGAATTGAAAACATATTGGAACAAAACAGCAGCCAGGGCCTATCTTGAATCCAGACAAGATCCGGACGGAGCATACACAGATGCAGGCTTGACTTCCGATGTACTTCTGGCCCTTATGGATAAAGGTCTTGGAGGAATCAGACTAGTGGATTGCGGAAGACATGAAAATGATTATGAGAACAATGGTAAGTTAATATAAAATATAATAATGTATTATATTATATTATAAAATATAATGGTTATTGTTGTTGTCTGTTAAAGACTAATATTTGTTATAGTTATTTTAAGGAGTTTTGTAGGAACTATTAGTGTTTATTAAATAAGTATAATATTCTACCTAGGAATATGGAAAAGTTGGTAACAGATTAATTGTGAACACAACTTGGAACTGAGCCTAATTAAGTTTGTTAATAGATTTATTTTGATTTGTTACATGATGAACAAATTAAAATAATCCAGGGTTAACTATACATTCTGATTTTTAAAGATATGTTTGGGCACAACTGACTTGCTTTTCTTGAATTCTTGAATCACGATATATCTAAAGGAATATACTTCTGATCTTTATAATAGATAGGTATACATAGCATTCATAGTAAGGAACATATGAGGATTTATTAGCAGCTATGGCTGGACACTTACTTGCTACCTGAATCTGTATTTGTTTATTCAGTATTGGTTCAGACATGAGATGTGTGGATTATTTTCACATTTTATTGGTAAACTATTTCGTCTACTGTGTCTTTACTTAGTTTGATGCAATGGTGATAGCTGTTTCTACTTATGAAATCATTTAAGTTAAATATAAGTGTGCTTTTCAAATTTTTTATTTCGAACATACAAAGTGGGCTACAAAAAACGTTTGGGAAACTTCTATACCGTTTAAGTTCGTATTTCAACAATTTTTGACACTATACAAAGCCCAGATTCGACCATCACTAGAGTACTACTCTCATGTCTGGAGCTCTGCACCCAAACATACTCTTCGGCTACTGGATTCCATCGAAAGGAGGGCCATTCGTCTCATTGGAGACCATGAACTGACCAAGAACCTCGACAACCTTGAACATCCAGGCAGGTTAGGCGTTTGACTCTCTTTTACAGATATTTTCATGGGAAGTGCTCGGCTGACCTTGCCCACTTAATTCCGCCCAGAGCGGCGAATAGCAGAAATACACGACGAACCACTGCCACTGTGGTTAAGCTCCTCGAACTTCATTATTTAAAAATTCTTTCATCTGGAGGACTTCATCCTTATGGAACGACCTTCCCGAGATTCAAAACCAACGTGAATCGCTTTTTGCGCACACGCACCACTCCCAGAGTGCCCTAAAGGATTTTTCCTATAGTGCTTGGGTTTGATCATAAAAAACAAAGAAAAACTTTACAAATTAATGTTCTGACTGTAGGTTAATAATTTTTTAGTCGGTTTACCTTCCTTAGTATTCATTACCTTCCTTAGTATTCATCAAAACCAATTTCTTATTCAATAAATTTATAATTTCTAAAATAACGTTTCCTGACAAAGCAATATCAAAAATGTTTTCGTTATGTGTAAATTTGTTAGGATTAAGAAAATAGCTTAGAAAATGTTTGGACAACTTTAACAGTCATTTCTTCTAAATTCACTATCGTGTGACAATAATATCAGGCCATCGAGATGCCAATTAATATTTAATTAATTACGATTAAGTATAAGTATTACTTTACACATATTTTTTAGTGGAAATTGAAGGACTGACTAAATCACTTTCATCCCATGGAAATGACAGCGAAATTCGAAACGTAACTGTTACTTATACGCTTTGGATTGGCTCCAACATCACGGAAAATTGTACTACGACAATAACTGCCCCAAGAAACACGTCATTTTATACTATTATGCAGGTAATTTAACCTTAAAAATAAACAACAACAACAAACAAAGTTACGCTACACGATACTTTAATATTTATTGCAGAGAGAGACTGAGTGAGAAAATAGTGTTACGACCCGTTTACTAATTCCATGATCCAAAACTATATTCGTATTATTATATGCTTACTTTCAGAACGTTATGTATGTACTTATGTATCTATTTATAGATGGCTATGGATATGGATCCTCATTTTGCCTTTGAAGCATCAGAATGGCCTAATGGCCACTACGTCCACACTTTAGCTGGCTACAAAGAAGAACCCATGGGATATAATTATTGGTTGCTGTATAGGCTACCTGAGCTACCTGATCCTTCAGCACCGCCTGCTAATCAACTTGTTGCTCCAGTGGGTGAGTCGACATAATTTATTGTTAATAATGTTAATTTTTTAAACATTTTTCATTTTGTTGTCCTAAAATTTGTCTATTTTGTGAATGTAAAATTTAAAAAATTCCTATTAAAATGTGATTTGGCTACTTGTGCTGTCCTAAGAAAATAAGCAATACATTTTTTATTCCTTCTTTTTAAGTTTAAGTTTGGATCATCTACGGGTCAGCCCTTCGCAGCGTATAAAATATGGGAGGCAGTTTCATGGGAGGCAGTTTCATCTTCATTGCTGCAAAGTCTGCATTTAATAGGTCCACTATGAGAGTCCTGTACGTTGAAAGTGCTTTCTTAAGTGACAGTGGTCCATCAGCAAGACAGTCTTGTCTCAACTGAGTTCGAGTTAGGAATAGCATTCCTCTCGATACAGATTCCGTTGGGCTTTCCAATTGTGGCCCGTGCTTGTGTTTGACTAGATATACCCCTCCATCTAGATCGGTATTGTGTTTGTGCCCATCTGTATAACGTTGTTCTATTTGCCTGTTTTTTTTTCCATGTCGGGTTTAGGGCCCCTGAAATCTCTTAAATTTTGTTCCTGATTTTAATATTTTTTGTAAATTATTTAACTTCATGTCAACCAAATAACCACACATTATTATATTTCAGGCACAAACTTCACAAATCCGAATATTATTATTTTTGTTTCAGGTGTTGACGATTTACTTATCGAAGAGGGAGACCATTACTTATTTTGGTACAAGAAATTGTAAGATGAATTGCATAAAACCTTAATTTTTGATAGCACAACAACAACTTATGCATTTGAATGAATAATCTGAGTATTTAACGGAGAGTATAGAAGCTTAATGCGACTAAGCGTACTGGTTTCAAGGCGGAGAAAATAACTTCCAGGATAGTCCACAATTAAGAAACAGCCATTTTTAGAAGTGTTAAGGGCAAAAAAGTAAAAAATATAGTTGAATACAAAACACAAATTTATTTACCGATTCGCCTTACAAAAAATAGTTGGAAACTGGGGGAAACTGCCGATGAGCCAGTATGCGCCTGGTACTGCTGACTAATTTAAACACAATTTTTTTTTTAGATTTATATAAGTATATTTTTATATTATTATACAGGGTGTTATGGAATTGCTATTATATTTAAACCAGCAAATCCTGAGATGAAAACAAATTTAAAAAATACAACAACAGCATAAAATCACGTGGGAGACAGTGCTATGTTTATAAACAAACCAATGTGATAGGTCACATGCCGTACATTTTGTCTTATTTAATCCATATGAATTACAGGGAAAAATTATGTCTTGTTCTGCACATGCTCATAAACTGGAAGTTTAAATAATTAATTGTTCTTATCCCAACATGAACGGTAAGTCGTGATCTATTTAAACTAAAAGTACATTTCGTTCAGAAACAAATATTTATTTATCCGAAATTACGTTTTTGTCTCAGATTACACCCTTAATTGCACAACTTATCCGAGTAAACCGAGACGTGCATGGGATTAAATTAAACTCAATAAGAAGTGGTTGCATCACAAATTGAACTGCGAACAGTTCTATTTCGAGTAGTTTTGCAAGTAGGTTTAAAAAATAAATGTAGCTAATAAATAGGAGTTTGTGACTATTACTTTAAAATAAATCTAGCTTGATATTTTATCATGTGTTTCGACAGTTAATGTTACAATAAAAATTTAATGAAGATCTCCACACATTGTAGTATTATTTATTTAGTTTTGTAATAGATCTTCTTTAAGTAGCCGCTACTTCAATTCAATTTACATTACGCTTGGCAACGTTGCAAATAACATATGTTTTTAAAATCGTCAATATTGGTACGGGTTGGCGCATAGTGTATGATGTTAGGTGTGTTTGTCCCATTTTTAAGACTGTCGATTAAAAAAAACTATGTAGTGTTTCTCTCGGATACCCAGGGAATCATTCAGAATACACATCCATAACATACTGTATATCATTATATTATGTATTTTTTAAAGTTTCAGTTCCTATTTTTTGTTATATAGCGCATATGACACCATGTCAACATAAGCAATGAAAGATCTAGTGCGCTTTTAACAGTTTTAGTAACTACTGCACAGAGCTTTGATTTCTCGGAATATCGCATTGCATTATTAAATATGACTACTAACAATTTTTTTAAGTTCCCAAATAAATAATGCAATTAATAATTTCTCCAGGGCATGTTTTTTTTTTAGAAAGAAAGAATTGGGATGAAATGATTTGAAATCTTTTTATTTATCTATTATATATATTTATTACATAATAGGTACTAATTTTATTATTAAACCGACTCTTTGAAAAATTTCAAAATAAGCAGTTATTTCTTTTTCCAATAACCACAAACCTTACTTATTGAAATGCCTACTATGCTGGATATTGCCACAAATACATTTTTCAGAAATGAAAATAAGTAGTAGTGAGAAAAAGCCAACAACAATGCTTGAGATTATCACGCTTTAAAATAAGAAATACTCAATCCTAAAATTGTGAGGATAGGATTATCCTCTTGGTAGGCGAGTAATACATTATTTAATCATATTGGTAGGATTGCTTAAGCCAACTAAATGTAACTATATTTTTCATATGCAATTAAATGACTCTCCATGTACCTAAACGTTTCTGTTCATATTTTTGCATTAACTCATAATGATTTTAGAACGTACAACGTTTTCCTAGTCGTACAGGGTCATCCAACCTAGACTCAACAGGGGTATATTTTTGAGCTTCCCTGTATTTTTTTAGTCATATTGTTTAAGTTTTCACGTAGAGTATGAAAGCGCTATCTATGGCGGTTTAGCTTAAAACAAAATAACTTTGGGGTAAAGCTGTTCTTTCTGTTATATAACACCCTGTATATTTTATATTTTTATGAGATATCATTCTTTCCAATATATATATTACTCGAACCACTTTTAGGACACGAACGATCAAATTCTTATTAAGCTAGCTGTATTAATTCTAATACATCCAGAATACCTTGGAAAACAACACTTCTTAAATTATAAAAATGATAACATTTTACTACAAATTATTTATTAATTAGTTCGATTATGTCGATTTAAAGTTCTTTGAACCAAAACTCATTATGTTTCTTCTTGGACCATTGGACCATTCCTCTATAGAATTAGTCATGTGAGCTGTAATAGTGTATTGAATACCAAGAGGGGTAAGAAGCGAAGCGACTACCGTACTTCGAAAGAGTGTGTAATAAGCTTACCACTCGAGTTGTGTACTATACTTTTTCTACGACCATCATATTTATTTTAATGTTAAATTATTGAAATGTCAATAAAACATTTTCTGAGTAGGTACTCACATGGTTATTACCAGCATACCTGCCAGTAAATTCTTGATACACTTATTTTTCATAGCTCTCCTTTGATTCTTCCAGCAATACAATCGCAACATCGTAGTCACTCGTATTTTACTAATATACCAAAAAAAATCCGAAGTAATACTATTAACGTTTAAAATTGTAAATTGACATTTACGTTGTCAAGGTGATGTGATGCTAGACAGCCAACTTTGAACAAAATCTATTGGAAACATTCACGGTTTTGGTATATCGCGGCTATTGTGATTTGTGGAACTGTTACGTAATATATATGTATTACGTAATAGTCATTATGCAATAGCGATTGGCTTCTAACACTACAGTGTGTGTTATTCAACTCTTACTGATAAAGTAGACCGTGCGTAATTTGATGCCTACTAGCATATGAGTAGAAAATAGTATATTATATACCAAGAGTGGTAAGAAGCCTATTACACACGATTCCGAAACTTACGAGCGAAGCGAGTGCCGTACTTCAAAAGACTATCAAACATTTACGTTGTCAACAGTCAACGTTATATAAAATCTATTGGAAAGATTGACGGTTTTGGCATATCACACGGATAATGTGATTTGTGAAACTGTTACGTAATATATATTACATAATATATATTAAGTAACAGTCATTACTTAACAGTGTAGGTTCTTACTAATGTATGAGTAGAAAAAATAATTTTGTATCACACATTATCGACTCTATTTCCATATATACGATTCCGGTAGTGTAATGACTTTGTCTCCTCAAATAAATCTTTTAAAGTAAAAATTTTATTTATTGATATGTTTCTATAAACTTCCGTGAAATTGATATTATATAAAAGTGTGATGATCCGAAATTTTTCGTCGAGGGAATATATATTCATTTTAATTAATACTAACCCTAGGCTTTGACATTTTATAATTTAACCCGTTTTATTTAACGGTGCATTCTAGATGTATTAAACTAGAATGATGAATTCAGTTTTTTTTTTAATTTGATCGCACATATTTTGAAAACAGTTTAAACTAATATGGACAAACCTGTATATATTAATTTGTAGAATCAGGAAAGAAATACCAGTAATAGAAATAGAGGAAAACTCAAAAATAAATTCCCGTTTTAAGTTTAATGATCCTGTAACTATGTATGGGGTGTCCATTTTTCGATGTTTTTTCTTCGTTATGAGTAAATATAGAAGGGTGCGGTTTTCGCAGCATTATGCTACGTTTTGTGAAACAAAAGATGCGAAACTTAGAATTTTTCTAAACCTCCTTGTTTTTGATATACGGTATGTTTTTGAGAATTTTACATTTTGGGGCACCCACCATGTTATTTATTAAATTTGGTTATCCCGTAAATTATCAAAAAGAAATAAAACATTCTCTTTGTAGTTCTTTGTAGTTCTTTATGTAGTTTTTCTAGGTTCAATAGTTTGCAAGGAAAAAACAAATTTGTTGTTTTTTAAATGGGTGACCCTATATATTTTTTACTAATGTAATAACCTCAACAAACTTATTACTATATTACTTTTTAACCGTAATATTATGCCCGAAATTTATATTTTTTAAAATATATAAAATTTTCGCTACCTAGCATGACACGACATGTCTTATTTTTCAAAATTTACATTGACTGTCATAATTAGGAGAAACTGATTTTTTACTATTAATTAGAAATTTTAAAACAACTTAGAGAACCTGGATACTCTGACAGAAACAGAAAAATTTCTCATTATGACACAACAGAATGTGTTCTTGCGTTTTTTTAATACATACTATGGCCTACAAAAACAAATTGTATATTTTTTACAAAAACGTAAATTTCGGGCATAATATTAAGACTAAAAATAAAGTATAAGGAATTTCTGAGAAGCTTGTTAAAAATTACACTAGTAAAAAATTTTAGGTAGTTAGTTTTGGGTTTCGGTCACTTAGTTTACGTTTCGATTTATTGTACTAAACCATCATCAGAACTATTTATAGGGAAATATAAGGAAAAAGCAGCGTATAAATAAAGTAAGTAACAATACTTTTTGATGGTGTTAGTGACAAATTTCTTATTTTATGTTACTATTAGTTATGTATAGATTAGTTATGTATAGAATGAAATGAAAAAATATATGAATAAACATACCTTGTACAATTCTCACTTACACTAAATTTGGTTACATTTTATATTTTTGTTTGATATTGAATTTTTAAAGATTGAACGCGAACTAATTTAGTTATACCATTCGTAGTAAGGTAGGTTATTATTTAAATATATTTTTTTTTCTTAGAAACTATTGAATGTTGAAAAAACATACGTAAAAACTACAAAGAGAACAATTTATTTCTTTTTTTATAAATTACGGGGCAACCGAAATGGAAAATTCTCAAAAACTATCAAAAACAATGAGGTTAGAGAAATTCTAATTACGGCATCTTTGGTTTCACAAAAAAGTAGCACAATGCTGCGAAAATTGCATCTTTCTTTCTTTACCAATAACGAAGACCCCGTAAAACCATCGAAAAATATATATGTTGGTAATAATAGTTTTAAATATTACGTTTTTTAAATTACGTTTCTATTCATGTGGCCAAAGATGAAATCTAAAACATGATAGTTCGCTTATTATACTATAGCTTGTAAGAATTAAAAATAAAGTTTTTAAAACGCATTACATAAAATTAAAATAAAGTGAAAATATTGATGGTAAAATGGTATAGTTAGTAAAAATATATCGATGTGGACATCACACTAATATCCACATTTTTATATTATCCCTAGTTAAGGAAACCATCATCCTGTCAGTTATTATAATAACTGTTTAATGTTGTCGTTTTGACATTGTGCCATTTCGTCAGGGGATTATTATTTTTAGATTCTTTGCTTTTGTTTTATCTTCATAATATAATTTATAAATCTCTATTGTATCACTATAATAATAATAATATGTATATATATTTTTCAATTGTGTTGGCACAAATTTTTGACACTTTAAGTTTATGGTAGTAGGAAAATATAAAGTTAGCATTGTCAAAAAATGTTTGCACTTCAACTTGTTTATCTTTAGCACTTGGGAGATACTCACGTCGAGGAACAAGTTAAATGTAATAATAGAAAACTATTTGAACATATAAAAAATTGGATATATAAAAAAGTTTTTTTATTTTTTTCTCTACTTGGGAAAAGTTTTCTTTTCTAAACATAAAATTTCAACACTATCATTAAATTTATGTTGCTCATTATTTAAATGTACAGATTAATGAGATGGTGTATTTCATATAGTAGTTTTATGTTCTCTCTTGTCTTTCTTCAAATGGTTGCCCGTTTGTGTATGTATATTTTTGGATACTTTGTGTCTACTATCTAAGTTTATTGTGTCCTTAGTGAAGATGTCTCACATCGAGGTATCAATTACTCAGTTTTATAATGGATTGTCATCAAGTAATAAATGGCCTTTTAAATCGAATAAATAAGCTTATAATAGAGTCCAATTAGATAAAAAGTTAATGGGAAAACCCCATTTCTTGGTAATTTCCGCCTTTTTGGAAATTAATCTAAGAAATCACTGCTAGATCAGAAATCAGAGTATCCTCTAGGGTAGAGCTATAGTATAGTTCAAAATATACCGTTGATCTTTTGACTACAATAAAACCTAATTACCCCTGTGACCATAAAATGTATTTACCTGTATCCGTAATTATTATACTATTTTAAGCATATAGGTATAAATACCCAATAATATTTCTGTATCTTCGATAAAGGATATAGTCTTGAAGCCTGTCATTCTCAGAAAGAAGCGAAGTGACTATTGCACATTTAGAAGTATTGACGAGAATCGTAACATTGTAGATTTTAATGACGACTGTGCCTATATAAAAACTTAATTTTTATTGAAACGAATAAATATGTATTTCAGATCACATTAATTTTTATTTTTATTATACTTACTTTGTCTCAAAATATTATTATAATTGATTTTTATTTTCCTCCATAAAATGTCTCTGTAATTCAAAATAAAAATAGATCATGTAAATAGCTATATTTTCAAGCCGTTTTGCACCAATTTTTTGCAGTTTAAAAACTTAGGGGTATACATGATGGGGATTAATCGGGTAGTTAATTTATTTCAAATGGCCAACGGTATATTTTGAACACAACTATACCTGCAGTGCTGACATCAATTATCTACTAGTATGATAAGCCACTAAAAATGTTAAGGCTTAATCCTTATTACAATTAGCATATTAGAAATTCGGATAAGAAGTTTTCTAAATTTGGTTCGGCAAAAATAATGTGCATTTTCGAAATAAAAAAAATCATAGCTGCTATGGGGCAATGGCTAATTGTGCGTAAGGTAAATATAAATCGACCGACAAATAAAAAAACATTTTTTTGAAAATGTTAAAATTTGTGCTAAAACTTTTGGGTATACGTGTTTTTTGTTTCACATCTTCTAAATATCCTTACTTTATTTTGGTTTCAACTACCTAATTCCATAAATAGTAAGAGAAATAGGAAAAATTAAATGTAGTGTCTAATAGTATTCCGTTTGGAAGTTCAGAATATATTTTGTAATACGTACGTCTGTAAAAAGCGCCATTTGATTTTTCTTATTATTATTTTTCCCTCTTACTATTGTTCACACAATACTAATTTATGTGTTTATGTGTAAATTGGTATTTCTATTAGTATTTGTTTATTGTTCGAGTTGTTACTAGAATTTCCCACACAATTTTTAAATTAAAGAATAATAAAATATCTGTGAGGAGGGATTTAATTAAAATATTTTAAAAATAAAACATACTTAACTTAAATAAAATTTAAAAACTCTTCTGGCTTCGGACTACAGATCCGAGGACATTACATTGTATAGCACCAGAATAATGACAATAAAAATCTAAAATTTTTTTGCAACGCTGAACAAATATTTATTTTTTAAATAACATTTTCTGAGTAGTTGAAGCTTTTCAAAATTATAACATTATTTTTGTTTCGAGAGATCATAAATGTCAATTTTGACAACTTAACAACTTTAATATTCTGATTAACATCTTTTTTAATATAACTTTTCCTATATTATTTTTTTTAATATTGCAGTAGGAAGTTCTTAAATAATATTCTGGTTAATATATATTCTCAAAAAATAAAATTGAATGTGTTCTCATTCTTTAGTTTAAATCGAAGGGTTTTAATGGATAGTTAGGAGGTGTAAGGATATAATATAACATATACTCGTGAATAATTGTGTTTCGCAGACAATACCTTAGTATTTATTTTTCATTTGGTATAAATAATTATAAAAATTAGCTTAAAAAGCAATTGTTAAACAATGGCAAAGTGTATTGTTCAAATTTAGGAAAAGTATTTTTTCTATACTTAGTCTACTCGTATATTTGGCTTTTGGTCTGATACTTGTAAAAGCGTTTAATAAAAAATTAAGTTCATTATGTTTTCTTCTTTAATTTGTTCCCTTAGTTTGCGACATTCTTGAAGAAGAAAACAAATTTCACGAAAACAAAAATATTATCGGATTTTCTGGCATTACCTACCAACCACTACCTGCTTTTATAATTATTTTTTTTTTAGAACATTTGAAAGTTACCCTTTAAATCAATGTGCATGTAAGGTACGATTACGAGTATTGCTTCAATCTTAAAAAATGTGATTCCAAGTTCGCTGTTTTAACATAGTCTAAATCGCCTTGACATCGACCATTTGAACGGCGTGACGATTTGTTGCAAAACGAGAAGACGGGTAACAAGATTAATTATTATTGAGCTTCCTTCCACTCTATTTTCAGTTACTAAAATACTGATATACGTGTTTCCTTTCCTAATTTTGTTTAATTTTGCTAATACCATGTGGCCCCTCTGTTATTTGATATTAATAAGTGAATCCCTTAATTCAAATATAATAATATATTTGTGACGTTAATGCAATTCACACAACAAATTGTATAATTAATAAAAAAAAAACAATTGCGACAGTAACATCACGTTGGCATCCCTGTGCCATGCACCAAGCTTTTACGATCACCGAGACATGCATCCTCGTTCAATGACGTACACAGACTTCCACGATTTTGCAATGCCTCAGACAAGTTATAAGGTACGTTTCAATTCTTAACATTGTATACAGGTTATTTCATTTAAGAATATTTAGTAAATTCCTGAACTTGGAAGTAAAATTAAACCACCCTGCATAAAACATATCTTAAAATCATATAAATAGTTCTCATATAATCCAGAAGCAACTGTCTGTAAAAAAACATAATCAAATTAAAATCAATAAGGAAACTGTAGGATAAATATCCGTTGCGATCGTGCAGAAGCAAAAAAAGGGAAAATAATTAATATCTTGGCAATACTGCAACGAAAAAAAATGGGACTGCATAAAATAAGAAGGGGTACTAAATCCGAATACATTACAAGCATTCAACCATCTACGTAAAGACCTTCTCATTCCGACACAAATATGAGGATTTTACCGAACGCTGATATTATTTGAGAATCGAATCGAATTATTTGCCTGATCGCACGCACGCTTCTGCAAAATATTGATGGTATATAGGATGCCCTAAAATTATCAATAGCATTAAGTATATTGAACTAAAATAAAATCTTGTTCGTGACTCTAGAGATGGTTTACACAAAATATTTTCGAACCTATCAAAGACATAAATATGAAATTTGGAAATTTTAAAAAACTTTGTACGATAAGGCACTTAAAAAGTATTGTCAAAAGGAGGGGTAGTGGAGTAATAATATATATAAGTTGTTTGTAACATTCAATTTTGTACTTTTTATGTTAAGCTACAGAAATTCTACTAATTTTACGAAAAAAATATATTCTTAGTTAGATATAATTTAATGTGCCGTTTCAAGATAAATCGATTTAAAAATTAGCTTATATTTTAGTTAAAATACTATTTTCTAAAGGCAAATACTTTTTTTTGTGTTGCAATTGCTAGTTCTCTATTTAAAGAAATGAATTTCAATGTTACGTTTAGTCCGTCCCTGGCAAACTAAATAAGCCAAATGTGTTTAAAACGGCGAATTTTAAGGAGAGTCATCTACTAACCATTATACTAAAAAATTATTAAATTACACCTAGTACTTAAAAAATTATTTAAAAAATAACGATTTCGAGGGGTTTGTTCGTTAAAAAAAAAGAATCTCTGTAGAGGAGGCCGTGGGAAGAAAAATTTATAAGAACTTCTCCTATTGGTGCGCCTTTACAACAAGAGGAAAGTAAAAAAGAACAAAATAAACTAATAATTTATTCTAACGAGCCTAAACAAATAAAAGCAATAAAAAGCAAGTAAAATAATACATAATAAACAAGAACGTAATTGTAATTATGGAATGTGTTCAATATACCGGGTGTTTCAGGAGAAACACTATAACTTTTGTCGGTGTTGTCGGTGTGTTTGTTTAAATTGCGGAAATAAACTTTGGGGTTGGTATCTGATATTATTTTGCATTTTATGACATGACGGACTCCATTTTGTCACTTCCGGTTTAACCGGAAATGACCTCATCTTTGGATTTTTAAATGGAATACACCTTGGCTATATCTATTCAGAATATCATTCCAAATTCAACGACACCACATACATACGTCACTTTTTGATAATTTAAATAATTTTCATTCTTATTTTTCATCTAGATTGCTATGAACTCCCTGAAATGGTTTACTTCTATCCAAATTTTTGTTAAAATGCAATTTTCAAGTTTTATTGTATTTTAAAGTTTTATACGCTTCTTAAATTTTTACGAAGGATTTTTCCTAGAAAACTCAATTATTTCAAATGGAAACATATTGGTTCACTCGGGCAAAAAGATAGAGCATTTTTCCAATAATTGTCATGTTAAAAAAGGAGAGATAATTTTTTAAAAATACCAGTTCATGACAAAAAATACAACAAGAAGCGCAAACAACAAGTACTGACATTATATATAACAATAATTCCATGTACTTAAAACCAACAACGCCAAGGGAAATATGTGAAATAGCCAAAAAAATAAAAAATAAGAACAGTTTTGGAATCGATGAAATTCCCACTAGTATAGTTAAAATCTCGATAGGCGAATGTAAAAACGTTTTATCATATATAATAAATAACTCATTCAAATATGGAGTCTTCCCGGACCAGCTAAAAATAGCGTCAATAAAGCCGCTCTATAAAAAAGGAAATCCTAAATTATTTGAAAATTATAGACCGATTAGTCTGCTCCCGGGCTTCTCAAAGCTTTTCGAAATGGTAATGCATGGGCGAATTCTGTACTTCATGAAAAACTCAAGTTTACTATCTGAAAATCAACATGGATTTCTGAGTGGAAAGTCTACTCAAACAGCTATTTTCGAACTAATCAGAACCGTGTTGCAATATTTAGAGGATGGATGCCTGGCTATTGGTATGTTTCTAGACCTATCAAAGGCGTATGACTGTTTAGATAGGGAAATACTTGTAAAAAAATTAAACCTCTATGGTATTAGGGGAAATGCTCTAAAATGGTTACAATCATATTTAAATGATAGAATATGTAAGTGTTGGAAAGGAGGGGTTTATGTATAGGTCAGAGCCGCTGGGATCAAAATACGGAATTGCACAGGGAGGTATATTGGGGCCCCTCATTTTTGTTATTTTTGTAAATGATTTAATTAATTTGATGGATCCCTCGAAAAGGATCTTAAAGTATGCCGATGATACTTCTTTATTGACAGGAAAAACTAATCTTCCCGAATTATTGGATGCTAGTGAAATGTTCTTCAATGAAGTAAAGTTATGGTTTAGACAAAATGGCTTATTCCTGAATGAAAAAAAAACTGATAGTGTACTATTTAGAACTAAGCTATCAAGAGTCGAAAAACCAGAAAATTTTGAAGTTGGTGAAGTGTCACTACCCTTTTCCAAACAAACTAAGTTTCTGGGGGTTTACATTGATGAGCATTTGGACTGGTCATACCATATTAATACTGTTTCCGGGAAACTCAATTCCGTATGTTATGGCATAAGATTAACCAGCAAGTACATGAATGAAAACACACTTAGAATACTGTATTTCGCCAATTTTCAGTCCCTTATGAGTTACGGAATAATTTTTTGGGGGGCACACTCCCACGCTCAGAATTTATTTGTAATACAAAAAAGAGTAATTAGGATTATCAAAAAAATGAAGTACCTAGAGACTTGTAGAACGACTTTTAAGAACAATGGAATCCTAACGGTGTATGGCCTATACATTTACGAATGCCTATTATTTTTCTTTAAAAACAGACAGCTATTTGGTATCTCTTCTGAACATAAGTATAATACAAGAACCCAAAATGTAAATTACCCTAGGCATCGTCTAACATTAAGTGAGAGAAGCCCACATTATATGTGTTTGAGATTATTTAATAAGCTTCCCGATAATCTAAAGATAATACAGACCGAGAAGAAGTTCAAGCAAAAAATAAAAAATTTATTGATTAGTCTGGAACCATATAGTGTGGACGAGTTTCTGGACATGTAGGGTTTTGGTTTTGAATAGTTCTGAAATTAAATGTTGCGAGGTATAACTTATTAATGTAGGAATTGTAACTTTGTGATTAATGACGTAACCTCAGTGGCGTGTGTATTGTATACATATGTCATGTGAGATTTAATTTGATAAATAAATAAATAAATAAATAAATAAACTTGGTAGGTATCTAGGTACCCATGATGCCATAATGCTAACAAACAAATGAACATAATTACAAATTTAAAATCCGCCATCATTTGGCTTGGTAAACCGTTTAAAGAGTTCACAGCAATCTAGACGAAAAAATAAATATAAGAAGAAAAATGATTTAAAGTGTTGAAAAGTGACGTACAGTTGCATTTGGAATGTTGTTTTGAATCGATATAGCCAAAAATATACTGGGTGCTCCATTTAATAATCAAGAGTTGAGGTCATTTCCGGTTAAACCGGAAGTGATAATATGCGGTCCGTTATGCCATAAAATGCAAAATAGTATCATATACAAAACCACCAAGTTTTATTTCTGTAATTTAAACAATAAAAAAGTTATATGAGTGAGCGTTCCTCCTGAAACACCCGGTATATGCGTATTCGTAATTTTTTTTAATACAAGCAATTTGCACTTAAAAGCATGCTTGGATTATTTCTTATTGATGCGGAATTCCTTCTAATAATTCTTATTTTCTTAACACAGTGGTGGAATCGACAAAATTTTTAAGGCATCCCCATAGAAAAAGTGTAAAGGATTTAGATTTAGGGGATATTTCTCGCCATTTAAGTGCTCATCAATAATATAAGGCCCGATAAAATGATTTACAATAATACCCATCCAGATGTTTATCAATTGATTTTTAATTTGGGTAATTATGTGACGATTCTCTTCAATCAAAAAGTGTAAATTATGAGAGTATACTACACCATCCTTAGATATTCCAGGTTCGTCGGTAAAAAGTAAACATAGTACAAATGTATTATATGCACGCTGCTTCTTCAGGAACCAATTAGCATATGCACTGACAATTTTCATGTATTAAGGGAACAGCTTACTATAATTTGGCAACATCCAGATTTCATACATCATTTTTTGAGTCCTCTGCTATTAAATCCAAAATGTTTTCTTCAATTTCAATAGTGTGAAGAGTTATTGGACGATTGTGTTTAAGGACCGCAAATTGAATAGGTACATAAAATAAATATATGTTTCAAGTAAATTGCGATTAACAGGTTATGTTTGATAACACTGGGAAACAAATTTCAACTTTTTTTTTGTTTCCTGAACAAAACCTATTTTTTTGGATTCAACTGTACCCAAGTAACTAAAAAATACCTATTAAAGATTTTAGTTGGCTCGCAAAAAAAAAATCTCAATTATTTGTTACAAAATTTTAATTCATAGGCATATACAATGGACATACAAAATACAGATAACAATATATTGTTGGTTCAACAAAAGCAACTAAATAGCACATTTTTATCATTGAATCCAAAGTTTAGACACTCATTTTGCGCTTCTTAGCTTGCCTTTTGAAAGCAGCCTCTGGGGCATCTCTCGTAATAGTCCAGCAGTAGTCGGCTAACATCTCACAGTTCCATTTTCCCTGATATCTTCTTTCCATGTTCGAAATATCCTGGTGGAACCTCTCACCGTGTTCGTCACTTACAGCACCACAATTTTCCGGAAAGTAATCCAGATGAGAATCCAGGAAATGAATTTTCAACGACATATTACACCCTAGGTTTTGGTAACACAAAAGAAGTTGGGCAACCAGGTCTTTATAATTTTCTGCTTTTATGTTTCCCAAGAAATTTTTTGCAACCATTTTAAAGGCATCCCAAGCGTCTTTTTCCTTGCCTTCAAGTATGGAATCGAATTGCGCATCTCCGAAAAGTTTCCTAATCTGGGGACCCACAAATATTCCCTCTTTAATTTTAGCGTCACTGATTCTAGGGAACTTTTCTTTTAAATAACTAAAAGCACGGCCTTCTTTGTCCATTGCCTTCACAAAATTTTTCATAAGTCCCAATTTTATATGAAGTGGCGGTAGTAAAATCTTTTCTGGGGCAACTAATGGCGCGCTGGTCACATTTTTCTTTCCTGGCTCAAAAGACTCTCTCGGTGGCCAAATTTTCTTTCTGTAGTGATCCGATCGTGCTCGACTGTCCCATTCGCAGAGGAAGCAGCAGTATTTGGTATAACCTAGCTGCATTCCAAGCAAGATCGCCACAACTTTTAAATCCCCACAAATTTGCCATTTATATCTTTCATATTGTATGGTCTCAAGTAACAATTTCAAATTGCTATATGTTTCTTTCATATGGACTGCATGACCAATTGGGACTGAAGGCAATTTGTTTCCATTATGGAGTAACACAGCTTTAAGACTTACTTTTGAGGAATCAATGAAAAGTCTCCAGTCTTTTGGATCATAGTCCAGATTTAAAGCTGCCATTAATCCCTCAATGTCCCTACAGGCTACCAAATTGTTATCCATGTTAAAAAATGGTGTTAGGTTTTTCTGACGGCTTCGGTACACAGAAACTTTTACTTCATCTTCAAGTAAATTCCATTGTTGCAATCGAGAGGCCAATAGTTCTGCTTTTGTCTTGGGCAGTTCCAAATCCCTTATAAGGTCACTTAATTCACTTTGACTTATTTTGTGAGGCTTTTTACTTGGAAGTTCACAGACAAAATCGGAGTCTTGCGAGGTTGATGGGCCGGCGACATTTTCCGGTACACTACCGTTTGAATCCTCTTGATCATCATCAGAATGAAGGGTATATTCCTGAGGTGGATTAGGTATAGGCAACTCGTCACTATGAGGCACCGGGCGTATGGCGGATTGTAAATTTGGATACTGTATCGCAGACCTTTTTTTCTCTGAAAAGCCTTTTTTGATGGGAGGTGTCAAACAAAAGTAACAGTCAGTAACGTGGTCTTTCGGTTCTCGCCAGATCATAGGAACAGCGAAGGGCATCTTACGGTTTTTTCCACTTAGCCAGCCGCGAATGTTGGACGCACATTTGTAGCAGCAGATATGGGGAGCCCAATTTTTATCCTGGTCTCCAACTTTGCAGCCAAAATACAAGTGGTAAGCCTTTTTTATTAAAGGGCTAAGCGTACGTTTTTGTTTCACAAAAGTCATTTCACCACATATATAACAAAAATGATCCGGCTTATTTACACAAACTCGCGACATGTTGCTCAAAACTCTCTAATTTCTCAAATACGAACAGCTCTCGATCAACTGGTGGTTGAAATACAACTAACTAACAATTTAGGATTTATATTATATGTATTTAAATAAATGTACTAAAATATGTATGTAATAAAGTACACCTGTTATAATAAATCCAGGTATTTCTCATTTAATGGTGAAATTTTCCCATATATTAAGGGCAGGTAGGTAAATTATCATAATTGGGATGGATCTATAAAACCGGAGCCAACTGAGCCTTTTGCAAGACAGATTGTTAATTAGTATAATAAAATAAGTAAGATTTTGCTATTTTGGTCTCGGAAACATTTTTGCTGTTCCCCAGTGTAATTTTTAAAGTGTTTTATTCAAAATGTATTACAAAAAATTCAGCATAATAAACATCTTCGCTGTTCAGAGTTATTTATATCTTTAAATCTTTAAAAATAAATTTATTACAAATTAAGCATTAGGAACGAAAATTATATGAACGAAGTTTAAATTAAATAAATAAAATAGCTTTAATTATCTAACAGTACAGAAACATACCATTTATAGGACAATTTAACTTAACCCAACTACAACAGCATACAGCTCAATTTAATTTTGTGTTGCTTATATTAACATATACTCAACACAGCTCTTTTAATTTCATTTTTATTTGTTAAAAATAAATCTACTTTGTCACGCAAGGAGTCAAAGCTTACACACATGCTGTATATTGGGGATTTATGAAGTATATTTGTATTTGGGGTATGCAGGTAGAACAGATTGGTTTTTGGTCTTAGATGTAGTATCGGAGCATAAAAGTTCATTTAACCAAGTAAATATGATGACTCAACGTAGTTATTACATATTTTATATAATGTATGTATTTGATGATATCTATGTCTGTCTTCAATGGTGTTTATTTTAAATCTTTGAAGTAGTATTTTGCTGTCATAACCCCTTGCAGGATAAATGTTGTTCACTTTATATGCAAGGTATTTTAATAATTTACGCTGCACTGAACCATGTATTTGTCATAGTAGGGGGTCCAGACAACACAGCAATACTCAAGCCTTGATCTTACATAAGCAAAATAGAGAGTTCTAATGGCTTCCACATTGGTGAAATGTTTGCAAACACGAAATATAAATCCTAGCGCCCTTATGGCAGAGTTACAGATATTCTCTATATGCTCCGCAAATGACAGTGTTGTGTCAAACATTACGCCCAGGTCCTTATAGCTATTGCAGGATGATATTGCGTTAGCATTTATATGATATTGATAAATAAGTTTTGTATGTTTTTTAGTAAAAGTCATTTTCTTACACTTGTCTATGTTAAATTCCAAACGGTTGTTCAGGCACCACTCCACTATTCTGTCAATGTCACGTTGCAGCGCATAACAATCATTAATGGTTTTTACGATATATTTTTCCATCATCTGCATATAACAGCATATTGCTTAGCACAACCTGCCATATGTCATTGACAAACAGAGCAAAGAGCAGTGGAGCCAGAACTCCCCCCTGTGGCACACCACTAGTTTGTACAAATGTTTTTGATTTATGCCCATTACACTCTACAAATAAATTTCTATTATATAGATATGATTTTAAGAGATTACTAAATCCCAACATTTGAAGTTTATGCAATAGTAATTGATGATCAACAGTGTCAAATGCCTTTGAGATGTCCATGTATATAATGTCAACTTGACCATGATCATCAAGTTCTTTACTTACAAATTCAGTAGGTTCTGACAGATTGGTTAGTGTGGATTTTCTACTGAGAAACCCGTGTTGATGCGGACTTATTAGCGATCGAGCAGCAAAAATAATTTTGTCAAAAACGCACATCTCAAACAGCTTTGCAAAGTTTGATATCTGTGCAATTGGCCTATAATTTTCTATTTTATTTTTTGACCCTTTTTATGCACAGGACATATTTTAGTATGCTTCCATTTATCAGGAAATTGACATGTTTTTAAAACCAAATTAAATATTAAATACAGGGGATCTACAAAATTATGCCTGCAGTCCCTAAGAATAAGTGCAGAGAGTATGTCAGTCTTTGTTATATGTGATACTGATATACAGTGATTGTTTGAATTAGTCTCCATTTTTTCCTGAGTAGGATTGGTGTCAGTGAAGGCATTACTAAATAATTTGGAAAATGAATTTACTATATCTTCTTTACTGCCCATTTCCTGATTATTGTAGGTTAGCAAAGCGGGCATCTTGCTTGCTTCTTTTTTAGTTTTAACATAAGACCAAATTTTTTTTGGATCATTAATTATTGAGTCTTGAACATGATTTGTATATACCCGGTCCGGTGTGCCAACCTAATTTGTTTTTTGATAATTTTACGTATGTTTATATAATTATTAACATCCTCAGGTGAAGATTTAGCCTTCATTTTTCTCTGTAAAAATGCTTTTCTTTGACATTCTTTATGATGTCTCTATTAAACCACGCGGGATAACTACGCGACTGGTGCCTTAGAAGCGGAACATGAACGTCAAAAGCACATTGCATTCTATCATACAGTATATCTGCAGCTTGATTTACATTTTCACACAAGTTTAAATCTGACCGATCTATATTTGTGATTTCATTATATAAGGCATTAAACTTTGCTTTACGAAAGTTGTAGTTTCGTTGCATTGCGTTTCGCTTAAAGTTCTATTCTTTTTGAGATCGATTTTTATTTGAGTTACTAAAGTAGGATGATGATCATCCTTAGAGACTATTGAAATTGGGCTTCTTATAATGTTAGTAGTGTTGTTAGATAGAACGAGATCTAGACATTTACCATTACTGTTGTTAACCGTGTTATATTGCATAAGGTTTGTAGCATGCATAAAGTTATTTAATGCCTTACATTTAGACTGACTAGAATTTTGCAAATTAGGAATATTAAAGTCCCCCATTATTAGTACCTGTTTATCTAGTCTATTTATGAAAGTTTCCAAAACTTCAAAGAAATTTACATAGGTTTCAGTGTTAGTATTAGGTGGTATATAGACCCCATAATATACATGTGTGCATTACCAATATACATGGGTTTAAGTAGTAATACATCCAATATAAATAATAGATTATAGTTCTAACAGTTCATATACCACATATCAAACCGAGCTCAAACGTAGGTTATTATAATATAAACCTAACATAAAACTTGTAACAACTTTTTAAAAGTTTCTGTTTTGTTTCTGAAAATCACGCACAACACAGAAGTCACAGAACACTGAATTCAAACCTTAGAATGCAAACGATATATCAACCGGTAAAACAGGCTTGTTTTTGAAATGTGAAACTGAAGAGAAAAACAATTAAAGTCCTTTAGTCAACTGCGGCTATGGAATTGAAATCTGTCTGCTCCTCTGTCACCGATTCCATGGATATATATATGATTTATATACTTCAATAAAATCTGTAATTACTTGTTTCGACCAGTACCTACTATCCGCCATGGTACACACGTTATATTATAACTTTTTTTATTTTAAAAGTATGATCACTGTTGTCGTTTTCCATTCACACGCTCCAAATATAAAATTTCTGGCCAGCGCACCGACAAAAAAGGGTTCAACATCCTTTTACCGCAGCTTCAATCTACACACGAATGCACTGGTTTCGCGCATGCGCTTCCGCGCGGGATTTGGATAGCTTATGGCAGCGTTTCTCAAACACAAACACACAATTTTAGATGGTACACATAAAAATATAATAAAATAACATTTTTTTGGCAAGAAAAGGTAATTAAAAGAAATAGCAAAAAGTTCTATAGGAAACGGTAGCCTGCCGGTACATAATTTTAAAATATCCCATGCATTGACATAAACATCCCTTTGCCCCACAGTAACCTGAATCATAGTAAAGTGCATTCCTTCCACTGAGTATTGTGATGACCACGAAAAAAGACTTTACGCGATTTTCTTAAAAATAAATATGGAATAAAATTCGGAATAAAATTAGAATAAAAATTTATTAAAATATTATCAGATTCGGAAAAATTAGAATTTTATAAAATTTATGAAGAAAAATATTTAAAATAAAATTAAAAATAAATAAAAATTATTTAAATAAATTTCAAAATTATTTAAATAATTAATTAGATTAAAAAGAATTTTTATCAAAAATTAAAAAAAAAAAAAAAAAAAAAAAAATCGGAATTATTTGAAAAAATGTCAGAAATTCTTCTAAGTTCAGAAATCGGAAAAATCTCAATAAAAATTCAGGAAAAATCGGGAAAAATCAGGAAAAATCAAATTAATGTTGAAATCAATTATAGAAAAATTTTAAAGTAAAAACTCACGTTTATTTCCAAAAAAGGAGAATAATCCAGAAATTGCACAACACTTCAAATTCCACTTAATCACCGCACTTGGTCAGGAGAACCGATTAGAAACGCGAGCGCGGACAGGACATAACTGACCAGAGAAAAATGCGCGGTGACCGACGAAACCTACCCCCTCTCCTTAAACGAAAGGGTTTTCACCCCCATTTCTAATACGTCGACGCGAAATTAACCGAATGAATGTGGAAACGGTCAACCAATAAACGAAGGTGTTCGAAAGGGGTCTAATGATGCAACCCTATGACTCATCGTCCCCCAGGGAGGACGCGTGGGTCGAATTCCTAGAAATAAAAGGGGAAATGAACACCTGTGACCTAAAAGAGGAGAAATTAAGCGACTCTCGCTCTTAAAGACCGATAAATAATCGAAAATTGACACTTATTCGCGGAAATAAGATGACTCATAGGCAATACGACTGTCGCAGGGGAAAATTGGGATGGAAAAGTGGGCTGAAAATCGGATATAAAAGCGCAACATTTCCGTGCTAAAACCAGTTGACAGTTGACGAACAAGTGCAAAGGCGGAAAACTCGGAATCTAAGTTACGCGAAAGGAATAACCAGTGAAAAAGTGAAAGTGTTTTAATTGGCAAAAGAAAATAATGCCAGAAGTTATTGTGAATCAAGTGTCAGAAAATTCTGAATTCTGGTAGAAAAATAAATTTAAAAGTATTTAAATTCGAAGTAAGTGTTTATGGCCAAAAAGATAGTTGAATCCGCTGTAACAAAAGTTGTTAAAATAAGTTGACTCCGTAATAGTATAAGAATTGTGTTGTCTGAAGGTTTTTAAGGTTTTTCCGAGATTTTGAGAGTGTTGTCTCGTATCCGGAAAACCGTAAATTAAGATCGTGAATCTTGTGGAAAATTATTAAGAAATAAAACAAGTGTATGTTAAAACTTAATAGTGTGTTTTTGATTGACCAGGAGACCAGGATTAAATAGTCTCGAGTTAATAACAACAAATAGGCAAGTGCAAATTAATTTATTTTGGGAATAAATTAAAGAAACGTAGTCAGGTTCTGCTAGCACAGGAATCTTCCGAATCTCGCAAAAGTTTTATATTATAGCCACCACCCTGTATTAAGAATTTAGACCGCTCGGATTCAAAACATCAACCTGCGATATCGAACGTGAACTGGTAACAGGTGCATCGACGATATCGTTTCCCTTTAAAAATACAGAGTGCGCCCAATAACAAAGGCAGGGCACGCTTTAGGTGGGCTGGGTGCTATAACTGGTGTCAGGTGTGGGGTTATTGTTATTTGTTTCTGGATTTTGGATTTTCCGGAACAAAAATAAATAGAAGATTCCTACTTGAGGATACCACCGCAGAAAGTGCTCCAAAATGACGACTACAAATACAACGACCACGACAACCACAGGAACAGCCACAGGATCAAGCCCTCGAGTTCCTGCAAGCCATGGAAACATCATGATAGGTTTGGATTCATTACCGACCTACGATGGAACAACGTCAGTAGATGACTTTTTGACAATAGTAGAAGGAACAGGAACACTTGCAAATTGGACAGACACACAATTGGTAGCTATTACGTTTTTAAAATTAAGAAGTAAGGCCAAACAGTTTATAGATTCCGAGCCGAAATTAAGAGATACAAAAAGTTGGGTAACACTTAAAGAAGGATTAAAGGATCAATTTAAAAGGCAGTATGTAAAAGGAGCCGCCATGAAAAATTTTATAGAGTGCAGACAAAGGTCTGGAGAAACTTGTAGGCAATATTTGACGAGGTTAAAATTATTAGGTAACCGAACAGTAACTTTAACAGGAGACCCTGTACACGACGATCCCATTATAAATAAATTAGAAGAAGACATTACCACACAGTTTACTTTAGGATTGATGATGCCCATAAAACAAAGGGTTTTGTCAGGAAATCCCCAATCGTTAGATGAAGCGTTAAAAATAGCCGAGAGAGAAGAAAGCATCGAAAATTTAATACATCCTTTTCGAGGAAAAGAATGCAGACTGGTGACCAGCACAGCAACTACGGATTCTAGGAATTATAACAACATGAGAAATAATCAATGGAAATGTACCAAGTGTCAAAGAAAAGGTCACACAGCAAACTATTGTTGGGCGAAAGATTCGAAAAATAATTCATCAGGAAACTGTGGAGGTCAAAATAGTAAGGAATGGCAAGGAAACAATGTTATGAAGAAAGGACCTGACAGGAGATGTTATAACTGTAAGGAAATTGGACATTTTGCCAGGACATGTCCTAGAAACAGGACGAATGCCGTTCAGAAAAGACCAGAGTTAAATGGGAACGCAGCCGAATTTCAACCCCTGAATTCGACTGCCATAACCCAGGCAAATTGGGATTAAATAAGTCGTTAAACGTAGGGATATTTACGTGCTCAAAGCAAGGAATTCCAAAACCATGCAGCGTCATCAAGGTAAGAATTGATGGTAAGCCATACCTCGCTTTGATCGATTGCGGAGCCGTTGTATCCCTAATCAAACCTGAAATTGCTCAGGGGGTCGTAAATAAGTCAAATATTAGTTTAGTAGATATTCAGGGAAATAGGATACCTACAGCAGGAGTAGCAGAAGTATCGATAGAATTTCCGGAGAATATAGAGATTCAGCAGGAATTGGTTGTTATAGAAACGTATAGTTTCCAGGCGGATATTCTTTTAGGAATGGATTTTTTGAGAAAATATGGAGTCAAGATAGACTGGAGCAACAATTGCATGTATGTATTTGAAAGTGTCATACCTATGATGGAGGAACAAGGCACGGATGAAATGGAAGCAAGACTTGCTTGGTTGGAAGCTGAGGTAAAAGAAATTAAGGAGAGGTATTTGGAAAAGAAAAATGGAAATAAAGACAAAAGGATTGTATCACAAGCTAATTCAATGGATAGTCCTGCGTTACTACCAATAACGCCAGGATATAGTTTTCAAGTGATTGGTAGTCATTTGGATTCTAGTGATAATCAACAAACAAGGAAAATTGGAGAAGTTTGTGTACCATCTAGGAATACTGCAGATTCCAAGAATATTGTAGCGATAAGAAATTCCAAAGATCTCCTAGAAAAGAACCGAGCTTCCAATGAATTTTTGGATGGGAATGTGTCCCAGGACTTTGGAAAAATGAGAGTTTCCAAGGAAATTTTGGATGGGAGAGTGTCCCACGATTTTGAAAAAAGGAGGGTTTCCAGAGAATTTTTGGATGGGAATGTGTCCCACGATTGTGAATGGAAAAGAGTTTCCAATGAATTTTTGGATGGGAGAAGATCCCACGATTTTGAAAAAAGGAGGGTTTCCAGTGAATTTTTGGATGGGAATGTGTCCCACGATTTTGGAAAAAAGAGAGTTTCCAAGGAATTTTTGGATGGGAATGTATCCCAGGATTTTGGAAAGAAGAGAGTTTCCAGTGAATTTTTGGATGGGCGAGTGTCCCAAGGATTTGAAGAGAGGAGATCTTCAAAGGAGTTGTTAGAAAGAAAAGTTTCTAAGGAATTTGTAAATGTTAGTACTCAGACCAAAGAAGTGGTTGAGAAGAAGTTTTCAAGGGAGAAAACGGAAGGAGAAAATTTGTTGAAGGAAAACATGGAAGAATTATTTACAGAGGTAGAACAAAATAGTGCAATAATTTCTGTGCTTGAAGACTTAGTCATACCTCCAATGACTCAAGCAGTTTTTCCGGCGAACTTGAAAGGACTAGCGAAAGTTTCTACACCATTCATGGTTTTAGAACCAAGTGACGGGGTGCCGACAGGGTTAACCGTCGCCCGAATGCTATGTAAAACGAGTAAAACTATTCCGATGAGAGTTGCGAATGTAACGGAGAGAGAAATAAAGTTAAAAAGAAGAATGATTATTGCAAATGCGTATGAGACTGAACTCAAGGAAAATGAAAAAGAAAATGGAAAAATTTCCGTCAGGAAATTAAGGGAACAAGAAGTAGAAGCGAAAACACGATGCGGAAGACATAATAAAAAGAAAAACAGAAAGGAATTTCAATTGGGAGACTTAGTTTATTTATTCACGCCAGCAATCACAGGTAAAAAGTTAGCTAAAAAGTTTTATAATAAATGGAGCGGACCGTATAGAATTATAGAAAAGAAAGGTCCCGTTACTTTTAAAATAAAGGCACCAGGAGAGAAAAAGGAACAAATGGTACATGCGGATCGGTTAAAACCATGTAAGGAAACCGACGTTTTCAGAGAAAGAGTGAGGGTAAAACAGGACGAAAATATGGAAGAAGGTACTGAGAAAATAGAAAATAATGATCAGATAGAAGGCGAAGAGGAACGCAATGATCTAGAGGAGAACGAGCGAGTTCAGGATAATATTGAAGAATTTATAAATTTTGGTAGGGAGAATGAACCCTTAACTATGGTAGAGGAAGAAGACGAAGAGGAGAGCGATGAAACGCAAAATGAAACAGAGGATTCATCTGAAGAGGAACCAGAACCAGTAATTCCAGAGCCTAGGCGCACGCGCACTAGAGAAATTCGGATGCCTCGAAGGTTCCTAGATTACGAGATAGATTAAATAATATTATTACCGGAGTCAACTAGAATAGGAAATATTAGTTAGAAATAAACATAGAGTAACATAGTGTTTGTTACAGAAAGGAGAATTTTGAAATGGAGAAAAAGAGAATTAATGGAATAATCCTCATTATTGCTATGATGCAGATGTTTGATGCTAATTTGATAGCATACGATTGTAGAAACCGTATACGAATATAACGGCAATTTAATTAAAGGATGTTAGTAATTGCCCAGATCCGGACTCGGGATATTTTAAAGAGGATATTCAAATTATAGAGCGAAAGAAGTTCGCATATGTGAATGTATATTCATGTTTAATCGAAATAAATGCATTGTGGAGCGTTTATACGAAGTTAGTGCAGAAGAATGCCGAAAACGCATGTTTTCGAAAGTTTAATGGATTAAACGGACATGATTTAAATAAATTAAATATAGAAGAAAATAAACAATGGAGTAATGAAAAACAAACCAGATGTGTTTAGTGAGTATATTTTAATTATTAAGGACCACCTACCTTTATACAGGAAAAAGGAAAGAAACCAAACATATAATTCAGGACAATACCGTTCCTGCCATCTACCGCCAGAGCGTGATACGATCACTACAGAGAACGAACTAGATGAGAAAGCGAATCAGGCGACAGCCCCTGAAATCAATACGCAGAGCTGAAATGGCGTGGAAAGGAAAATCGATAACGACTCACTACCGACATCTAGGTTAAGGAACATTAAAATTATGTATAGTCAGATAGAAAACCAGAAGAGAAGAAGAAGTAAAGATAGGATAATTAAATAGAGGGCACTACCTATATGTATACGAAAATTTCAAAAGAAGGAACTCATTAGTTCCGCCAAAAAAGGACTTCCGTTCAACGGATAATTAATAAGGTAAAAGGGTATTAAGAAAAGTATACAACAGATGTTACGAGGGATAATGAAGAAATGTTAATGACATTTAAAGTTTTAATTAATAGATAAAATCGGGAAAAGAAAAGGCTTAAAGACTAAATAAGTGGACAATAAGATCAAAATTTATTTTTAAAAAGGGGTTAAAGAAACATTTATGGACTTAAAGTTCCACCCTAACTGGTTATATAAGAGAACTAAGACAAAGACTGGACCAGTTTAAATCTACTCGCGTGAGTGTCGTCATAAAACAAAGAAAATTCAAAGTGTGAACTAGGAAAAATATAAAAATAAACAGTACGTCGGACTTTGTGGGAAAATAAATACGTGTTTAAAACTAAACGGAGACTTAAGCAAAAGTGCGGAACGTGATCGAGCCAATTGACTTTAAAATTAATACGTGAAAAATGATTTGGCTAACCCTGTTCGTGTCATATGCCCGAATGGCTGTTGGAAACAGGCCACTCGTAAATCAGTTACTGCGTCTGGCCATCTACCACCTTAATGATTTATACAGACAACTTGGAGGCAATGCACCAGTGGATGATGAATTCATCCCTCTCCGAGCAGCCGTGACGTTATGGATGGGACTCTTGCACACGGAATACCAGGCCTTCCGAACTGAATGGGCAAGGGCATACGAACAAACTTACAACCCAAACCTTTGTGACTGCCCGAGTTGTAGGCCAGTAGCCATGACCAACGATTTACTGAACATCGGCAATTTTTGGCAGTTTTTAATTCAGCATGGTATGACTCCCTGCCCATGTCAGGAGTGTGCACAACGAGCGAGAGAGCCCACATTAACGCCAATGAGTTTGATCCCGGAAGTCCACGACGCCGAACCACAACATGTAGAAGAGGTAAATAGCGAGTCCTCTCTCAGCATGACGGTTAGTCAACATCTGGAGGAACAACAACCTTCCCCAGCACCAGAGAATAACCAACCCCTATCCCCGGAAGAAGAAGCCTTGGTAGGCAGAGTGACTGCTACCGAAGCTTGGGTTCAAACAACCATAAGACCACAGCCACTTATGGAGGCAGCAGAGCCTCAACCCTCGACCTCAACCCTACAGCAGGAGCCCGAGACAGAAGAATATGACATCCTGTATATGGATAAATTAAAAATGACACTAAAAAGGAGACGCCCAGAGGCAATAAAAACGGAAAAAGATTACGAAAATTTGTAACGGGAGGTAAATTTTTATTAAAATAGTTATGTTAACGATAAGACATTAGGTAAGAGTAAATTTTTGAATAAGGAATTAATTGTATGTCATTTAATAATAATTAAAAAGGAAAAGAAATGTGAAGGAAACGAGAATTCACTAAGTTTAATTGAATTATTCAAAAATTTAAATCATTCATATTAACAAACTTTAGTAGCAATTAAGTTAGTTACGTAGTTAATATTAAAACAAAAAAATTTTTCCGAAAACAACAAAAGTTATATTGTATAATTAACTAGAATGAGTTAAACTAGTCACTAATGTGGAAAACTAAGGAAAATTAGTGAATATATAAAATTTTAGAAGGTTGGTAGGCATATGGTTTAGAAATTTCAGTAAAAATAATTACAATTAAAAAAACAGTCAAACGAGAAAAGTTCAAATAAACAAGAGAAACCATATACCTAAAATACCTCAATTAGTATAGAGATGCTCATAAAGATAGGTAATCTAGGGTAGCATCCCTTTAAAAAGGTTAACAACCGTAAGAGCCATAAACACTCGCTTTCATTGTAGCCACTTTCACCGATGAAGTGTAAACTCTGTGACAGTCAATGGCCTATATACCGTGACCTAGTAACCGAGATTGATAGGGGTAACGGTATTGGGAAAGTTTTATTAAATTATCTTCAATAAGAAGATGAATTTAATGTTAAGGAGGGAGAGGTGTGATGACCACGAAAAAAGACTTTACGCGATTTTCTTAAAAATAAATATGGAATAAAATTCGGAATAAAATTAGAATAAAAATTTATTAAAATATTATCAGATTCGGAAAAATTAGAATTTTATAAAATTTATGAAGAAAAATATTTAAAATAAAATTAAAAATAAATAAAAATTATTTAAATAAATTTCAAAATTATTTAAATAATTAATTAGATTAAAAAGAATTTTTATCAAAAATTAAAAAAAAAAAAAAAAAAAAAAAAATCGGAATTATTTGAAAAAATGTCAGAAATTCTTCTAAGTTCAGAAATCGGAAAAATCTCAATAAAAATTCAGGAAAAATCGGGAAAAATCAGGAAAAATCAAATTAATGTTGAAATCAATTATAGAAAAATTTTAAAGTAAAAACTCACGTTTATTTCCAAAAAAGGAGAATAATCCAGAAATTGCACAACACTTCAAATTCCACTTAATCACCGCACTTGGTCAGGAGAACCGATTGGAAACGGGAACGCGGACAGGACATAACTGACCAGAGAAAAATGCGCGGTGACCGACGAAACCTACCCCCTCTCCTTAAACGAAAGGGTTTTCACCCCCATTTCTAATACGTCGACGCGAAATTAACCGAATGAATGTGGAAACGGTCAACCAATAAACGAAGGTGTTCGAAAGGGGTCTAATGATGCAACCCTATGACTCATCGTCCCCCAGGGAGGACGCGTGGGTCGAATTCCTAGAAATAAAAGGGGAAATGAACACCTGTGACCTAAAAGAGGAGAAATTAAGCGACTCTCGCTCTTAAAGACCGATAAATAATCGAAAATTGACACTTATTCGCGGAAATAAGATGACTCATAGGCAATACGACTGTCGCAGGGGAAAATTGGGATGGAAAAGTGGGCTGAAAATCGGATATAAAAGCGCAACATTTCCGTGCTAAAACCAGTTGACAGTTGACGAACAAGTGCAAAGGCGGAAAACTCGGAATCTAAGTTACGCGAAAGGAATAACCAGTGAAAAAGTGAAAGTGTTTTAATTGGCAAAAGAAAATAATGCCAGAAGTTATTGTGAATCAAGTGTCAGAAAATTCTGAATTCTGGTAGAAAAATAAATTTAAAAGTATTTAAATTCGAAGTAAGTGTTTATGGCCAAAAAGATAGTTGAATCCGCTGTAACAAAAGTTGTTAAAATAAGTTGACTCCGTAATAGTATAAGAATTGTGTTGTCTGAAGGTTTTTAAGGTTTTTCCGAGATTTTGAGAGTGTTGTCTCGTATCCGGAAAACCGTAAATTAAGATCGTGAATCTTGTGGAAAATTATTAAGAAATAAAACAAGTGTATGTTAAAACTTAATAGTGTGTTTTTGATTGACCAGGAGACCAGGATTAAATAGTCTCGAGTTAATAACAACAAATAGGCAAGTGCAAATTAATTTATTTTGGGAATAAATTAAAGAAACGTAGTCAGGTTCTGCTAGCACAGGAATCTTCCGAATCTCGCAAAAGTTTTATATTATAGCCACCACCCTGTATTAAGAATTTAGACCGCTCGGATTCAAAACATCAACCTGCGATATCGAACGTGAACTGGTAACAGGTGCATCGACGATATCGTTTCCCTTTAAAAATACAGAGTGCGCCCAATAACAAAGGCAGGGCACGCTTTAGGTGGGCTGGGTGCTATAGTATATTTAAGATTAATGATAGAAAATAATGTTTCTAAAGAGTTTATATTATTTTCACTATAAAATAAATATTTCTAAAATAGCAAAACAAGAATAAAGAGTATCAAGGAAAATGGTTACTGCTGTCATATGAAATCAATTTTGCGGTTACAGGTAGGCCCACACTTTCATTTGTTTATGGCGAATTATAACACACGCCTACTTGGTCAAATTAAAAAGTTTTCACACTGATCTAATGAAGCATTTTCTATCAAAAGTTTAAAATAATACCAAGCAGGAATCGATTAGAATCGTTTCAAGAGGAAAGGGTAGTTAAATCGTAACTAATTAAGAATACCGTTTTTCGTAAAATATATTCAACGTAACAAAGTCAAAAATTCAATGTTACAAATAAGTTTTATATAAAGTTCTAACCTTATTTTGGCCCAATATACTTAATACCTAATTCTTGACCACACTTTTTAGGACACCCTATATATGAAATATCTATGGAAAATCATTTCCTAATCACCTGAATATACTTTATACAATAATGTGTATACAATGAATGATAAAATTCTATTACTATATATTTATAATTCGGCGCTCGGAGAAAATCTGTTTATTATATTTTGGCCTCATCTCGTAAATAAACCACTGTAGTATCTCTTACTACGTGACATTCCACACACTTGCTACGCAGAAAATCAATATTTCTGGGTACCTCTTCCCTCTTCGCACCACCATTATATGCCCGAACAAACCCGTACTTGTGTTGACTGTGTTCCGATGCCTAGAGATCGTAATCGGAGTAGAAGTAGGAATAGGAAGAAAATACATAGGGATGAAAGTTTGGATAGGCCTTTGAATATAGAACGAACGTTCGTTTTATAGGCCTTTGAATATAAAACGAGCGTTTGTTTTATATTCAAAGGGATAGGCAGATAGCAGAATTACAAAAAGGAATTGACAGCTTAGAACAAACAAAAAGCAGTAGTCGAAGCCGTAGTCGTAGCTCTCTTCGGCTACCTAGCAGTCCCTGGGCGCCAAGCAGTGAGGATAGGTCAAATCCTATAATACCCATACCGAGTAAGTATACCTAATTACACCATGACGTCATGGCAGAATTTAGGTACTTTACTATGACAGGTTTTTTCTGGTAACGTTACTAGAAAACACCTTAGCAAAATTCCTGTTTGTGATAACAGAAGACCAACGTGGTACTCTACTTAGTTTAAGCTGAGAACGTTCTTAGTTTATAACTATTGTCTTCTCTTCCCTTCCTGGATGATGAAGGGGAGGGCGGGGAAATTTCCGCTGAGGATATTTTCCCAAATGTCGAACTTGACAGTGAAGTATTGTCGCTGCTAGGAATGGATGTTTCCCTCAAAACCCCATTTGCCCCCCTCCAGAAGGATTTAGCCTCTAGATGGGAAGTCATTATTAAGAGTAGTCTGGAGGGAAAAGAGCGTTTAGACCTTGTTAAGAAGTACGTAGTGCCCGAAAACTGCCAGATGCTTGCTCCCCCAAAGTTAAATCCAGTTTCACTAGCCGCATTAACTCAGCTAGTAGCCCGCCGTGATGCTAGATTAACGGGACTACAGACACGTGTCTGTTCGGCTACTATCGCTATTGACCAAGTCATGACAGCAATATTAAGAAAAGGAGGGGGAGGAGCAAATCTGACTCATATCCAAAGGATGAGTGACGTCGGCAGGCTAATAGCGGACATTATACATAATGAAACCACATCTTGTGGAGAGCTGGCAGCTGTAACCCTTAATAAAAATCTTAAAAGTACCTTTAGGGGCAGCACCAGTGGATACGTGGCTTTTTGGGAAGACCTCGAAACTCGCGTAAAGATCTCAAAGGAACTAGCGCGCTCTAGGCCGGAATTAAAACCCCAAAAACCTACAAGAGTTCAACAATAACTTTAAACTCGAGAGGTGCCCCTCAAGCAACTCAGGGAGGCAAGCAGGGTGGACCAAAACTGACCCAAATAAATGTTCCCTATCTCCTACGCCCATTACAACGATAGAAAGAAAGGAGAGCATGGATGCAGGATGCCCAAGAAACAAAGCGAAATATCATCGTTAACTGAGAAGGTGGGTGGTAGACTAAAATACTTTCATAAGGAGTGGTGCACTTTTACAGCGCAACCTCAAGTTTTGTCATATATCATCGGATATAAAAATACCTTTTGCAAAACGACTCACGTAAGCCACTGAGCCTAGGGGACCAACGTGGTCTCTTATGGAACATAAAGAAATAGAGTCATCTATTGTCAAACTGCTATCAAAAAATTGTATTTCCAAGGTTAAGCATAGTAAGGGCCAATAATTGTCTAATATTTTTTTTAACACCCAAACCTGATGGCTCCAAACGATTAATCCTTAACCTAAAGTCATTAAATAAATATATTCCAGTTAAACACTTTAAGTTAGAGGATTACCGAACAGTGTCCAGGTTAATATCACAAGACTGCTTTATGGCTACTTTAGATCGGAAAGACGCTTATTTTTTTGGTCCTAATAGATAAAACACATTAAAAATATTTAAGGTTTAGGTTTACCAATATAACTGTTTACCTTTTGGTCTTAACTGTGCCCCACTTGTGTTTACTAAATTACGCAAGCCAGTAATTATTATGCTGAGGAAAAATGGCCACCTTTCAGTTCTTTACCTAGATGACTTTCTCATCCTAGGAAATGATTTTTCACAGTGTGAAAATACTATTGTCGAAACTTCCAACTTATTACAATCATTAAGAGTTATTATTAACTACTCAAAAAGTTTCTTACTACCCAAAACATTTGTAAATATCTTGGTTTTGTTTATAATACCAGGGATAAGTCAATACCTCTACAGCTGGAGAAAAAAGTAAAAATAGTTAAACTATGTAAGGAATTTTTACGGATAGAACGGTGCAAAATACAAAAATCTGCCAGATTTATTGGCATACTTACATCCGCCTGCCCTGCTGCGCGATGTAGTTGGATCTACACAAAATTCTTTGAAAGAGAGAAGTTTCTAGCCCTTAAAAATTCAAAGGGAAACTATAACGCGGTTATGCATATCGCATTTTCTTTAACTGCCGATTTTAACTGGTGGTCACATAACACTCTTGGCTCCTAGAACTGAATATCGGGAAAAAATTTTGCTTTAGAAATATTCTCGGATGCCTCTAAAATGTTTCACAAAAAATTTATACAACTGCTATGTACTTCTCAGGATTGATAATACTACAGCCATAGCATATATTTACAGGATGGGCAGTGTACAGTTTCCACTATTAAACAGGTTAACCAGAATCTTTGGCAGTGGCGCAAAAAACATTTTTGTATTTGCTTCGTATATAAGCTCAGAAAATAACTTTGAAGCGGACATAGATTCACGAAATTTAAACATAAAGACAGAGTGGGAGCTTAATATTAATAATATACATTTTAAACGAATTGTAGGAATATTTAAAAATCCCATAATCGATCTTTTTGCCAGTCGACAAAACAATAAGTGAAATTTTTTTTTGTTTCATGGTTGAGATATCCTGATAGCTATGCCGTTGATGCCTTTATGTTAAAAACGCCTTTTACTTTTATGCCTTTCCACCTTTTTCATTACTCCCTGCGATGCTGAAAAAGGTAATAGATAACCAAGCAAACGGAATAGTAGTTGCGCCTTATTAGATCTCTCAGCCCGGGTGCCCTCTTTTTACATACTCCCACCACATAAATACCTTCTTGCGTCATTTGACAGGACTCCCCATTCATTGTGGCAGAATCTTTCCCTGAATGTCGCTTCCTTATTAGGGAAGCTCTCAGGAAAAGAAAAGTTCCAGAATCATGTATAACTATATACACTGTGGTGGCAGTTCTACAAATCTCGTGCAGTTTTTTTTGTTATTAGTGTACCGCTTGAGCTGGAATTTTTAGAATTTTTAGGTATACAGTTTGAAAGAGGCATCTCATACAATTCTACGTCAATTCTTATAGATAGGCAATAGCACTAATTGCTGAGTCTGATCTGTCAGCCGATCTTAGAATAAAGCGTTTTTTCAGGGGGCATATGCATTAAGGCCAATGCTTCCCAAATACTCGACTACCTGGGACCCCGCAATACTCTTAAATTACGTTCGGCAGTGGCCACACAATAACTTTAGAAAACTTAACTCATAATGTAGTGGTTCTTTTAGCATTGGACACAGGGCAAAGGGTACAAATCTTGGCTAGCATAGAATTTTTAAAAATATTGTCCAAACATCAACAGAAATGACAATTAACATAACAAAAAGATTAAAAAGATTAATCACATCCACTCTTATTTTGCCGTTTTTTCACAAGGACTTGTGTTTGCAAAGCTACTCTTGTATACTTAGATAAGACAAAATAATCTCGAAACAAGGAAATTATTAGCCTTCTGCTAACGTATAAAAAACCAAGTAATGCTACCTCACAGACGATTAGTAGATAGCTGAAAACAATTATATCGAAAAGTGAGGTGGATACAGCAGTATTCACAGCACATACCACTAGGCATGCGCCAACATCTGCAGCCACTCGAAATGCAGTAAATGTCGATGTAATAAGATTATCAGTGGGGTGGACTGATAAGTCAAAAGTTTTTCCACAATTTGATAATCGCCCACTGATAACTAACAATAAATTTTTATGTTCCGCTTTGAGTTCCTAGTATTTTGTTATATATTTAATGTGTTCTATTTTATATTCATAAGGAATAAGGAAATATTGACCATTTTTGTTTCTATGAAACTACATTTTGATTGGAAATGTTACCCTTATGGGCGTAAGCGCAAGAGTATCAAACAAAAATAATTTGTTAATATTAAAATTGTGTGCTCACCTTTTGTAGTTTCACAACCTTTTATGTTGAGTTATATAAATGATTGTTGCATTAGCTTTAAACATCTACAGTGGTTTATTTACGAGATGAGGCCAAAATATAATTTATAGATCAAACGAACTTACCTGAAGTGAAGTTCGATCTTAATTATATGTAGGCCTCATCGAAGTAAATAACTCCCGCCCAACCCCTTTTTCTTTGGCTGTCTCACTACCCCTAAGATGCAACAATAGGCTTTAAAGAGACTGGAGCATATAATGGTGGTGCGAAGAGGGAAGAGGTACCCAGAAATATTGATTTTCTGCGTAGCAAGTGTGTGGAATGTCACGTAGTAAGAGATACTACAGTGGTTTATTTACTTCGATGAGGCCTACATATAATTAAGATCGAACTTCACTTCAGGTAAGTTCGTTTGATCTATAAAGTTTTATTTATTTATTTTTTCCTGTATACGGCATCTTCAGGTGCTTAGGAAATGGTTTTCCATACATATTTAGAAGTAATGATAAAACACTTAAAATTATCTAGTACTTATTTATCCGATAAGCTGGGACTTTTTATGATTAGTATAAACAAATAAGTGCCATTATTCCAAACATAAGTGATTTGTTGGTTTACTTAGAAGAAACGGTGAGTGATTGTTTTCATTTTGGTTATTTGGTGAAAATATAAGTATAGTTTCAAACTATACTATATATAGTATATATATAGGTATATAGTTTGCTAGTTTAAGAATTTGTTTCGGAAACACTTTCCGGACTATTGCTGCGTGTGTGGTAGAAAGTCTAACAAAAGAAACTTTTTTATCCTTCATTTTATCGAAATAATTCACTTTTGCTAAAAAGATTTGCTTAGTTAAGATCCTCCCTAGCCATAGTCGAATATCCGAAATATTTTACAGAGTGGGCGAAAAATGTGAAATTGATCTACGAATAAAATACTCTTATGTCTAAAACTACATGAAAATGCCGTTTTGAAGCTCTTTCTAGAATTATGTACTCTCTCTAAACATGCTGACGAGAAACCGCCACTATATAATTAGGTCACTTTACAACAAGACAAAATATAAAAACAATGAGTTAGATTACCGAAGTAATCGAATACCTACATGATTTAATAAAGTCATAACTGTATAAAACAACTGCCAAATTTCTGCTGTACCACTATAATTTTCGATACATCGTTCTAGGGCTTGTTCTCTCATTGCAGCTTTGCATTATTCTGTCTCGTAGAATTTCAGCACTTTCAGGTCTATCTCGCTAGGCAATACCTTTACACTTAGCTCTTTTCGCGCGATTTTAAACGGTACGTGCCAATCCCGCGTGCCAGCGATGCTCCAAGTGGATGTCAAATTTACATTTAGATTGGGAAAGAGTGTAAGTGAAAAGTTAGCTAATAGCTTTACACTTACACTCTTTCATGTGGTATTACCATAAGCCAGCGTTTCTCAAACTTTTTTGACCACGGACCCCTTTTGATACTAGAATTTTGTTGTGGACCCCCAGCCGCTCACTACATTAGTACAGAATTAATTCTGGAATAGGAAGTCATGCCTTTTACCTTTAGTTAAAAATAATTTTTATTCAAATATTATTATTTTTCACAAATCAAAAATAATTAATAAGCAAAAATCTGAATAATATATCACTGGCTGCAGCAAATGTACTTAGTGAGATGGATAGTTCTGCTTTCTTCTTCTTCCACGCAGCTATGTTATATTGGGCTTAATTTGAAGAAAGCTGCAGCCTTATATACTTATCTGGTTCGGCATTAAGTCGATTACGATATTTTGTTTTTGTGACATTTTATTCCGACTTAGCTATTTGCGGACCCCTAAGTAACTGCTCGCAGACCCCAGTTTGAGAAACGCTGCCATAAGCTATCCAAATCCCGCGCGGAAGCGCTTGCGCGAAACCAGTGCATTCGTATGTAGATTGAAGCTGCGGTAAAAGGATGTTGAACCCTTTTTTGTCGGTGCGCTGGTAAGAAATTTTGTACGTATTTGGAGCGTGTGAATGGAAAACGACAATAGTGATCATACTTTTAAAATAAAAAAAGTTATAATATAACGTGTGTACCATGGCGCATAGTAGGTACTGGTCGAAACAAGTAATTACAGATTTTATTGAAGTATATAAATCATATATACATATATATATATATATATGTTAAATCACTATCACTTCAAATAACTTTTTAAAAAATATTTTATTTTTTAATTACACAATACAAAATTCAAATGGACATAATAACGGTCTGAAGTTAATGAATAATTTAATATGGTTTACATCGGTTTTTATAGACAAAATATATGATTATTCAGCTACTTCAAGTTGTTATAATTGCAACATGAGGTAGTTGATTACATAAAATATATGGTGTATTGAATTATGCTGACATGACATCGGGGTTACTTGTGGTCAACGCTTGCACGTGGCTAGGTGACATATAACAACTCCCCCTTTAATAAAAAAGTCGGTGCATCGCAACGACTTTTAACGTCTATATGTGGACTGGAGTTCCAATGGTTCTTCTTCCAGAGTTTCATCGATAGGACGTGTGTTGGGTCGTCTCTTTGGCATCAGGTTCCGAAGCTTCTGATGGACTGTTTCTCTAGACTTAGGTACCGGAGGTGGTGGTGGTCCAGAATTGTCGTTTGTGATAGCTAATCCTATTCTCGTGTGTCTTTTACGTCTGCATTTGCATAAGATGTAAAGAACCATTAAGGCAACTATCATGGTTATGGTGAAGATTGTGAACCAATGTACATGTTTGTTTACAAAAGGCTCGTTGATCAGCTTGTCCAGCTCATCAGAATATTGATTGAGCTTGTGTTGTGCGATATTGAGGTCTTCTACGTTGATATTGTTTAATTTTAGTGGTTTCAGGTTCGGAATGTGTGGCTTATCAGGAAGATGCTTGCAACATTCAAAGGGTAACATCACTGGATGGGTTTGGTAAGTCAACGTTTTGTCTTTGTCGATGGGGTATCTGGCATGTACCCTGGTATTCCCAATAAAGGCGGTACATCCTGGCTGTAGTTTTAGAAGAGAATTGGTGTTTAGGAATTTGGTGACAACATCTTTGTTTTCGCATTTGACTGTAATTGGCAGAGGATCAGAAATTGTAACCAACCAGTAGTTTTGGCTGAGCTCTTGAACATTGTATTCCTTGGCAAGGAGTAGTGATGTTTGGCAGGTCTTCGGTAGTTTGCTGAGGTGTTTGAGAAGTTGGGCTTCACACATGGCATCGCTGTCAATAGGGTATGGAAGAATGTTTGAACAGATCTTGGTGCTGGTACCTAGTTGTGTGCAGTGGTCCAGGTTCCGCAATGATATGTACAGTAATGAATCATCATCTCGCGCAATATATTTTTGAGTACTAGGTAGAATATGATAGAGACCTGTTCGATTATCTAATATCGGGATTGGGTAAAGTCGATAGAGGGTGTAAGTCTCAGGATCAGTAAGTGGGATTTTTAGTACAAAAATTATTTTTGAATCGGATTGATAAGCTTCTAGTTCTATAATATCTAAGTATTCAGCAATATTTAAACCGTATGTCGGCAGGGGTAAATTGTTTTTTACTAAAGACCGCGAAATGTCTTGTAAGGAGGAAACCAGATCTCTTGGAGTTATGATTGAACTGTGGAGAATCTTAAGGCGTGCAAAAGTTATTGCGTTCAATATATCGTTTAAGGAATCCTCTAGGAATATATAACTTTCCATTAGTGTTTCACATACGCTTATTATCTTTATTTGACCTTCGTAAAAAATCATAACATTTGAAACATTGAGGAGGGCTTTCCGTATTTCTATGATATCGTGATTAAAGGTTTCTTCGTCTATTTGAAGTTTTTGGATGGTGCTATTAAAGTTCCTAATTACTGAAGTAGTTACCGAAATTTGGTTTTTTAACAGATTCTCTATTTGATGTTCGTCGTGGATTACTTTTTCTATGCAATCGTTAAAGTATTCGCCGTCCGAGGCATCTAAGTTACCAGTTATGGATTTCCAGACAGTACCTATTCCATTAAATATACCGCGTTTCGTTCGCAAATCGTACCGTTTAGTATCAGTCATAATTTCTTTATATTTTTGGCTTACGGAATCGGAAATTTGTTTTAGGAGGCTAGGACTTTAAAGGGTAACATTTTGGGAAGTTGGAACATTTCTACCAAATTAGAAAGAATTTTATCATTGTTTGAGATCGCATCTTTAAGCGGTTGTAGCTCTTTATAGACCAGGAGGGTCCATTTGTCGTTGGAGATTTTGATGGTATTTTCTTCATGGAAAAAGAGTCCTATTGTGTTATTGATAGGTGTTATGGAGTACTGCGCCGCCGCGGCTGATAGGAGCCCGCAGAGTCTGAAAGGAAGAGACTATTCGTAATAGGGCTTTAATCTATCAAAATTAATTTTGGATATTTGGTTTGTTTGGAGATTTTGCACGGTTGTTGATGTTTTGAAAATTTCTTTTATTTCGAAGGGACCATTAAATTTATTTTGTGCTTTATCCTTTATTTGTGACTCTTTGACGTATACTTTGTCTCCGGGATTATAATCGGGTATTTTTTCGGATACTGATTTATCAAACCTAACTTTCGATTTTTCTTTTTGTTGATTAGTTCTTATTCGTGCGACCTTGTAATAGTATTCCATGCGATTGCTTAGGTCTCTGATGTATTTAGAGATTAAATCCTTCTGATTGTATAGGGTTTCAGGAGGCCTATTGGACGTATGTCCGAAAATAAGTTCGTAGGGTGTAAAACCGTGGGTCTTATTTTTGGTATTATTGTAGCAAATGACGGCATATGGAAGAATATTGAAGGGATGTTCGTTAGGGTTCTCTGCAGTATGGGCTCTTAGCATTTCAGTGAGGGTAGCATGAAATCTTTCTAAAGAACCGTTTGACTGAGGGTGGTTAACGCTTGAAAAAGTTAGTTTTACGTCGTAAAGTTCACATAGATCTTTAAGCAGGGTATTCTCGAACTCACGACCATGGTCGCAATGGATTCGCAGTGGCGTACCGTAATGCTGAAAAAATACAAGCAGTGTGTTTACTACCGTAGAAGCTTTTTTGTCTCCTAAGGGATAGGCCTGAGTGAATTTAGTCAATTCGTCTCGAATTGTCAAAGCGTAGTTACGCGTCGGATATTCAAATATGTCGATGTTGATCCTTTCAAAGGGAGTTTTTGGTGTTTCGGTTATCACGAGAGGGGTGCTTAAGTTTTTCCGACAAATTTTTACTTTTTGGCAAATTTCGCAATTTTTTACCAATTTTTCTACGTCTTTGGTAAGACCTGGCCAATTATATTTTTCTTTAACCCGTTTTACGGTTTCATTTATTCCACGATGTAAATTACTTTTACCTTTGTGGTACTGGTCTAATATAATAGGGATTTGGTCCTCGTCGGGGGTTCTGACAATATTTTGGCAAATTTTTAATTTTATTTCTTTATCATTAAAAATAAATGAAAGGATTTCGAGTATAGGTAAATTTAGATTGTTTTCTATGCAATACGTAGTTGTATTGTCGAATTCGTTTTGACCATTGTACAGAATATAGAATAGATGTGAGACTACGTTATCAGGGTCGTATCGTAAGGGAATTATAAAATATTTCCTGTCCTTGACACTTTTGCTTGATAAAATGTTTATTTGATCTCGGGAGAATTCGGGATTTTCCTCGAAAATATCGTCAATAATTTTATAATGGAGGTCTTCCATTTTATTTTGCCAGAAGAATGTAACTATATTTTTGTGAGTTTTGTCTAAAAGTTGGACGTTAGAAATTTCGAATTTTGAATAATCGATAATCGATTTTGTTTTATATAAATGCACAAAAGTGTTATATTCGTCTTTCAATTTATCCGTATCGATTTCCGTTTCGCTGTTTTCGTCGTCTTCAGGAATTTTTTGTAAACCACTCGTAGAGGGCCTATTATGGTCTTCATTTGAAGCAAGAATACTATATTTAGATTGAAATTTAGCGGACTCTTGAAAATGGTTTATTTTTATTCGCGATAAGGCGTCGGCGTTTTTATTTATTTTTCCGGGTTTGTATTCTATTTTATAGTCGTACTCTTCCAATTTAAGGCGCCACCTAGCTAAACGACTTCCGGGGTCTTTAATGGAGAAAAGCCAGGTTAATGGCCGATGGTCGGTAACAAGGGTGAATTTTCTACCAAATAGATAGGGTCGGAAATGTTTTACGGCCCAGACAATGGCAAGTAGTTCGCGTTCGATTGTCGAATATTTGGTTTCGGCAACACATAGCGTTCTAGAAGCATATGCAATGGGAAGATCTTTTCCTATTGAGCCTTGCGAGAGTACAGCGCCGATGGCAAATGCACTGGCGTCTGTGGTTAACAGGAAGGGTTCTTCGAAATTAGGGTATATGAGTATGGGGTTAGAGATGAGAGCTTCCTTCAATTCCTCGAAAGATGATTTGCAGTCCGAGTCAAAAAGGAAAGGGGTGTCTTTCTTCAATAGTTTCGTAAGAGGCTTAGAAATTTTTGCAAAATTTGGAATGAAACGGCGGTAGTAGCCTGCTAGTCCTAAGAATGATTGGATATCCTTAGATTTTTTTGGTTCTGGAAAATTTTGAATACAATCAACTTTTAATGGATTGGGCTTGACGCCATCTTGGGTAATGAGGTGTCCAAGGTATGCGACTTCTTTTCTCAAGAATTCACATTTATCGGGTTGAATTTTAAGGTTTGCTTTTCGAAGACGTTTAAAAACTTCCGTTAAGCGAGAAATATGTTCATGGATAGTTGGAGAATAGATAATTATGTCGTCCATATATACTAGACAACGTTCATTTTGAATACCAAGGAGAATGTTGTCCATGACTCGCTGGAAAGTGGACGGGGCATTTTTAAGGCCAAATGGCATTCGTACAAATTCGTAATGGCCATTCTCGACTGAAAAAACTGATTTTGGAATATCACGGGGCTCAATTTCTATCTGGTGGAATCCAGAAGCGAGATCTAATGTTGTGAAGTACTGGCACTTCCCTAATTGATAAAAGAGGTCAGAAATGTTTGGCAAAGGGTATTTATCCCCTACAGAGAGCTCGTTTAATTTACGGTAGTCGATTACGACGCGCCATTTCTGCTTTCCAGAAGCATCCAGTTTTTTGGGAACCACCCATACAGGTGAAGACCACGGTGATATAGATGGGCGAATAATTCCTTCGTCTAACATTTTGTTAATTTGGGTTTTAACTTCGTTTTTGTGTATTTGGGGATACCTGTAAGATTTGGTGAAAACAGGGCGTGCGCCGTTAGTTTCGATAGAGTGTTTTATTTCATTCGTGGAAGAAAGAGCATCTCCCTCGAGATAAAAAATGTCTGCAAAAACTGAACATAAATTTGTGACAAGCTCATTTTCTTCTTCGTTCAAGTGTTCAGTTCTTAGTTGACTATGTATTAAAGCCATTCTGTCCTGCGGACATTTTTGTTGTTTACTACCGGTATTAAGGCTGTAAAATGGCTCGGCAATGTCATCTACCGGTTCCAAAAGTAAATTAGAAAAATCGATTTCTTTTGGAATGGCGTTCGCGTTTATAATAGTCGTATAAAATTCACCATTTTCATTAATTTTTACTAACGCGTTCGGCAATCTTACTTTATCGGTTACTTGTGCGGTAAGTATAGCGTCTGTACTTACAAGGTTACATTTTAGTTTAAAGACTCTCTCTGTGCGAGGTTCTATTGAAATTTTGTTAAAATTTTGGTTATCTGGAATGTTTTTGTTTTTAAAAGTTACAGGGTTGTCAACTTTATAAAGAGGGATAGTTTTAAAGTTTGTAATCAATTGTTTAGATTTCAGATCAATTACACATTCGTAATGTTCCAGGAAATCTAAGCCCAATATACCATCAAAGTCAATATCTAAATTATAAACATAGACTTTATGGGGGTTTCCTGTAACAAACGGGACTAGGGTTGACTCTTTAATAGACAGTTTTTGGTCAGTAATGCCTTGAATTACTATGTTTTCGGGAAATCTTTGAAAATTTTTTACTGTTTGTTCTTTGAAAATCGAAATACCTGCTCCAGAATCAATAAGAAGATTAAATTTTTGTGTGGCATCCTTGATATAGTAAAGGTTTTTAGAGTTAACAGTGAGAAGAGGGCTTAAAGGAATGGCTGTTCCGGGAAGTTGAGGTTTGGGTTCATATCGTCCAGATTCATTGTTTGGATTTGACTCTGGATTTGTTCTATGGGGTCGGTTTCTAGGTATGCTCCTCCAGGAGGGTGTTGTTGCACAGGGGGTGAAAGAAAATTTTGGTTATCTTCTTGATTTAAAGATTCTGCGGAATAGTTGTCGGCTTGGAGATAATCAGGGTAAGGAGTCTGATAGTTTTGTTGATCTTGATAGTCATTACAGTCGTTGTAATAATAATCATTAGGGCAGTAATCGTATTCATCTTGTGAATATTCGTTGACATTGACATGATACGTTTTTTGAGGGTTAGGCCTGAAATTGGGATTTTTATTCGCAAATGGAGGGCGGTTTTGATTTGTATGGTTATACTGTTGAGGCCTTGATTGATTCTGAAATTGACTACTGTTCTGGTTAGGAAAGTTGGATGTAGGGACTTGATTAGTTGGCCTCTGAAATCCAGAATTTTGAGGCGGGACGTAACGTGGTTGTTGCTGAGTACGGCACTGGCTAGCGGTATGACCAATCCGGCCACAATTGTAACATTTTAAGGGTTGAGTTGGTAACCTTCTTGGAATTAAATTGGGCTTTGGAGGACTGGGTCTATCTGCTTTCTCGAGATATGATAGTTGGAGTTCTCTCCTAATGCGAGAATGGGCGTCTAAAAGACCTTTCGGGTTTCCGGCACGAATAAGTTGTCCTAATTTGGGTTCAAGTCCTACCAATAAGGTATTTAGAGATATAGTATCAATTAAAGACGCTTGAGCCGTTTTTTGGTCAGTGTTGAGTGTCGCAGATTTTTGAATATTCGCGTGTATTTTTGCGTTCAAAACTTGTAAGCGATTAAAGAAAGTAAGGGGCGATTCGTTTTGTAACTGCTTAAGTCTTTGGAGGTCCTGTATAAGGGATGAAAGATCCCTAGAATCTCCAAAATGTAAATTTAGTAATTGTTTTATTTCTATATACGACAAGGGATTTCTAGAACTAACGAGCTGTGCAGCTCTTCCTCTAAGTTTATTTTTTATGTGAATCACTAATAGACATTTTTGATCCGTCGTCGCCATATTGTACGCATGATCACACGCATTTAAAAATGTTCCTAAAAAGATCTGATCACCTTCAAATTCGGAAACAATAGAAAATATTTCCGATAGTTTGTACGGTTCAATTTCCGGTAAATTGGTAACGACTGCGTCGCCAGGGGGTAAAGTCATTTTTATTATTTTAATTTTTCACTAATTAAAATAACGCTTAAAAGGTAATAAATTTATCGCTTGGATAAAATAAATCAATTTTTTTTATAAGGGATGAAACGTTTAGAAAATCGAACAGTTAAAACAATAAAGAATAAACGTGATGATTCATTAACTTACAAAAGAAGCATCGATGTGGTCGTTTTCTTGGTTGATAGCTACCAGGGGCTTCACTATGTGTTCCTTCCGTAGTATTGCCAAGTTAGAGCGGTCTCGATTTCTACAAAGGTTCTTTGTCCGTTAAGGGATTGGAATCCGCCGCTACCAGTTAGAATGGCTTCGTGTTCTGACAGCGTTGAGGAATCCTACCGACTGCGCCAATTTGTTAAATCACTATCACTTCAAATAACTTTTTAAAAAATATTTTTATTTTTTAATTACACAATACAAAATTCAAATGGACATAATAACGGTCTGAAGTTAATGAATAATTTAATATGGTTTACATCGGTTTTTATAGACAAAATATATGATTATTCAGCTAGTTATATTCCGTAGTAATGCCTATTCATTAGAATATGATATTTAACAGCATCAGCTAGAAACGTTTATAAATAATAGTAAATCAGATATCATCTTCAGTTGTATTGTTACCTTTATTTTGAATAGACGCTTCTGTCAGTAAAAACTTGTTTTTTAAAAACAGTTCAGCGCTTGCTCGGATCGTAATTGGCGCAGTCGGTAGGATATAGACAGGGTAGTTCAGTGTAATTTTCGGTATTGTGACTTTTCGTACAATCGCTGTTTCGAAACGCAAAAAAACCGTGTACCAGTTATCTGCCTTTTGTTTCAACAATTAACTGTCTAAAAAACGCGAACGGACAATCAAAGTAAAAGTGCAAGCAACTCACTGACCAGGGGACAGATACAAAAATCGATCTACAGCCCTATTGGTGCGGCGTGAGGAACAAAAATCGTCCGATCTCCATAGCATAGCCAGGGAAGAGACAAAAATCGCTACTCCTATTGGAACTTAGATTAAGAAGAAAACCTCCATAGCATAGCCAGGGAGAAGACAAAAATCGCTACTCCTATTGGACCCTAGATTAAGAAAAGAAATCAATGAAACTCATCACATTCCAAATTTTAGCATTGTAAGTAATCCTTTGAACATATCCTTATTTTTCCCAGTTCTAGTGTTTAAATCTGATTTCGACTTATTTTTACTTTATTTTTCGTTGTTTTTAAAAAATATCCAAAACGGAAGATTTACTCAATTTATTACAAAACTTGGTAATTGATCCGCAGGACAATCAAGTTAACGATACTCAAAATTTGATACAAGAATTAATTGTTCACCAAAAGATGGCAAACCCAAATTATAGTCTTATCAGATATCAAGCTGATAATATCCCTTCTTTTGATGGTAACCCAAAACAATTAAGTCGTTTTTTAAGATCTTGCGAACATTTTTTGCAAAATCATCAGGATGCTGTTAATCCTGAAGCACAAATTAATATTTGCTTATTTGATACTATCATTGGTAAACTAACAGGTAGAGCCGCAGATTTAATAGCGTCGCGAATGGAATTAAACACTTGGCAATTAATTAAAGATGCTCTTGTTACAACTTTTTCTGATCAGAGATCTGAAGACTGTTTAGTTCAAGATATTATCTGCATGCGACCAGACAAAAACGAACCCATTCAAAATTTTGGTTTACGGTTACAAGATTCACGCAGCTTACTATTTACAAAAATTAATAACTTAAATATTACAGCGGAACTAAAACTTTTAAAAATAACACAGTACGATGATTTATGTCTTAAAACTTTTATTAATAATTTAAACTACCATATGCAACTAGTTGTACGTCTCAAAAATCCTGATTCTCTCGAAAAAGCAATGTCTTATGTTTGCGAAGAAGAAAATTTTATTAATTACAAAAACAGGTCGAATTTTGTAAATAAAAATTTGCCACAAGTACCAAATAAAACAATTTTTAATAAACCCATGCCAAATCAATTTAATAATAATCAACCATCACAATTATTTAGACCTCAATCAATTTTTAACCCAAATTTTACTCCAAGATTTAATCCAAACTTTACCCCAAGATTTAATTCAAATTTTAATTCGAATTTTAACCCAAATTATAATCAAAATTTTAGGCATAGCGCAGCTATAAGACCTAACCTATCTCAACGTAACTTTATACAACCTAATCGTTTTAATCCGAGACCATTCACACCTATGGCAACGCCATCACCCTTTAATCGTAACATTAATAGTACAAGCGCATTTCCGAGAAATAACGAAAGAAACGTAGAACCCATGGAAACAACATCTGGTAGATTCGCACGTCCAGATTCCGTACAAAGACCTTTACTTTTCAATCAATCAGTCGATTTATTAAATAATTCAAAAATTGGCGATGACACGCCCTCACAAACGAATTTACAAAGCCAACTGTCTAATACCGAATTAACAACCGATTATGACTATGAAAATAATATTGTACAACAAGACAATTATTCTTATGACCCCACTATTGATTATAATAACTATGACCAATATTATAACGATCAATATATTGATAACAATAACCCATACGAGGAGTATAATACCCAAAATAATGAAAATTTTCAGATGATTTCGAATACGGACAAGATAACATAGTATATCTTAATAATTACGTTAATTCAAACCTTCCTGTAATTTTCATCCCTGAAATAAATGCAAAATTTCTTATTGACACAGGAAGCGGTAAAAGTTTTATTAACCCAAATTTAGCATATCAAATTTACCCTCAATTTATAACTAACGAATGTTTTTCTGTACAAACAGCACATGCAACTTCTATACACACTGAAGTTATGAATATACCGATATTCCCTTCTTTTAAAATCAATGATAATCATAAATTTTATTTATTTGATTTTTCGGATAAATTCGATGGATTATTAGGAATCGAATTTTTAATACAAATAAGTGCAACAATAAATCTTAGTAATTCAACGTTAGAAACACCTAATGTACACTTGCCCTTGCACTATCAAAATAGAAACCTGATATACAATAACAAACCCAAGCAAGTACAACAACACACGACATTGACAATACCTCCACGAACATCTCAAAAAGTTAAAGTGCCGGTAAAAACAAATAACATTGTTAAATCTTTGTTTATTGAATTATTAGACGAAACCGAAATTAATGTTATAAAAAAAATTAAGACTGATACAGAAATAAATGAATCTCTTGACAATCTACAAAAACAAAATACTAACGCAGATGCTTTATCGCGAATTCAATTAAACGCACTTGAAACCGATTCTGTTTATAATAACCCAGGTGACATAAATTTCGATATCGATAAATTTTTAGACGATAGTTATAACCAATTTAACCCCGAAAATTTAGACCCGGATGACGTCAGTCGACAACTCGATATGTTACAAAATAATGAATCTAATACTAACAAATCAAAACCTAAAATCAATATTATTCAAGATATTAGGATACGAGCACCCGATCATAATAATCAATCCAATACTGTACACAGTACAGCTACTAATGAAACATTAAAAGAAATTCCAATTTTAGACGAAATAATTAATAATAAATTAAATCAGTTTATTGTAAAGAAATCCCCATACGACGCCTATGTTAAAACAGACTACGAAAACTTTGATGGGAATAAAATAATTCATACAACAATTCCATGTAATTTAAATGCTATAATTTCATTTCTTAAAGAATATTTAAAAGATAAAACCACCTACATACATTTCTTATCAACGGAACTTCGCGTTTATTTTCAAGAAGCGCTAACTAAACATTTTTGTAACTTTAAACTCGTGGAATGTAGCAAACTGATTAACAACGTAAAAGAAGACGAACGAGATATGATAACGAGATTTTCTCACGAAGGAAAAACTAATCACCGTGGAATACAGGAAACACTCACACGCCTTAAATTCACGTACTATTGGAAATCAATGAAATCGGATGTAACAAAATTTATTAATAACTGTGAAATTTGTCAAAGAGCTAAATACAATCGAAGACCTCCCGATCAACCACTAGTATTAACCGAAACACCATCTAAACCTTTTGAAATTTTACACGTTGACACGCTTATTGCCGAAAAACAAAAATTCTTAGTAATCTTAGATAAATTCTCGAAATTCGGACAAGCCTTACCATATTTTGGCACAGCCATTTCAGCCTGTCAAAACTTAGTACATTTCTTTTCATTTTTCGGTATACCAAAACAGATTGTCGCAGACAATGGAACTGAATTTAAAAACGATGTAATGAATGAATTATTAAAAGCTCATAACATTAAAATACATTTTACAACCCCTTATCATCACGAATCAAATTCACCAGTAGAAAGACTAAATTCCACTCTGATCGAACATTTACGAATTTTAAAAGAAACTGATAATAAAACCGATATAATTTCATTAATGACTTATGCTGTTATTGCATACAATAGCACAATTCATACAAGTACTAACCATACCCCATACGAATTAGTATTAGGACACACTGATTCAAGTGACCCTATGAAATTAATTCCCGCGCAAGTATTCGCAGAATACGTTAACACACACAAAAACAATACAAAAATCTTATATGAACAAATTGTTGAAAAAACAATAAATCAAAAACAAAAAACGATAGACAAAATTAATAAAGATAAAAAATCTCAAGATTTGCAAATAGGATCCCAAGTTTATAAAAAACAAGAAAAACGTTTAGGCAAATTAAAACACCGTTATACAGGGCCATTTATTTTAAAAGAAATATTAGAAAATAATAAAATTAAAATCGAGAACCCGAAAACAAAACGAACGGACATAGTTCATATAAACGAAACTAAAATAATGCCAATTGTTCCAGATGCATCGGATTCATCGACATCAGAGCAAACGAGATAAAAATTCACAATTTAAACAAGTATCCAGGACTCCTTCCTTATAAATTAGGAACCACCAAAATACAGTCAAATCATTGGTCTTTAATTCAAATTTATGACCTAACCTCAATAATTAAAGAATTTTTTACACTTAAGCACTTTGCAAAAGATTTAATTGATAGCGTTCAAAATAACTCACATTATCATACAGAATATAAAAATACTTTTATTCCATTATTAGCAATAGAAAAAAGGATTGAAAATCAAATTTATCAAATTAACCCTAATTTTATTAATAAAAGACAAAAACGTGGTATTTTTAACCCCCTTGGTTCTTTTATAAAATGCATTACAGGTAATCTTGATCAAACAGACGCAGAACAGTATGACAAACAAATTAAAGAATTACAAGAAAATCAAAATAAACTTAAAAATATCGTTTCTAATCAAATCACTCTTTTGGAGAAATCAATCAATCAATTCCAAAATATTGTTTCAAATATTTCACACAATCAAATAATTTTAAAATCGAGAATTATGCAAGTCGAAGGTACTATTAAAGAAGTAGCTCTACAACAAATCACTGATCACCAATATTTCAGAATTCATGTAGTGACCAATCAAGTAACAATGATGTATCAAACAATCTTTGATATTTTCGAAAAAATAGAAATTGCTATTTCCTTTGCAAAATTAAATACGCTTCACAATTCAATTGTAAACCCTATAGAATTAATTAAAGAAATACAAAACTTTAAATCTAACTTAAATACAGATGTACTCCCTTTAGAAGCCACTATAGAAAATGTATTAAATTTTGAAAAAATTGTCGAGATAAAAAGTTATTCCAAAGAAAACATTATTACTTTCATTTTAGAAATACCATTAGTCGAAGCAGAAATTTATCACTATTACAGATTATATCCATTACCTATTCCTAACAACCAAACTTCCGAATTTTATCTTAACCTCCCACACAAACCTTACCTAGCACTTAGCAATGCTAAATATTCATATATGGATCAAATCTGCACCCAATTAGTGCCTAATGAGTACCTCTGCAAAGAAGCCCACACAGCATATATCAGCAACGCCCCTCCGTGTGCCGTTCAACTGATAACCTATCAATCAAATGCCACTACATGTCAACCATTCCATATTCGACTGCAAGAAGTTCAAATTACAAGAATTATTGATGGAAAATGGATCGTCACGATACCCAATCGTTTAGTCGTACCGATATCCTGTAAAAATTCCAAAGACAACACGCCACTGTTTGGATCATATTTAATCGAAGCCTCTAATCAATGCAGCATTCAAATTCAATCATTTATTCTACGCACATATAAAGCAAGGCAACTTACATATCAAGTTATCTCCTTGCCAGAATTGGACCTGTCCCAAAATTATTATGAACAAAACGAAAAAATATTCAATCCGCCGTCACTGGACTTGAACATTGTCAATTTAAAAGAAACAAAAGAAATCGAAGCCGAACTTCAAGACCAAAAGAAGAAAATCAATGAGATGACCACACCAGTATCTATCGAACGAGTCAGTTTTTGGACAATTTTATTATATTTGTTTATTTTCAGCATATTTGCCTTTATAGGTTACAAATTGTATAAGAATAGGTATTCTAAAAAGCCTTCTAAAATTCAACAAAATAACGATATCATTATTTGATATATCATGCTTTAATTTTATTAATTAATTTTGAAAAATATAAATATTTGTTTTGAAACTTTAAAAACCACACCCTTAAGGGTATGCTTTTATCTAAGGGCGGAGGAGTTATATTCCGTAGTAATGCCTATTCATTAGAATATGATATTTAACAGCATCAGCTAGAAACGTTTATAAATAATAGTAAATCAGATATCATCTTCAGTTGTATTGTTACCTTTATTTTGAATAGACGCTTCTGTCAGTAAAAACTTGTTTTTTAAAAACAGTTCAGCGCTTGCCCGGATCGTAATTAGCTACTTCAAGTTGTTATAATTGCAACATGAGGTAATTGATTACATAAAATATATGGTGTATTGAATTATGCTGACATGACATCGGGGTTACTTGTGGTCAACGCTTGCACGTGGCTAGGTGACATATAACACATATAAAGCATTGTCTATGGAAGGTAAAAAGTAAAGAATACAGAAATAAGAATTTAAAGAATTTTGTTTACGAGAAATTAATCGATGTTTGCAAAATAGTAAATCCAGAAGCAAACAGAGATTACGTTGTAAAAAAATTCAAAGCTTTAGGGGATCATTCCGGAAAGAAGTGAAAAAGGTTTTCGAATTAAAGAGAAGTGGAGCACGAGAAGAGGACGTATATGTACCAACGTACAAGAACTACCAAGTGCAAGTATAAGCAATATAGATACTGTCAGTCCAATGAGAAACGGATCTATGGGTCGGAATATCTAAGTGGGATCATTCATGTACTCTTTGAATGATAATGTTCTTGTAGTTTTAGCAGTTTTAGTCGGACGATATAGGTACTATTTTTTGTAAGTACGCTTCAAAAAAAAAAACCTCAAAACCATAGCGGACCTATTAGGTACCTTTACACTTTACAATCTTTTCGCGCGTTTTTTTACGGTACTATTAAATGAACTACGACAATATTTTCCTGACCATTTTAAGTATCTACGCATGAATTCTGTAATTATTAATTCTATCGACCTGTACCTACTGTCCGCTATGGTACACAGGCAGTGGCGCTCCGAAAAAAAAATTATGCGCCACTATATACATGTTATATTATTACTTTTTTTATTTTAAAGCTATATTACTATTGCCGTTGACACGGTCCAGTCAGATGCTACAGTTCTGACCAGCGCACCGCCAAAAACGGAAACCACGTTTCTTTACCGCACCTTCAGTCTACACGAATGCCTTCGCGAATTTCGGGCATGTCAAATTTACAGTTACACAAACGCGCTTTTGCGCGAGATTCGAATGGCAGGTAGCAATTCCACGGGAAAGAATGTAAGTGTAAAAGTACCTAATTTTTCTACGTTATGTTATGGAATGTTCCACTTCTCTCATCGCTTCCATACGTTCAAAATGGAGAATTTCTCACACAGTGAGAAACATCCGCATTATAGTGAGAAATAATTTCTCACTGTTATTATAATAACCCAAGGCAGCCATGAATTGTTACATGGCAAATTGATACGGCACGTTTTCCATGTTGGCGACGCAACATCGACGAATAGCGCGCAATATCTCCTTAGGCCATGAAAACATTTGCCGGCGTTTCCATAACAACACAACCGAAACACTGCACAATAATTATTGTTGCCAACTTGCCAAACGGGTGTTGTACTTGTTGGTCAATATACTATATTGTTGATTTTTATACTAAAACAGATCAGATTTATTAAATATTGATTGTAATGAAATACGAAGATTTAGAGTTTGAAAGTACACCTCCAGATATTGCGCGAAAAGCATCGGATGTTTGTAATAATTATACTTCGTGTCCAGTCCGAAGATATCACTTTATTTACCACGTAGTCCGTCTCTGGCTACTAGTCGCGCACCAATTTTAAAGAAAGAATTCCCCCCTGCCTCTGTGTTCTGTATATTCCACTCTGTTCAAGGCTCATTCGTTTTTTGGTGCTATGTCGTGCGACCACTCATTGTAGCAGATCAAGTTTCAGGTGATTTTTATAAATATAATATACAATTTATGGGTAAGTAATCAGATCTTTTTCCACTCCGTTCCTTTGTTAAGATAATTTATATTTTTAACAGTTAAAGCATGGGTAAACATAAAAGACATTATAGTTCATCTAGTAGAAGTACCGACATCAGTGGAAATGAGTCCCTGCGGCACACGATACGGGAAATCCTGAGAAGTGAGTTTCTAAGATTACTAAACATAATCCCCTATCTCGCGATGGCCATAATGCCGAGGGCCGATCTCGAAGCAGAGAGGACTCGCATTTTTCTGGCAGTTATCATCGCCCTATTTCTTATTCTCGACATTCCCGTTCTCGGGCAAGGCGTGGCCGGTCACCGAGCGTGTCGGAACGCCGCAGAAACAGACGACGACGGCGGGATTCCCACAGCAGCCGCAATCGTAGCCGAAGCACCCAAGGCCGGCATCAGACGACATCGCCGAGAAACGTGGAGAATATGCGTTCGGAGAGCTCTCAGGGTCGTTTCCCACGTGGAACGGACTGTGAGTTGAACGCAGAACCGAACTCAGTGTCTGTAGAGTCAAAATCGAATAGGGATGACATTCTACTTATTACCGAAGGTGATGATTTAGAATTGTCAGAAGACACACTAAATATTCTAGGCGAGGACCCCATTAAGTCAAAGACCCTAGGGGTTACCTTCATGAAGCAGTGGCTTCCAGATGGTCATACACCACATTGAATGGCATCTCAAAGGAGGAAATTACTCCCATTTTAGAAAAACATCCGATCCCTAGTAACTGCTCTTTTCTCCTTTCCCCCAAAATAAACCCGGAGGTTAAGACCATTTTACAATATATCCACCTTAAGAGGGACTCAACCCACTCCAGTTACCAATCTAGCATTGGTTGCGGATTATCGCTAAAGTTAGTTACGCTGCTAGCCTTAACAACTGGGGAAAGACTACACACAATCTCTCTTATTCGTTTATCAAATATAAATCAAACTTCAACTGAAACAATCATTTATATCTCAGACTCAGTTAAGACCTCCGATATAGGGAGAACTCAACCTACCCTACACCTACCCAGATTCAAGGACAAACCTTCCCTGTGTGTAGCCACTACCTTGGAAACGTACATTAATACAACGTCTTCGCTGAGAACTACAGGGCAAGATTTTTTATTTCTGTGTTGTAAAAAACCACACAATAAGGCATCAAAGGACACTCTGAGCAGGTGGGCAACCCAGATGCTCACAAAGGCAGGAATTGATACCACAATTTTTAAGCCGCACTCTATTCGACATGCCTCAACTTCTGCGGCCTTTAGGAAAGGTATATCTTTTGGATCTTATTTGCAAATCGGCAGGATGGTCACAAACCTCAACATTTGCGAGATTTTACAATAGACCTTTGGCGTCAGAAAACATATTTGCTCAAGCAATATTAGATATAGACATAACCTAAAATTCTTTTTTATAAGTAGTTATCAACAACTAGTTTATATTTGTTAAAATAAATATTTCTTGATTTGTTCGTCGTCAATAGTTTCGTTTAATTTACATATAAATATTTGTCCAATAATTCCTTTTATAATTGCTCACAATATATTCATATCTTTAAACATCTACGTGGTAAATAAAGTGATATCTTCGGACTGGACACGAAGTATAATTATTCGATCAAACGAACTTACCTTAAGTGAAGTTCGATCGTAATTATACGAGGGTCCAGTCCGAAGATATCACTCCCCTCCCATACCCTTCGAGCCCTCTATTTGTGAGCAATCCTGAAAATTCTTTCAACCTATGAGCCTTGAACAGAGTGGAATATACAGAACACAGAGGCAGGGGGGAATTCTTTCTTTAAAATTGGTGCGCGACTAGTAGCCAGAGACGGACTACGTGGTAAATAAAGTGATATCTTCGGACTGGACCCTCGTATAATTACGATCGAACTTCACTTAAGGTAAGTTCGTTTGATCGAATAATTATTACTTATAATTTGCTACCAAGCACATCAAGACAAAAATATGAAATCGCTTACAGTAACTTTATGGGCTGGGGAATGCAAACCAAGGTGAAGTCTTTTTCTGAAAATACTTTGTTAGTTTATTTTGAAGAATTATCAAGAAAATTAAAACCATCCACAATATGGTCTCAGTACTCGATGCTGAAGAGTACCATAATTATTAAAAACTGTGTCGATATATCAAAATACATAAAACTAGGCGCATTTTTTTTGAAACGAAAATAGGAAAGATATGTACCAAAACAGTCACAAACCTTAACTCCTGAAGAAATTCAACAATTTCTAAAACATGCACCTGATGAAAATTATTTGTTGGTAAAGGTATGTTTAAAAGAAAATCTTATGGAAGATCGCATTTCAGGCTGCTTTAGCTATTGGCCTTACAGGGACATGCCGTTGTGATGAACTTCGAAAATTAAAAATTGATGACATGGAAGATTTCAATTCGGCTTTTTTAATAAAATTACCCGATACTAAAACCAAATTTTCAGTCACAGGAGAATTCTACCAATTTTACAAAAAATATGCAAAGCTTCGACCATGCACGGACGAGACACACTTTACGCTTTTTTTTTAATTTCCAAAATAGCAAATGTACAAAACAGCTCGTGGGAATAAATCAATTTGGCTCCATTGCGAAAGATATAGAGAAATTTTGCAATTACCGAATCCGGAATTATATACTGGCCACTGTTTCCGAAGGTCATCTGCGACTATTTTAGTTAATGCAGGAGCAGATCTTTTAACTCTAAAACGCCATGGGGGTTGCTGATGTTGCAATGTTGCTGAATTCTATATCGATAACTCCATGGCTAATAAAATGAAAATATCAAAACTTATAGTGGAATCGATTCAGCCTCCAGCGCCACTAGAACCTGAATACAATAATGCTGTGGAAGCCATCAACTTCGACCTCAGCTAATATTTCAATTACCGAAAATGTATTGAAGCGAAGCGACCTACGAGGAATTACTTTCCAAAATTGTTCAAATATAGCTGTTAATTACAATTTTAAGTAAAATATAGAAATGAGTTAATGTAATATGTATTATGTATTCTAATTCTGAACCTCGTGTTAGACACGTAAAAAAAACGCATCCGTAGAAAAAGTACATTGTGCGACACGTGCGATAACATATTTGTCCCTCGCTTGATTTGCGAACAAACCCGAACAAATCCAACAAACTTCTGCGCTCGGGAGAAATATGTAATTTTTCTCACTTGTTGAACAATATACTATTGTTTAAGTTCACCCTATAAATAATATTCTAGGGGCATCAATGCTGCTCTCACAGGCTAACTTGTAAATTGTCTATGCGTATAGTCTATTTCACCTTAGTTTTTATTGGCGGCCCTTGACATATTTCATTTCTAATAATATTCTGTTTGCAAAACCTTCACATTTTTTGGCAAATGGCCTTATCAATTCAGCGATTAACTGTGTTCCAGCGCTTAGTTGCTTTTCAATTAAGTGTTGGCAATACATGTGAACATTATGTGAATTGTCAACGTTAAAAACTAAGATGATATAGACTATACCTATCACATCTTATCCATCTGGTCGGGAAATTAGTATTCAGCCAATGAAAAAGAATTGAAAGAATAAAATAATAATAATAACAATAAATTGATCTAATTATGTCTCATATGTGACTATTTCTCGTCCGTATGTTTAGAGAGAGAACATAATTCTAGAAAGAGCTTCAAAACTGTATATTGATTAGGGGTGCCAATCCCGGGATGGTGAAATTCCGGGATCCTGGGATCTCGAGGAAAAATGAATCTTGAAAATTCCGAGTTAAGCTTTTAAATTCCGTGATAAATTGTATAGAAGAAATTATCTTGTTTTTTAAATATTTATTTTAAAACTAATAATTTTATTGTAAATTATATTTTAAACTTGGTAACATATGTCGATAGCCCTTAATACAAATATACAATTAACAAAATAATGTAATTTTTTAGCGCCGATTTTCAGAGATCATTGAGCCCGAAAATAATTTTTAAAAAAATTGAATTTCATTTAACGGTCAACAAATTTAGTACATTTTTTTTGGTCCCTAAAATTTTTATCCCTAACTGATTAAATGTTTTTTAAATCAATTATTTTGAGGGTTATAAGGGCGTTCGCCGTTTCCGTCCACCGCGCTGTTCGTAGACAAAATGGGACCATTTATAAACTTGACGTTGGCGACAATATCATAACCTGTTTTTCTCGGCTTTTCCATATTGTTATGATATTATATTAATTTTAGTGTTTATGTTGTCTGAATGATATTATCCACACTTATCACTTTAAAATTGTTAATAAGATTGTATAAAGTAAAATAATAATTACTAAATATTCCGTGACAGGCAAACACGATTTTGATTGGCTCTGTAAACTTGCTACGAACAACCACCGGAAAAAGATAAAATTGGTTTATGTTGGCCGTCAAACGGCACCGTCAATGGCACCGGCAAACGGACTTTATAAGTTATAAGTAGAAACAGAATGTTGCTTCTCGAGAGGCAGGCTATACTTGCACTAAGTTACGATCAAGTTAGAGAGACGACACACTGAATGTACTGATTTTTTAAAGAAATTTTTAATGTTTCTGTTCATTTTGTTAACAGTAGGTAAGATTTCTGTTAAGTATATTTAGTAAACACAATATTTCTCATGTTAGTTTTTTTGGGATTAGTCCCGAGATTATATACTCTTTAACCCAAAAATCCCGGGAGGAAAAAGCTTCAGGATTGGCACCCCTAATATTGATGAATTTTTGAACTAAAGATATTTTATTCTTATATCAATTTCACATTTTTTGGTTACTATTTCGGATACTCGACAATGGCAAAGGACGTTTTTGAACGAAGTTGAACTCATGACCACAATATTAAGTCAATAACACACACTTGTACTACATTATATTATTTATTAATATGTATTTAGTAGTTATTAAAAGTAAACCGATTTAAGCCATTTAACTGATCTGATTGAAATAAAACGTCTATAACTAAAATAACTGTCTATAGATAAAATAACGTTAATGTAGAAATTGTGCAAAATTATACATATAATAGGACATTTAATTGGTCCTATTTTAGACAGAACTTTGAGAAAAAAAACTTAAATCACACAAAACTTCCTATAATGAAAAAAAAAAGACAGTAAACTGGGTGATTTGGGTAGTGTTTTGGTAGTGTTTTTTTAAAAAACTTTTATATTTGGAAGTTTAAAAACCATACAAATCGAACAAAAAACACGAAACGTATAATAAAAGATATATTTCTTATCGTTTCAAAAAACATGTACCATCGCTCCTGCTTTGATTCCTCATCCAAAAATAAGACAAAAAGGGCCTATCAATATGGCTCCGTAGATGCTTTGTTTCAAAGCTGCAGGATTTTATTGAATATTTCGGTATTCTCAAATTATTTCCGAAACGGCTATAGCAATTTTAGTGAAATTGGGGTATTAAAAATGCAATTGAACATATTTAATCAATAAAAATGCATGAACAGGTTTACCACGGGCGTGCGTGTCATCAGGCGCTCTAATAATTTTTAACAACAAATAGGTAAGTCACTTACTTTCCATATTTTGATAACTGAGGAAACATCTCTTAATTTTATTTGAAATCACCGTCTACTAGATAAATGTAATTTATCAACCCCTGTTAAATATTAAGCTTAAAATAATAATAATAATTCTAGTATGCTATGACCGATTCTAAAATAGCAAAAAAAATGAGTGGACAGGTTTACCAGGGGCGTGCCTGCAATCCGGTTCTTTAATTTTTTTTGCAAAAAATAGGCGCGTCACTGACTGTTCACATTTTGATAGTCAATTGGTTGGAAAAATTTAATTAAATAATAGAAGTACGTATACACATTTTAATTGCTAAAATATGTGCTATTTTAGAATCAGTAGCCATTGCATACTAGATTTTTTACTTATTTATTTTGAGATTGATATTTATCAGTTTGATAAAATTGCATATATCTTGTAAACGAAGCTCATTTCAAATAAATATTGATAGATTTTTTTAGTCAAAGTGTAGTTTAGTTTATAAATTTCTCTAACAAAATGTGAACAGTGACGTACCAATTTGTTGTTAATAATTAGAGCGCCTGATCGCACGCATGCACCAGGTAAACCTGTTCACACATTTTTATTGCTAAAGTATGTGCTATTTAAGGTATTTTTCATAACATAAATTTCAATAAAATTTCTAAAGCCGTTTCGGAAGTATCTTGAAAATATCGAAATTTTTTTTATTTTAACACCCTGTATCTTTGAAACAAATCATCTGCAGACTTATGTCGAACTTTTTTTCTGATTTTTGGATAAGGAATCATCACACGAGCAATGGCACATGTTTTTTAGAACACCCTGTAGGTATATATTTTTCTAAAGGAAATAACAACACAAACATAAGTTTCCTGTAAAATGAGTAAAAGTCTTATATTTGTATTTAATTATGAACAAGAATAACTATAAAGAAAATGTGCCTGGATCACGGTAATACAACACTGATCGCTTCAAATAAGTATAACATATCAGCTGGCACTACTTGTACCTGAATGTATAAAGTTGTTAGACCCAAATTTTTCGCAATTTTTTCCGACGTTTTAATTAAGTGGCAGTTTGCAGAAAAACTGATTTTTTATTAAAATATATGTAGCGGTGATTATTTAAGCATTCATACTCAATAATCTTCATCGTTTTCCGTCATTGTAAAACAATGCTGATGTTATGTCACAACCTTTGCATATGTAGGAAAATCAGTAGTTTTAACCGGTTCCTAGATGGAATCTAATCTTACTACCCGATATATAGGTAACGAGTATATTTATCATATTTAAGAAATCACAGAAAATACCTACTTTACCGCACACACAAATGTAACACTTTCACAATTACTTATACGGACAAATAATAACTTTTCTGTATATTTCCTTGTTGACCCCATATCGTCTAATTAGATTTGTTCACAATAAATTATTATTAAGACGAATAAAATAAACTGTGTACAGAAACTATTGGAAAACCGAAATTCTCTTTCAATGTAGCAAATTCAATTAATAGTACACAAGGCAAAGATAGAACTAACCCAGAACAAGACCAATCCTAATAGAACCTTTTTCGTTTCCCTTAACGATATAATTTCCAGACCAGATATATATCCAATGCCAGGTTTATGAGATAGTAAACATCCATTTTGGTTACTTGTTATCTTTAAAAATAAATTTTCCTTAATATCCTTTGACCTCTTAATGTAATATATCATCCCTTGATTTTAGTTAATGGAGGGTATATTAATTATTCTACTTATTTTCTCAATACAGGTCAAGAAATGAGGATCCTCTTAATTTTTACGACTACATTACTTATTTTACATACAATTTGGGCTTTTCAAACAAACATAATTGAAGACGTCAGTAAAATAAATGGGAACATTACTGTACCATACACCCTTTGGATTGGTTCAAATATTACGATAATCCATAAAATTAACGTATCTGTCCCAAGAAATACATCTTTTTATAATGTAATGCAAGTAAGTACTTTATAATAATTTGAATTTTAGAAATACTAGAAGGCTATATGAATTTGTAAAAGTATGTATCCACATGCAGCAGCCGGATCACGAAACTCGATTCACATTCATCGAACAACGTGATACGAATACGATCGAGTTGTTAAAAATCGCTTAAAACTCGGTCGAATAATTATATTCGCTTATCGTTTTTACTAAAAAGTGATAAGGCAATAATATTGACGCTAGCTTCATGGAATAGAAATGTAGTGTGTTTGAAGGTGAGCTAGGTACGTCACCTGAAATTTATTATTGTTATTTGAAGGGCGTTTGTGATTTTTAGTTTAAGGTTTTCTATCATAACCTACCACAAACCTAATGAAAAGCACTAGAAAACTATAATGGAATATTTCGCTTTCCAGAAATGGTTACTAGCAAGTTTAGTGGTCGTAACGGAAAAAGAAAAACTGAACTCTTTGTTTTTTCATCAAGTCAATAAATTATGTCAACAAAAATAACAAACTCGACCAGTCCATTGTGATAGAGCAAATTTGTTCGTATTTGATTTGTCATACCATAATTTAAAGGAATGTTAACCATATTGGATTCTTCAACGAATACTATTTCTTTGTTGTAGCATATCTTGTGTACCTTTAATTTATCAGCATTTGGTAGAGCCAGAATATATAATTTATTGGTGATTGCGTTATTATTGGGATCGAAAGGTCTGTTGTTATAGGCTAGTTTTGAATTTTGGCGCTCTTGATTAAGGCTGCATTGGTTTGGGGCCTGATTTTGGCAAGTGGAGAGATCTTGTACTGCTTCATCTTAATATTGGAGTAATGTGTCAGTGTCCAATATTAGGTAAGGTAAATTTGGGACAAATATTAATCGGAATATTTCGAATGATTATTTAGTAAAAATTTGTAAGTGGAAGGCGAAAATAATTTTATCATTTATAAAAATTTGTAAACCTGTTAATTGATAAATTTAGATTTTTTAATATCAAGATTTTACTATCTCCGTACAAATTTAAAATAATTTGTTCAAGTTCAGCCGCTAAGGCTACTACACTATGTGGTATATTTAATTTAGCGAACATAACTGTTTTACTGTATTTTCCTGATTGTCTAAAAATGTAATAAATCTTTAAGTAAGTAAATTATTTGCACTAACAAAAAATGTATTATCTAAAGTTTGGATGAAAGTAATATTAATATTTTTCTATTATATTCTACAAAATTTAAAAATGTATATTTATTTTCAATCCGAGAATTTCCGAGGATAAATGTAAGTAAGGGTGATTTTCTTGGGGTAATGTCAATGTCTTGTTTCGTCGTCAGTATCGTTATTCATAGCATAGGTGCAAGAAGGGATAGCAGATGCTGCTACATTGGTCTGTGAAGAAGAAAAAGATTTAGGTCTTTGAATGACTCTCTTTTTCTTGGTTATTATTTTATTACCTACGGTTGGTCGACTATAGCTAGTGTTCTCCGCTAATATATTTTATACCACAAAAAACACTTCTCTGAATATTTAAGATTTCTAATACCTTGTATTGCGATATATTTTCTTACCGGGTTGTAATTCGCATGCTTCTTCCCGTTTTTAATTTTGCTTGTATTTTGTACTTAATGATGTTTCATAGATTTGTTGATATAACGTCTGTCAGAAACGTATTTATTTTAAATTATTTCGTCAGGAAGGTCAAAAGGGTCTAGCGCATTAATGACGTCAAATAGTCTTTGTTTCGTCACACTATGTATACAAGAGTTGTATTCAATTATTGCATAATGCATCAGTTGTTGGATCCTTAATTTTTAAAATTCTAAATAGTTCGACAAGGGTAGAGTCTAGTCTTTCGACTGGACTATTGCTATTTGAATTACCAGAGTCGTAAAATGAATAGATATATTATGCAATTTGCAAAATCTATTTCTATTCTAGATAGTTTTAGTTTACTTTTCTTATAGCGCACTTCGTAATCAAATTCTTCGGATCGATCTTAATGTAATATTTGATGCGGCAGTTATTAATTTGTAGAAATCTGGGTATTGTAAAATTGACTTATTATATAATATATTTTTGCATGTTCAAATGTATCCAAAAATGTAGGTTTATGTTCGACGGTCGCTCCTTTTTTAGGCAGAATTATCTAGTTCAATTTTTAGTCTGAATTCATTTAGTCTTTCAAAGACAAATTTTAAATGTTTAATATGTTCTTCTAAACTGGTTGAGAACGTAATGATGTCATCCCTGCATACGAGACATATTTTACCATGTAGGTCGTGCAAACTGTTGTATATTACCCGTTGAAAAGTCGCGGGCGCGTTTGTTAAATCAAAAGGCATACGCACGCACTCATAATCAATTTTCAATATTAAAACCGGTTTTTTTAACTGAGTTAGGGTTCATTTTTATCTGCTGAAACTATGATAAATTCTATATGAAAAAATTGTTGAAAAATAAGTACAATGACTCTAAAATATCGGTAATATTTGGTAATGGATACTTGTCATCAATGGTTTCATGGTTAACGCAACAGAAATCACAAACAGTTTTCCATCTTTGCTTTTCGCTAGAGTCTGGTTTTTTGGAAACCACCCAAATGGGGCTACCCCACCGACTTTCACTGTGTCTAATAATATCTTCATCTAGCATTTTGTTGATTTGTCTTTGTACCTCTTCTTTATGGATAAATGGGTACCGATATGATTTAATGTGTACGGTAGTTTCGTCGTTTGTTTAATTTTATTGGTAAAGGTACGATTATCACTTTCGCGATGAAAAATATTGCTGCTATAATATTTAAAAAGTTTTCACAACGAATTCATTTCAAAATGACTGCATGTCTGTTTCTAGGTTCATATGTTTCCGGTAAAATATTTTCAATATGTAGAAAATCGAAATTTTCGTTACGAAATGGTTACCTTTTCATCTGTGTAATTATAACTTTCTCTCTATGTAAGACAAATTAAATTTTCGTAGTTCTTTAATCCTATGATAGCGTCAAAATATTGATAAAAATTAAAAAATATGCAAGATATATTAGTATTTACATTTAATTCGGGGACGGCAGGAATATCTGCTTCATATAAAATTTCATTTTCTCCTCCATCGGTTATTTATTACGGTAGGGCATTCATTTTTGTGAAACAAATTGTTCTGCTATTTCCGTAGTATTGAATGATAACAACCTGTGTCGGTTAAAAGTTTTAAAGGGGATTTTTAATTTTAATATAAGGTAAACTGTTATTTATTTCTGTATGCATTTCTGACGTGAACTATAAAATTTGATAGACCCGCTATCATAATATTTTTGTATTCTTCTTCATCTTGATCATTTTCAGGGTATTCAATTTAATTTTCAGTGAATTAATTGTAATATTGATTGCATTCATTGAAATTTTGGTATTGGTTTAAAATTTGTGGGTTTTCGTATTCAGAAGAATACAAATTTTCATTTTTCACTTTTTCACTATTTTCTACGAGTTCTTGAGTGTTACTGGCTGCACCAGCATTTATTACATTATCGTTTTGATTTTCATCGATTTGGTAGAGTTCTTGTGATGCTTAAGTATCATATAACGCGATCTAGGCGACATTGGTTCTGACTTGTTAGTTAGTACTTGGCCAGTGGGTTTAAATACGTTTTTAGGTAGACCAAAAACTTGTCTGTTTGCCAGATAATTCCTTAAAATAAAGCTCGGTTGCACATTAATAGGTCCCCTCGGTAAATTTTTATTTTGAGAAAAAACTTTGCCAGGCATATTTTGGTGTGGCTGTGCACTGTATATGCATCTTGCATATTATGATTATAATTTTGAAAGTTGGCCTTGTTCTTGAAAAGTAATGAACTTTCTCTAAAATTTATGTTGAATGTTGTACAAAGCCTTATTTCTAAACTTAATTTATTGAACTTCGTTTATTTTGTTTGTTGAATTTTTATCTTTCTTAAAACTATTTTCACCGGCCTAACCAGGGATGATGAAAAGGGATGAAAGGAATAACTGGACACTTACCCAGCGGGTTCAAAGTCTGATCTTCCTCGTGATGGTCTTCTAGTCTCTATAGTAGCCTGAAACTTCCTACGGGGGTGTTCTTCTTGACTTCTGTGGACTTCCGCTGGACTCAACCACTTTTGGCGTACACTACAGTCAAAATGATACGTTCATTCTGAATTTAAGATTTGAAACCCATATTTTATATACAACCGTCCCGATGACGTGAATTTGTACAAAACCACCACGAATCCTACCGACTTCGCAAATTAAGTTATTTAAATGACAGATTTTATTCTTCAAAACTTTTTATTTTGTACAGGTAGCACGAGATAGAGAAATAAATAATTCGAATATTTGCTTTAACAATACAATTTATAAGTCCGGTGTTATCTCTATGCAAGCTTTGCAATCTGGGTAATCTTTGACAGGTCAGTTTAACTGGTCACATAACTTGTTATAATTAAATCTTATTCGTTTTCTTTTAATGCTATACTAAACCTAGAACTTAACCATCAACTATGCACAGAGGAATTTTCTATATCTCTGTTTTAATGAAATAATCGTAGAAAATGTAATGATTACTGTATACTTGGATGTATCCAGTAAACAATATACTATTACCTAATTCATTTCTAGATAGCGGCAAACAATGATTCACACTACATATTTAATGCCACAGATTTTCCGGATATGGGACATTATATAACAAGTCTCTCGGGTTACTCAGAAGATAAAATAAATAACATTTATTGGATGATATATAATTTAACTCATAATCCTCACCGTTCAACGCCACCAACAAACGCCAGCCTTTCACCTATTGGTAAGTAATAAATAGTTTCCTTAATTTAAAAATAAAGTTTCACTGTTTTACTAATTTAAATTTACTGTGTCTGTAAAAGTTCTCTACAAATATAAATATTTTTAGTTTGCACATGTTTTTTTTAATTTTTTTTTTTAGAAAATAACATTAATAATTTAAAACCTAGCTCTAGAAATCATTAAAATGTAATAATATCAAATCAAAAAGAGTACTGACATTCCATTCGAATTTTCTTCTGACCATTTTTTAAAAAGTGAAATTATTTAACCTTTCAAAAAATATGTTATATCAAATGCGAATCTTTCGGTTGAACGGAAAGTGGCACCTATATATATATATAGGGTATTTCAAAACACATGTGAATAAGACAATTAGTTCCTATTAATATGGGTCTACAAATGCTTTGTTTGAAAAATACAAGTGTTTGTTCGGGTTTGTCCGATTCTTAAATTTGTTCGGTGTTAGTAATTTTAGTGAAATTTGGGTTATGAAAAGTACCCAAAATTGCACACATTTTAGCAATCAAAATGTGTGAATAGATTTACCAGGGACGTGCGTGTACTCTAATAATTTTTAACAAAAAATAGGTAAGATACCGACTTTTTCAAATCTTGATAGCACAATTTGTTAGAAATTTAAATGACTAAAAAAAGATTTATTAATCTTTATTTACAAGGTAAATGCAATTATACTAGGTAGCGTATTTAAGCAGCGTACTACGAGTTTACCAAATAAGATATTTATTCCTAGAAAAATATATATATCTACCTAAACAAAATTACAGTAAATGTTGGAAATTGCCACCGGTACATCATTCAAGCCGTTTTGGAAATTTGGAAAATGTTAACAAGTACTATTTGTCTTATTTTTGGACAGGGAATCGAGCAATTGCACTTGTTTTTTGAAATACCCTGTATATTTTTTTTCAAAATGCGCTATGCCAAAGATCACTCTGCAAATACCCGAGATGTTCCAATTGCATTTACCCTGTAACTGAAATTATGAAAAAATATATATAAAACAAATTAAACATAATTATAAATAAAAATAAAACCTTTGGACTCGACGTCTTTTTTGACTTAGGTTAAAAGGATTGAATAGGCAATCAATTGCCTTCGGTTCGGATTTTAGTGTTAGTCATAATAGGTCACATAGAGAGAAACATGTAATCTAGAAAAACAAGTAGTAATTTTCAGATCGAGACTTAAGTGACTTCTTCACCTTTTTTTTAGAGTATTTTAATAGGAACAAGATTTGATTTAAATGGCCAAATTATCAAGAAAGACGATTTTCCTTAAAACCCTTTAGCGAATACGGTTGTCTTAATATTTACAATATTAACAAAATATAGATATGTAATTTCTAAAATTTGATTAAAATAACAATATTAAGAAATTTTTATACTCATTTCAAAAAAGTTACAAGTTTTTGCAAAAAAGCAATAGTGGATTTCAGTCAACCCTTCCTAGTAAATAGGTAATGAGTTTTATTTAACCATATTACAATAATTGTAGTAGGAAATAGTGCGACTTAATAGTTTACATAACTAAGCTTTTTTATTATGTTTTTCTTATTAATTAATCCGGACAACACACGAGACCGTTTCTACCTGGGAGTATGAATTAACCCTTATTGATGCGGTAAGATTCTTACATTCACCTAGTAGGTAAACCAAAAATGTTGGGATCGTTTTACCCTCACATTATACGGGAAGATTTTTACATGTTCCCCAAAAATGGTCAGTATTTCGTCAGAGATGAAACTTTTGAACTTCCCAATAGGTGCAAAATTTCACTCACACGTCGACAAATTTAAATTTTTGTAAAGTAACATTGATGAATATAGGTTTGTCTGAAGTATTTTAGAGTCCTAAATCTGAAAATGATAAGCTAATTACTGTAACACGTACAGTTTTTTTGTTATAAGGGGTGGGTGATGGAGAAAAAAGAGGACGACATATTTTTACAATCTAATATATTTATTTAATATAAACATATAAAACATGTGGCATCTATGCAAAAACATTACTGAGGATTGGTTGTTATGATATTAAAAAATATATTGCACAAGATATGATACAGCGAAAAAAACGTTCACTTTTTCCTTTTGTGTTCTGTAGCATCATCCATTTTTAAGAACCAACAGTAGTCGCCCAACATAGATGGGTTTCAGCGTTCCTGGTATCTTGTTTCCATCGTTCTGATGTCCTGGTGAAACCTCTCTCCTTGTTCATCGCTTCCTATACCCAAATTTTGCGGAAAAAAAATCAAATGGGAGTGCAAAAAATGTATTTTTAGAGACATGCGACACCCTAGTATTCATAGGTTTTCAACAGCTCATCTATGAGTCATTTATAGTCTTCATCTTTCTTGTTGCCCAGAAATCATTTCACTACACGTACAAAACACGTCCAAGCTGCCAATTCCTTTTCATTTAATTGTTCTTGAAAACGGAGATTATCTAGGAGCTTCTTTATCTGAGGTCCAATAAATATGCCTTCTTTTAATTTTGCATCACTTAGGTGAGGAAATCTTAGGTACTACTTAGGGGGGCATATGTAATGTTTGAAGTACCAGGTTCAAAAGAAGTTCTCTGAGGCCAATTCTTTTTAATGTAGTGTTCTTTTGTTGCCCTACTATCCCACAGACACAAAAAACAGCAATACTTTGTAAAACCCTCTTGAAGTCCTAGCAATATATATATCACTTTTAAATCTCCACAGATATCCCACTGATACTGTTCATATTTAACACGATTTAATAAATGTAGTTATGCAAAAGTAGCAATCACTTACATGGTCAGTAGGTTCTCTCCACACCATAGGAACAGCAAACGGCATAGAATTTTTCTTGCGATATATCCACTGCACTAAATTTACGTGACAACTCACACAACAAACATGAGGAGCCCAACTTTTATCATGATCCCCAATTTGGCACTTAAAATATAAAAAATAGGCTTTTTTGACTTCCTCAGATATAGATCTTAGCTTGGGACTTTATAATAAATCGTCCATATATATAACAAAACTTATGGGCTGGATGTTTGCAAAATCCACGACTCGAACTTGCCATTTCATATCAAAATCGACTTAAACACTTGACTGTACTGTAAACGAGACAGAAATCAACTAAACTGCAGAAAACAATAAAAATCTTATAGGTTCGTACAATATTGTGAAAATAACCCCTCTGCGGTCTTGTTGTACTTTCCGGTCCTGAGGCAGGTAAAAATGATTTCAAAGATCGCATTATATAAAAGAGAAGCAGGAACTTGAACATGAGACGTGCTAGGACATTTCTGGGAAAAAATGTTTTAATAACTTCCTAAATGAAACGCAAAATAAACATTCTCATCGATGTTACAAAAATTATGTCGACTTGTGAATCATATTTGTGGTACTTCCCATAGCCTAAAATGTCCAACTCGTCTTAGGTTCAGAAGGATTTTTATATATCCCATATTTTCTCAGTAGTTGTAGAAATAAGTACTTATTGTTAAAAGATTATTTAACTGATTTTCTTATATTTTTAGGTGTTGACGGTTTAACCGTTCAGGAAGGGACACATTACCTCTTCTGGTATAAATATTTTACCTGGTAAAAGAAGAAGCCAAATACTGACTATAAATATTAGTATTACATTATTATGTCAGTATATAGTATTTAGAAAAAAAGGATTATATCCTATAATTCTGTTCCTGTTGGATACAAATTGTAATTGTTAGTTCTGTTAAATTGTTAGCTATGATTATATATATTTTATGTAGACTGAAATTCTGTTATTGGTCGAATTGTAGTAGCTGTTTTCTTAAAGCTTAATAATTGTTCGATTACGTTACTCCATTATAAAACTACAGGTAAATAATACCACAATATGCAGAGATCTGCAATAAGATTCTATTGTACCATCCGAAGTGTTTCGCCGCCATACAATGTCGTCTTAACTTTGTAAACACGAAGTACGTTAACAGTTTTAAAATAGATAATCTAGTATTTCGAGACCATAATGCTAGCTACAGCTCTTTTCTGAATTTAGTAGAAATGTGTGAATATGGCGGAGTTAGAAAAATATACAGGGTGTTGAAATTACTTATTATATTTAAGCCGACAATTCCTGAGATGACAACAAGTTTAAGAAAAATAACCCTAAATGGTGCTTTCAATTATTAAGCCGGATATATCGTCTATGTCAAACCAGATATAAACAGGTGGAGACACTGACAAAAAAGTAAACCAGCTGAATAGGGATAGGTTATGTCGAAACACCTCAGTGAATTCTCAGCAGTATTGTCATATTTAGTCGTAGAACCGTGTTGCAATATTTAGAGGATGGATGCCTGGTTATTTGTATGTTTCTAGACCTATCAAGGGCGTGTGACTGTTTAGATAGGGAAATACTTGTAAAAAAACTAAACCTCTATGGTATTAGGGGAATGCTCTAAAATGGTTACAATCATATTTAAATGATAGAATACAGTATGTAAGTGTTGAAAAGGAGGGGTTTACGTATAGGTCAGTGCCTCTGGGATCATAATACGGAATTGCACAGAGAGGTATATTAGGGCCCCTCATTCTTGTTATTTTTGTAAATGATTTAATTCATTTGATGGATCCCTCGAAAAGGATTTTAAAGTATGCCGATGATACTTCTTTATTGACAGGAAAAACTAATCTTCCCGAATTATTGGATGCTATTGAAATGTTCTTCAATGAAATAAAGTTATGGTTTAGACAAAATGGCTTATTCCTGAATGAAAAAAAAAACTGCACTATTTAGAACTAAGCTATCAAGAGTCGAAGAACCAGAAAATTTTGAAGTTGGTGAAGTGACACTGCCCTTTTCCGAACAAAAAAAGTTTCTGGGGGTTTACATTGATGAGCATTTGGACTGGTCATACCATATTAATACTGTTTCTAGGAAACTCAATTCCGTATGTTATGGCATAAGATTAACCAGCAAGTACATGAATGAAAACACACGTAGAATACTGTATTTCGCCAATTTTCACGCCCTTATGAGTTACAGAATAATTTTTTGGGGGCACACAACCAAACTCAGTATTTATTTGTAATACAAAAAAGAGTAATTAAGATTATCAAAAAAATGAAGTACCTAGAGACTTGTAGAACGACTTTTAAGAACAATGGGATCCTAACGGAATATGGCCTATACATTTACGAATGCCTATTATTTTTCTTTAAAAACAGACAGCTATTTGGTATCTCATCTGAACATCAGTATAATACAAGAACCCAAAATGTAAATTACACTAGGCATTGTCTAATATTGAGTGAGAGGAGCCCGCATTATATGTGCTTAAGATTATTTAATAAGCTTCCCGATACTCTAAAGATAATACAGACCGAGAAGAAGTTCAAGCAAAAAATAAAAAGTTATTGATTAGCCTGGAACCATATAGTGTGGATGAGTTTCTGGTCATGTAGGGTTTTGGTTTTAAATACTTTTGAAATTAAGTTTCACTATGTATAACTTATTAATGTAGGAAAGTGTCATGTGAGATTTAATTTAATAAATAAATAAATAAATTATCAGAAAAAACGTCATCGACAACCTACAGTTTACCGCTAATAATATAGCTCTCACAATAGCCGAGATAGTTACATATCTGGGCTGTACAGGGTGTCCATTTTTGGGTAGTTTTACGGGGTATCTCCGTTATTAGTAAAGATAGAAGGATGCGGTTTACGCAGTACTGTGCTACTTTTTTGTCAAACAGAAGATGCCGTAATCAGAATTTTTCTAGGCCTCCTTGTTTTTGATATACTGGATGTTTTTGAGAATTGTGCATGCTATCTCGGTTACCCCGTAACGTATCAAAAAGGAATAAAATGTTCTTTTTGTGGTTTTTTACGTAGAATCCAGTGACGTATTCAGATTTTTTCTACATTCAATAGTTTTCAAGGAAAATAAACAAATTTGCTTTTTTTTTAAATGGGTCACCCTATATATTTTTTAATAATATAATTTAGTTTGTAACAAGCTTCACAAAAATATATAACACTTTATTTTTAGTCTTAGTATTAGGCCCGAAATATACGTTTTTCAAAAATATATCATTTTTTTTAGTAGGCGGATATTAAAAACAAACACAGTCCTATGTGTCATAATAATAAAATCTTCTAATTCTGCTAGAGCATTCAGGTTCTGTAAGTTGTTTTAAAGTTCTAATTAATAGTGAAAACTCAGTTTGTCCTAATTATGGCAGGTAAACTTTGAGAAGTACGACATGCTAGTTGTGTAACGAAAATGCAGAAGGAGCATTAGAAGTGTATTTGAATAGATAAATATAAGCCCTTATGTAGTAATTATATGAAATTTATAAATTTTCTTAAATTACTTGTAAATATCCCGAAAGACGACAACCGGATAAACGAATTTTTTCAATAGTAAAAATCAAATTTAATTGATTCAATTGAAACAAATTCAAGTAGTTCTTGCAGAAAAGTTGAAGGTTCGGTTGGAATAATTAAATCAAGAGTGCAATCAATCCTAAAAACACAATTTTAAGCCATATAAATTCCACCGTGTACAAAACTTACATCCTGATGATGCACAGCGCTGTATAGAGTTTTGCAATTGGTATTTACAAAATCTGAACAGGGAAAACAATTTTGAAAAAACCGTTATATGGTCTGGTGAGGCTCATTTTGTGAATCCACTGGGTATACCATAGGATTGCAGTTTACTTAGAAGCCCCTCATGCCAAACACGATCAAAAGCTTTAGAAATATCCAGTGCAACAACCCGAGACTCTCCATGATGTTCGATTGCGTTGTTCCAAATATGGGTGACATAGGCTAGAAGATCTCCAGTTGATCTGGACTTCCGAAAACCATATTGATGATCGCCGATAATGTTGAAGCCTTCCAGGTACTTTAGAAGATGTTAGTTAATAGCTTTCTCCATTACTTTTGATATAACTGAAAGCAATGCGACTGGTCGATAGTTGTTAGGCAGGGTTCTCTTACCTTTCTTTGGAATAGGCTGGACTCGCGCCGTCTTCCAGCAAGATGGAAATATTCCTTTTTTGTAGGATAAGTTGAAAAGTCTAAAAAATACTGGTGTTAGTTCATCGGCGCATCTCTTGAGAACTATAATAGGAATTTCGTCTGGACCAGTGGCTTTTTTGACGTCGAGTCCCTTTAGGATTCGTTTGACGGGACGCTGACGGAACACGATTTCGGTCATTTCGGATTCAACTGCAGGAATGTCGGGTGCTGTTCTTCCCTGGAAATCTACAGTGGAATGCGAAGAAAATAGTTCAGCAAGTAAGTTTGTCTCCGACTGTGGATGCTATTGTACTATCGGGACGTGTTAGAGGTGGAACAGTTGATTTGGTTAAATTTTGGCTGATGGCCTTAGCGACTGACCAAAAGGACCTTGATCCGTTTGGACAGTCAAGAAGTTTGTTTTTGATTCTCACATTATGGGCTTCTTTGCTTTGATATATTGTTAGCTTACATTGGTTTCGAGCGGTAATAAAGATGGTACGATTCTCAGTGGTAGGGTTTTTACGCCACTATCGGTAAGCCAGATTTTTTGATTTGACAGCACGCTCACAATCCTTGCTAAACCAGGGCTTGCGGCCTTGCTCATCGTCTGTATTTAAATATTTAAGCCAGTTGACATTGTGGACGTTAAAGTCGCCAAAGATATCAATCTCGGCATTTGGATGGTTGGTTTGCAAGGAGTCGATTGTATTGGCTAGTGATGTGAAAAGGTCTCTGTAATGGGTATCCCTTGGAGGGCGGTAAAGGCAGCAGATAAACTTGGTGATTTTCGGCGTTGATATTTTAAACCATATTACGTCGCAGTCTTTCGGCTCCAGTGTAGGTGCTCGTTGGTAGCAGAGATCATCTCGAATAAAAAGACATACACCGAAGTTGCGTCGGAATCGGGAATGAAAATCGTATCCAGGGTATAAATAGCTGACGGTGTTTGTTGACGATCTGACTTTTGTCTCGGTCAGTGAGACATGTTTAATCGACAGAGTACGAGGTTTTGGTCTTAGGAAAATCAGCATCTAATATTCCTAATCGAACGGCAAAACAGATTTGGCGTTAGCGTTTCATACTTTATACTGAATAGCAAAATAGTTTATAACATATTTGAAGGAAGCTTTAATGCAAATAAATATTTGGAAATTCTGAAAAACGTTGTGCCAGAAATAATAGAAGATGTGCCATTAGCTGGTCTCAATAACTTGCATCTTCAACAGGATGGAGCGCCCGCTCACAATACCCAAGTATTGTGAAGGCCGACCTACATAATAACTTCCCAATTCACTGGATTGGAACTAATGGACCTGTAAGATGGCCACCAAGGTCACCCGACTTGCCGGTTTTGGATTTCTTCTTATGGGGATACCTTTAAAATACAATTTATTCCATTCAGTTCTAAACAATGGCAGATTTAAGAATTGCCATTCACAGAGCTTTTAGGGAGTTACAAATGCGGTCGTTTATTATTTTTAATTCATTAATGCGAATAAGAACCATGTGTGAAAGATGTCTAAGGCATAATGGAGAACAATTTGAGCAATATTTATGAGGGAGTTCAATAAATTTTCAATTTTTGTGTCTAATATTTAATCACACCAGTATTTTTTTTGATATCCATCATGGCCTACTAAAAAAAATGGTATATTTTTGAAAAACGTATATTTCGGGCCTAATACTAAGACTAAAAGTAAAGTGTTATATATTTTTGAGAACCTTGTTACAAACTAAATTATATTATTAAAAAATATATAGGGTGACCCATTTAAAAAAAGCAAATTTATTTATTTTCCTTGAAAACTATTAAATGTAGAAAAAATCTGAGCACGTCACTGGATTCTACGTAAAAAACTATAAAAAGACCATTATATTTATTTTTGATACGTTACGGGGTAACCGAGATATGAGAGGTGTCCCAAAATCCATAATTCTCAAAAACATTCCGTATATCAAAAACAAGGCGGCCTAGAAAAATTCTGACTACGGCATCTTCTATTTGATAAAAAAAAGTCGCAAAGTGCTGCGAGAACCGCATCCTTCTATCTTTACTAATAACGGAGATACCCCGTAAAACTACCCAAAAATGGACACCCTGTACCTTCATCACTATCGAGTAATAAGATGCCGAATCGAAAAAGCAAGAGGTACATTTAACAAGGTGCATAGCATACTATGCAACCTATCTCTCAATATCCATACTCGGAATCCCATCACGTGTCAAACGATGCCGTATTGCAACGCATCGGTGTACAACTGGAATACCTACCAAGTGTCAAACGTAGAAAATTGGAATACTTCGGACATATCATGCGAGGGGAAAAATACCACCTTCTTCAATGCAGCCTACAACGGAAAATAGAGGGTCGAAGATCAGTAGGGCGCAGACGAATATCGTGGCTGCGAAATTTACGAACATGGACCGGAATGACATCAACAGCTCTATTCAGAGCGGCAGTGAATAAGTGAATAAAGTATTTTGGACCAACGTGATAGCCAACATCCACAGAGGATAGGTACTCGAAGAAGAAGAAGAAGATCTCTATTTCATAATTTTACTCAAGTCCCTCGTTAACTCTAAGGCCATTCGTGTGCAAAACCGCTTGTTGCGTCATCACAGGTTTAAAGGTTAACCGGAAAATGATGAATTATTAACTAATATACTATGTATCATAGTGTAATTCGGAAACTATATTCCGATCGATTCGGTTAATCCTATTATCAGCTGACCAGGGGTAGTCTTTTCTAATATTTTATGATAGAAGAAGACGCCAGACTATCAACCGATAAGAGTATTAACCGGATCCATCGGATCACGAGTTTATGAGAAGCCTTAATATTGTATTTTTTTATTTGTTTATTTGTCTCATTTTCTATGTATAAAATGGACAAGCCGGATAGCTTTTCCCGAGACATTGTGTATCTAATAATTTTTTAAACATTTTTAATTTTGAAATTTCGATAGCAACCCTCTTTTAATAATTTAATATTTTTAAAGAATATATATAGACTACAATCACCAGAATCAGCGGTGCAAGCGTCATTACGTTCGTAATAGATCTGTTACGGAAGACGATGATTTATTATCTTATTACGCCGGTCACGAATCTATTACGTTTTTGTAAAAGGTCCATCACTGCGAGTCAGGCCACCAGACAAGAAATTTGACACGACACAAATCGACACCTACGTCGTTACTTTCACTTTGGCCTCTCACTACACCACAGACAAAGCCTAATGAAAAATTTACTTTATTCTACTGAGTACAAATTATAAGTATTGCTGATTTATTACGAAATTTCAGTCGAATTTATTACGAAAAGTTGTTTAAAAATTATATTATATTTTTATTTCAACTTTAACATTTAAAAATATATTATTTAGGTAAAAAAAAAGTGTTTTTTCACAATGCCCCGTTTGCCGCCCCTGTGTGTCGCACACCTTGCACGCCCGCTTGCGGGGGCCCCTATTTCACTCGACTGTAATATAGACCACAAAGAAAATAGAATTTATGTAAAATACTTACTACTCATACTACTCTCGCAAGCATTTGAAACAGTGTTTGCAACAAATTTCTATTAAGTTATCACATACTTATAGATATGTAAATTACTACAGCAGGCATAAGCGCATGGAAAAAAAATTATTAGTATAAGAATAACGTAAGTTAAAGGTATATTTTTAAATCTTTAGCGTTTACCCAACTATTATTATCAATTTTTTTCAGATTGCATTAATTTTTTTATAGAACCGGATGTGCTATATTATAGGTTTTAGCATTAGCATGTTATGTATATATTATACAAACACTTTTTGTACTAATTATTAGCACAACTTTATTTGTAATATAATAAATAACAATCTAATATATACACAAAATTGTTTTAAATTCAAACTATTTTTTACTAAAAAAATCACATTAACTATTGCATCTAAATTACAAACTCTTATTACTTTTATTTCAATACTTTTAAAGGCTAATTTACAAATATTATAAAAGACACAACCATTGAACATTTATCCGGAGTAGAACGTATATTTTTGAATTTCCCTGTATTTTTATTAAAACCAGTATAGTTTATGTTTTCGCGTAGTCTATAATTGCCATAGGTTCTCTATATTAGCTCAAACTGTGTAATACTTCTACAGGGTTTCCCAGCTAATAACTTTTGAAATATTTATTCTGTAAAAAATCGTCATTATACGTCAACAATAATTAGGAGGGGGGCATCTTTTGACATTAGTGACACTTCTCTGTCACTGTCATTATTCCCATATTAACCCAACTTTAAAACCTAAATGCGACGATATCACTTGTGGCACCTTATTAGATAGGTAATTTAGTCTGTAGTCTAGTACCGTGCCCAGTTTTTGATTCGATTCAAAATTTTAAATTCAATTTTTTTTTTAAATTCTTAAATTTTTAATAGTTTTATGAAACCAGTCGGTTAAGGACTCAAATTAATGAATTAATTGTAGCATCAGGACCGTTCAGCTTCCTGTCAAGTAAAATAACTCCTTTTAAAATGGTTTATTTATAAGAAGAAAGAGTAAAAATTATAACTCGAGAATTTGATATTCCTTATAGGTTCGTCACGTATGCAATAAACTTTACTTCAAAATTGATCGGAACTGGATCTGTAGCTAACAAAAAATATTTCAGATAATGCCAATATGAAATGAAGCAATTGAAATTGGTATTTTGGGATATGATTTAAAGGAACAGAGTACATCAATGTCATAATTTGAAACCGATTTAGGTGTTAGCAAAGCAGTGCGGACAAAGTTGGAAAGCTAACTGGTCACCTTGAATTCAGGTCCATTCGGTGGATTTGGTGAAGCAATTTCTAACGACAGGTTTCATGGTCGATGGTTTAGCAGAGAAGGTTTTATTGAGTCGCCAGTAAGTTCTCCAGATTATGCATCATTGGATTTTCTGGGAGACCTAAAGTCAACACAACACAAGATGTAAAAGTAAGAATTGTTGCCGTGTATCGGAAATTAACTCCATCCAACCTCGAAAAGGCTTGATTTCATTTTGAGCAGACCTTGTACTATTGTATGGAAGTTTTTAAGTAAATAATTACTTCATCTCTATGATTTTATGTAAATAAAAAATTCGAAAATAATATTAATGGAAAAAAAAATTTTTCACTTAAATAAAAACTGAGTCGGTAATGGATTAGAGGCTAAATTACTTATCCAATCAGGTGCTACAAGTGGCATCCTCGCATTTAAGATTTTAAAGTTGAGTCAAATGGGAACAATGACAATGACAGTGACAGTAGAAGTGTCACTTATACGTGAAAAGATATCCCCTTTCCCAATTATTATTGACGTATATTGGGGATTTTCTACAGATCAAATATTTCAAAAGTTATTACGGGTATCTGCTTTTAGCTGAGAAACCCTGTATAATGTATTGGAAAACAAAACCATGTAAATAATAAAATTTCAAGGTCTTCTTGGATTTACTTGAGACCAAAATTGCACGTTGTGCCGATTATTGATGTTGTAAACGTCGCTTCGCCTGCCCACATGATACTTTTGAAGTTCTATCTTCTTCTGTCATAATCATCTGTGCAACGAACCGATATTCGTCTTTGTCTGCTGTTAGGTTGAATTCGTAATGGAACGAATTTATAAATATTTAAAGTTTTTTGAATGGTACCAAAACTAACTCTGATACTTCTTGGACAATATAGTATATCTCTACCTGAGTTCTCTATAGAACTGATTGGGTTAGTCCTAAAAATAATTAGTAGATATTACGTGTTGTCGGACCACGCTTCTTTCATATTTCCGCTTGCAGTCTTCTTCCACGAAATATCTTCGCTGAGTTCTCCTTGCATCTTAACTTTTATAGAAAGGTGTGATAATTCGAAATCTTTATGGGAGTATTTTATTTTAATTTGACATTAAGTAATTATACGGTTTTGTTTTACAAGGCTTCCTAGACAAGACAAGAATGACTACAACACATTTGATCGCTCCAATCTTAAAAACGGGTTGAGCTAATATAGACAGGCTATGTATTTTTGGAAAATAAAATGAACAAAGATGTTCAAATAAATAAACAACTTTACAGTTCCTTTGATTTAAGCTAATCCGCCTTATAAATGACAATTTTAGACTCTACGAGAAAACTTAAATAAAATAGTTTATACCCCTGTTGAGTAGTGGTTGTATGACCCTGTACACTAGACTTGGGTTATTCTATAAAATAAGTTGTAGTACAGCAATATTTTTTATTAGACCTGTATACGAAGAGTTGCAGTGAGAAAAGAGTTACCATTGATTTCTCGAGAGCGATAACAAAACTTGGTTATCGATTCTATATACATTATTATATTTGCAATCATTGATATCTATTCTCCGGTTACGATAGTAAATGATTTTTTAAAAAAGATCATATCGGTTTAGTCAAAAAGTAAAAGATATTGATATCTATTAGTCGCTTATAAAATGATGAAAGGCTTGGTAAAACATATGAGTAAGTAAAGTAATGAATTGTAATTGAAAACAGATTAAAAATAAAAACAATAGGATTAAGACTTTAGGGGTATTTATATTTATTAGGAATTAAACGACACACCCAAAAATGCTTTGATATCTTCAATAAATACCTAAATAAAGTAAATTACGTCATCATATTGTTTCAAATATACATAGAGGGTGTTGTGGAAATGACTTAATATATTCAAATGGGTGACACCTTGGGTATCATAGAGAAACACTACATGTATTTTTTTTTAAATCGAATCGGAAAACTTAAGTGATGACCCCTAAGATAAGATGGCATGCATAGCGTACTCCTTCGGTAGACGTTACCACTTAACACGCCTTTTAATCTCGAAACATATGCATAAAATGTTGCCAACCTTAAATTTTAGATAAAAAATAAAGAGCTTACGTAGTTAGTTGTCCAGCAAGCAAATTTTTTGGCGCATCAGTGTGTCAATATTATTAGAACTTCTTTAAAAAATTTGACACTAACAAATTAAATAAAATATTGCATAACACATTATTAAACTAAATCACTTTTAAACATATAGATAAGTTTAGTGAAGAAGTGATTGGTTTTTTTTTTAATGCCACCTCTGTTAAAACTGTCATAATATCAATAGTCGAATGACCTATAAATTGCATGCAGTTTTGCGAATACAAAATCTGTGAAATGACTTTCAGCCAAAGTTTTCCCTTCTAACATTGGCGTCATAGTAAAGTAGGGACTTAGAGTTTACTTAGTCAGTTAATGATATTATAGTAACAAATGAATATTGCACTTCCATTGACTTTATTTATTTACATCACAACGTTTTAACTGGTAAACATTTCTAGTCGTCTTCAGATGAATACTTATTTTTTTGTATCTAGTTACATTGTTAAAAAGATTCTTAGCACTTGAAAGTATTCGATATTAGAAACTCTATTTGTATTGAAAAACATTATCTAATATCACGATGCCACCTGTCTGTGTTCAGACGCTTACCATTTGTCGTTCGCTGCCACGATGATGCGCGATTAAGCTCTCCGCCGCTGCTACTAAATGCCGACCGAAACTGACCAAAGATAGGGCTGTTGGACCTGTAGGATCGTGCCGCTCGAACAATCATAAAATTCTATGGAAATAAATCTATTTCCATGTGCCTTGATTTGAAATTTGTGCGTTCGTTTATCTCATCGGATGCCAAAAATACATTTCATTTTTGAAATTGTGGGAATAATTGGTGAAGTAAGAATTTGTTAAAATTGTAGCATATAATTATTTTCTAGAGTTTGAATTCAGGGGGAAAATTTGAGGAAAATTGATCATATCGTCATAGATTGACTTCTATTAACTGATCATATTATATACAGTACTGCTCTCATGTCTGGAGCTCTGCACCCAAACATAATCTTCGGCTACTGGATTCCATCGAAAGGAGGGCCATTCGTCTGATTGACGAAGAACCTCGACAGCCTAGAACATCGAAGACAGGTTGGGGATTTGACTCTCCTTTACAGATATTTTCATGGAAAGTGCTCGGTTGACCTTGCCCTCTTAATACCGCCCAGAGCGGCGAATAGCAGAAATACACGACGAACCACTGCCGCCCATCCATATGTGGTTAAGCATAGTGCTCCTCGAACTTTATTATTTAAGAATTCTTTCATTCTTTCATCTGGAGGACTTCATCCTTATGGAACGACCTACTCGAGGTCGTTTATCCCAACGAATATAACCTTCAACGATTCAAAACTAACGTGAATCCCTTTTTGCGCACACGCACCACTCCCAGAGTGCCCTAAAGGATTTTTCCTATCATAAAAAAAAATATGGTTTGAAACAAGTTTGCAGTACTCGGCATTCTATGAAAATGACTTATGATTTTTTTCGATTCTTGATTTTCCTAGCCAAGATAATGGAAATTTTTTTTAGATTTTAATTTATTGCTCTTAACCTACCAAAGCAAACAACATCTTCGACAATTATAAAGGACACTAATATGAACCTAAATATGCAATCAAAATACAACTTTATGTTATTACACATTTTAGGCTTCCTGTATATGGAAAAATATTTTCCTAAAATACAGTATAAATCAGCATAGAAATGAAATTCCTAACTTAAATCGTATATGAGCTATGGAAGCCTGACGCACTATTGCATATATTATTTGAGGCAACTAGATATTTGTTTACTAGTAGATTTCTACATTTGTTTACAAATGCAATGTGAATTATTTTTCGTCCGGTCTTCCATGTTTTTAAAAATTTCAATTCATTTTTTAAAGAAATTTGGTGACCCCTGGTGTATGATCGGCTTATACCGATATAAATATCGGTGTATCGGTATCATATCGGCATATCGGCAAACTTTACCGATACCGATTATAGGATATTTAAGATAAGGATATATTAATTTAAGTGAAATTCAATTTTTAAGAATCACTAGTGGCTTTGGGAATAACTTCTTTATTTAGTAATTGTGGACTATTTTTTTCTTTTGGTTTAAAAAAATCCATATATATTTTTTTAACTATTATCGCTAGTTTTTCCCGTCGTATTTTTACTTGTATTACAAGAAACAAAAATATTGCTCGACACGATCGTTTTCTGAAGTGACAATGTACGATGTACTAACCAAATTCTATCCAAGAGCTCATCAGTAAAACGGGTAATCACCGCTGGTACTTGGACTTGGTTGATCGGGCGATCGGGGAATTACCGAAATTTATGCACGTGACGTCGATACCAGTATTTGACTTAAATATGCTTTGCAATATTGCCACCAGGGTTGTTAAACAAACGTATTATACGTAAACTACATTTACTACGTTTGATCGCACGTAATAAATGTAACAATGTATTAAATTCAATTTTCCTGCTACATTAACAACCCTGATTGCCACTATTAATAATTTTACCTTATATCAACGTATATTGAATATACAGATATTTTAACAATTTGGTGCCGACAACGATATTATATCGGTATCGGCAAGAAAACCGATTACTAATGTAGTCCATGAAAAATAGTAAAATACATTTCAAATTCTCCTTAAGAAGTTTTATTCCAGAATCTTTTTAATAATCGTGCTTAAGTTGTAACATAAGTCGTAAAAATAGGTCAAGTTGCGGCAATAATTTTGCAAGTAGTAGGTAGTTCAATGGAATGAAAAAATTTGCTTTCGCTTGCTCGATTTTACCCTCTCTTCTAAGAATAAGTGTCAATAAGTCCTTATTAACGGTTTAGAATATTTTGTAGTAAACTTCTAGTATCTATTTAATGTTTTAAAATGAAATTTTATATTAATACATTTAAACGACACTAACACTTCAGATTAAAGAACAAGATTCTCAGATTAAAGAAGGAAGAACAAGTCGAAATAAAATTTAAACTTAAATGAAATAAAAAAAACATAAAGTGCTTTCCTGCCTTTTAGAAATTACATATTATATTTTACATATCTTACAGTTTCTGTAAAACTGCTCCAAGTCACCTCATGTAATCTATAAGTTTAAATCAAACATGGTGGTATCGTTTTTCATTCTAAATATATTTATTGCTTATCTATACTTATGAAAATTTAAGAGATATTAATTTTAATATCTCGTCAACCCAACAAACGATTCGGTCCACAATACCAGCCTTTTTTACCTCTCCATCCCCACCGCAATTTGCTACTTTGTAAATTTGGACAGCGAGCAACATTCGAAACATTTTACTTTATTCCTACCTAATTCACTAAATTATCATCTCTTTTTTCTTTCTGGAGCTGCTATTTTATAAATGGCATCATACACTTTTTCTTGGGCTTCTTTTATTCTATTCCTCATTTCAACAGTAAAAGGGTCGAAGTTAAGAATCCTTCTTTTTCTCCTAGAAGATATAAGCACATATTAGAGACTACAAATAGTGAATATGTATATACAGGGTCCGCAAACGAAGCGTGGACGGAAGATTAAATCGTTATCGAAGAACTTATCAACAATACTGAAACAGCTTGAGATATTGGATTAAAAGCGGCATGTTTTAAAAATATTTTACATTATACAGGGTGGCCCAAAAAAGTGTGACAGCATAAAGTTATATTTTTTTAAATGGGACAACCAGTATTTTATTGCATATTTATATTCGTATTACTATCGTTTATATGTGCCTCAAATTTTATTTAATTTGGTTTTGTAGATTCGGAGAAATAAATTAAAAACTAAAAAAAAAGTTTTGCATTCCTGAATAAAAAAAAATAAAAAAAAACAATCCAGAACTATTTTTTTAACCTCGGCATTAAGTGAAATTTATGACAAGAGGTCTAGAGATACTATGAATGTAATTGCGTTTATTTATTTTATACAGGGTGTTCATAATAAGCTTTCAAAAACCCCACATTTTAAAATAATTTTTCTCAAGTTTTTCAAATGGAACACCCTGTAAATTATTTGGCTATTTGACGTAGAATTCATAGACAATTTTTTTTTGTAATACAAGCATATAAGTTATATCCAGCCGTTTTCGAAATAATTGTAAATATCATAAATTATGTTGTTTTAATAGAGTTTTTATCGGGAAATTTTGTTATAGGCGACTAGACTAATAATTGTAAACTAAAGTAAAAGTTCAAAATAGCTTCCTTTTACTCTTAGAGTTTACCGTATTTTAGTTATTTCGATATACATTTTAAAAGCATACATTTTTGCTACTTTTATTATTTAATATTATTTTTTATTCTTAATCGAGTTGCCATGATTTCTTTTTGTTTAGATTGTCACTATGACAGCCAAATAAAATTATTTACATTTGTTCAGTCGTCGAAATTAAGTACTAACTTACACAAAATGTCGAATTTTACAACTTTAGAAATGGTAAATATGATGTTTATACTGGGTGAATGTGCAAGAAATTGCCTCCTCGCGAGCCGAGTGTATGCTGAAAGATATCCAAATATTGAGAGAAAGCCGAGATCAAAAACCTTCGAGAAGTTGTTGCAAAGATTTGTAGCAACAGGAAGCACTGCGGATGATAATCAATAAACTCGTTATTAATGAAGAAAATGAATTAAGAGTTCTGTTTGCAGTAGAGGAAAATCATTAAATTAAGTAAAAGGAAGCTATTTTGAACATTTACTTTAGTTTACAATTATCAGTCGCCTATAACAAAATTTCCCAATAAACAACATAATTTATGATATTTACATTTATTTCGAAAACGGCTGTATAAAACTTATATGCATGTATTACAAAAAAAAATGTCTATGAATTCTACGTCCAATCGCCAAATAATATACATGGTGTTCCATTTGAAAAACTTGAGAAAAATTATTTTAAAATGTGGGGTTTTTGAAAGCTTATTATGAACACCCTGTATAAAATAAATAAACGTCATTATATTCATAGTATCTCTAGACCTATTGTCATAAATTTCACTCAATGCCGAGGTTAAAAAAATAGTTCTGGATTGTTTTTTTTTGATTTTTTTATTCAGGATTGCAAAACTTTTTTTTTTTGGTTTTTAATTTATTTCTGCGAAACTACAAAACCAAATTAAATAAAATTTGAGGCACTTATAAACGATAGTAATACGAACCTAAATATGCAATAAAATACTGGATGTCCCATTTTAAAAAATATAACTTTATGCTGACACACTTTTTTGGGCCACCCTGTATAATGTAAAATATTTTTAAAACATGCCGCTTTTAATCTAATATCTCAAGATATTTTAGTATTGTTGATAAGTTCTTCGATAACGATTTAATCTTCCGTCCACGCTTCGTTTGCGGACCCTGTATAATAAGGGATCGGTAGATGTTTTTTTGCCTCTCTCAAAAACAATTCCATTTTAGAACTACTAATGTCAGGTTACAGAGAGATTTTAATCAAGAATGAAGTAACCAGACAATATCGACTATGGCAGTAGAAAAGAAATTAATTCAAGTGTTCCGGTTAGCTTAAATCACTTCTGCCTATGCCGTGTCATGCCACAATCATGGTTGTCTGATTAGTTATTATCATTTAAAATCTTTTTGCAACCCAACATGCTTTATGCTAGCTTATGAGAAATTACCTATGAATATATATTATTACTTGATAATAAAATTAAATGAAGAGTGATAGTAAAGGGATGTATGTATGTATGTAACAGGTATGGTATTGCATCGTATCGTATCGTATCGTATCGTATCGTATCGTTTTTTTTTTTTATGATCAAACACAAGCACTATACGAAAAATCCTTTAGGGCACTCTGGGAGTGGTGCGTGTGCGCAAAAAGCGATTCACGTTGGTTTTGAATCGTTGGAGGTTATATTCGTTGGGAAAAACGACCTCGGGAAGGTCGTTCCGCAAGGATGTAGTCCTCCAGACGAAAGAATTCTTAAATAATGAAGTTCGAGGAGTACTAATCTTAACCACATATGGATGGGCGGCAGTGGTTCGTCGTGTATTTCTGCTAATCGTCACTCTGGGCGGAATTAAGAGGGCAAGGTCAGCCGTGCGCCTTCCATGAAAATATCTGTAAAAGAGAGTCAAATCCCTAACCTGTCTTCGATGTTCTAGGCTGTCGAGGTTCTTCGTCAGCTCGTGGTCTCCGATCAGACGAATAGCCCTCCTTTCGATGGAATCCAGCAGCCGAAGAGTATGTTTGGGTGCAGAGCTCCAGACATGAGAGCAGTATTCTAGTGATGGTCGAATCTGGGCTTTGCATAGTGTCAAAAGTTGTTGAGGTGTGTACAACTTTCTGGTTCGGAAGAGTACCCCAAGCTTCTGAGAAGCTATCTTGGCGATTGCCACAACGTGGTTATACCAAGACATATTTCCTCCCAGATTGACGCCCAACAAATTAATAGATGAAGCCAGTGGGATTGCGTGTCCGGCCATGACTATTTCCGGTTCTGTAATGTTAACCTTTTTAGAGAAAACTGCTACCTAGGTTTTTTTAGCATTAAATTCGACTTGGTTACTGTCACCCCAAGCCAAAATTTCTTCCAGGTCTTTGTTGAGGCGTGATACTTCATGCTGTCTGCGAAGATGTGGGTCGGCAGCCGATGTTTGCGCATTCAAAGAGAAAGATGAGATAAGTGTGCTATCATCAGCAAAACTAAATATCGGATTTTTAGTTTTCACTAGAAGGTCGTTAATGTAGAGTAAGAAGAGAGTGGGAGACAATATGCACCCTTGAGGAACACCGGAAGGTGTCTGAGAGAAATCCGTCAATCGCCACTTGCAGAGGGCGGTCCTTAAGAAAGCTAGACAACCATGCACAGAATCGACTGGGCATTACCATAGGATCGCAGTTCACTTAGAAGCCCCTCATGCCAAACACGATCAAAAGCTTTAGAAATATCCAGTGCAACAGCCCGAGACTCCCCATGATGTTCGATTGCGTTGTTCCAAATATCGTATCGTATCGTATCGTATCGTATCGTATCGTATCGTATCGTATCGTATCGTATCGTATCGTATCGTATCGTATCTATCGTATCGTATCGTATCGTTCCGTCCCGTCATGTAGCGGATCAGATAGGATAGAATAGGACTGGACCAGACGGGACGGGATAAGATTAAATAGTAATCTAAATGTAATGTTGTTCTTATTTAAATGTAATAATGAATGCAAATTGTATTTTATTGTAATTTCGGCTTCTTTCGATTATTTCGGAAGTTGACAGAAACTTTGATACCTGTTACTCCTTTATCTATATTAGTGTTTTTCTTAGAATTACTGTCAAATCATTAACGAAGGTACACTATGTCGATACCTATAGAGGAACTGGTCCGAATACGCTTCTATGAAATTTCTGACGTGTTTTGACTAAAATGAGAATGTAATGTAGTGAAAAATCGTAAGAGATTTTTGTAAGACATTTTTGCTTTATTCAAAAATAAACACATTTTACTAGACAAAAATAGAAAAATTGTACATTACGTATCAAGGGCCGAAAAGAGGCTTTTACGGACGAGATGGGGAGTCCGGAAGAGCCTCCGACGGCCCGAGATATGTACCGTATTTTTTTTTACAAGTGCTCCGAAGCTTTGATGCCAAATAAATAAAGAAATTCTTCAGACAGTTTTCCTGTCAACATGACATGAAAACACTCGTGCATGGAGAATGTAAATATGACAGTCGCGGGTTCAAATCCCGCACTCGGCATCTCTGGTTTTATTTATTTTTTTACAAGTGCCCGAGTCTTTGAGGCCATATAAATAAAGAAATTCTTCAGACATTTTTCTAAATCTTTGAAAAATTAACTGACAAATTAGTTTATATATATATCGCGCTATTTATTATCGCTTGTAGTATGGCTCGGTGGGTAGAGTGTCCGCCTGGCGATCTGAGGGTCGCGGGTTCAAATCCCGCACCGACAATTCTGGTTTTATTTATTTATGAGCACATGGTGACTCGAAGCGGGCGGGAAAAATCTTTCCCGCCCGCTCTCTTGGAAAACGCCACTTTCGGTGAAGAGAACATGCATGAAAAGAGGCACATGTAAAAAAAATGTATTTTTGGTAAAGCGGACCAGACATGGTTACCGAGGAACCACGCTCAGCGGACGTAATTGCAGCAATCTGACGTTCTCCTTTCCTGCCAATAACTTTGGGAATTTTACTTGGCACCACAGAGAGGCCGGTTTCAGCGACATTACCTACATATATATTCGATGTGGACTAAAATTAGGTTTTTCATAGGCCGTTTCAAGGTTGCTTAAAAACTCACTAACTTTTTCTTCATTAAAACCTATCCTGGAAAATGAGGTTCCAGTTGTCATTCTTCGCTGTCAAAAAAGTAAATTAAAGTAACGTGGCCCTAATATGGGCCCGGCCCATATTTCAAACCCGCGAAGGGCCCATATTTCAATATAGCTATGATATAATAAAAGTGTGGTGACATCTCAAATTTCTTTAAATAGAGCGAGCAATTAATTAGAATCATAAAATATATAAATATCGAATCGCATTGTACTTAAAGAGTTTCAATAAGCTAACAGAATTTTAAAACTTGTGCTTATTAAACTTACCTTAAATTATTTTCCGAAATCGGCAAAACCATTAACAAACATAACCATTTTTACTTGAGAGCTACTAAACTGTAATTGCTAAAAATTTTACTTTAACAAAGCCACGTCTAGTTTATGCTACTCAGAAGTAGATGGCGCTGGCTACTTTATAAAATATCTGTGTGGCCAAATATCTTGTTGTGTGTGGTCCATATTAAATGCAAGGCCCATATTCAGACCAGTTCCTCTATATATACAATACCATATTAAACCTAGTTTACTAGATGAGTTTCAATAAAGGAGTGTGATCCAATGTCAAACTGTATCCGGAGCTCTGCAGCAGAGTGGATGTAAATAATTTTTTTGAACGACGTGTTCAAAAAATTAAGGTTTCCCTTCTTCTATACCAAAAATATTAATTTTTTCTATTAGCTGTAGCAGCAAGAGAACTTACTTAATTAAGAGAAAAAATGAATTGCGTTATTTACTGTTTATGTACGCTGAGAAAAACGATAATTTTTTGTCGGAAGTAATGAAATATTGCGTGAATAAACATTATTCTCATGAAGTTATAAACATTATGTTCACCCTTTAAAGCTGATCACGCCAATAATTACACGTTTAAAACTTACCTGTAAATGCCTTCTTTTCTTTCTATAGCACAGTTAAATTTTTTGGTAGGAACGTATACCCCTAGAAAATTTATCACAGACTTCAGTGTATGTTCTGTATTATCAACAAGCTGTTCATAAAAGATCACGTGCGTTGGACCAGTGAAATTATACAGCCAGTCCATGTTAAGCTGTTGCCATCCCCGTAGTTTATCAGAGACAAATTGTTGCCAATCTACAATGTTAGTTAATAAAAAAATATTAAATGGTTTTAAATAAATTTACAAGCTTCTTCTGAAACCATAACTTTTGTTCAATTTTTTTTTAAATTAACGATGATAATATTCTCTACATACGCACATAATATGCTATTAGGTTTATTTAATGAATCTGATCTAGTGAACACTGATGAAATTTTACAGGCTAATATCCAGCAAGATCACAAGAGCCGAATAATTAACTCAGTAGGTACACTATTTTAATTAGCGATAGAACATGATATATCAATAGTTTTTGTTTCTGCATTTCAAATTAAATTGTCGTTTTAAATTAAGAGTACCTTGTACGTTAATAGTTTTAAAAATTGTATAATATAATATATATACAAGATTTTCCTTAATCATACGATCTATAGATGTATGTATATGGTGTGTTATATAAAATCTCTTTATAATTAGTATAGAGAACATGGTGTACCTACTATTTAATAGACATAACTATAAGTATATAAGTTAAATGTAAAAAAATTATATAACTTTACTAAGATTGCCACCAATAAGCTAGTTAATGAATCTAAAACCTAGTAATATGTATTACTAAAAATTGTTAAGAAATTATTCTTACATTTTCCATTTGTTCTTCTATATCTATCTGGTGAAGCAAACCCAATATGGCCTCCACTTTGTCTATTAAATTCGGCTTGCAGGGCTTTATCGGGCGCTCGAACCAATAAGATTGCTTTCGAAAACATTTTTCTAGCATTTGCTCCCCATTCATGAGTTTTCACAAGCAGAACAGATGTGTTAACAACGCTTTCAGCGGGAAATCCGTTTTTTAGAAGGCCGTAGTCTTTGTAAACTGAACCGGTAAAGTAACCTGAAAGCAACATTTTAGGAAACTGAACGACCAAACCAAGATTTTGCGCTTAGGTAGTTCTGACAAAGTAGGTGTCAATAAAAAATATTTTTTTAAATACTATTAGAATTTCTCTTTAGTCTTAGTATTTGTTTAAAAAAAAATAAGCATTTTCGAGATAATTAAATTCTTATACAATCCGGGTGCAGTAATTTATTAGAAAATCTTCCAAATTAAAACAGTAACTAACCTATTATTTTTAAATGCCAAATATTACTGGTTATGATTATAAACAATTATGAATTTAATATGGAGTAATGCTAATATGTATTTAATTTTTTTTAGAAAAGTACAATACAATTCTTTGGAAGGATGTGGATTCGGATCGAAAAACGTTGGTAAGGATTGATCGTAGCTTAAGAGGACCATAAGAATATTTATTTTTTTTAGCACCGCGACATGCATCGCAAAGTGAGACCGAAATCAGTTTTTGTACACTAAATAGGAATTTTGATAGAATGGAATTGTTTTTGTTCATTTGTCAACCGGTGTCTTTGAGAAAATGAGAAAGGGCGGATTCAGCAGAACCCATCGATTTGTAAGCGATTAGTTATCATCTGCTGAATGCACTACAAAAATCAATTTCACAAATCGATGGAAAATCGGACGCCATTTATTCCATCGAATTTAAAAAGCGATTTGTGACTTAACAGCGATTTATGTCAGTTTTGTTTATCAGGTTGAGGAGTGAAAATTATAAAAAATGACGAAGTGAATTATAATTATAAAAACATAATTATATACGATCGCCGCCAGTGAAGAGGAGCATTAAAAATAAAATTATCCATATCGTACAGAAAAATGTAATATGTAATATTTAGGAGACATTCTAACCAAACAAGAAATTGACAACAAAATGCATTCAGCAGAATTATAAATCGATGCGCATCATGACGTCACCGATTAAAAGTCGCTTATAAATCGATTGGCTCTGGTGAATGCAACCAATGATTTCTTTGAATTATTGTTGTTGTTTCGAAACTCATTGGTCGATTCGGTAACGAAATCCGTTATAAGCTTACAGCCTTTACAGCGATGTACGAATGTAACAATTATCTGACGTACCAGTCATAATCATTCGGGGTGTCTCCTATTATGTCGACACTATTGCTAACTGCGTTATTATTAGAGCTACGATGTTGGTTCATTTAGTAAACTAGTGGCATTTTCCGCTGACTAGATTAATAGATGATAGAGAGATAAATAATATTTATTTATTGAAAATGTTTACAATAAACAATATAAACCCATACGGATATTGAACAGTATGAGAGGGCTTTATAAATAGATATAACAACTCTGAAATGTTCACATCCAATCTACAATAAAATTCAGTAACGAAAGCAACAGTGGACGACAGACAAAAGTAGATATACAAGATAATTTATTTCCAGAAATTTCAAACAAAACAATATAATAATAACAATAATCTATGAAGAAGAAAAACAATAAAACACCAAAAGCATACAATGACATTTAGAATTAGTATTGAATAATTTGTTTATCAGGATCATCAAAAAATCCATTAATTTATAAAAGGCCTTACTCACTAGATATTTTTTAAAACACATGTAAGCTTATTCTTTGGAAAAAATTTCTTATTCTTAAAGTTGCCAAAGCGAAAAAAACAATTAAACGTTTTTTTTGCGTTATTTAAAAATGCACTTATTTTAAAATGGGACACCAGATGATATCAAGGGATTTCACATTTTATAGTAATTTAACTAGCCAAATTCTTTATAAAATAGTATGTTCCTTTAAATAATGCAGAAATGCGATATTTACTTGTTTTTCCGTTTTATCCATTGTACAACCGAAAAAAAATTTTACTTAGTAGTTTCTAAATTAAACCAACATCGTAGCTCTAACAAAAATAATAACAATGTTAACAATAGTCTCCACTTAATCGGATGCACGCTGTAGACACTCTAAGAGCATGATCATAAGCTGATTGCGATGTAAAATAGATTGATTACATTATTGCAGATTTACAAGGCTGAATATATTTTTTAAATTAACTAACCTTGTTAATATTTTCTATCAATTACATCCTAATCGGTTATAAGATTCCTTTTTCTAATTTTTCCTATATCTTCTATAATTATAAAATATTTATAAAATGAAAAATTCAAATATTTCATTATTTAAAAAATTTTAATTAATGGAAAATAAATGTATTATTAAGTAAATAGTTATAATAAAGATAGATATGTAATTTTAAGTCTGTCCTGGGTTTCATACCTTAATAATAAAAATTAAACATACGATTGCGATCTTGCTAGAGGGTTCAAAATATTTCCCATAATATCCCGTATTGTTAATGACTTACGGCGTTGGAAACAGGAAGATCAAATAACGGCCAGAAAAAATGTATAATGATATTCAAAATAATTTCTATGAGTCTGTGGTTGCAGCCAAATGTGGGATGGAAACTACAAAGATACCTATAAATATTACATGCCAAGAAAGAATTGTTAATTGCCTTTGAGAGCAACACCGACTCAGAAAAGTTAACCTGCTATACAAACCAAGTGCCAACATCAGCCCAGACATAGCAAACAATAATATTGTAAAGTTTTAAATTAATGTAATGTATAATGAAGCCAACATGAATACATATAGAGGGTTATGAATATGATAAAGAAACGGAACAAGCATACCGGCCACTTAATCAAGAATCGCTGGCACCCGTCAAATTAATTTTTTTGAAATGTACTTTTTTTTGAAAAAAGATATTATACAGGGTGGACCATAAGAATGCTACTTGAATCAACTTTTAAATGGAACATATTGTATGTCACATTTTTATATTCTACAATCAATTCTAGACATTTTTCATAAATCATGTCCAATAGCTCTCTTCAACCATTTATGAAATATTAATACTTCAACCACCATTGATATGTTTATCGACATAGCAACGTTCTGAACTCAAATCATTGTTGAAGGCATTGACAATGACAAACAATTTGCTATTTAAGTTTCATACGTCAAAAAAATATCAGTGAATGTTAATAAAATTTGCAAAATTGCTATGTCGAGGAACATATCAATGGTGCATATCAGCATTAAAGTACATATTAATATTTTGTAAATGGTTGAAGATAGGTTTAGGGCATGAATTATAAAAAATGTCCAGGGTCGATTTTAGAATGTGAAAATCTCAAAATATAAATATGCTCCATTAAGAAAATTGAAGTTGATACAAGTCAGTAAATATGATCCATCCTGTATAATATCTTTTTTCTAAAAAAAATTTATTTCAAAAAAATAAATTTGATGGGTCCGATCGATTCTTGATTAAGTGGGCGGACTCTATATAAAAGGCCGATCTCTTTCTCTATCCTAACCCTGTATAGAAAGAGAGGACCATCATCAAAACCACAAGGTCACCAGTTAACTGCCACATAATATGAAATTCTAACAAATATAAAATGAATGATACACGTCAAAATTTTCTTCAGTAGCCATCTGTTTTGTACCACGCTTACGCTTAGACGTTGGACTTATAAACAGGATGTCGAAGGTTTTTCAACAAAAAGTTATCCTTTATAAAAAAAAATTTCTTCTAAAAAACACGATTTGTGATAAGAAAATTTAGTTTCTGTATACAGGAAGGTCAAAAACTGTAAAAACTTGAATTTTACACCACACATATACCCTTATTTTTACTTGTTAAGGAAAAAAAAATTGAAACAATTGCTTAGAATTACAAAAAGTTACAAATTAACTGGTATAGGTAACCCAATGTAAAGACATGATGACTAACTTCTGGACTCTCAGGCTGAATTATTGGAATTCGAATAAGCTAAATTGAAAGTGGATGCAGAATAGACCTTCAATTTTCTCATTGAAAACTATACTCACAAGAGCCCTGGGGGGGGGGGGGGGGATGTTCTAGGGCTAGGGCAGTTATGATTTTTTCAATTATATATGTTATTTATAAACAATGATTTTAGATAAACAACCCCAATCAGTGTGCTGAAAAATAGAATTAGAAGAATTCGTAAATGGGCGTGAACTCGAAATTAATCAAAATGCTAAAACTATGATTTTTTACTTGACCATACTGGACCTATCCGCAAAATAGTTTGTTTTAAATACCTGTTGCTTGTTGCAGCAAATATCTTAGCCATGTATTTCCACTTCCAGGAAAACTAACTAAGGCTACTGGTTTCCGGTATCCAAGTAGATCCTCATCTCGATCGATGAAGCTGAGTTCAGAGCACCATTGAATTTTTGACCTCTTTAGAACTGGTCTAAATGCCCCTGATCCATAGTCAAAATTCTGTCTTGTCTTCCTTAATGAATGCTGTCTTTGATGGCCTATAGATTTTTCTGAAATTAATACCTACGAGAGAAGTGTAATTAGTCGATTTTTTAAATTTTTCAATAAAGGATGAAGATATGAAGAGATTCTGAAATTTTAAGATTTAGCTAATGTGATTACTGGCTGTCGATCTTTGAAGATAAATTTAAAAAATAACTCTATTTGAAGGCCAAATTCCGTGAACTCCAATTTAAAGCGGAAACAGCTTAAATTCCAAAGAGTCGAATTTACATCGGAAACAAAGTTATTTTTAATACAAAATTTGCTAATCTACTTCAAAATTCCAAGAATGTACGAGAAAGTTTTTTCATGATCAAACACAAGCACTATAGGAAAAATCCTTTAGGGCACTCTGGTAGTGGTGCGTGTGAGCAAAAGGCGATTCACGTTGGCCTTGAATCGTTGGAGGTTATATTCGTTGGGAAAAACGACCTCGGGAAGGTCGTTCCATAAGGATAAAGTCCTCCAGATGAAAGAATTCTTAAATAATGAAGTTCGAGGAGTACTAAGCTTAACCACATATGGATGGGCGGCAGTGGTTCGTCGTGTATTTTTGCTATTCGCCGCTCTGGGCGGAATTAAGAGGGCAAGGTCAGCCGAGCACTTTCCATGAAAATATCTGTAAAAGAGAGTCAAATCCCCAACCTGTCTTCGATGTTCTTTGCTGTCGAGGTTCTTCGTCAGCTCGTGGTCTCCAATCAGACGAATGGCCCTTCTTTCGATGGAATCCAGTAGCCGAAGAGTATGTTCGGGTGCAGAGCTCCAGAGATGAGAGCAGTACTCTAGTGATGGTCGAATCTGGGCTGTGTATAGTGTCAAAAGTTGTTGAGGTGTGAACAACTTTCTGGTTCGGAAGAGTACACCAAGTTTCTGAGAAGCTATCTTGGCGATTGCTACAACGTGGTTATGCTAAGACACATTTCCTCCCAGATTGACGCCCAGCAAATTAATAGATGAAGCCAGTGGGATTGCGTGTTCGTCCATGACTATATGCAGTTCAGTGATATTAACATTTTTAGAGGAAACTGCTGCCTGGGTTTTTTAGCATTAAATTCGACTTGGTTACTGGCACCCCAGGCCAAAATTTCTTCCATGTCTTTGTTGAAGCGTGATACTTCATGCTGTCTGCGAAGATGTGCGTCGGCAGCCGATGTTTGTGCATTCAAAGAGAAAGATGAGATAAGTGTGCTATCGTCAGAAAAACAAAATGTCGGATTTTTCATTTCCACTAGAAGATCGTTAATGTAGAGTAAGAAGAGAGTGGGAGATAATATGGACCCTTGAGGAACACCGGCATTGATGGTGAAAGTGTCTGAGAGAAATCCGTCAATCGCCACTTGCAGTCCTTAAGAAAGCTAGACAACCATGCACAGAATCGACTGGGCATACCATAGGATCGCAGTTTACTTAGAAGTCCCTCATGCCAAACACGATCAAAGGCTTTAGAAATATCCAGTGCAACATCCCGAGACTCCCCATGATGTTCGATTGCGTTGTTCCAAAGATGGATGACATATGCTAGAAGATCTCCAGTTGATCTGGACTTCCGAAAACCATATTGATGATCGCTGATAATGTTGAAGCCTTTCAGGTACTTTTGTTGGTTAATAGCTTTCTCCATTACTTTTGATATACCTGTAACCAATGCGACTGGTCGATAGTTGTTAGGCCAGGGTTAGCATTCTCTTACCTTTCTTTGGTATAGGCTGGACTCGCGCCGTCTTCCAGCACGATGAAAATATTCCTTGTTTGCAGGATAAGTTTAAAAGTCTACAAAATACTGGTGTTCATCTCTTGAGAACTATGACAGGAATTTCGTCTAGACCAGAAGCTTTCTTCACGTCGATGCCTTTCAGATTCGTTTGACGGGACGCTGACGGAACACGATTTCGGTCATTTCGGATTGAACTGCAAGAATGTTGGGTGGTGTTCTTCCCTGGAAATCTATACTGGAATGCGAATAGTTCAGCAAGTAAGTTTGCTATTGTACCATCGGAACGTGTTAGAGGTGGAATAGTTGATTTGGTGAAATTTTGCTTGACGGCCTTTGCAACTGACCAAAAGGACCTTGATCCGTTTGGATTCTCAAGAAGTGTGTTTTTGATCCTCACGTTATGGGCTTCTTTGCTTTGATCTATTGTTAGCTTACATTGGTTTCGAGCGGTAATAGAGATGGTACGATTTTCAGTGGTAAGGTTTTTATGCCACTGTCGGTAAGCCAGATTTTTTGATCTGACAGCATGCTCACAATACTTGCTAAACCAGGGTTTGCCGTTGGAAGGTCGTTTTTTAGAGAAGGGGATAAATGCTTCCATGTTCGTGAGAATGACGTCGGAGACCTCCCCAGGACAGATGGATGGATCATCAGAAGAGAAGCATACGCTCATCCAAGGAAAAGTGCGAAAATGGTCTTTCAGGTCTTCCCACTTGGCCGATGTCTAATGCCATACCTTGCGAGATTTATGTGGTTATTCAGAATTAATTGGTAGTTCGATTAGAGTTGAAATAAGTTGATGATCGGAAGATCCTAACGGAGGATGTACGGGACTGTATATAGATCTGGATTTGATGTCAAGAAAAGATCCAAAAGACTAGCAAAATCTCCAGCTCGGTCTGGAATCCTCGTTGGTTCTACGAGCTGAGTTAGACCAGAACTGATCGCAAAGGATTCGGCCTCGTGGTCTTACTCATCGTCTGTATTTTAATATTTATGCCAGTTGACATTGTGGATGTTAAAGTCGACAAAGATAGCAATCTCGGCATTTGGATGGTTGGTTTGCAAGAATTCTATTATATTGGCTAGTGATGAGAAAAGGGCTCTCTAATGGGTATCACTTGGAGGACGATAAAGGTAGTAGATAAACCTGACGATTTTCTGCGTTGATATTTTAAACCACATTACATCAAAATCTTTCGGTTCAAGTGTAAGTTCTCGTTGGCAGCAGAGATCATCTCGAATAAAAAGACATACCCCAAAGTTGCGTCGAAATCGGAAATGAAAATCGTATCCAGGGTATAAATAGCTGACGGTATTTGTTGACGATCTGACCTTTGTCTCGGTCAGTGCGAGCACGTGAGGCTTGGAAGATTTTAAGTGCTGGTGGACTGAATTGATGTTCGTATTAAGCCCTTTAATATTGCATATGAAGTTGCTAATTCTGGGTTGGTTAGCCACTGCAGGTGCAACACCATTTCTTCGTCGAGTGTTGTTAGAGGAACCCAGTATATTGTCGGAAATGGTTGTTGTTTGATGAACTTCGCTTGATGGGATCCCAAGACCAGCCCCCGCCCGGAGATCCGAATGGGGGTCGAGTTTACCTCCTGATTATTTTGAGCCTGGAGCTTCCATCATGCTATTATTGGGGTCCCACCCTGGTAACCGGAAATATCGGCACAGCGACGAAACGTCAACTCAATGAGCAAATGTTAACTCAAGGAGCAAACTTCACGCCGCCTAAACCGATGCAATGGTATCTCATCGGGCGATGGTGGGCAAGTGCTAAGTGCCGCAGAAAAAAGAGCTTAGGTTTGATCGATATATTTCGGGGAGTTTAGGAACAAGATCCGCCACTAATTATTCTGCGTATAAGCCGGCAAGTGGGGCTAACATCAAATCATAATTATATATCACATGTTGCACTATTAACGAAGTAATACTTCATCCGTATCATATGACGAAAGTTAATACAAACACAGAAAAATCAAGGCCACGGCCCAGATTGGTTCCCAAGGATACTATTTGCCGATCACGGGAAGGTACAAGATATTGAATATTCAATCATCATACAGCCAGGAAATTTCTTAGCTTCGACGTCGAAAGTCAATAAAACAATATCCATGTGAAACTGGAAGAGGATCAGATAGTTTATTTATTGGAACCTATTAAATTCTTATTTTCAGGAAACATACCAAATCCACATCTTCTCACTAATGATATTCAATGAAATGGATATGTAATGATGAAAGCAAATAAAACTAACACCGTAGTTGAGATATGCAGACGAAGCTTTACTTATCAAGAATTGTAACGACGACGGCGAACTCTGATAACTTCTATATCATTATCAACATCCTATCTATATAGGGTGTCGCACAGGGAACTGCCCGATCTAGGTATATATGAAAAATTATACATTATTACAAATTCTTTAAATTGAGAAGCATGGTAAAATATTTGCAATGTGGTACCACTTCCGATTATATCGGAAGTCGGTGTCAACTTGCTTATTTTAAATGGATCCCAATATATAGTTTTGGATTCTATGCAAGATTCTAGGTAGATTTCGTAAATGATATATACCCTAGTCTAAACATGTTCGACATATTTAAGGTTTTCTCTAAAATGACGGTTGTGAACCTTAAAATAATTATTAATTTTTAATATAAGAAAGACTTTATTATTTAATTTGGGTTGGACTTCTTGTTGAAAAGGACCTGATTTAATAGATTTTAAAAAAATTTTAAAACTATTAATACTGTGTTATTAATACAGTGTTCAAAAAATATGATAAAAATGCAATTGAGAAAACATTTTCAAATGGAATCCCTCAAATTTTATAATTATTTTCTATTTATCAATTAAAATAAGATTAAGTTTGTATAAGGTTGTCTATTCCAAAATTTTATAGTTTTTGAAATATTGCCAATTTATTTTTTTTATATGGCGATTTTGCTGCGGATTTTAAGTTGAGTTATTCCTAATTGGCTATACTGGCGTTGAAAAACAGTCAAATGCCAACGAAATTTGCAACATATTCTTGTTATTACTGTATCATTCTCCATAAATATTAAACGAGTTAACTAATCTTCGTTTGTATAATTTAAGCGTCCCAGCATGATTATTTATAACTTTCAAATGGTAACTGAGAGCTTCATACATTTCTTTAGCATTTTACTGTTTTTCTGTTATAACCAACTAGGTGCAAACTGAACTTATAATCCGCAGCAAAATCGCCATATTAAAGTATTAAATTGGCAATATGTCGAAAACTACAAATTTCTCGAATAGATAACCTCATACAACCTTGCCTTATTTTTCATGCTAAATAAACAACAAATATAAAATTTGAGAGTTTTCGTTTGACAATGTATATTTTTTAGAGTTTTCTCAATTTTATTTTTAATCCTATTTTTTGAATACCCTGTATTAATAATATTATAAAAATCTATTAAAGCAGGTGCCCTTTAACAGGGAATAAAACCCAAATTAACTAAAAAATACAGGCTTCCTTATAGGAAAAATTAATAATTAATTTTAATGTCGTCAATTATTTTAGACACAAAATTTTAAATGTGTCGAATACGTATATATGATAGATATGATATACGAAATCTGCCTAGAATCTTAAGTAGAATATAAAAATGTAATAAGTAAGAACTTTGTGGATTTTACTATTTTCAATGGAGAAATACCTTAACACACACACAATTCAAAAAATTAGTTCAACCAGTACTAGAAATTGGAACAATCCTTTAAAGCAGTGGTTCTCAACTGGTGGTCCGCAGACCACAGGTGGTCTGTAACTCACTTCCAGCTGTTCCGCAAGAAGACACTTGGTATATGTTGTTATCCGGAGAGTTACTTGAAATCAATTCAACGTTAAGGGTGACCTACCTGATGATATCCACCAAGAGGTCACCGACTCGCAGGATGCAAAGACACTTTTATAGCCTCGAAGAGATAAAATGCAAGAAGCACTTTCTTACCCAAAGTTGCGTGAAATTGCTTCCAAATATCTGGCGATACGTTACTTCAAATAGAAAGTAAAAACAGAAACCCGTTGGATGCAAGCAGCAGCATCAACCCCATGATTTATCTGTTAATGAAGCAGATGCAGCTCAGAAGTCTCATTAGAAAACTTTTTTACAAAAATAGTTTTGCTTATGTTTTTAGGTCGTTTGGTTCCTTAACAAAAGTTAATCATTAAAAATTAGGTTTTTATATTTTTAGAATAATATAATACGTGGTTCCTAACGCAACGGTTTTCTAGTATTTACTATGGTGGTGTTGCCTTCCCAACACTACATTCCGTTATACGTGGTCCCTGAAGATTTCAAGTTTAACTTTAGTGGTCCGCAATCTCTTTAAGGTTGAGAATCACTGCTTTAAAGCGACATTAAGATTTTAAAAAATCTGCATATTGCAAACAAAAAATATGTATAGACGTTTAGCACCATCTTTTCAAAAATAAGAGGATTCATGTCCAGAATCCAAAAAGGTGAAGGATGAATCGTGGGATAATTTAAAAATATATTTTTTCTTGTAATCTCGTTGTTAACAATAAAACTTCGTGTTCTAGAATTATTCTTACTTCTCCATATTTTCTTCTTCCGAAGTTCTTTTGGATATATCGGACGGTTAGAGTTTTATTCAGTAATATTTGCTCTGCGGCAACTTCGAATTTTGTAACCGTTTACAATAAATTCATTTATCTTAAAAGTTGTTAAACTGTTAAAAGTAGATAGATAAAAGGATTATGAACATTAACATTTATGGTACAGTTTAAGCAACCATAAATATTGGTTTGCAGCACAGTTGCCGAAGACCGATGGAAACAGGGATCAGTGTAACTTCAAGAATTTTGCTTTAATAGTATCCCATGTCCGATATCTTCTGGCGTTCTGTATTTTCTATCCAATGGCTTAACTACTGTGGAAGTTCGCAAAATAAAGGTTACTGTGTCGATAATGTTCGCCACTAATGTAGTATCCAAATCCTGTGTGTTGTCGATTGTCAAATGACTTCTCTGCAACAGACACCAAATATACCCAATATAGTGGCTACTTTCATCATGGGGTATTTACCGTCTGATGAATTTCTCAGGAACTCCATTTTTTTTTTTTTTTATGATCAAACACAAGCACTATAGGAAAAATCCTTTAGACAATCGACAACACACAGGATTTGGATACTACATTAATGGCGAACATTATCGACACAGTAACCTTTATTTTGCGAACTTCCACAGTAGTTAAGCCATTGGATAGAAAATACAGAACGCCAGAATATAATAATAATTTGATGTCTCGTCAAAATCATAGACTTTTAGATTTATAACCATCTCCTTCTCGCTTCAATAAACTTTATAATATTTGCTAATATCTACAGGGTGACCCAATAATACGAGGAAGTCTAATATCTCAGTTGTCAACAGAAATATTACGGAAAAGCTGTAGGATCGGTAGCGGTGCATATTCTAAAAATATCTTCTAGTGTACAGGATATCACAGAAAAGCACAGCGGCAAAAAGTTTGTATTATTAAATGGCAACCCACACCAGAATTGAATTGGGCATAAAATTCTACGTACATATAATGCCATATTTTAATTTGATGTTCTTTGCGGTGTTGCCACGCTATTTATAATTTTCATAAAAAATCATTCAAAATGTGTTCAAAATATTAACTGATGTAAATTTAACAATACAGTTTTCGTACCAAAAGGGATAATACAATGATCGTAATACAGAGTGTTTTTTACGGTGGTGCTAACATCATAAATAACTATTATTAACATTATTACAGTTTTTTGTAATTAGTAAACCTAATGTAATTTTTACTTAAGTGATTTTGCTATGCTAAATTCTAACACTTAGCCGAAGTTTTGTTGAAAAAAAATAGACAGCTGTAAAGTCAATGATTTAATTTTTTTTTAAATATACAATGGTAGTTGTTATTGTCATATTTATTGTTTATTAAAAGTGGTTGTCGGTTAAAAATGTAGCAGTGCCATCCTCACTTTAGAATTTTTGATGCAGCTTAAAAGATTTCAAATGAACAATGGCGGATGTAAGAACGATTGTTTTTTATGCGGCACACTGAGCAGTCAAAAAATTAGGAACCTCTAATAAGTAAGGATATCTTTTTCATATACAGATTCGAAGCAGGTCCTGAAATTTGTATCCATTCATTTAAGCAACATTTAACTTCAAATAAGCACCCATTTGCAGTTAGATAATTTAAATTTTTACGCACAACACTAAGATATTTTCGTTAAACGTGTGCAATTATTTTCTAAATGATGATTTCCTGTAAATTTAAATAATTCTAATTATGGTGTTTTATCAAGGCAAATTTCCTTCATTCGAGTATTGGCTAAATTATTAATAAAAATTTCTTCCAACAGATAGAATGGTTTTTAAATACCTTTGTGTCCTGTCCATAATTTGTTCTCTTAAATCCATGCAACGATACAGCTGACAAAATGACGACTCCAAGTATATAACATAGAAGTAGAATTGCTAACAGCCAAAATTTAAATCTGGTGATGACGAGCATTTGGCCATGTTTTATAATTGTTTGTCCTTTTTGCTACATAAGGATATTAAAGAAATTGGATAATTCCATTGTTAGGTATTGCTAAAAAAAACTCAATTTAAAATAAATGCATGAGAATATTATTGCAACACTTAAAAGTGTGATACCAGTAGAACAATAACATAAAGTACAATCAAAAATAAATCATCGGGTGGTCTGGGAAATAATAATTTTTCCATACTTCACAAATTTATTTTATAATATAAAATATAAAAATACGCAATTTATCAAGAATGAAATTTGTTTTATATAAATTATACCTACATAAAAACATAGACGAATATTATATTTTTTATATTTTGACAGGGTTCATAATCTTTAAATATTTTTTTAAATTAAACTATAATCTAGCACAGAGTTGGTTTAAAAATATTTGTACAATAAATGACTAGGCGAATAATCCTAATGCTCGAAATGAATGTTAAGACATGTGGGAGGCCGTAACTTTTAAGGCAGAAACTAACAGAGAGTATTCTGTGTGTATCCAGCTAGATGAAGAGTGACCATAGACTTCTGATCTCGATGAGAAGATGTTGTGATATAAAATCTTCTCTGAAAAATTCGAAACAGTACAATATGAGTAAACTTCAATGCTATTTACTGCTATCTTTACTGACCGAATAGGTCGTGCTTGTTGTGCCCTAAGGAGACATTACTTTTTAATAATTCTAGTTTTTGCATTGTGCGATTGGCCTTACAATTTAAGCAGGGATTATCTATAGTAAATAACGTACAACTGATGAAGCTAATTTAGTTTCTTCATTACTTGTGAGATATTAAGCCCCCACAAAACTTTGTGATTTTTCATTGATAACCGTGACAAGCCGTCATGTCTAATCTAGCATTGGTAGATGTCCATCGTGTTGGTGCGTGCATCGTGACAATTTTCGCCCATTCGCTGCTGTTTGGCTTTTTATAACATGTGGCAGAGAAGTCGTCTGCATTTTATTTAGATGTAACAGGGAAAAAGATTGAAGAAAACTATGTTGGAATAAAATCGTTCAGAGTTGGTTTTTAAAATCTGGAAAATAGGCAATTAATTTTTTATTTAGGTTTTTAATGCCTAATGAAAATCAATCACAGCAATTGATATTTTCTACATAACTTTAACTTGGGATAATTTTTCAAATATAAAATGAGTCCACCTTATAATATTCTTTCCTTCTACAGATTTAAAAATATATTTCTTAAAATATTTTATTATAAATATTATACAAGAATTATTATATATACCCTTAAAATTTTTCGACGAAAGGTTACCATTAACCAAAAATGAGATAACCATCTTACAGCAAATATGGGGTACCACATTTCCAGAACCATGAATTGAAGAAACATGATCAAATGCATTATTTTAATGTACTAGCTTTTTGAACACATGTTTTACGAACATCCCCTTGCAGTAGTTTATTTAGTGGACATCCTTCAATTCTAGTTTTATTTGCCCGACTATTATTTACTTCTCCTGATCTAATTACTCGCAGTGACAGATTATATACTATACTGTTTTTTGTATAGTAGGTTAGGTCTCAATTGTTATACGATGGAGGTGGCTCTTGATAACCATATATCAGTCAGAATGGAGGTGGTGGTATTCAGCTGATTTTTGCGAATCGGAAGTAGCTGTCTGGTAATACCCCCATGTGTGACCCATTTACCATAACTATAAACAACATCATTCTAATGAACTCAGAGTTCTTTGCGCTGCCTGCAAAATAGCCTGGTTTTATAAGGATATTTTAGAGCCATGCTGGCTATTCTGTAGACTCCGTTTGATCCCGGAGGTTTCTATGGGCCCATCTTCTTGACAATTTTACAGAAGCTTCATTAGGAGTCCTGCTTTCCTACCGGAGAGCTTCTACGTCTGTAGTGAGACCTCTAGTATCCTCTGGTTGGAAAAATTGTCATTACATTGTACTTACTTTAAAGAAAAAATCGTTCTTGAAATTATATTTTCCTGGAAACTTGTATACTCAGGACGCGTTTAGTTTTAATTTTCTCAACGATTTTTTTGCAAATACCTGTAGGTATTTTTTGAATGGATATCTATATCTATCTAATAGAACTAAATATTACATTAGCAAAATAAGTGTGTTTAAATACGTCGTGATTGATATGCGAATATCCTAAAATCGAGATTGCTATGGAAACAAAAGAACCGATAATTCATGTTACTTATTAATTAAACTCAGTCAACAAGTTTTTGATTCTGTCTTCTTAAATCACCCATTTCATTCCTGAATTTTTAGATATTTGGAATGTTGGGTCTTGCCAATCTTCAATTGCCATATATCGAAAACGGCCGAATTTGGGTATAGAATATATTACATAAATTCCGTTTAGAATTTGACGTAGACTTAAAAAATCAGTTAATGTACAGGATGTTACATTTAAAAAAATACATTTTGAAATTAAAATTATGATACAAATTAATTTCAATCCAACCCCAGAAGATTAAATTTGAACTCAAAAAATTGTAGTCTTTTTCACCTATTCATGCGTCGATCCGGGGACACACTGTATGCCGAAAACTTATGACATAGTAAAGCTGAACGTTAAAAGAGAAAACTTTATTTTTAAATTGTATTTTAAGAAGATTAAATTATGAATTTAGTAATATTTTAAAAATACTAATGAAAATTTGAAAAAATTAACATAGAAGAAAACATATTATTATGTGATTATCTTACCCTAACTAACAGAAAAAAATTTGAAAAATAATTCATTTATAAATTATGAAAAAACTAGAATAAATAAGAAAAAACTACGGAAAAAATTATTTTTGATCTCCTTGGAAATACTACTTCAAAAACCTCGTTTACCCATCTTTTTTAATTTAACATATCTTTGACATATAACTGATGTTTTGAAATGCCAAATGAAAATTGGTTGTAACCATGGTAATGTATAATTTTTGTAGCCTTACAGCTATTTTTCGTATGGCAACGACCAGATATATTAGAATATCGACTTTTCTAGAAGAAATAGTGTCAGAAATATCAACATTTTTTACAGATCGATCGGCGTAAAAATATATTATTAAAAACTTTATTTAAGAACCTAATATAATATATTTCAATACAGGGTGTTAAAAATTCGGTCTTCGCCATTGGGATTTCCGAAACCGTAAGAGACACAAAGTCGGATAAATTGGGGCAAAGTTGCATAATTATGTGCCCAATAATATGCTGCAAAGAAATGAAAAATATATGCAGGGGCTTTAAAAATATTTCGAAAAATCTAAAATTTTGCATTTTGGTTTTTAGTTTTTTCTGTCTTTGTTCGAAGAGATGTCCAAAAATAAACTTCACGTTCTCATTACTACTTTTTATTCATTCTGATGGTATCATCAGATCTTTCATGCGACCTTTCCAAGTTATTTTTTTTAAATACAGGTCTGAATTTTTTAGTTTAAATTATGAAAAGGGACCGAATTCTACGTTCTGTGGTATAAACTTACTGGTTCTCCGCCGTTTTGTTCCTTAAATCTTACCATTACATTCCTGTAATTTACTTTTGTTTTGAAGAAACTGAAGATTTTTAAATCATTATTGCTATTTCTGTCTTTTATTGTTATTACGTATTACTACTGTTCTTGTTTTTATTAAATCTATTTAAGAAATAAATAAATCGGGTGGTCTGGAAATATAATTTTCCATATTGGTATTTGTTTTTTTTATTTCAAACTAATAGTGTATCAAATTTCTACTTATCGTAAGTACAAGTTATCTATTAATTTATACAAATAAAATTTGCCTCTTAAAGCCCGCACTTTTTTAAAAGAGAATTTTACATTTTTAAATTATACCGAATTTAAAAAAAAAGTGAATTCCAGGAATGTAAGGTAAATGACCCTAATTTTGACAGTGTCCATATATTTGACTGGTTTTACCGTTAAAGTAAAAAAATAAGCAAATAATTTAACTATTTGCCAAATTCTCGGTAAGAACGCCATCTATTATTTATATTTTATACCAACTGGTGGTGATTTCCCGCCTAGTTGCAAGGACATCTCTCAAAAACTCATTTGTAATACGTCTGACCTGGGGATCACCTGTTGTTGTGTCGCGGCTTTGTAAATACGTTTAAGGTAAGTACAAAACAGACTACTTTTAAAATATAACCCATATGGTTTCTTTCGGTATTATAAATCTTCTAATGCATGTTTTATCATTCAAGGAGACTTAAAATTAATATTTTATGAAAAATACAACCATTTTATTGCCCTAGCCTTACTTTTTTGGGGTGTCAAAATTTGGGACATACTTAAACTAGAGTGCCCTAAATTCGACACAGGGTGTCAAATATAGGGACGACCATCTAAATTTAAAGATAGCTTTATTTTCCTTTGCCATCCCATGTAAAATTTGTATTTACATCTCGTTTTAATTGTTTGACCTAGGAAATTTTAAAACCCTAAATTTGACATACATGTCAATTTTTGGGTCATGGGGTGTCAAAAATATGTTCCTCTGGAAGGCATGAATAAAAAAAGGAAACAATCATGATTGCAGACTTATGAGGCTAAATATTTTTTCAGATATGACTGAAAATGAAAAAAAAATATAGAAAATACTCTCAGGAGGATCTAAGCAGAGCCATAGAGGCTGTAAATAATGGTGTTTCTTGTGCATCTGCAGCTAAAGAGTTCAAAGTACCACAAATTACTCTTTCCTATAAAGTCTCTGGAAAATTTCCCCTTCATTGCAAAAGTGGAGTTAGCACCACTTTAACTGAAGCAGAAGAAAATGTATTAGTACACTGGATAAAAGATAAAATGAGAGAACAGGAGGTTGAAGATTACAGAGAAAATAGAATAGAAGCTCCCGACCATAATATATTAAATAATACAGATACAGATGAAATGAGACATGTGCTTGAAGAACAAACAGAAAATAGAATAGAACCTGCTCAGGAAAATACGTTAGATAATACAGATAAATACGAACTGAGACAACAAGAACATGAAGAACACACAGAAAAGAGCATAGAATTTGCCGATGAAAATATGTTAGATAACACAGATAAAGAGGAATTGAGGAAACAAGAACTTGAAGAACAAACAAGAACTAAAATAGAATCTACCGACGAAAATGCAATAGAAAATACAGATGAACAACAGGTTAAAGAACTAACGGAAAATGGAATAGAAACTACTTCGGGAAATATAATAGTGTTTTATGGAAATAAGGGATGTGAACTGGAATCAACTACTGAAAATATTAATGGAGAAAATGAAAAAGAGAGAAAAGACAAAGTGGAGATACAAGATGAAAACAAAGATAATAACAACACAAATAAAGATAATTCTGAATATCAAAACCAACAAAAACAATAATGCCGTGATACCTTCTCCCTTTAAGTCTATTTTATTTTGGCCAGAAGAAATTACTAATAAAAAGTCAATTAGGGTTCGAGAAAAAATCCCAAGCGTCTGCTCGTCAGAAAAATGGAAGGAATATTATTTGAAGAAAGAAATGACAAAGAAAGAGCTATTCAAGAAAGAAAGAAAAAACGGGAAGAGAAAAAGCAACAAATGGATGAAAATAAGGAAAGAAATATTATCATTAAGAAACTTCACAGAAGTAGTAAAGTAAAGAATGTAAAGAAAAATATTTTTTCAGACAGAGAAAGGCAGAATCAAACTCTACAATTACAAAATAAACAATGGAGTCTAATCAATAAGTTCTTACAAAAATTAATGTCAATGATTACGTTATAGTTGAATATGAGGGTGACAAATTTCCTGGACAGGTCACAAAAGTTTCAAACTACAACAAGTTCTTCGTTACCGCTATGGTACGAAGTGGCCTAAACCATTGGAAATGGCCTAGTGACCCGGACGAATTATGGTACCCTTTAAAAGACTTCAAGGAAAAAATTATTCCTCCAACCTCTGTAAATAATAGAGGCATTTTTTCTGTGCCCGAAGTCGAAAAATATATGGGTTTTGTAATGACCTAAGTAAATTTATTTGCAGACATTTATTTGTATTCATTTTCGTACTTTTATGTCAATTTTTTTAAAATAAAATTCGTTTTTTGTTTACTTTAATACCTCAGAATAAATCCACCTAAAACTAAAAATGAGTAAGTACTTACTAACATTCATTAATCGTACCTATTTACTTAAATAGTTTTATAGTTAATTAAGTACTTACTTAATTACTTACAAAGTTGATATAAAAAGAATGTTAAATATAGGTACACATAACCGTCAATTTTTGGTACACTGTCAATATTAGGTACAAATTAGCGTCAAATTAATGTCCAAAACCTTTTTTAACCTGTCAAATTTGAGGTCTTCATTTTAACATGGCTTTTAAATTAGTTTGTGTCTTAACATGTCAAATATAGGGTCATTTACCTATGGGTATTTTAATGAATATGGTCAATTTAAGAAACAAAACGTTGGAAAACCAGTAAGTCTTGTACACCACTAAAGGTAGCTTTCGGTCCTCTTTCATAATTTAAACAAAAAGATCCAGACCCGTATTTAAAAATATTAAGTTAATGATGCTAACCCGAAGACGAAACGTCGCATTAAATGATGCGATCTTGTGGAGAATAAAAAGTAGCAATTAGAAACTGAAATTTATTTTTGGATATCTCTTCGAACAAAGCCATGAAAAAATAAAAACCCAAATGCAAAATTTTAGATTTTTCAAACTCTGTTATATATTTGATTTTCTTGCGGTATATTATTGGGCCCATAATTACGCCCCAATTTAACCGACTTCGTATCTCTTACCGTTTTCAAAATCCCAAATGGTGAAGGCGGAATGTGTAATACCCTGTATAATAACAATAATTAACAATTTTTTTTCTTTTTGTTCAGTTGCCCTTACAATCGAGTCAAATCAAGTGCATTGGACACAATAATTTCTTTAATTTTCTATAATTTAACCAAAATTTTCGGCCGAAATGCATTATTATAAAATGTATTTTTTTTATGATCAAACACAAGCACTATAGGAAAATCCTTTAAGGCGCTCTGTTAGTGGTGCTTGTGCGAATAAAGCGATCCACGTTGGTTTCGAATCATTGGATGTTATACACGTTAGGAAACACGACCTCGGGAAGGTCGTTACATAAGGATGACGTCGTCCTTCAGATGAAATGATTAAATAATGAAGTTCGAGAGTACTAAGCTTAACCACATATGGATGGGCGGCAGCGGTTCGTCGTGTATTTCTGATATTCACCGCTCTGGGCGGAATTAAGAGCAATATTTAGCATTTTTAATATGAGATTTTTTTATTTTCCATATATTATATATTTTTAAAAAAATATATTATAACAAATTACATTATAATATTTCTTACTTTATCTTGAAAATTATCACAACCACAGGGGAATAGTATCTTGTGAAAAGTTTTTTATTATCATTGAAACCAGACATATTTTCATTGCGATCGGAGGAGGAGATCATTGCACAAAATTATTTTAGGTATAACATATTTCTTTTAGAGAAATATTGTTTGTAATAAATTAACTTGTACATTTTATATGTATATTCTAGTGACCTATTCAATACAGGATGAAGAACATAACAAATGTAAATTAGGGACGAAATGGTTCTTGCAGTTTTTTCTAAAAAGTGTTCATCCGCCAATAAAAAAAAATAATAGGAGCGACATAACATTTTTTTTTTTTCATAAGTTGACGGTCTGTAGGAAGGTATAGATTTACAAGGTAGATGCTTAGATCTATAGGGAAAAATATCTCATTTCAAAACATTTCGTTTGTTTAGGTTCCTTGAGACATTGAATTTTTGAAGTAGTATCTTTTTCAAGTGAAGATTCATTGACTCTTCTAATATTGTTTTCTTCATTAAGTTTAATTTCCTAGGATAATTACATACATATAAAATTTCCAAGTGTAAACATGACCAACAAAACCGAGCAAATATTAACGTAAACAAATTAAACTTTTTGGAAATATAATCACTCTATGGTATTCTTTACTCTGTCCTCTATATTTTCATACTCTGAAAACCTCTAATTTAGTATTGTCAGCTACCTAATTATGAATCTAAAAGAAATTTAAATTTATCTTATTGGACATTATTCTTATACTCAGTATCCAGATCATTATCTTTAACTCACCTAGATGTTTCAGCCAATCTCATCAATGAAATGACGGAGAGTCGAGTAAAAGATAACAAAATTTCATTTTCAATTGGTTTTTCTTTAATTTATTTAGTTCCAATGATAAATTTAAGGGTTTTCAATATTTTCCTTAGCACTATTTTGTGCAAATGTTTCAAACACTGCCAGGATCGCGAATCGGGACTGGCACATTGAATCTGGGTTACATCAGGATACCGGGAGCGATAGCCGCGCCGGCTCGTTTAGGCACCCGGCGTCGCTTTACAGCGTCGTAGATCCAGCCCAGAAGCAATAGGGCAATACAGTGACGGCGAAGCGATAAGATCGAGTACACTCAGAGCTGGCTTTTCCAATGTGCGTACTTGGCACTACCCTGGGGCATCACGTTTTATGGTGTCAAGGAGGCTTCTACAACAAAATGTCAACTATTAATAGAAAATAGCTCTTAAAAATATACCCATTTAAAATTCCAGGAAAAGTTACAAAAGATATCGTGTGTTTGTAATAACTTTCATTTAAAAATTTAATGTTCCATTTCTACAAATTTTTGCATTGGTAATCTTATTCACCCTCACCTTCCAATTCCTTGAATTTTACTAACTTTGATTAAAATTTCGCGAGTATTATTATAATTCTTTGGTCAAGTTTTTCTAGTAACTTGTTTTGTGTTTGTCAATGGAGCTGTTTTTTACTGCCTCATCCCTCGAAACCAAAATTTTTTAATACTATGAAAATATTTATAGCTAACCCTGATTGAGCCATTTAATATAATATTTTACTATGTGGGATTCACGGAATAGCAAGATTACAGTTCGATGACTAAAAAGTAACAAGTTATTTGGGACGGGGACCTGGTGTCAAGGGGGTTCAAGTAGCATATTCTTACTTAGGTAAAAACTAGAATTACTTTGAATGCTCCACGTACAGTTAACTGGGCAGATTTTAATGAAGTTCTACCAGGCTTTGAGTTACATATTTAGTAATTATGGCGAATGGTATATAATTTAAGTCTAGATAGAAATTGTGTTTTTTCTCGCATTTTAATTCCAAATTTCATGGTATAATAATAAAAGTTTAGTGAAGACCTCTGTACGTTGTGGAATTATCTACTTAGTTTCCATGATGAATCTTCGATATTTAAATCAAATATTATAATTTTATCTATTCTGTTCACGCTAAGTAATAGTTTTCATGACGTTCTTAAATAGTAATTATAAATTTAATATTTTTTTAAATTTTATTTGCGGTGGTGTAGAAAATTCAGAATATCATTTTTCTAAATAAAATCATGATTTCGTAATCATCGTAGCCAATTTATAGACGTCCAGTTAACCGAACAGTGTGTTTAAAAGTTAAATTCCATAGTCTTGTGTGCCGGACAGGTTTGTTAAGCCAACCTCATTTACCTAACAGTCAAAATAAGAAATTGTTTCTCAAATATTTTTACACGCGGTCAAGTTCTTTCAGTGACGGATAATTACGAACAGTAGCTATACATTCTTTTGTCTACAATTAAACTTTTATTGTTTGATGCCAATGGCCTGTCTTGCATACCCTTACTCGAACTTGTTCGTAATCAAATTTTATTGAAGAATTATTTTAAAAAAGCGTCATTAAAATTTGTCGCTCCGTTGAATTGAACTGAAAGAACATTTTCTATATACAGTATAATTTCTGTAGTTCGGACACACGCTCATTCGTACACACAGTAGTCTGGACAGGACACAATAAATTCTGACTTTCTGGACTCAAGTAACATGTCAATTAATTTTAAAATATTATTTCCTTGGGTTGTGTATGAATCTACGTGTACATACATCCGTACATATGTAGTACACACGTACATATTTTGATTTTTTTAAACAATGTATTAAATTTCATATTTACTTAAACTTACTTAATAATTTTATCCTTATGCAGACGTATATATTTATACTGAGTATATTTTTAAAATTTCCAGAGTTCAATTCTGCTATAATAACAACGTATATTTTATATATTGTATATTATTTTTTAAAAAACTTCAATAATCAGGACAATTCCTCAATCCTGTGACCCTAAAAACTTAATCTGTCCGGAATATCGCAGATGCTCTGTACCATAAACAGACCCGAACAAACTCGTGATGATTAGGATAAATATAGTAATGTCGGTTTATTTGTTAAATTTAATATAGCTGAATTCAACAACTAGAATGAATGAATTTAATTACATTTGACCAATTAGTCATACAGACAATTGCAAAGTAAATTCTTAATTTAAAAATATATGAACAGGGTCACACGCTTCACGTCACTGTGATCTATCAGGATGACTTTATCTTATGCCACATACGTCAATCATCAATCAATCAATCAATCAATCTTTATTTGGTAAATTTTTACAATAGTAATTTTTACATGTGTAAAATAAATAACTAAGGCAAAAATTAAAATGAAACAAAAGTAGAAGGTAAAAACAAGGAAAAAGGTGAAACAATCTACAATTTAAATGTTTGCAGGGATGACGCCACTTACAGAGACAGCTAAACATTAAACACTACGAACAGAAATAACTAAAATATTCCTCACTTGAATAAAATACATTTACAATTAAAATTTGTTTGACCTTCTCCTTAAATTTTCCAATCTATAGTTCCTTAATTTCGGTCGGTAACACATTAAAATATCTTACAGCCCAGTAACCAGGACCATCCTGACACCTCCATAGTCTCTCCATAGTCGCGATCGAGATACGGCAGTGAACAGTAGTGCGTAAAAAACACTAAACGTGAGCTCCGTTATCGGCTAGCGAGATACCATTCCATTTCTTATACATACAATAAATTGAAGGACATTTGCGAACCTAAAATTCTACATAAAATTAATACACGCCTAGCCAAATTTTTTTTGCTAGACCCGCATTTCAACAAAAATAGCAACAACTAGGGGTGCCAAAGGCACCCCATACCCGGAAAAAGAAGAATACACCTCCGACGACGATAATCGCAGTACACGTAGTGACTCTATAACGATAAAAATCCAAAAACCGCGCGCCGGTAAAAATTTACTTCAGAACCACTTCACCTATAAAGCCTATTGCACCATATGCATGGATTATTATAAAAAGTACCAAGACCCTCGCACCAGGGAACAACTAAAAGATGAGGTCATAGACCACATATAAGAAAAACACAAGCATAAAACAAAAATCGCTCAAACTCCACCAATAGATGCCAAACAGTCAGACAAAGAGGAGCAAAACTTCAAGAGTCTCTATGAACTACACGGCGTACTAGCCCAACAAATAAGACCAAAATCGGAAGAAACACAACAAGCTCCACAAACGTCCGGAAAAATAGTAGACGAAAAATCAGAAAACATGACAGAAAATCAAAAAGTAAAAATCATCCAAAATATCGAAATAATGCAAGGAGAGAAAAGAGAGGAGCAACAAAAGCGTAAGCATAGCCCAACAACCGGCGAGCCTCAAAGTAAATTTGCAAAATTATTTCAAACAAGAACTTTTATCCCCTTACAAAACCGATTTCAATCCCTCACGGATGCAGAGGAAACAGATATAGATGACAATGACCCAATAGATTATTTTACAGAGGAAGAAACACAGCACATAAGAGAAGAAACAACCAGCAAAGCGATGAAATCAATCGCGCAAACACAAACAACAAAAACTATAAAATCAAACAAACCTCCACCAATTATAGTCAACGTAACAATTACAAATAGTACGAGCTACCAAAATTATAACCAGGAATTAAAAAAGACAATCACAGGAAAATACACCATAAAATTTACAAAACATTCCACAATATTGTATATAGACGACATCAAAGACTACTAGAACTTCAAACAAAAACTCGAGAAAGAAGAAAATGTTGACTGGCATACATACTGCACAACGGATGAAAGGACACATGCCTTTGTGGTCAAGGGGTCCCAAATACGGAAGAAATAAAGGATGAACTGAAAGAAACATATGAAATAGCAGTCAAACAAGTATATATTATGAACACCACATACAGGCCTTTATATCTTGTGATAACAAGTTCTGAATATAAACTTTCGAAACTAAATGAAGTTAAATATCTAGACCACGTCAGAGTAAACTGGGAAAGACGAAGAACAACAAACACAATCATACAATGTAAGAGATGCTGTCAGTGGGGACATGCAAAAACGAACTGCCATCGTCAACAAAAATGCATCAATTGTGCAGGCCCCCACGCAACAACGGAATGCACCCCAAAATATTAAATGTGCAAACTGTACTAAAAATCACAAAGCAAATGATATACAATGTGATGTTTACCAATATAAACTTTGCTAACAGAAGGAAAGACAATTACCAAAACCGCATCAAAAACAGTACATTCCAGCTCCAATACCTCAACAAAACCCATGGAACCAACAGGCCAGGGCAAATGGCCCAACAAGCGGAAGGGCAAATACCGCCACCGTAGCAACAAACATCCCCCAAAACCAAAAAAAAAAAAAGATGACTTCCGGCCGCTCAGAACACGCCCCCAAATTGAGACTGCCCGTGCACCACAACTCTTAATAGCGAACAACAAAAATCAGGTTAGTGCTCTTTTTAATGCGATAGGAAATTTTAATTCTGCCTGGGATGCAAACGAGCTTTGCAGGTTTCTAAATGATTTTGCTGAAATTAAAAATAAATTTATCGATAAGCTACAAAGAGCTATGGCGGTAATTGAGTTTGTTTCTAATGATATAAATAAGTATGACATTTAAAAACCTGAAAATAACACATTGGAATGCCAACGGCATACATAATAAAATTGGAGAGCTCAAATATTTTCTACAGGAACATAAAGTAGACATCATGATAATTACTGAGACTAAGTTAGCTAATAACAGCAAATTTAAGCTTAGAAATTGTTGTATATATCGAAATAATCGTAATAATCGAGGAGGGGGCGTGGCATTACTAATTACACAACATACCGCATACACGAATGCCAAATGTAATTTCTCAAATAGAAACAATTTCAATTAAATTAAAAAACGACATAGTGATCAACAGAAGCTATGCCCTCTCAATATGGCAAAAGCGGATTTGGATGCAATTTTTTCACAGGGAAATAAAGTGATCCTGCTAGGCGACATGACCGCTAGACATGTTTTGTGGCATAATCGCAGAAACAATCGTAGTGGCAACTTCATAAATGACTATGCCACATATAATGACTTGCAAATACTCGCCCAGAACTCACCCTCACATTATCCAGCAAATAATATGAGACCATCTTATATCGACATGATGATCTGATCGTTTTGAACGAGTTTCGTCACACCACCTCCCCATTATGCTAGATTGGAAAATCGATGCAGGGGGGAGAACCAACCAGTACAATTTGCTTATAAAAATGCGAACTGGAGGCTATTCAAACAAACTGTAAATAATAAAATCCAAATAAATAATAATATAAAAACACCGGAAGAACTAGAAACAGAAGTAAAAAAACTCACTGATATCCTCCAGAACGCACGAAATATAGTGGCAACGCAAGTTCGTTCCAAACCAATGGAAGATAGATTACCAACGGAGATCACGGATCTAATAAAGTTTAAAAATAAAATAAGAAAAATATGGCAGAAATACCACAGGATACTGGATGGTGTGAGGGTGAGAGAACTGCAAGAAACAATAAAGACCAAAATAAACCAACATAAAAATAACTCCTGGTCAAAAATCCTCGAAGGGTTACAAACTCAAAATAATTCCTTGTGAAAATTAATATACCAATCAAAATTAACAACGAAATTGTAAAGCAAACAAACACTCTAAAATATCTCGTCGTCACAATTGACCAGAGGCTCTTCTTTAAATCACATATATCAAATATTTTGAAGCGGAACTTCCTGGCAATGCAAACATTATACCCCCTACTCAGCAAATACTGTTACCGGCATTACTCTATGCTGCACCGGTGTGGTGCAGAATATCAAACACACAGATTGCCAGACTCCAGCGCATGCAGAACAAAATACTAAGATTCGTAACATCTGGAGGGCGCTACACGACAATCGACGAATTACACGACTTAACAAATATGCCACTCATAAAGGAACATATATATGAAATATCAGATACATTCTATAGACATAAAATACAACAATCTCCTCTAACTCAGAACATAACATCAGTTAGAGCGGTTCATGAACCAAGGCATAAGCCATTGTATGCCCGGCTACCAATATATTATGAACAATAAACACACAGACGAACAACATTTGCAAAACTCAAAAATCCATTTTAGAACCTGCTAAAGTATGATCAACCACAAAGTATAACACTTGGAAACGATTGACAGCAGTCTCTCTCTCTGACTACGCCCACTATATAAATTTAATGCTCTGAGTTCAAAACCCAAATTCGTACCAAAAACAGATATCGATCATAGCAACAATGGACATAAGGTACCACAGTATGAATAAGATGAGATGAAATAAGAATGAAAGGAGAACGATGAGGAAGAATGAATGGAGAAAACTGTAAATATGTAAATAAACCTAAAATTTAAATAAATGTTAAAGCAAACAAATGTACAACTATGTACATATCTAACTGAACCCACGTAAATTATCATGATACCACCGCACGTTCCTCTCTTTAAAACTGGTTTTTTGATTAAATTTTTCCAGTAGAAGCAAATTCAAATACTGAAATATTCTTAACCGCAAGGCTCGTAAATTTCCCGACAGGGTTTTGACTTTCAAAAGCCTCCAAAGAGCACTGACTTGAAAAGGGCTTAAATAAAACAAACAAAAATGTTAAAACTACACCTTGGGCCACCATCAACCCCGGGCAGGTCTCCCCCTGGCTGCTTGTCCTGAGCGGGAAAAAAAAGTAAGTTACCCCTATTTCTAGTCGAGTATGCGTGCATGTCCTCATGGGCCGACAACAGACGCACTCTACCCGTTACGTAAAAAAGATTCTACAGAATGTACAGAGAGAGAGAGAAGTATTCCCAACTCCCTAAAAATCTATCATATCTTAGTAATAGCGAAACAATATTATTTCTTGAAAGTAATAAAACCGAATGTTTATGGTCATAAGGAAGATCTGAGTGTGCAAGTCTACCACTTACTCTAAGAATATTATTTTCGTCTAGAGTCACAGAGTTCTAGTCACTACCAAATTCGAAGAAATAGTATTATCTCGATAAAAAGTTCGAATGTAAACACACTTGCTTTGAGACTGGCATCAGCAAATCCATGGAGTTCAATTTTTAAAACTTCAAACTCAAGAAAAAGATATGTGGGAATATTTAAGTTCGACAAGTGAGAGATATCTTTGATGAACTGATTCCATGCTGAAAGAAATTCTACATTTAACGAGTCATCCCAATCTAATTTAGGAAGCCAAATTTTCTGCATGAAAATTTTTTCCTTTACTATAACCGGACCTATGAGTCCGAGAGGATCAAACATTTGAGCAATAGTCGAAAGAACTTGTCGTTTTGTGACTGAAATATGACTTTCGTCATATTAGATTAGAGCGCTGAATTTTTGAACCTTCATAATTTTGAAGTTGATGTAACGTTTTATGATGTTTTTTAAAAGAATCATTTAAATCAGGAACAATAGATCTTTCCATTACATCACATCTTTTTTCAGGAAATTTTAAAAAATCATCAAGTGTGGGACGTTTATTAGAATCTATTTCATAGGGAAAGGATCTTTTTGTACTAAAATCTAATTTCTGAGAAAGCACGTAAATTAAAATTAAATCCCATTGGTCTAGTGGGATTTGTAAATTTTTAAGAGACTCGACGTTTTATTAGTGTATAAATATGTCTTAGATTTGATGAGTTTGCTTTAGTCCAAGAAGGTGTCTCTAATAAGTTTTTAATATGAGCATTAATGATTGTAAGTTCCTTGTTATATCTATCTTTAAGAGCATTGAGAGCTATTTGAAAGTTGGCATCTTCAAGTTTTAAACTTTGAATTAAATTAAGCGGTTCTCACGTCACCTGAGAAAATAACGTAATTACTTACTGGTTCGAAATAAAACATCAGCGGACATTAGTCATGCTAAAGGTATATTTTAAAAGAACTACATTTTAGCTCAGTCTCAATATCAATAACCTACTCGAAAAAGGGGTTGATTATTAATATCTCTCTCCTCTTACAATTATACTTATATTATGCTATTATAACCTTAATTACTTAACCTACAAACCTGAACCCATATAGTTCATGTCAATGTTATTGTTATATTATTATATAGTTGCAACATTTGCAATTCTGACCATCGATTGTGATATTAGATATACATTGAAATCAGAACGAATGTTAAGTAATACTATAACAATAAGAAACAAAACTATTTTATAAGAAATGAGGAAGGAACTTATTATCTGTTTAGTTCGGGCAATTTAATTTTAGGAATAGTAGTAGATGTTGGTCTAGGTTGATGAAAAATCATAGGCATATTAATTTGCGACTTAGGGGATAAATGATAATCTGACATCTCAATTTTGATAAAATCGCGACATACTTTTCCTCCGTGAATTCACGATCTACATCACTAAGATCTAAGTCTTCAATTTGATCTTGAATTTCATTATAATGAATAAAAGCTTGAGTTAAAATCTCTTCTCGAGTTTTGAAAATATAGACAGACTTCTCGGTGTCTTTATTTTTTTTTACCCCATTTTCTACTCTGGTTATAGAACCTTTTGCGCGATTTAACTAACGCTTTCATTGTAGTTTCGATTATAAAAATGAATAAATTAAATCTGTAATATACTTAAATATATAAAACCTTTTTTGAAATACGGTTTGGTATGCACAAAAACGGTTGGAAACTTAACTATTAAACCTAAACTATGTATTAGAGCGTTATAATAGAATACGAAAAGAATGAATATTTACAATATTCTCAAAAATATGAATGTTACTTCTTACAGCTATGAAATTGTGAAGTAAAGATTTTATTTTACCACGAGGGCTTGAAATTTAGAAAAACAGTAAAATAAATCTACTAAAATGAGTATCTAGTCTCAGTTTTTTTGGATTATACTAGGCATAAATTTTCCCACCAGAATCAAAATTGTAAATGTAAAAAAAAATAAATCACTTTTTTAAATATAGCCAAAATACGTCTGACCTTAAGTAGAGTCCAAATTTTCACTCTCGGTCGGCAAACGATCTTACAGGAAAATGGAGTACTTTTGACTTCTGGTAGTTTAACCCACTTAGACAGTCCAATTACTCGGGTAGATAATTTTCCTGGAGTTCTGGCACAGTTTATTTCACATCACAGTTCTGGATTTTAGTGAGTGACTGCTCGCAGAATTATCTGTTATGGTTAGCAACATAACTTTGCCAATGGGCGTATTAGATTTTCCAGTGTTAGTCCTTTTCTTGTGTAGATGGATGTCCTTAACCTGGAAATATGGATCCGGCTCGAAGGACCAAAATGATAAGGGGTCCTCTAGGTCCTTACCACTTGAATGGAATGGAATGTATTTCTTTGGATCGTGGTCGGTTTAAAAAAACACGCTGCCTTGAACTGTTGTCTTATATTCAATATAAAGGTTATATACTGACACAGACCAATAACAACTTCATCCACCTTCCACCAATATAAAGTTAATTTAACTAACACTAATTACAAAGTAAAAGAAAAATAGAAATCAAAAATCTATCAGAGAAATTCACGGAGTAACGTACGCGTGAATTAAAAAAAAAACCGTAGAGAAAACTTGTACTTCCCGGTACACGGGCGAAATAGAAAATTAGAAAATTTTTGAAAAAAATCGAGAAACCACCGACCGCAGTGGTTGTAAGAGAGAAGCGTACTGCCTATTTTCGTTGTCCGTGTCAGACTTCTGTTTCTCAACATTACCCTAGACCAGGGGTCGGCAACCTTTTGAGACGGAAGAGCCAAAAGTTAAAATTTACACAATTTCTCAGTTTTTAAAGAGCCACTAACGGCCGCAATTTGATATCGGATGAGACACAACTTGACATCGAAAGAGCCACATGCGGCTCGCGAGCCGTAAGTTGCCGACCCCTGCCCTAGACCAATCAGGACAGGATTTTTTATTAAGGGATAAGATTATTCAGAATAACATTGTCGCGGTCACTTGACAAAGAAAAAGGTTCGTGGGAACTATTGTTTGTGTAGGATTAAAATTTAGAAAGTTGCAGCCTACCTTAGCTGAGTCATTGGAAATGTAAAATTGTAACAACAGATATTTTTATGATGTTTTCGCCTTTGTACGGCTACCGACAATTTATTATTTTGAAAAGATGAAAGGAATATTATTATAATTTACAACCCCTGAACACAATCTTTATATTGAAACCATATATGTCGCGGCTATGTCGCGTATATGTTTTTAAGCTCATTTATAATATCTCGAACTTCATTCAAACTTATCTCTGAGAAAGCGAAACCCTTATAATATAAGTATTTTCAACATTTTCCAAAAGATCAGCATCCGCACATGTTATATGCATAGCCTGCACAAGTTTATTGGCACTATCTAAAAAGTAGTCGTTGAAGTCATCAGAGGTAAGTTCTTTTGATTCAAGACTCTTTTTGGTGTTTCCCATGATTTTGTTAAATTTGCAATATTGTCTTATATGGCTATTTGCAGAATATTATCATTTGCGGCTTTTTTTGGCTTTACGAATTTCTTTTTTGTATTCTCGTTTACATTGCATATAATATTGCCTGTTTGCAGATGTTATACTGCCTGCTGATTTCACCATGCATCCTCAGATGCTCCCTTAAAGCTCGAAGCTCCTGGTTAAACCAATCAAAGCTATCCTCTGACCACACAGTATATTCCATTTCTGGGAAGCACTCCGCATATTCCTCATTCAAAACACTCATAAACCTTTCACACTTACTATTCGTATACATCCCAGTACACTCTACAAAATCTCATGATCTTTCAGAGAGATTGCCATAGAACCTGAACCACTTTGCCTAATTTTTTTTTCGTTTGTAAAAAACCTCATTCACTCGAGAGAACAGAGACATCCACAATCTGAACCAGATGATCAGATATATCGGGATCGGTCACCTCCAACACATACAAAGATATTATCTGCATTCTGTCTGGTTGGTATATTCATTGTTTGATGCATGCCAAATCCGGCCATTAAGTCACATAGCCGTAGTGCAGTCTTCACATTCGTGCCAAAGTGCACATTAAAGTCATGAGCCAGAACAACTCTCTTTTTGGTTTCAAGATCGCCAAGCAGAAGGTCCAGATTAGACAAGAATGTGTCAAAATGCCCTGCCAAGGCTAAAATATAAACATTAAAAAAAGGCACCTGAAATTCTATAAATTTTTCAATATTATAATCTACAGTAAAATGTTTAATACTTGCTTTCAATTTATCACGTATAAGGATTATAGTGCCACCCCCAGTAGACTCTTTTCTTGTAGAAAATTCCACAGTATTATAACTCTAAACAAATTTAAATTACCAAAAAATTTAACAACCGCCAATAAAAAGTTTATGGATTATTTAGCACCAAAATCTTTAAATTTACTCCCAGATAATATAAAATCAATTAAAAATATAAAAACTTTTAGTAAAAAGTGTAATTAGTATGTTTACCGGAATACAAAAAAGTTTTCGATACTTTTTCAGTAATTCACTAAATCAATAAGGAATGTGGGCATGTTTCAGTAACGTGTGTCACATAGAATTATAATATAGATAATATAAATAAAAATACAAAATAATAATATACATATGTCTAATTTTAGATTTCGACACATACGGGTATTTTGCACCATTATTAGTTTTTGCTATTCATTATATTATATTATATATTAAAAATGTTAAAAAATAAATGTTAAATGTCAAAGTGCATCAGTCATCCAATACGCCGTCACACAGATCACATCAATATTTTTATCTTCAATAAATTGATGTACCTTACGTTTTAGGGACCTTGCGTTGATGTTCAAGATCCTTATTTGTTTCCTTGTGATTGACTTTTTATCCTTGGATCATGGTTCACCCTAGTTAGGCAAGTTCAGAAAACGGTTTACCATTATCTTATTTGGCAATACTGAAGGATTTAGAAATTTCTCTCTCTCCTCATAACAGACCACTTATTTGAAAGAGCAACGATATTTTTGTTCGGGTTTGTTCTCATTCTTCATTTTATAACATTGTATTGCCTTCAGGCCTTGGGTTTCTAAATATTCTGATATTTCTTGACTATTTACTTCAGCAGCAAATCCAGATACGAATAGGAAGGCTAACTTCTGTGCAGTTTTTGGTTTACATTCCTTGTTGCAGCCCATTAGCGGCTATGGGCTTTTCTGAACTTATCTTCCGGAATATTTTTATACCCGTCGATGGCATTCGGATTCTTGGTAATAGCTATCATTACTGTCCAATTACTTCAAATCCTTGGGCGCATTCAGCAGAACCCATCGATTTGTAAGCAATTAGTAATCATCTGCTGAATGCACTAAAAAAATCGATTTCACAAATCAATGGGCAATCGGACGCCATTTTTTTCATCGAATTTAAGAAGAGATCTGTGATTTGACAGCGATTTATGTCAGTTTTGTTTGACAGGTTGAGAACTAAAATATATAAAAAATTACGAAAGAAATGAATTATAATTATAATGAATAGGAGCATTAAAAATAAAAGTATTCATTTGGTACAGAAAAAAACGTAATATTTGAAAATATTTAGAAGATATCCTAACCAAACAAGAAACTGATAACAAAATGCATTCAGCAGAACTACAAATCGATGCGCATCGTAACGTCACCTATTAAAAATCGCTTATAAATCGATGGTCTCAGCTATATGCAGCCAATTGCTTTTTCAAATTTAAATTCAAAATTCAATCACAAATTCCTGTTGTATATTTTGTACTAGTTGTGGATACTCCTTAAGCATACCGATCTATCGAGTTGCTTGAAAGCTGTTTATAAATTTCCAAGGCATTATGACGCAAAATAATTTCTACACAAGCGTGGCTGAACCTCAGAAGATGAAGTTTCAACACAAAAATTTTATTTTTCTCCACCTATTCTTGTGCCGATCCAGGGACACAATGTATTTAAAAATATAAAATTAATTCAACCCCCGGTGCCTCTTGGGTAAACCAGCGTTTATCATTTCCTAAGTTCGGTGTTCTTATAAACACAGACAAATGAACTCACAAAAAAATCTTACCTAACTGTGAAATCGTATGGTTTAATAAGCATTAATGTGTTAACGTTTCTTAAATGACTGAATATAGGTATATGGTATGATTTATGAAAAATGGCTAATTGTTGAATGTAAAAATATCAATGTTTCGTTAAAGAAATAAAATTGATACAAGTAACATTTTTATGGTCCACCCTTTATAATTCCTTCATAACGCTGGGTAGTTGCTCTATCGTCATCTGTTTTGGAGGCATCAGCATAAATAAGAAAACTATCTCTATGTTGTGTAAGTTTCACTTTTAAAACAAGACCATTATCACTTTGATGTCCGTGGAAGAAGAAAATTCCTACAACCACAGAAAGTCACTATGGTATTCATCATTTGATATGCACAAAAGTACGATTTGATTTCGTTTCTAAATGCTCTAAATAAGGGAGGAGATTTTTTATGATTCTATTCAATATTTGTTAGTTAGATCGTAAGTTTAATGTTATGTTGAATATTAGTCAAAAAATCTGTGTTTGAATACAAATTCAGTACTCAGTGCCTCTCTACGTAAACACAAAGGGGGTTTCAAGCTTCGACCAATAATGCCTTTACAGGTGACGATCTCATTGTACCCAAACAAACTCTAAGAACTTTTTATATTACAAACGATCTACTTTCTGTAACTGGGTCTGGTAAAGTCATACAAAATACTACCATAGCCCAGAATGGATATAATTTTATAGAAAATTAAAAGCCCTTTGAAGGCGGCAGTCCCGCAATTCTTCATAATGGAGCGCAGAAAATTAATTCCCTTTTCACATTTATCTAGAAGATACTCAATATGATATTTCCAGCTCAATTTTTTATCCCAAAATATTTATTTATTAATTTATTTACCATTCATTCAACATATAACACAAACAATAACAACAATAATCATTTTATGCATCACAACCAAATTGATTTGAAAGGCACCTAGCTGATTGAACTGCTGTATGTGCCAGAAACACTCCTGATAGCTAATAATACAATTTAAAAAACACTTGCCATAAGAATTGTGTAAATTACAAGATTTAAATTCAGTTATTTAAATCCCACTATCATTAGAGCGTCTTTTCATGAAACGTGAGTACGGCGTCCTAAGGAGAATATATGGTTACTGCTTTCACTTTAACCTTAATTGGGCGTCCGTCCATTTTCTGGTGTATAGAGCGTCCGCTATATGCGGGTTCTTCCACACCAAGATGTTTTTAGCGTCCGGTTATCAAATAACCGTTTCACTTATACATCAATTTAGCGTCCCACAGCGTTGCCACGTTTAAGACTTGTGAGATTCCGTATATATTAATGTTTCCACCTACTATAAGTGAGTCAAGCGTCCTTAAACAAAGCACTATAATAAATTTTACATTATATCGTTGAGCTTTTGACTGCCATAAAAAACTAATTTTCTCTGACCATAACGTGCCCTAAAAATAATAATAATAATAATTTATTGTTAATACCAATTGCTAACAAATCTTACAAAAAAAAATCATTAATAATATACATATCACATAAAAAATTATATATCACACAAAAACTTAACTGTAGTTCCCCCTATACATTTTCCCTAGAATAATGCATTTCCTTACAAATATTTTAAATTTATCGCTTTCTTAATGTCATTAGGTAAGTTATTATATTGAACAAGTTCATTGTGGAAAACATCATTTGGAACTGTAGCTACATAGAAGTCCTCTCTGGATCTTGTTTGATAATCGTGGACAACTGATTTATTTTATATATAAAAATCATCGTGTTTAAAAATATGACCTGTCTAACACTGAACGTCCCTGCTATGTCTAGCATTACTTTAACACTAGTAAGTCTATGACATCCCAAAATATATCGCATATCTTGATTTTGCTTCCGCTGTAGTGTATCCTTTTCATTGATCTTCTTCTCTAGGTGCCATTTCCGCTGCGAAGGTTGGCAATCATCAAGGTGATTCTTATTTTTGAGACCGCAGCCCTAAATAGTTCGTTGCTGCTACATCCGAACCATTCCCTCAGGTTCTTCAGCCATGAATTACGTCTCCTTCCTACCGATCTTCTTCCTTGGATTTTTCCCTGCATAATGATTTGCAATACTCTATATTTCTCTCCTCTCATAACATGTCCCATATACAACAGTTTCCTTCTTTTAATTGTTGGAATCACTTCTTTCTGTTTGTGCATACGCATCATTACTTCCACATTGGTTACTCTCTCCACCCATGAAATCCTCAATATTCTCCGGTATATTCACATCTCAAATGCCTCCAGTCTTCTTTCGTCAGCCACCTTCAGTGTCCAGGACTCCATCCCATAATACAGTATAGACAACACGTAGCATCTTATCATTCGAATTTTTAATTCTAGGTTTAGATCCCTGCAATAGAAAAGTCTTTTCATTCTTGTAAATGTGTTTCTGGCCTGTTCGATTCTAATTCGTATTTCTTGGGAGCTGTCATTGTTTTCATTAATGATTGTGCCTAGGTATTTGTATTGTCTTACTCTTTCAATAGGTTGATTCTTCACATATATCCTACGATCGTCCTGAGTTGTTTTTGTTATAAGCATATATTTTGTTTTGCTTATGTTCAGTGACAGTCCATAATCTTCGCTCACTGTGATCATTCTATCAATTAGCGTCTGTAAGTCTTCATGTGTTTCAGCCAAAATAACCGTATCATCAGCGTACCTCAGATTGTTTATTGTCATGCCATTAATTTTAATGCCTATGTCCTGATCATCAAGTGCTCTATTTACTATGTCCTCCGAGTACAGGTTAAAGAGGATTGGTGATAGTATACACCCTTGACGAACACCTCTTTGTATTTCTATTTCTTCTGATGTCATGTCTTCATATCATGTCATTGATATTAAATAAAAATAAAATTGAGGTGCAATAATTGAAATGCGGCTGCATTATTGCTTTATAAATGATTTGTTTTGTCCATTGGGTTAAATAAGAATCAGAGAAGCAATATTTTTTGACACTTTTTTTAGTTATGTAGTATGTACTAACGTCAAATTCTCGTCCACCATGACGCCCAAATATTTGTATTATTCTACTTGTTGTATCTGTACATTATTTACATAAATTCCACCATGAGTCTTTGTTGAAATATCATTAAACCTACTTTTTATGAGCATAAATTTTGTCTTGTCATAAATGTACATCTTTTCGGGCAGAGCCAGAGTGAAAATTTTATTTACTTCCTCCCTAATTATTATACCATTTTTATTTGAATTAAACTGTTAAATAAATTAATATGTAGGTATTCGGTTCAGGGCACATTCCATTCCTTGAAAAGATAGTTAATAAATCGATTTTCTCGACATTAACTCTACGATATTTTTTTAACTTTCCGCATTATTAGTACCTTATAAGTCGAATTATATGCCATAACTCGATTTTCCAGGAAAATTCGGTTTACGATACATTCCTTGGAAATAAACTTAATAAATCGATTTTCTCGACATTGGCTCATACGATATTTTTTTTAACTTTTCGCATAATTAGTTCTTTATAAGTCTAATTATATGCCATAACTCGTTTTCCACGGAAAATTCGGTTTAGGGCACATTCCATTCCTTGAAAGGAAAGTTAATAAATCGATTTTCTCGACATTGGCTCATACGATATTTTTTTAACTATTCGCATAGTTAGTACTTTATAAGTCTAATTATATGCCATAACTCGTTTTCCCAGGAAAATACGGTTTAGGGCACATTCCTTGAAAAGAAAGTTAATAAATCGATTTTCTCGACATTGGCTCATACGATATTTTTTTAACTATTCGCATAGTTATTACTTTATAAGTCTAATTATATGCCATAACTCGTTTTCCCAGGAAAAGAAAGTTAATAAATCGATTTTCTCGACATTGGCTCATACGATATTTTTTTAACTATTCGCATAGTTAGTACTTTATAAGTGTAATTATATGCCATAACTCGTTTTCCCAGGAAAATACTGTTTAGGGCACATTCCTTGAAAAGAAAGTTAATAAATCGATTTTCTCGACATTGGCTCCTAAGTTATTTTTTTATCACTAAATGTAGTCAAAAGTCAAGTAAGAGAATATATTTTTCTGAAATATCTTTATTTGAACATCAAATTTGTAATTATTTTTTAAACTATATACCGGAACATTATTTTAAGTCTCTCATCCGATTAGAAACTTTACTAATAACAATAGTAAAAAGTAAATAGCATAATTCTATATAATTTTTCGTACAGAATCCAAGTTTTATCTCTTGAATATTTTTAATTGGAAACCGCCAATTTGACCAGACCAGATATTATGTAGTTGGCATCACTTATTTCCAGTTTCGGAGATAAGAGTTCAAAAGTTGCCTTCTATGATTATGTGTTTCAAGTGTCCAAGAATTTCGAGAAAAAACTAAATATCGAGTAATGTACCAACTTTCGAACACTAACTCGAAACTGATAAAAAAAAGTGACAATTCTATGTTTTTGAAATCGGTCCGACCAGTACAATATATTGGTCTGATGGAAATTGGCGGTTTTCATTTGAAAATATTCAAGATGGCGTCATATCTGTTAAATTTTACAGGCAAAATTATTTTTGATATAAAATTTGGATTCTGTACGAAAAGTTATATAGAGGTAACACTATTTCTTCTTTACTTATTGTTTTTCTCATCACTCCTATTTATACATATAATATCTTCTACCCTTTACATGGTATATTTACAAATGATTCTTGGTCTAAAAAACAATTTTTCGTGGGAGTGCATTTAAGTATACAGGGTGTCGAGATACAATTTGTAATATCAACTTTACGTTTGCAAACGGAACACCCTATATTTTTTGTCAAATATTGCTTCTTAATTCAATTATTTATCAAAAACTTTACGATAAAGTAAACTATTAATGAGAAATAAAATTTATCAAAAAATAATATTTCTTCTAGTTAATCAATTTTAACACTATCAGACATGTCAAATTTCAGCTTACAGTTAATAATTATAGTTCACCTAATAATATTTAAGATATACATCCTCTATTAATACTAATTTTATTATACCATTACTTATTTGAAAAATAGCTTACAATAAGCATACAACAGAATATACTTTTGATAGAGAATTTAATGAAGAAGCAATATTTAACAAAAAATATAGGGTGTTCCATTTAAAGAAGTGAAGTTGATATCGAGACACCCTGTATCCTTAAATTTACTCCCACTAAAAACAGTTTTTAATCCACGAACTATATGTCTTAAAAAATTTTTATACCATGTAGAAGATATTACTTGTATAAATAGACACCCAGTATATGATAACAGGCGTAAGAATTAAAATATATGATTATGAAATAATTAGAGACACATAATATTATAGTTAGAGGGGTTTCATTCAGATTGGCTCTGAAGAAAAAAAATTAAACTTATAAACGAACAACTTTTTCAACAATTTAACAAAAAAGAGTGAAAAGAAACGTATACTGAAGTATACATGGCGGCCGTCGAGGCGACCCCTAGTGTGAAAAGCGTTGAACCACGCATATACGGTTTTCGAAATTTCCCGTCTATTCTGTCAACAAATTGGCGTCCAGCGAAATTTTGCCGAAGGGTACAGGGGGATATTTAGACGTCATCACAGAAATTTTACATGAGATGTGCATAGAGCGTCCGTATACGGACGCTTTATGCACCTGGACGCTCTATTGAATGTAATTTCGCAATGTATGGGCGCTCTAATGATAGGAAGATATATATATATATATATATTTAAACTTATCTAAAAACCCTTCAAGTTGTCTATTAATTTCATAAATAAATTGTTTACATAAATATTTAAATTTTTTCTCATTATAACAATTTCTTACATTAGCAGGCAACAAATTATAAATCTTAGGTCCAAGATAATTTATATATTTTAGATTTAGACTGTTGTTGCTAACTGGAGGTTATATTTTTTTTGTTTAAGTTTGCACGCGTATCGTAATTATGATCTACGGAAAGTTGCATATTTTTATGACCATGAATAAAAGAGCATATAGTAACCATATAAATTGTTCCAATATTACATATTACTGATGTAAATAGCATGTAAGAGGGATAAAATCTATGTTTCTTTAAAATTATATTTAAAATATACCACCCCTCACTAAAATTCCATATCTCAAAATAGATTCAACAAATTCTTTATCAAGGTATTTCTATTAAAAAATTCTCTTAATAAATAAAACTTATGTATGAGTTTGCCAACTTGATTAGACAGATATTCAACATGAAGCTTCCATTTAAGATACTGATCAATGATAATGACCAAGATGCTTTGTTTGAGGTGTTTCCTACAGTGAATAATCGTCTATATTAATGCTACCAAACGCAGGCCTACTCTTTTTTTTATGATCAAACACCAGCACTATAGGAAAAATCCTTTAGAGCTATCTGGGAGTGGTGCAAAAAGCAAAAAGCGATTCACGTTGGTTTTGAATCGTTGGAGGTTATATTAGTCAGGAAAAACGACCTTGGGAAGGTCGTTCCATAAGGATGAAGTCCTCCAGATGAAAGAATTCTTAAATATTGAAGTTCGAGGAGTACTAAGCTTAACGACATATGGATGGGCGGCAGTGGTTCGACGTGTATTTCTGCTATTCGCCGCTCTGGGCGGAATTAAGAGGGCAAGGTCAGCCGAGCACTTTCCATGAAAATATCTGTAAAAGAGAGTCAAATCCCCAACCTATTTTCGATGTTCTAAGCTTTCGAGGTTCTTTGTCAGTTCGTGGTCTCCAATCAGACGAATGGCCCCCCTTTCGATTGAATCCAGTAGCCGAAGAGTATGTTTAGGTGCAGAGCTCCAGACATGAGATCAGAGACATCAAATATATAAAAATAAATAAATAAATTATATAAAACCTGTCTTCACGTACTTGTTACACTGCAAACGTTGTTTAAATATAGAAAAATAAAGATGTAAAATATTTTGACGGGACTGTTCCTTTCTTCAGTATTTTATTCCCATGTACATTACCTACATAATCTTCTTTTGTGAAGTGTTCCTCACAAATAACTGTTGTATCACCTGGACTATAATTATTCCTTCTAAGGGCATGTATCCAAATTTGCAGTAGGCTACGACCCTTTAGTATCCTAACGAGGTGGATAAACATTTGGTACATTCTTAAACAAACCGAATTTTCATAGTGATGCAAACTCAAAATCAAATTTCTAAATATATTTACTAACCTGTGAAATTTTAATTTAACACCATTGCATCTTCTAGTGAAGTATTTTATGGCCGCACAAGACTCAACCATCTTGTAAATGCAAGATTTATATTAAGAAATAAACCAACTCGACTGCTTTTTGCCCGGACTAGCACCACGGACCGGTCCATAACCTTTTAAACGTCAATGGTTAGTCAGAAATCATATCAATACAATCATATTAAAACATAATCATACTTACCGAAGAAAAGATAAATCCTTGCTTAAATGATCCACTCTTTTACAAACTATACATGAATGCACCATCATTGTTTATAATAAAGACGATTTTTCACCAATACTCACAAAAAAAAAATAAAAACAACAAAATATAGAAACACTCCCTTAAAAGCGGTTAGCAGCGAGTAGCAACAGTGTATTCCTTACTATAATCGAATCCATTGATAAAGTTTGATCGTTTGCCGTCGAGCGTAGTATCTTTTAACTTGATGTTGTCAGAGTGCAGTCGGTTTATTTCAAACTTTTATGTATAATAATAATATTTTTTTTCTAAATCTCTCAAGGCCTATTCACAATTTATATTAAAATTATTGGGAAATAAATTTATTTTAAAAGCAATTGCGGATTAACCTTAAACCAGTTGCAATTGTCAAATTAACAAATTTTTAATTGGGATTTTGCAGATACCTTAGCGATAAATAGGACAATCTGGCTATGCTGCAAGCATAACAGCAAGGTGGGGAGTTCACGTTTACAGTCCTTACGTTGACTTCAAATGTAAACAATTCTATCTGGAGTTTCTAAGATCTTTGATTAATTTCATAAAGATATAGTACACATTATAGCTAAAATATCACTAAAATAAGAAAAAAATTCGGGAAACTTTTAACACATCCATTGAAAACATACGGGAAGCGGTCGAGTTGCTCGTCTTTCCTGTTTCCGTTCTTGGCGATTCTAAGTTCATTGTTTTCAAAATTTTTTCGGTTCTTTTTGGTTCACTTTCCTTATGGCATATTTATTTTTACTTGATCTTTGGTTTCTTCCTCTGTTTCATATGTTTTTTTCACTATCATTTGCGTATTTGATACATTGACAAGTCTTACAGGAACTGTTTTTCCTGTCTTACATAAAACTTTTGCTACTAACAGTCCTGTCGGAGTATCCTCACTCGGTTCTAGAACCATGTATCGAGTCGTTACTCGGGACACTCTTCGTACGAATGCGGGACAGACTGTTTGGCAATTTGCGTGTATCACAAGATCCTGCGTCAAAATAACTGAGAGACTATCTTCCGGTTTTGTTGTCTCATCACACTTTTTCTTTTCTTCTATTTCTTCCAGTTTCTTTTCAGCTTTTTCAAATTTCTTTCCTTCTCTTTTCTTTTCTGTCTTATTTTTACTTTTCTAATTTTTCATGTGCACGTCACTCGGAATGTGTGAGCTCGCTTGAAGGTGAGAACCGCGCGGTTTCTCCAAGGATGCAAAATGTTCCTTATGTACTTCTAGTTGTAGGTCAGAATCCAAGCGACCCCAATCGCTTGTACTCCGGATCCTATCGTCATTTGGGGACGACGAAGGATTTTCCATTTCAGAATCATTAGACATCTCTCTTTTTCCTGCTGGCTCACGTTTCTCAATTCGTTTTTGTAAGAACTCCAATTTTTCTTCTATTCTGCTAAGTCATTCACATTTCATTTTTAAACTTTAACATCATTATTTCTGCTATCTCAACTGGCTTCTTATCACATAAGGGGATTATCTTCTCAAAGGCATACATACACTCGTTTCCCAAGTCTATCCTAACTCCATATTCTCTTAGAACATCTATTCCCAAAAGAATATCGGCTCGGAATCTACTCCTACAAATGTATGTGGTACCACTATATCCGCATCACGTCCTATAGGCACTGTTGCCTTTCCCAATACTGGTATTCTATTATCCTGTATATCTACCAAACTTACGTCGGTACAACTTTCTAAGCAACCTCGGGTTTAATTAGGTATACAACTGTTCCGGAATCTATTGAAGCAAAGCATGGCTTACCATTAATTTTTACTTTAATTACGTTACACGGTCTAGGGGTTCCTTTCTCAGAGCATGCATATGTCCCTACCCTACATCTTCTTTCTATTCTATTCCCATTGCGCCTTGTTGACAGCCTGGCTCCGGGGTTGGAAAGAGGCTGCGTTTAAGTTTAACGACTTTTGATTCTTTGGTGGGTATTGGTTTCTGATCTGGTTTCCTTGATTATTCCTGGAATAGTACTGATCTCTGGGTTGATAACGATTTCCGTTGGATGAGCAATTTCTAGCTATGTGACCCGTTTCCTTACATGAGTAACACTGCACTTCAGCTGGCTTCCATTGATCTCTAGCCTTTCGATATTTATTTCGAGGGCAATCCGCACTAAAATGTCCAGTTTAATGGCACGTAAAACAACTTCTTCCATTAGATGTGTCCTCGTATCGAGAAGTATGTGGATTAGTATTTGCTGGAATTAGGTTATTATTAACTATTTGGCACTAGCGGCTTCCAGAGGGATGAAGTAAATTTTCTATGGAATGTTCTCTTTCAGCTATAACTAGGGCTGCATCTAAGTCTTTTGGATTTCCTGACAATACTCTCTGTTTAATGAGCATAAACAACCCTAATGAAAATGGAGTGCTGAGAACTTCGAACAGTAAATAAATAACAAATATAATGAAAGGGATGTACGTAAGACTGAATGACGAATGAAAGACAAAGAATGAAAGCAGAATGAATGGAGTATTTTCGAAAATGAGACAAAAAACACGGATATGATCATTAAATCACCACAACGTTCATTTTCATTTAAGCTGGTTTTTGTGAAATGTTTTCCAGCAGAGACAAACTCAATCACGGTATTGTATATCATACGAAACATAGTAGTCCATGCTTGGTTACATTGCAATTGTCGACTAGAAACACTGGCTTGAAACCGACAAAACTTCTGCATAATGAACATAATAAGCAATCCCAGGGTTAACATCGTCCCCGGACTAGGTTTCAGCCTGGCCGTGTTGCCAGAGTGGGCAGTCTTAGGCTCGCCGTACTCTGAGGAACCGTTAAAATATTGTAAAAAATAGATTGTGAAAATGTATATATAAAAAAATTGTAAATATGAGACAAATAAATGTAATTGGTAAAATTGGAGTGGTGAGGTCCTATTCAAGTTTTTGTTTAATGGGACCGTCATAGGCTGCATCTCCCGTAAGAGTTAATGGTTCTATTGGCAAGGATTTTTAATCTAGCTAAAAATTGTTTGCATGTTTCATTTGATCGTTGTCGACATTCCATAAAATTTTTAATCGCAGAGCCTTTTACATACATATTGTCTAGTGCTTTTTTAAATTATCTTTTAATAATTTCAATCGGTTATTGTTTGTAGAAAAGGTTCAGATTCAATAAATTGTTTAGGTCTGTATCGCAATTTTAATTTAGTTATGGATGCAATTTCTTTTTCATTCCAAAACTCCTGTTTCGTTATCAATGGCAAGAAATTCTTCGATTCTAGTTGGTCCATGGTATAAAGGATTCTATTCCTACTAAAATTTTTGGAGAATTAATAATACTGCTTGTGCTTGGAGCAGCGGGTGTAGGGCTAGTCATTCTGATACTTTGCTTTAACGCCTTGCTAAAACCCCCCACACCGGACACCAATGGAGTATTTTATCCCTTCGGGATTTATTTTCCTATATTTTATCTACCTCAATAAGGGTCTGGTTGGCTTATAATTTAATTTATCTCATCTTATTTCTTTCTTCGATCAATAGAAACCCGAGCGGTAAGATTTTCTATCGATCCTTCTTCTTTCTTGACAGAAAAACACTTTCTTGATTTTGTAGTTACTTTTATTCACAATTATTAACGTTTCAAAATAATTCATACGTTTGATACACAATACGAACAATAAAATATGCAAAACCACCCTCCTAGGGTATGAATAATAAGTTAAGAAAATCTCACTTTTTGACAGAATTATTCTTCTTTATTTCACGTCCTTTGCAAAGAAAACCCATAGACAAGAATCTATTAAGTTTCATTTACTGTACTCACTATTTGACAATGTCCTATTACCGAAGGATTACCCGGTCGATTCAAAAGTTACTTTGATTTAAAATCTTCTATTAAACTGTTTGACTTCGCGACTTTTAAACTTTCACTGCTTTACTCTAACTCGTAACTGACTATCTGTCTGATTAACGACTAACTTTTTAATAGATGCGCTCAGGTATTTATATGGTTCGTATGACGCAAAACGAATCTCGAGAAGGGGGATATTTTTCTGGCCTACGTGAGAAACCGTGTGACCTACCGTGGGTAGCATCCGATTGTTCAAAGTTTTTTATTTATTATTTCGCACTCTTATTTTTCAGTTTGGTTCATCTATCCAGGTAAACGTTGACTTCCTTTAGGACGGCGCATCTGGTCACCTTTTTAGCGCGAGGTTAAAGTTTTGTTTTTCACAACCCGTGAGATTCAAAGTAGTAGAAGTAAGCCAGTTGGCCTTCACCCCCCACTCCTCTGACGTCATACGACCTTGACCGTCGAAGAGTGCAGGTGTTCATTTGACCTTGGGGGTGTCATTGGGGTGCTATTGACCTTGAATGTGTGCAGGTGTTCTTAATTTCACCTTGTGACGTCATATGACTTTGGCCACCCACGTGTGCAGGTGTTCATTTGACCTTGGGTGGTGTTATTGACCTTGAATGTGTTATATTGCGTGTGACCTTGAAATATCCTTGAACATTCTTGCTTGAACGATGTCAGGTGTTATTGTGTTGTGTGACCTTGAAGTATGACCTTGACCGTCCAGGTGGACAATAGTTGTTGGTTGACCTTGTCTTTGACCTTGAACGATGCAGGTGTTTGTTGTGTGACCTTGAAGTTATTGTATACGCGACCAGGTGTCTTTTCATTGTCATATGACTTTGACCTTGTGACGTGCTGTTAATATCCCACGATGTGTTATTTTACTACATCGACCTTGAAATATTCCCTTAGCGTTGAATAAGCTGCTCATCATAAGCTGATGTATCTTGACCTTGAAATATTTGTTTAATAATATTTACTAGCCAATGTGTGCTACGTCATTTTCGTGACCTTGACGAATTTATTATTTTGTGAGCTACCTTACACGTGGGTACATCTGATGTCACTTGACCTTGAAATATTTTAAATAATATTTACTAGCCCGTTGACCTTGGGTGGTGTTATTGACTTTGAATATGTGCAGGTGTTCTATTGCGTGTGACCTTGGTTGCCATATGTTGTTGGTGTGACCTTGAACGCAGGTGGGTATTTGATGCAGGTGTGCGACTACCACCCCATACCACATTTCTGTTAATTTTGACCTTGAATATTTCCATAAATTTCATTTTTACCAGTCGCATTAGCATTCTAGCTAACATTATCTGCTGCCTTGAACAGTAAATTGATATATTGTGTTTGTGTTGTGTTCCGACGAAAGTGTCTATTGAAGGTAATTGTTTTATTACATATTTCAACAATGAGCATTTCACAGCAGACCTTGGGTGAAATTAATAATATGATAAACAAAGACTTTGAATTTCCGGAGCGCAGAAAGCTTTCAACCTTGGGGGTGGGAATGGGTTATGTAATAATTAAAAAAATGACTCCAACAACAACACGTTTTGGGAAAACTATTGTTGCTACATTATACGATCAATGGAATGATGTGACATTTCAAATATTTCTACCTAAGCGTGTAGCTGATGCATTTACTGAGATTTTTATTGATGATATGAATATGTCAGGTGATAAATATACTTTGACGTATTTGGGACAGAGTACAAATGCATCATCAGGAGGCAATACAAGAGCATTAATAAATTTTGGTTGTTTGGAATAGACATTTTTAAAAGAATTTTAATATTTTTATTGTTTATCATATTAAGTATTAGTTGGATATGTAATAGAATAGTTGTTGATGGCACATGTGAGGAAGCACATACATGAGCATTAAAAATATTTTCTATTTAAGATGTGTGACGAATCTATTATCAGAGAGAACCAATATTCCTATGTTTATGATTTATTAACTAGACTACAGCAGATGGCTGAAGATATTTTAAATTTTGCAATCGGATTCAATGTGGATTTATACCGAAAATACATGAGGGATGCAGTCAATTTTTTCGCTGGGGTCCATGTTTGTCAAAAGTTCCTATATGGCGGCATTGGTGTAGAGGAATTTTGCCGGAAAATGATTGACGAAGAATTGGGTTCTATGTTGCTCGAAATGCCACAAATACCCATTGATTTATTGGTAAATTATGGTTTGATGCACCAAGATGACGGCTTGAACACAAATTTTAATGGAAATAATGCAGCCAATTCTACCAATGATGACAAGATGGATGTCATTGAAGAAGAACAATTTAATGGTTGTGACCATGGGTATGAAATCGCCACTGATGACAATAATGGTACATCATATACTTCCAGTAATGATATTGATGAACGTATTGTAATGACTAAAAATTAAATTGTAAATAAATTATGTTTAGCTATATTTTGTTTTATTTTCCCAAATATACGCTAGGTAAAATTAATTTAATATAAGTAGATAATATTTAAAAAAATAGATTATTTGGAAGTAGGGATGAAGGAATGTGTCCATAAATGAGACACAATTTGGTTATAGTAGAATAGTTGTTGACGGCACATGTGAGAAAGCCCATATACGACCATTCAAAATACTTTTTAAGATGGGTGGTGAGGCTCAGAAAAAAACCAAGATTATTATCTTTAATATTTAGTAAATGTCATTAAACAACTTTCACTCTTACACACTTTTTACCTAAAATTGAATGAAAGCTGAAATTTTCGCATTTTTTCAAATATTGAGAAAAATTTCGAAAAAAGAAAAATTACGTACCAAATCTCTCTTATTATTGATTTCTCAGAAAATTTCATTCTTTGTAATATTTAGTAAATGTCATCAAACAACTTTTCACTCCTATACACTTTTTACCTAAAATTGAAGGAAAGCTGAAATTTCCGTATTTTTTTAAATTTTTGGACTAAATTTGCGCTCATTTTCCGTTCAAAATAATTTTTAAGATGTGTGTGTGTGTGTGTGATGAGGCTCAGAGAAACCAAGATATGTGTATGATTTGTTATTTTTAATATTTAGTAAATGTCATTAAACAACTTTTCACTCCTACACACACTTTTTACCTAAAATTGAAGGAAAGCTGAAATTTTCACATTTTTTCAAATATTGAGAAAAATTTCGGAAAAAAAAAATTACGTACCAAAACTCTCTTATTATTGATTTCTCAGAAAATTTCGTTCCTTGTAATATTTAGTAAATGCCATTAAACAACTTTTCACTCCTATACACTTTTTACCTAAAATTGAAGGAAAGCTGAAATTTTCGCATTTTTCAAATATTGAGAAAAATTTCGGAAAAAATTACGTACCAAAACTCTCTTATTATTGATTTCTCAGAAATTTTCGTTCCTTGTAATATTTAGTAAATGTCATTAAACAACTTTTCACTCCTATACACATTTTACCTAAAATTGAAGGAAAGCTGAAATTTCCGTATTTTTTCAAATTTTTGGACTAAGGTTATTTGCGCTCATTTTTCGTTCAAAATACTTTTTTAAGATGTGTGTGTGTGTGTGTGTGTGTGTGTGTGTGATGAGGCTCAGAGAAACCGAAGATATGTGTATGATTTGTTATCTTTAATATTTAGTAAATGAAAAATTTAGGAAAAAAAATTAACGTACCAAAACTCTCTTATTATTGGTTTCTCAGAAAATTCCATTCCTTGTAATATTTAGTAAATGTCATTAAACAACTTTTCACTCCTATACACTTTGTACCTAAAATTGAAGGAAAGCTGTATTTTCGCACGTTTTTCCAATTTTCACAACATAAATGATGAGGAAATTAGTCATCAAGGATTTAATATAGATATTTTCCAATTTTCACATCTGAAATGATGAGGCAATTAGTCGTTTACATTCAAGGATTTAATATAGATAAAAAAGTTTTGACTTTTTTGGTTAAAATCCATGATACACAATTTTGACATGTGAAACTATGAGGATATTAATTGTTGGCATTTAAGGATCTAATATAGAAAAAAATTTTGCCCTTCTTTTTGTCTAAAAATCCATGATTACACAATTTTCACATGTGAAATTATGAGGATATTAATTGTTAGCTTTTAAGGATTTAATATAGAAAAAAATATATCCCATTTTTGGTCTCCATGATTACACAATTTTCACATGTGAAATTATGAGGATATTAATTGTTGACATTCAAGGATTTAATATAGAAAAAATAATTTTGCATCTTTTTTTGTCTAACGATCCATGACTATACAATTTTCACATATCAAATTATGAGAATATTAGTTGTTAACATTCAAGGATTTAATGTAGAAAAAAATTCTTGCATTTTTTTTTTTGGTCTAGAAATCCATGATCACACAATTTTCACATGTGAAATTATGAGGATATTAGTTGTTAACATTCAAGGATTTAATGTAGAAAATTTATTTTTTTACTTTTTTGGTCTAGAAATCCTTTATTAAACAATTTTCACATGTGAAATTATGAGGATATTAATTGTTTACATTTAAGGATTGAATATCCATATCCATATCTCTTATTAAATATTCACATTCGCTATTATGGGGATGTTAGTTCTTAGATTCAAGGATTTACTTTTTAAGTAGGTAAATCCTACGACTTTTTTTTATTACTCTGACGATCGACTGGCTAAAATCGATTTTTGACTAATTGAAAACTTTTTGTATTAGGTAGTTCTAAGTAACCACTGAGTAGTACATACACTCTCTGAAAAACTGTTTTGTGTGTCACTACCATGGCGTTACGATCACGTATGGTTTTACGTCTGAATTTTCCGTAATTCAAGGCAAAAACTTTTAAAAAATGAATGCAAATGTGAAATAATGAGAATATTAAATGTTGACATACAAGGATTTAATATAGAAAAAAGAATTTTGCCTCTTTTTTTTCTTGTCTAAAAATCTTACATTTCAAATTATGAAGATATTAATTAGTTGTTAACATTCAATGATTTAATGTAGAAATTTTTTTTTTTACTTTTTTGGTCTAGAAATCCTTGATTACACAATTTTCACATATGAAATTATGAGGATATTAATTGTTGACATTTAAGAATTTAATATCCATGTCCATATCTATTATTAAATTTTACTTCCGAAATTATGAAGATGCTAGTTCTTAAATTCAAGGATTTACTTTTTAATTAGGTAAAGCTACGACTTTTTTTACTCTGACGAGAAATTACTTTTTGTCTCAGCCTATTATTGCATGAAAAGTACAGTAGGACTATAAACTAAAAGAGGTATGTTCAATATGAGAATCAGATTTGCGGTTCCCTATCGATCGACTGGCTAAAATCGGTGTGATTATACATAGTATTTTTAATTAATTGAGAACTTTTTGTATTAGGTAGTTCTGAGATAGTACTGAGTAGTACATAGACTCTCTGAAAAATCGTTTACGGGTCGCTACCATCGCGTTATCATCGAGCTGCTATCGCGTTACGATCGCGTTGTCATCGCGTTACGATCACGTTACTATCGCGCTACCACCGCCCCTATGATTTTACATCTGAATTTTCCGTAATTCAAGGCAAAAACTTAAAAAATGCATGCCGACAAGCATTTAACTGAAATATTTTATTAAAAATCTATATAACATAATAAATTTCGAGAATTCGTGCCGACATGCCTTTATTCATAGAATACCTACATAAATTGATGATTTTACGATAGTAATTTTAAAATATATTTTGAATTGTTTTGAGTATTCTGTTTTATTGTAATAGTAAGTAACAGAGTTTGAGTCAGCTGATAGGAGACGTTATGTGATAAATTAACTAGTTTACGAATGAATATTGAGATGGAAAGTAAAAACTATCTTAAAACGATTTATTTCTATTATTACACACAACTTCTGAAATGACTCATATCGAGAGCATCATATTCGCAACATCTGGTGTAAACCGATTTTCACGCAGCCCTATCAAGGTGAAAAGACCACAGCCATATTTTGTAAATATTTCGTTCATGTTTAACCAAATACCGCTTCTAAAGCTTATATTTTTAATATTGCCTCCTTTGTTTCGGTTTAATGTTATTATATTGTTTAGAATACAACATTTGAAATACTCATATTGTTAGGTTCGGTTTTCTTTTACATAATATTTACTGATTCGAGTTTCCTTTGCATTTTTAAAGTTTAAACTGTGCACACCTGCTGATTTAACCCGTTTTTCTCGCATAACTCTACCAAGGCTAGAGGACCATAACTCAAAAACATATTTTTAATATTAATATTTCTTCTTTATTAAGGAACTACAACATATTCTATGAAATAAGCGAGAAATAACTTTAAAAGTTTGAGTCGAAGAAGCGTGATAATTATTCCATATTCCGCTTTTTCCATTTGACTAGTTATTTTTTCTGATTATATATGTCATTGGTTTTCAGAGAAATTATCGTAAATTATGATATTTTGAGCAGGAGGTATTATCACCATCACTTCTAGCTGTGAATAATATAGGCACATGTAACTCTTTAAACTTTGCATGTCTAATATAATTCTATGTTTTTTAATACTGAAAATTGGTAAGTGTATAAGGCCACAGCCAGGAATCGAACCAAGGTCTCTGAATTATTTTACATTATTCAGCGCTAGTCCGGTTAAGCTACTGGAGTTTAGCATTAGCATTAGTATTAATGTTTTATACGACTGAAAAAATAGCTATATTACGGGAATGCAAACAAACACATAAAGTCTAATTTTCCATTGAGGTGATTTAAATCAATAAAATCTTTTAAATCAATACCTTATGTTGATTCCTCCAAATGTCCAAAGATTGATAAAGAAATAAATAAAATGCCGCCTAGGGTGACTTCGATACTGAGAACCTTGCTAACATGAAACGATCGACAATCAGTGTTCATATTATTAGAAAAAGTATCATCATTGTACATATTTCTCTAAATCACACCAATGGACAAATAATGACTTTACCTAGTTTATTTAAAAAGAAGTAAAATTTTCGTTTTAATTCATTAGATAAAATCTAAATAGACCATCATGTTTAGTTTTAATGCGAAGATTACATAGTTTGCAAGTGATTATACATAACATTTTTTAACTAGCTTGAAACGTTTTTTGTATTAGGAATGTACTAAATCAAAGGCTTAATGAGAGGTACTATTGTTTTTCAGATTTGATTTGTGTACATTATTTCTCTCTCATTGTGAATATCATTCGAACACACACTGATTGACGACAATTATTGTACAGGTGAAACCTTTTCTACTAAGCTAATGTAATGTACTGTAAATTTTACAATTTCCACATTATTACAAGCTAGGTGGCGTTTTTAATTTAAATTATAGAGACTATGGAATAAAATGTTAATGGACTAGACCAGTGGTTCCCAAACTTTTTCAGTTTGCGGCGCACTTACAGGTTTAGTATTTTGCCAGGGCGCCCCTACTCGCAATATGCATATATAGTTGTGTTCAACAAAGTGTTGCATAGTATAATTATAATGATAATGTATAAATTGTATAAAATATGTATAAAAGAAAGAAAACAACTCCAATCTAACGCTCATATAGGTTTATTATTAAACTAACACACAAGAATACATTATTAAAGGAAAAAAAAAGTCAGTGTGATGGGTGAGCTTGGTGATCTGCACACATTTTTTCAAAGCGGGGAATAAGGCTTGACACTGCCACTCTCATTTCTTGCTCCACGTTGATCTTTGAACGATATTTGCTCTTTATCACAGCTACAACTGAAAATCCGGTGTCGCATAAATAGGATGTTGCAAAGGGGATTAGAATCCTCAAAGCTTTTAAACTTAAAGCCGGATATTCATTTTTGACGGATACCCAAAACTTCACCAAATCTGAAGAAGCGAATTTTGATTTTAGGCTGTTGTCGCAAGAGAGCTCAATAAGATTCTCTTCTTCTAGTGAAGTGAATTCTGGTGGAGATTGTGCATGGAAAGGATCTTGAATCCATGCAAATTTTTCGACATTTTCTTCTGTAAAGTATTTTGCAAACCATTCCGAGAGTTTCGAAAGGTGTTCGGTGAAAAGGGACAGCAAGTCTTGAGAGATATCGAGCTCATTAGAGGCTGAGAATTTATGCAATTCTGGAAAACCATCTTGACCGCCATCTTCATTAATTTTTCTTATCCACAACTGCAGTTTTTTCCTAAATGCTGCAATTTTCTCTGATAGTTTCAAGATATGCATGTTATTGCCTTGGAGAGACAGATTTAAGGCATTCAGTTTGTCAAATATATCGCACAAATATGCCAGTTTTAGCAAAAAGTCGGGATCCTTAAAGTATCTGGAGCTTGCATGACCTTCCTCTTTCAGGAAAATGTGGATTTCTTGATGTAGCTCGAATGTACGGGATACGACGTTTCCACGTGAAAACCATCGTGCACTGGAGTAATATAGCAGCGCAGAATGTTGAGCTCCCATGTCCATACAAAGAACTTTGAATAGTCTGGTTTTTAGCGGCCTAGTTTTTATGTAGTTAACTACGTCTATGATACGTTCCATAACCAAATTCAATTCACAGCTCAACGACTTCGATGCAAGTGCTTCCCTATGAATGATGCAATGGGTCCACATGGCATACGGTGCTTTACTGCAAATAAGTGCTTGCAATCCACCATAACGGCCAGACATTGATCGAGCGCCATCAGTGCAAACTCCAATACACTTCTCCCAATCTAAATTATTCTCCGTTATAAACTTGTCAAGAATTTGAAACAAGTCTTGATACAATACAACAATAATATTTTCATCCAGGAAACGTACGTAACAAATAAGGTGTGCATCTTTATTACTGTCAGTAGCCTCATCAAGTTGCAGACCAAATTCCTTGCCTTTCATTTTCTCTATCAACTGATCATTGAGATCCTCAGCTATATGACGGATTATTCGACTAATACTGTTGTTAGATAAAGGTACCTTTGAAATTAGTTTTCCCTCCGATTCTCCTATCATAATGTTAACCATGTCGACAGCAGCCGGTAAAATAAGTTCTTCTGCGATGGTGTGAGGTTTCTTGCACTTCGCCACCCTGTATGCCACTTTGAAAGAGGATAGCAGTGCGTTGCTAGGTACTGAAGCTTGTTGGGTAAACACGTTCTTTTGTTTTTGTACATTCTGCAACTTTCTTGTGAAAAATTCGCGTGACTTTCCAACCATCGTAGGATGAATGGTTTCGATATGTCGTTTTAGCTTACTTGGGAGCATAGAATTTTCAAACAGAGCACACACTGCGGTCTTTCCTCATGATTTACTTCTACTGAAGTAAAACCAAAGTTTAAATAGCTATAATCGTATTTGCGATGTTTCCTTCTTTTTACTCCCCCGTCACTTGTCGATGCTTGATCACTCTGTCTCGATCTATCAAATTCCTTATTAACCTTATTTAATAAAAATCTTTCCATCTTGTGACTAACTTTTTACGAAAAAACGAAGCAACCGATCCGATAATAGAACGTTTATGTGTCCTGAGTTCTTAAATCACAACACTTTGTATCACTACTAAAACTCTCTATTACTACTTCTATTTATCATAACAGTTCAACCGCTTACAATTCCTCTTACGGTAAACTAACCTAGCAAAGCGGACTACGGCGACTTAAATACTGTCAAAGAGCGCTCGCGAAAATTCTCGTCGAGCGATGCGCAAGTCGAATACGGGCTTCTGGAAATTCTAGAAACTTGCTCTGCTCTCTCGGGCTCGAGGCTCGATTAATAGCGGATGCGGCGCCGGCGTTGCCAAACGTAACTCAAATTCTGCCTTATCAGGAGCGCCTGGCGGCGCCCCTGGTTTCTTCTCGCGGCGCCCCAGGGCGCCGCGGCGCACACTTAGGGAACCACTGGACTAGACAATTAACGTATACCTACATTTAAAAGTTCCAGATGTGCCTAGATATAAAACTTTAATTCCAGTTTACGTAGTAGGATTTATTACAGGAAATCAAACAAGTACGTAACTTTGATGTGATTTAATCAATAAAAATTATCTAATATTTATTTTTTGTCGAACATTGGTAAATAAATAAAATAGTGTCAAGGATGACTTCGATATTGAGAAGCTGTCCGATAGGAAATTCAGTCATCCAGTGTCCAAATTATTAGGAATTTCATCGATTTGTGAAAAAATGGTGGCTGATGGCAAATTTTGCTTTACGGGACCATAAGAATAGACTGACTGGTGTCATTTAACGGGGGTTAGTGCTTTTTGCCATCATCCGCCATTTTAAATCATGTAATTTGGAATCCCCAAAATTTTAAATCATGTAAGAGGAAACTATCATCGTTTTTTAATTCGTGAATTTCTACAATAAAAATAAATGGGGACTAGACATAAACATATCATGTGGCTGATCTCTACCTATTTCTTTTCGAAAATGGTCGCATTTACCCTTATATATATATGTAAATATATATAATACTAATAATAATACAAGAAAAGTAGGTACAAACTAGATTATTAGATAGCTTTTACAAGTTTGTGGTATGTTTATTCTTACATAATTTTGGCTTTTACTGTGTATTCGTACTTAATTCTAGAGGTATTGTTTTTTTTTTAGTCTGAATTTGCTTTTTTGACTAAATAACTCTGAAAATGGGGTTCGGGATACAAAACAATGAATTATTTCTTCACCGACAATGAGCGAAGTCACGTATTTTAATGATTTGTTTGTGATTTTGTTCGGATTCTGTATCATATTTAATTTATATATAAAATATATAACCCTTCATTCTACCTAAATGCGATTTACATTTTTAATATTGAACAAATTTTTCTCATGATAATTTGTTAGTGATTTCATTCCCTCTATTATTACAACTTGTAGTTAGAATTGGTCTCTATTGACATAAATATACGCTGAAAATTACATACGATCCGACATTCTTTCGTCGTAACTGGCTTTTTTGGTCTAACCTTGAATAGGGGATTTGGGACACAAAGGAAAAAAAATATTTCATCACCAGCAATAAGCGACGTCACGTATTTTAACGAAATATTTTTTTTTTTTTTTTTGATTTTGTTAGGATTCCGTATCAATATTTAATTTATTTAAATTATTTTACCCTTCATTCTACCCAATGTCGATTTACTTTTTGATTGTGATTTCATTCCCTCTATTATTACAGTTTTGTTCGGGTTTGTTCGGAGTCAGAATGGTCTATTTTGACATAAATATACCCAAAGAATTACATATAACTCAATATTTTTGTTAGAAACTGGCCTTTTTCACCTAATAACCCTGAATAAGGATACAATAGAACAAGAATTTTATTGGTTTTGTTAGGGTTCTGTATCAACATTTAAGTAATTTAAAATATTTACCCTTAATTCTACCCCAAATCGATTTACTATTTATAATTGATGGTAATTTCATTCCCTCTCACTCTAGTACATTTTTTAGTCAGAATTGACCTCTTTTGACATAACGGAACACTTTTTAGTCGGAATGGGCTTTTTGACCTAAACAAGCCTGAAATGGGGGATTCGGGACAAAAACAAACAAATTATTACCTTGCCAACCCACGTGGGCACGTATTATTTTACTACCTTGACTTTGACCTTGAAAATTTTCCTAAGCATTGAATGAATTAATCCAAAAAATTACATACCGACATTTTTTAGTTGAACTGAATATTTTAAACTAAATAACCTTAAAATGGGATTCGGGATACAATAGAACAAATTATTTCATCACCGGCAATAAGTTAAGTTATTTCCAAGACTGCTTCGTTCAGTCCATAGATTGCTTTAAGACAAAATAAATTAACTTTTTTGGTATTGTCACTCAAGTAAAGGGACACGCTATAAAAGTAGTGTTTACTTTTGGTGTGTATTAAAGCAGAGTAATTTGCTACTTTTTTTCTACTAATTTGTATACATAATATTTTTTATCAATGTCAAATACATAGAAAAAATAAATATTAGATAATTTTTACTTGTACATAATAGCTTAAACGAAAATACTTAGATCCTTGAACGAACCAATATTCAACCTTCCTCATAATGAAGAGATAAACCAAGCGGGGAGTCGCAAAGATACGGACACTACACCATGCTGACTCGTTGTGGGTTCTGTTTTTAACGAAACTTTAAACTACCTAGGTAATATCCCCTCAAGTTTATGGGCAAGTCGGATGTAAAAACGATTCACATGTAAAAAAGTGTTTTATTTGTCTGTGTAGGATTATAAATATATTTACTATAGATATTGAATTTCGAACTAAGAAAGACGGATATATATGACAATTCATAATGCCATGAATTCCAAAATCGACATGATTTCAGCGCAGCCGTTTTATATCACATGGATATCCATCACGGTATGTCTGAGATAGACCGAAATCTGTGTTAACCACTTGATTGTCTCTAATAAGTTGTCAGATTTTTGCATAGATCCGTTTCTATTTAACCTTCGATATTCAATGAATTAGCTTAGAAAGGATATTACGGTTAATCTAGAGGTGCATTTAAGAGTCATGAGTGACAGGTAATGATAAATTTGTTAATTTAAAAAAAGGTAAATCGATATTGGGTCAAATGAAGGGGATCCAATAATATGTTTTAAGGTACCGGGACGAAGGCTGACTATCCCAATTCATTAAGTAATGAGCTGAAAAAGTCAACGGGCATAAGGGAAAAGTCCCTTTGGCACTGCACCAATTAAAGGCACATCTGGCATATAATCTCAAAAAAATAAGATTTGTATAGCTAGAAAGTTAAGTAAAATACTTGTAGGTAAATCGTACAACTTTTATCTATGTTGTTGCAAAGACGAACGGTCATTGGTCAAAATTGGCAATGACAGTTGTCGATATTATATGGATGACTTCGCGCCAAACCGTTGTGCGAGTCATTTCTTATCACACGTCCTAAGACACGGGCAAGCTTCAACATCATATTTTTTCTGTTTATTGATTCCTAATAACATTTTATTGTTTTGTTTATATCGGATATTCTTGTTTTCAATAGTTGGTGCTCAAAAACTGTTTTATAGTTTTTCATTTATTTTGCTGATGCCGATAATGGTGTGTTCAAATTAATTATTTAGACTATCATCGGCGTCCATGCCGATAATTGGTTGTTGGTTATAGGCTACATTTAGGTCGATTTTAGCATAAACATTCAACTTAGCTTAAAAATGTCAAAAATTGCAATAATTTTCGCCTTTTCAACAATGTCGAAACTATTCCGACTGTATTTAAAAACCATATCTTCCATAGTTTTTTTGTTAAGGGAAAGTCAAGTTTTCCAATGTTCTTAAGGTGTCGATAATAGGAACTTTTACTTTATGTTTTAAATAAAAGAAATATTGATACAGAACCTAATAAAATCAACAAAATATCAATAAATTGCGTGACGTCACTTATTCTCGGTGAACAATTAATTTGATCTATTGTGTCCCAATCCCTGATTCAGGGTTATTAGGCCTAAATGTCAGTTCCGGCCAGTAAACTGTAATTTTTTTGGATATATTTAGATCAAAATAGAAAAATTCTGATTAAAAATTGTAATAATACGGGAATGAAATCACCATCAAAAGGTAAATCGACATTGGGTAGAATGAAGGTTAAATATTTTAAATAAATTAAATATTGATACGGAATCCTAACAAAACCAAAAAAAAAAAATATTGTTAAAATATGTGACGTCATTTATTATCGATGAAGAAATAATTTGTTCTATTGTGTCCCGAATCCCATTTTAAGGTTATTTAGTCAAAAATGACAATTTCGATTAAAAAAAAGGTCGGTAGGTAATTTTTTGGATTAATTTAGATCAAAAAGCCACTTGCTCGCGTATAGGATTGCTTCTAGATGTTCAAGTCACAATAATGACGTAGCACACATAGGCTAGTAAATCCTATTGAAAATATCACGTGAAGTTAGAGGACACCTGGCCTCATTCAATGCTAAGGACAATTTTCAAGGTCAAAGTCAAGGTAGTAAAATAATACGTGCCCACGTGGGTTGGCAAGGTAATAATTTGTTTGTTTTTGTCCCGAATCCCCCATTTCAGGCTTGTTTAGGTCAAAAAGCCCATTCCGACTAAAAAGTGTTCCGTTATGTCAAAAGAGGTCAATTCTGACTAAAAAATGTACTAGAGTGAGAGGGAATGAAATTACCATCAATTATAAAAAGTAAATCGATTTGGGGTAGAATTAAGGGTAAATATTTTAAATTACTTAAATGTTGATACAGAACCCTAACAAAACCAATAAAATTCTTGTTCTATTGTATCCTTATTCAGGGTTATTAGGTGAAAAAGGCCAGTTTCTAACAAAAATATTGAGTTATATGTAATTCTTTGGGTATATTTATGTCAAAATAGACCATTCTGACTCCGAACAAACCCGAACAAAACTGTAATAATAGAGGGAATGAAATCACAATCAAAAAGTAAATCGACATTGGGTAGAATGAAGGGTAAAATAATTTAAATAAATTAAATATTGATACGGAATCCTAACAAAATCAAAAAAAAAAAAAAAAATATTTCGTTAAAATACGTGACGTCGCTTATTGCTGGTGATGAAATATTTTTTTTCCTTTGTGTCCCAAATCCCCTATTCAAGGTTAGACCAAAAAAGCCAGTTACGACGAAAGAATGTCGGATCGTATGTAATTTTCAGCGTATATTTATGTCAATAGAGACCAATTCTAACTACAAGTTGTAATAATAGAGGGAATGAAATCACTAACAAATTATCATGAGAAAAATTTGTTCAATATTAAAAATGTAAATCGCATTTAGGTAGAATGAAGGGTTATATATTTTATATATAAATTAAATATGATACAGAATCCGAACAAAATCACAAACAAATCATTAAAATACGTGACTTCGCTCATTGTCGGTGAAGAAATAATTCATTGTTTTGTATCCCGAACCCCATTTTCAGAGTTATTTAGTCAAAAAAGCAAATTCAGACTAAAAAAAAAACAATACCTCTAGAATTAAGTACGAATACACAGTAAAAGCCAAAATTATGTAAGAATAAACATACCACAAACTTGTAAAAGCTATCTAATAATCTAGTTTGTACCTACTTTTCTTGTATTATTATTAGTATTATATATATTTACATATATATATAAGGGTAAATGCGACCATTTTCGAAAAGAAATAGGTAGAGATCAGCCACATGATATGTTTATGTCTAGTCCCCATTTATTTTTATTGTAGAAATTCACGAATTAAAAAACGATGATAGTTTCCTCTTACATGATTTAAAATTTTGGGGATTCCAAATTACATGATTTAAAATGGCGGATGATGGCAAAAAGCACTAACCCCCGTTAAATGACACCAGTCAGTCTATTCTTATGGTCCCGTAAAGCAAAATTTGCCATCAGCCACCATTTTTTCACAAATCGATGAAATTCCTAATAATTTGGACACTGGATGACTGAATTTCCTATCGGACAGCTTCTCAATATCGAAGTCATCCTTGACACTATTTTATTTATTTACCAATGTTCGACAAAAAATAAATATTAGATAATTTTTATTGATTAAATCACATCAAAGTTACGTACTTGTTTGATTTCCTGTAATAAATCCTACTACGTAAACTGGAATTAAAGTTTTATATCTAGGCACATCTGGAACTTTTAAATGTAGGTATACGTTAATTGTCTAGTCCATTAACATTTTATTCCATAGTCTCTATAATTTAAATTAAAAACGCCACCTAGCTTGTAATAATGTGGAAATTGTAAAATTTACAGTACATTACATTAGCTTAGTAGAAAAGGTTTCACCTGTACAATAATTGTCGTCAATCAGTGTGTGTTCGAATGATATTCACAATGAGAGAGAAATAATGTACACAAATCAAATCTGAAAAACAATAGTACCTCTCATTAAGCCTTTGATTTAGTACATTCCTAATACAAAAAACGTTTCAAGCTAGTTAAAAAATGTTATGTATAATCACTTGCAAACTATGTAATCTTCGCATTAAAACTAAACATGATGGTCTATTTAGATTTTATCTAATGAATTAAAACGAAAATTTTACTTCTTTTTAAATAAACTAGGTAAAGTCATTATTTGTCCATTGGTGTGATTTAGAGAAATATGTACAATGATGATACTTTTTCTAATAATATGAACACTGATTGTCGATCGTTTCATGTTAGCAAGGTTCTCAGTATCGAAGTCACCCTAGGCGGCATTTTATTTATTTCTTTATCAATCTTTGGACATTTGGAGGAATCAACATAAGGTATTGATTTAAAAGATTTTATTGATTTAAATCACCTCAATGGAAAATTAGACTTTATGTGTTTGTTTGCATTCCCGTAATATTTATTTCTGTTCAATTTTCGGATATTCTGAATATCAAGCTATTTTTTCAGTCGTATAAAACATTAATACTAATGCTAATGCTAAACTCCAGTAGCTTAACCGGACTAGCGCTGAATAATGTAAAATAATTCAGAGACCTTGGTTCGATTCCTGGCTGTGGCCTTATACACTTACCAATTTTCAGTATTAAAAAACATGGAATTATATTAGACATGCAAAGTTTAAAGAGTTACATGTGCCTATATTATTCACAGCTAGAAGTGATGGTGATAATACCTCCTGCTCAAAATATCATAATTTACGATAATTTCTCTGAAAACCAATGACATATATAATCAGAAAAAATAACTAGTCAAATGGAAAAAGCGGAATATGGAATAAATATCACGCTTCTTCGACTCAAACTTTTAAAGTTATTTCTCGCTTATTTCATAGAATATGTTGTAGTTCCTTAATAAAGAAGAAATATTAATATTAAAAATATGTTTTTGAGTTATGGTCCTCTAGCCTTGGTAGAGTTATGCGAGAAAAACGGGTTAAATCAGCAGGTGTGCACAGTTTAAACTTTAAAAATGCAAAGGAAACTCGAATCAGTAAATATTATGTAAAAGAAAACCGAACCTAACAATATGAGTATTTCAAATGTTGTATTCTAAACAATATAATAACATTAAACCGAAACAAAGGAGGCAATATTAAAAATATAAGCTTTAGAAGCGGTATTTGGTTAAACATGAACGAAATATTTACAAAATATGGCTGTGGTCTTTTCACCTTGATAGGGCTGCGTGAAAATCGGTTTACACCAGATGTTGCGAATATGATGCTCTCGATATGAGTCATTTCAGAAGTTGTGTGTAATAATAGAAATAAATCGTTTTAAGATAGTTTTTACTTTCCATCTCAATATTCATTCGTAAACTAGTTAATTTATCACATAACGTCTCCTATCAGCTGACTCAAACTCAGTTACTTACTATTACAATAAAACAGAATACTCAAAACAATTCAAAATATATTTTAAAATTACTATCGTAAAATCATCAATTTATGTAGGTATTCTATGAATAAAGGCATGTCGGCACGAATTCTCGAAATTTATTATGTTATATAGATTTTTAATAAAATATTTCAGTTAAATGCTTGTCGGCATGCATTTTTTAAGTTTTTGCCTTGAATTACGGAAAATTCAGATGTAAAATCATAGGGGCGGTGGTAGCGCGATAGTAACGTGATCGTAACGCGATGACAACGCGATCGTAACGCGATAGCAGCTCGATGATAACGCGATGGTAGCGACCCGTAAACGATTTTTCAGAGAGTCTATGTACTACTCAGTACTATCTCAGAACTACCTAATACAAAAAGTTCTCAATTAATTAAAAATACTATGTATAATCACACCGATTTTAGCCAGTCGATCGATAGGGAACCGCAAATCTGATTCTCATATTGAACATACCTCTTTTAGTTTATAGTCCTACTGTACTTTTCATGCAATAATAGGCTGAGACAAAAAGTAATTTCTCGTCAGAGTAAAAAAAGTCGTAGCTTTACCTAATTAAAAAGTAAATCCTTGAATTTAAGAACTAGCATCTTCATAATTTCGGAAGTAAAATTTAATAATAGATATGGACATGGATATTAAATTCTTAAATGTCAACAATTAATATCCTCATAATTTCATATGTGAAAATTGTGTAATCAAGGATTTCTAGACCAAAAAAGTAAAAAAAAAAATTTCTACATTAAATCATTGAATGTTAACAACTAATTAATATCTTCATAATTTGAAATGTAAGATTTTTAGACAAGAAAAAAAAGAGGCAAAATTCTTTTTTCTATATTAAATCCTTGTATGTCAACATTTAATATTCTCATTATTTCACATTTGCATTCATTTTTTAAAAGTTTTTGCCTTGAATTACGGAAAATTCAGACGTAAAACCATACGTGATCGTAACGCCATGGTAGTGACACACAAAACAGTTTTTCAGAGAGTGTATGTACTACTCAGTGGTTACTTAGAACTACCTAATACAAAAAGTTTTCAATTAGTCAAAAATCGATTTTAGCCAGTCGATCGTCAGAGTAATAAAAAAAAGTCGTAGGATTTACCTACTTAAAAAGTAAATCCTTGAATCTAAGAACTAACATCCCCATAATAGCGAATGTGAAAATTTAATAAGAGATATGGATATGGATATTCAATCCTTAAATGTAAACAATTAATATCCTCATAATTTCACATGTGAAAATTGTTTAATAAAGGATTTCTAGACCAAAAAAGTAAAAAAATAAATTTTCTACATTAAATCCTTGAATGTTAACAACTAATATCCTCATAATTTCACATGTGAAAATTGTGTGATCATGGATTTCTAGACCAAAAAAAAATGCAAGAATTTTTTTCTACATTAAATCCTTGAATGTTAACAACTAATATCCTCATAATTTGATATGTGAAAATTGTATAGTCATGGATCGTTAGACAAAAAAAGATGCAAAATTATTTTTTCTATATTAAATCCTTGAATGTCAACAATTAATATCCTCATAATTTCACATGTGAAAATTGTGTAATCATGGAGACCAAAAATGGGATATATTTTTTTCTATATTAAATCCTTAAAAGCTAACAATTAATATCCTCATAATTTCACATGTGAAAATTGTGTAATCATGGATTTTTAGACAAAAAGAAGGGCAAAATTTTTTTCTATATTAGATCCTTAAATGCCAACAATTAATATCCTCATAGTTTCACATGTCAAAATTGTGTATCATGGATTTTAACCAAAAAAGTCAAAACTTTTTTATCTATATTAAATCCTTGAATGTAAACGACTAATTGCCTCATCATTTCAGATGTGAAAATTGGAAAATATCTATATTAAATCCTTGATGACTAATTTCCTCATCATTTATGTTGTGAAAATTGGAAAAACGTGCGAAAATACAGCTTTCCTTCAATTTTAGGTACAAAGTGTATAGGAGTGAAAAGTTGTTTAATGACATTTACTAAATATTACAAGGAATGGAATTTTCTGAGAAACCAATAATAAGAGAGTTTTGGTACGTTAATTTTTTTTCCTAAATTTTTCATTTACTAAATATTAAAGATAACAAATCATACACATATCTTCGGTTTCTCTGAGCCTCATCACACACACACACACACACACACACACACACATCTTAAAAAAGTATTTTGAACGAAAAATGAGCGCAAATAACCTTAGTCCAAAAATTTGAAAAAATACGGAAATTTCAGCTTTCCTTCAATTTTAGGTAAAATGTGTATAGGAGTGAAAAGTTGTTTAATGACATTTACTAAATATTACAAGGAACGAAAATTTCTGAGAAATCAATAATAAGAGAGTTTTGGTACGTAATTTTTTCCGAAATTTTTCTCAATATTTGAAAAATGCGAAAATTTCAGCTTTCCTTCAATTTTAGGTAAAAAGTGTATAGGAGTGAAAAGTTGTTTAATGGCATTTACTAAATATTACAAGGAACGAAATTTTCTGAGAAATCAATAATAAGAGAGTTTTGGTACGTAATTTTTTTTTTCCGAAATTTTTCTCAATATTTGAAAAAATGTGAAAATTTCAGCTTTCCTTCAATTTTAGGTAAAAAGTGTGTGTAGGAGTGAAAAGTTGTTTAATGACATTTACTAAATATTAAAAATAACAAATCATACACATATCTTGGTTTTCTCTGAGCCTCATCACACACACACACACATCTTAAAAATTATTTTGAACGGAAAATGAGCGCAAATTTAGTCCAAAAATTTAAAAAAATACGGAAATTTCAGCTTTCCTTCAATTTTAGGTAAAAAGTGTATAGGAGTGAAAAGTTGTTTGATGACATTTACTAAATATTACAAAGAATGAAATTTTCTGAGAAATCAATAATAAGAGAGATTTGGTACGTAATTTTTCTTTTTTCGAAATTTTTCTCAATATTTGAAAAAATGCGAAAATTTCAGCTTTCATTCAATTTTAGGTAAAAAGTGTGTAAGAGTGAAAGTTGTTTAATGACATTTACTAAATATTAAAGATAATAATCTTGGTTTTCTCTGAGTCTCACCACCCATCTTAAAAAGTATTTTGAATGGTCGTATATGGGCTTTCTCACATGTGCCGTCAACAACTATTCTACTATAACCAAATTGTGTCTCATTTATGGACACATTCCTTCATCCCTACTTCCAAATAATCTATTTTTTTAAATATTATCTACTTATATTAAATTAATTTTACCTAGCGTATATTTGGGAAAATAAAACAAAATATAGCTAAACATAATTTATTTACAATTTAATTTTTAGTCATTACAATACGTTCATCAATATCATTACTGGAAGTATATGATGTACCATTATTGTCACCAGTGGCGATTTCATACCCATGGTCACAACCATTAAATTGTTCTTCTTCAATGACATCCATCTTGTCATCATTGGTAGAATTGGCTGCATTATTTCCATTAAAATTTGTGTTCAAGCCGTCATCTTGGTGCATCAAACCATAATTTACCAATAAATCAATGGGTATATGTGGCATTTCGAGCAACATAGAACCCAATTCTTCGTCAATCATTTTCCGGCAAAATTCCTCTACACCAATGCCGCCATATAGGAACTTTTGACAAACATGGACCCCAGCGAAAAAATTGACTGCATCCCTCATGTATTTTCGGTATAAATCCACATTGAATCCGATTGCAAAATTTAAAATATCTTCAGCCATCTGCTGTAGTCTAGTTAATAAATCATAAACATAGGAATATTGGTTCTCCCTGATAATAGATTCGTCACACATCTTAAATAGAAAATATTTTTAATGCTCATGTATGTGCTTCCTCACATGTGCCATCAACAACTATTCTATTACATATCCAACTAATACTTAATATGATAAACAATAAAAATATTAAAATTCTTTTAAAAATGTCTATTCCAAACAACCAAAATTTATTAATGCTCTTGTATTGCCTCCTGATGATGCATTTGTACTCTGTCCCAAATACGTCAAAGTATATTTATCACCTGACATATTCATATCATCAATAAAAATCTCAGTAAATGCATCAGCTACACGCTTAGGTAGAAATATTTGAAATGTCACATCATTCCATTGATCGTATAATGTAGCAACAATAGTTTTCCCAAAACGTGTTGTTGTTGGAGTCATTTTTTTAATTATTACATAACCCATTCCCACCCCCAAGGTTGAAAGCTTTCTGCGCTCCGGAAATTCAAAGTCTTTGTTTATCATATTATTAATTTCACCCAAGGTCTGCTGTGAAATGCTCATTGTTGAAATATGTAATAAAACAATTACCTTCAATAGACACTTTCGTCGGAACACAACACAAACACAATATATCAATTTACTGTTCAAGGCAGCAGATAATGTTAGCTAGAATGCTAATGCGACTGGTAAAAATGAAATTTATGGAAATATTCAAGGTCAAAATTAACAGAAATGTGGTATGGGGTGGTAGTCGCACACCTGCATCAAATACCCACCTGCGTTCAAGGTCACACCAACAACATATGCCCACGTTGGCAACCAAGGTCACACGCAATAGAACACCTGCACATATTCAAAGTCAATAACACCACCCAAGGTCAATGGGCTAGTAAATATTATTTAAAATATTTCAAGGTCAAGTGACATCAGATGTACCCACGTGTAAGGTAGCTCACAAAATAATAAATTCGTCAAGGTCACGAAAATGACGTAGCACACATTGGCTAGTAAATATTATTAAACAAATATTTCAAGGTCAAGATACATCAGCTTATGATGAGCAGCTTATTCAACGCTAAGGGAATATTTCAAGGTCGATGTAGTAAAATAACACATCGTGGGATATTAACAGCACGTCACAAGGTCAAAGTCATATGACAATGAAAAGACACCTGGTCGCGTATACAATAACTTCAAGGTCACACAACAAACACCTGCATCGTTCAAGGTCAAAGACAAGGTCAACCAACAACTATTGTCCACCTGGACGGTCAAGGTCATACTTCAAGGTCACACAACAAAATAACACCTGACATCGTTCAAGCAAGAATGTTCAAGGATATTTCAAGGTCACACGCAATATAACACATTCAAGGTCAATAACACCACCCAAGGTCAAATGAACACCTGCACACGTGGGTGGCCAAAGTCATATGACGTCACAAGGTGAAATTAAGAACACCTGCACACATTCAAGGTCAATAGCACCCCAATGACACCCCCAAGGTCAAATGAACACCTGCACTCTTCGACGGTCAAGGTCGTATGACGTCAGAGGAGTGGGGGGTGAAGGCCAACTGGCTTACTTCTACTACTATTCAAGGTGAGGCCTTTTTCTATTTTGCAATTGTTAAATGACATCATCATGGCGTACGTGCGATGGATCCCTTCCTTTCGTATTATTGTGAAATGTTTTTGGCTTGGGAAAGAGAAATAATAATCTTCAATTTAGTTTCAAAGTCTAAGTTCATGTGATCGACAGTGAACCTATTGCTCCTGACTGAAGGTAGGATTTGAATAAAATAGTTTGATTGACTTTTTATTTTTAAACATTGGTTACTTCATTTAAATTTTGAAAATAATTTCTTTTTGAATTATTTAATTTCTGAACACAATTTATTTCGGAATTACATTATTTTTGAAAATAATTTTTTGCAAACAATTCTTTTAAATCATATTTTATTTTGGAATTTCATTTAATTATTTTATTACTTTAAAATAATTTATTAACTGTAGTGACTTTTGGAAAATCATGTAATTATTTTATTTCTTTCATTTAAATATTTATTTATTTTATTTCTGAAAATAAGATCTTAAACTTTACTCACTATTTGAAAATCATTTATTTGTAAATTCATTTAATTAATTTTGAAAATAATTCGTTCTAAATTATTTTATGGATGAAATTTATTTTTAAATTATTTATTAATATCCATATAGATTGTAATTTATTTCATTAAATTTTGCCCAATAGTGCCGCGCACTACAAGACTCTACTCCATTTATGACTCCTATCAGATGAGACTTCCTACCCAATGTGATTTCCTACCTGATATGTTACTTCCTACCCGACGAGACTTCTTACCCAATATGTGACTTCTACCTCGATATATGACTTCCTCCTCGATATGTGACTTCCTCCTAGATATGTGACTTCCTCCTTGATATGTGACTTCCTCCTCAATATGTGCCTTCCTCCCCAATATGTGTCTTCCTCATAAATGTGTGACTCCCTCCCTAAGTGAGACTAAATTGTATCTGATTATACATTATTACATTGAAAATGATTACCTACCTCTATAAGGATATGATATTATGATTTTATGTTACCTTTATTTATTATTTTATCAATAATTGATTTATTTGAAATTTTTAACCTTTTCGTTAGCATTAGTAGAGTAGAATATTTTATATTGATTTTTATTTATTTTATTGCAGTTTATTATAATAGCAATCAAATATATAATAAATTTCAAATTTTATATGCATAGACAGATGGCTTAGATTGTGAAATATGTATACAATTTTATTGATTGCCTATGCACATTTTATTTTAAATAATATATGTTAAATCACTATCACTTATATCTTTATCAATATCTTTTTAAAAAATATTTTATTTTTTAATTACACAACATAAAATTCAAATGGACATAAAAACGGTCTGAAGTTAATGAATAATTTAATATGGTTTACATCGGTTTTTATAGACAAAATATATGGTTATTCGCTACTTCAAGTTGTTATAATTGCAACATGAGGTAGTTGATTACAAAATATATCAGGTGTATTGAATTATGCTGACATGACATCGGGGTTACTTGTGGTCAACGCTTGCACGTGGCTAGGTGACATATAACAACTCCCCCTTTAATAAAAAAGTCGGTGCATCGCAACGACTTTTAACGTCTATATGTGGACTGGAGTTCCAAGGGTTCTTCTTCCAGGGTTTCATCGATAGGACGTGTGTTGGGTCGTCTCTTTGGCATCAGGTTCCGAAGCTTCTGATGGACTGTTTCTCTAGACTTAGGTACCGGAGGTGGTGGTGGTCCAGAATTGTCATTTGCGATAGCTAATCCTATTCTCGTGTGTCTTTTACGTCTGCATTTGCATAAGATGTAAAGAACCATTAAGGCAACTATCATGGTTATGGTGAAGATTGTGAACCAATGTACATGTTTGTTTACAAAAGGCTCGTTGATCAGCTTGTCCAGCTCATCAGAATATTGATTGAGCTTGTGTTGTGCGATATTGAGGTCTTCTACGTTGATATTGTTTAATTTTAGTGGTTTCAGGTTCGGAATGTGTGGCTTATCAGGAAGATGCTTGCAACATTCAAAGGGTATCATCACTGGATGGGTTTGGTAAGTCAACGTTTTGTCTTTGTCGACGGGGTATCTGGCATGTACCCTGGTATTCCCAATAAAGGCGGTACATCCTGGCTGTAGTTTTAGAACATAATTGGTGTTTAGGAATTTGGTGACAACATCTTTGTTTTCGCATTTGACTGTAATTGGCAGAGGATGAGAAATTGTAACCAACCAGTAGTTTTGGCTGAGCTCTTGAACATTGTATTCCTTGGCAAGGAGTAGTGATGTTTGGCAGGTCTTCGGTAGTTTGCTGAGGTGTTTGAGAAGTTGGGCTTCACACATGGCATCGCTGTCAATAGGGTATGGAAGAATGTTTGAACAGATCTTGGTGCTGGTACCTCAATGATATGTACAGTAATGAATCATCATCTCGCGCAATATATTTTTGAGTACTAGGTCGAATATGATAGAGACCTGTTCGATTATCTAATATCGGGATTGGGTAAAGTCGATAGAGTGTGTAAGTCTCAGGATCAGTAAGTGGGATTTTTAGTACAAAAATTATTTTTGAATCGGATTGATAAGCTTCTAGTTCTATAATATCTAAGTATTCAGCAATATTTGAACCGTATGTCGGCAGAGGTAAATTGTTTTTTACTAAAGACCGCGAAATGTCTTGTAAGGAGGAAACCAGATCTCTTGGAGTTATGATTGAACTGTGAAGAATCTTAAGGCGTGCAAAAGTTATTGCGTTCAATATATCGTTTAAGGAATCCTCTAGGAATATATAGCTTTCCATTAGTGTTTCACATACGCTTATTACCTTTATTTGACCTTCGTAAAAAATCATAACATTTGAGACATTGAGGAGGGCTTTCCGTATTTCTATGATATCGTGATTAAAGGTTTCTTCGTCTATTTGAAGTTTTTGGATGGTGCTATTAAAGTTCCTAATTACTGAAGTAGTTACCGAAATTTGGTTTTTTAACAGATTCTCTATTTGATGTTCGTCGTGGATTACTTTTTCTATGCAATCGTTAAAGTATTCGCCGTCCGAGGCATCTAAGTTACCAGTTATGGATTTCCAGATAGTACCTATTCCATTAAATATACCGCGTTTCGTTCGCAAATCGTACCGTTTAGTATCAGTCATAATTTCTTTATATTTTTGGCTTACGGAATCGGAAATTTGTTTTAGGAGGCTAACATGCGTTTGTACTTCGACTTTAAAGGGTAACATTTTGGGAAGTTGGAACATTTCTACCAAATTAGAAAGAATTTTATCATTGTTTGAGATCGCATCTTTAAGCGGTTGTAGCTATTTATAGACCAGGAGGGTCCATTTGTCGTTGGAGATTTTGATGGTATTTTCTTCATGGAAAAAGAGTCCTATTGTGTTATTGATAGGTGTTATGGAGTACTGCGCCGCCGCGGCTGATAGGAGCCCGAAGAGTCTGAAAGGAAGAGACTATTCGTAATAGGGCTTTAATCTATCAAAATTAATTTTGGATATTTGATTTGTTTGTAGATTTTGCACGGTTGCTGATATTTTGAAAATTTCTTTTATTTCGAAGGGACCATTAAATTTATTTTGCGCTTTATCCTTTATTTGTGACTCTTTGACGTATTCTTTGTCTCCGGGATTATAATCGGGTATTTTTTCGGATACTGATTTATCAAACCTAACTTTCGATTTTTCTTTTTGTTGATTAGTTCTTATTCGTGCGACCTTGTAATAGTATTCCATGCGATTGCTTAGGTCTCTGATGTATTTAGAGATTAAATCCTTCTGATTGTATAGGGTTTCAGGAGGCCTATTGGACGTATGTCCGAAAATAAGTTCGTAGGGTGTAAAACCGTGGGTCTTATTTTTGGTATTATTGTAGCAAATGACGGCACATGGAAGAATATTGAAGGGATGTTCATCAGGGTTCTCTGCAGTATGGGCTCTTAACATTTCAGTGAGGGTAGCATGAAATCTTTCTAAAGAACCGTTTGACTGAGGGTGGTTAACGCTTGAAAAAGTTAGTTTTACGTCGTAAAGTTCACATAGAGACAAGCAGGGTATTGTCGAACTCACGACCATGGTCGCAATTGATTCGCAGTGGCGTACCGTAATGCTGGAAAAATACAAGCAGTGTGTTTACTACCGTAGAAGCTTTTTTGTCTCCTAAGGGATAGGCCTGAGTGAATTTAGTCAATTCGTCTCGAATTGTCAAAGCGTAGTTACGCGTCGGATATTGAAATATGTCGATGTTGATCCTTTCAAAGGGAGTTTTTGGTGTTTCGGTTATCACGAGAGGGGTGCTTAAGTTTTTCCGACAAATTTTTACTTTTTGGCAAATTTCGCAATTTTTTACCAATTTTTCTACGTCTTTGGTAAGACCTGGCCAATTATATTTTTCTTTAACCCGTTTTACGGTTTCATTTATTCCACGATGTAAATTACTTTTACCTTTGTGGTACTGGTCTAATATAATAGGGATTTGGTCCTCGTCGGGGGTTCTGACAATATTTTGGAAAATTTTCAATTTTATTTCTTTATCGTTAAAAATAAAGGGAAGGATTTCGAGTATAGGTAAATTTAGATTGTTTTCTATGCAATACGTAGTTGTATTGTCGAATTCGTTTTGACCATTGTACAGAATATAGAATAGATGTGAGACTACGTTATCAGGGTCGTATCGTAAGGGAATTATAAAATATTTCCTATCCTTGACACTTTTGCTTGATAAAATGTTTATTTGATCTCGGGAGAATTCGGGATTTTCCTCGAAAATATCGTCAATAATTTTATAATGGAGATCTTCCATTTTGTTTTGCCAGAAGAATGTAACTATATTTTTGTGAGTTTTGTCTAAAAGTTGGACGTTAGAAATTTCGAATTTTGAATAATCGATAATCGATTTTGTTTTATATAAATGCACAAAAGTGTTATATTCGTCTTTCAATTTATCCGTATCGATTTCCGTTTCGCTGGTTTCGTCGTCTTCTGGTATTTTTTGTAAACCACTCGTAGAGGGCCTATTATGGTCTTTATTTGAAGCAAGAATACTATATTTAGATTGAAATTTAGCGCACTCTTGAAAATGGTTTATTTTTATTCTCGATAAGGCGTCGGCGTTTTTATTTATTTTTCCGGGTTTGTATTCTATTTTATAGTCGTACTCTTCCAATTTAAGGCGCCACCTAGCTAAACGACTTCCGGGGTCTTTAATGGAGAAAAGCCAGGTTAATGGCCGATGGTCGGTAACAAGGGTGAATTTTCTACCAAATAGATAGGGTCGGAAATGTTTTACGGCCCAGACAATGGCAAGTAGTTCGCGTTCGATTGTCGAATATTTGGTTTCGGCAACACATAGCGTTCTAGAAGCGTATGCAATGGGAAGATCTTTTCCTATTGAGCCTTGTGAGAGTACAGCGCCGATGGCGAATGCACTGGCGTCTGTCGTTAACAGGAAGGGTTCTTCGAAATTAGGGTATATGAGTATGGGGTTAGAGATGAGAGCTTTCTTCAAGAGAGCTTTCTTCAATTCGTCGAAAGATGATTTGCAGTCCGAGTCAAAAAGGAAAGGGGTGTCTTTCTTCAATAGTTTCGTAAGAGGCTTAGAAATTTTTGCAAAATTTGGAATGAAACGGCGATAGTAGCCTGCTAATACTAAGAATGATTGGATATCCTTAGATTTTTTTGGTTCTGGAAAATTTTGAATACAATCAACTTTTAATGGATTGGGCTTGACGCCATCTTGGGTAATGAGGTGTCCAAGGTATGCGACTTCTTTTCTCAAGAATTCACATTTATCGGGTTGAATTTTAAGGTTTGCTTTTCGAAGACGTTTAAAAACTTCCGTTAAGCGAGAAATATGTTCATGGATAGTTGGAGAATAGATAATTATGTCGTCCATATATACTAGACAACGTTCATTTTGAATACCAAGGAGAATGTTGTCCATGACTCGCTGGAAAGTGGACGGGGCATTGTTAAGGCCAAATGGCATTCGTACAAATTCGTAATGGCCATTCTCGACCGAAAAAGCTGATTTTGGAATATCACGGGGCTCAATTTCTATCTGGTGGAATCCAGAAGCGAGATCTAATGTTGTGAAGTACTGGCACTTCCCTAATTTTTTTTTTTTTTTTTTTTTTTATGATCAAACACAAGCACTATAGGAAAAATCCTTTAGGGCACTCTGGGAGTGGTGCGTGTGCGCAATTGATCCAAGAGGTCAGAAATGTTTGGCAGATGGTATTTATCGCCTACAGAGAGCTCGTTTAATTTACGGTAGTCGATTACGACGCGCAATTTCTGCTTTCCAGAAGCATCCAGTTTTTTGGGAACCACCCATACAGGTGAAGACCACGGTGATATAGATGGGCGAATAATTCCTTCGTCTAACATTTTGTTAATTTGGGTTTTAACTTCGTTTTTGTGTATTTGGGGATACCTGTAAGATTTGGTGAAAACAGGGCGTGCGCCGTTAGTTTCGATAGGATGTTTTATTTCATTCGTGAAAGAAAGAGCATCTCCCTCGAGATAAAAAATGTCTGCAAAATCTGAACATAAATTTGTGACAAGCTCATTTTCTTCTTCGTTCAAGTGTTCAGTTCTTAGTTGACTATGTATTAAGGTCATTCTGTCCTGCGGACATTTTTGTTGTTTACTACCGGTATTAAGGCTGTAAAATGGCTCGGCAGTGTCATCTACCGGTTCCAAAAGTAAATTAGAAAAATCGATTTCTTTTGGAATGGCGTTCTCGTTTTTAATAGTCGTATAAAATTCACCATTTCCATTAATTTTTACTAACGCGTTCGGCAATCTTACTTTTTCGGTTTCTTGTGCGGTAAGTATGGCGTCTGTACTTACAAGATTACATTTTAGTTTAAAGACTCTCTGTGCGAGGTTCTATTGAAATTTTGTTAAAATTTTGGTTATCTGGAATGTTTTTGTTTTTAAAAGTTACAGGGTTGTCAACTTTATAAAGAGGGATAGTTTTAAAGTTTGTAATCAATTGTTTAGATTTCAGGTCAATTACACATTCGTAATCCAGGAAATCTAAGCCCAATATGCCATCAAAGTCAATATCTAAATTATAAACATAGACCTTATGGGGGTTTCCTGTAATAAACGGGACTAGGGTTGACTCTTTAATAGACAGTTTTTGGTCAGTAATGCCTTGAATTATTATGTTTTCGGGAAATCTTTGAAAATTTTTTACTGTTTGTTCTTTGAAAATTGAAATACCTGCTCCAGAATCAATAAGAAGATTAAATTTTTGTGTGGCATCCTTGATATAGTAAAGGTTTTTAGAGTTAACAGTGAGAAGAGGGCTTAAAGGAATGGCTGTTCCGAGAAGTTGAGGTTTGGGTTCATATCGTCTACATTCATTGTCTGGATTTGACTCTGGATTTGTTCTATGGGGTCGGTTTCTAGGTATGATCCTCCAGGAGGGTGTTGTTGCACAGGGGGTGAAAGAAAATTTTGGTTACTTTCTTGATTTAAAGATTCTGCGGAATAGTTGTCCGCTTGGAGATAATCAGGGTAAGGAGTCTGATAGTTTTGTTTATCTTGATAGTCATTACAGTCGTTGTAATAATAATCATTAGGGCAGTAATCGTATTCATCTTGTGAATATTCGTTGACATTGACATGATACGTTTTTTGAGGGTTAGGCCTGAAATTGGGATTTTTATTCGCAAATGGAGGGCGGTTTTGATTTGTATGGTTATACTGTTGAGGCCTTGATTGATTCTGAAATTGACTACTGTTCTGGTTAGAAAAGTTAGATGTAGGGACTTGATTAGTTGGCCTCTGAAATTCTGAATTTTGAGGCGGGACGTAACGTGGTTGTTGCTGAGTACGGCACTGGCTAGCGGTATGACCAATCCGGCCACAATTGTAACATTTTAAGGGTTGAGTTGGTAACCTTCTTGGAATTAAATTGGGCTTTGGAGGACTAGGTCTATCTGCTTTCTCGAGATGTGATAGCTGGAGTTCTCTCCTAATACGCCCCACTAAGCAAGAAACATCTTTCTCACGTTTGATAACGTTATTTTAAAGGAACTTAGAAGACGTTTTTTCTCAAACAGACCATTGATGTATCAATGATGATTTTATTTAACATTTTAAAAAATAACGTGATTCATATGTTAATTTTAATAATTATGTAATTATAATATTATTAAAGGAACTTGTTAGTAACGTAGAAATCATGTTAGTTGAATATACGTTTTATTTCTACCATCACAGACATGTTTTTATTTCAATTTCTTTGTTATGTTATGAATAAACGTTTTAAACAACAAACTTGTTTCGTCAAATAATGTAATTTTCTTAACGTTACTGAAACGGATTTCGATCAATGCTGCTAACGTTCCGGTGTCGTTTACTTTGCCAGTACTGGACAACGCCGACAATCGACAGTGGCCAAATATAACCTAACTTTACTTCCTTCCTTCTTCTCCATATCGTGTGGTGTGTTACGGCAGTTTGTTTAGCCGTCATAAAATTATATTAAGAGCTTTTTATTTAAAAAAAAAACAAGATAAAGAGTAAGGTAAGTACCTATTAAATCAGTATACTAATTTGGAAATCTCGATATTTTGTAAATTTTCATAGGCTCATAGTAATAGGTAGATTATTACAGGTCGGTCGGTCGCGGCCATTTTGCATGCAACCATAAAATTTTGAGGCCGAGATTACGAATCTTGGCAAAAATATTCACTTTTTTTATTTGAAATTAAGATTTATTTATAGGTATGGTTAAATTAAATTAACAAAAACCAGTCAAATATGATTGTAATCTTTTAGTGAATATTATTAATAAGTATTTTAAATATTTTAGTACAAGTATCTTCAAGTGGCAGGAAAGAATGAGGCCGAGTTGATACGCAGGGGCTTGATTAGCGTATTCGCAAATAAGCAGTCAATTATTTGTGGACAGGCCAGAAACAAAACTGAAAGATTGCAAAATCATCTATCTCTTAAGAGGTTTGTTTTTAAATTAATACCTATACAATCAAATCTAAATGTATTGCGTTTTCTCAAACAGATGCAGCTCAAACGGTTCACAACATTATCAATAAAGGCTAGAGACATGTATAATGGAGTGGTTTAGGAACTCCAATCAGAGGCTTAAACGAAAAGAAGTAAACAATTGGTAAGTTATTAAATTAGTTTAAGTTAAAAACTAGCAGGTACCCGCAGCTTCCTCTTGCGCAATCCAATTATTCAATTCGCTATACAAGCAAAGCTGCGGATAACATTCAAATATGTATTTATTTCTACAATATGGCTTATTTTGACAGAAAATTTTTAATCATAGATCTTCCCTTTAAAAAATAATTATCAAGCTACTTTTTGTAGTAGCTCCAAAGTAAGAAGGACAAATATTTTGAAAACAGATAAACTTACACAAAAAACATTTTCGTAATTACTGAATCCAATAACATCTTAATATAATACACAAATATTACCAATCAACACAAATCTTCCTTTTTTAGTTGACCCCTCAATTTTCTGGATTCTACGAAGAATGTTCAAATTTAGAAACACCCTTAAATAGTTTTAAATTTCTTCCAAATAAAAAATTTAAAGCGCAACAAATTAGAGAAAAAAACTAAAAATTCCATTTTTTAAAATCTCTCAGGTACTTACTCAGAACATTTACAAAAATTCTTTTCACCAAATTAATATGCCCCAAAATATGAAACGTTTCCTCGGAATCGCTTACCGTTTTCAAGATAGATACAACAGAGTAGATACCTCAAACAATTTTTTTTTTCAGAATATCTACATTCTCAGTAAGCAGCAGCGTTGCTAGATACAATTTTTACTAGTCGCCATCAGAGCTGGCGAAAGTTGCCAAGGTGAGATTAAAGTCGACCGATTTTCTTAAACTTTATTGTTCAGGTTTGTTAGTGGAATAAAAAAATACCTCAAACTGAACGATTTTTATTTTGAAAAAAAAACTTATTCTCAATGTAATATTTTTGTTAACCCTTAAATGTCATTTTTTCTTAGTCTAAATTAGGTACGTAACAATTAGTACCAAGATAACAAAAATTATATAGATCAACCCACTAAGCAAGAAACATCTTTTTCACGTTTGATAACGTTATTTTAAAGGAACTTAGAAAACGTTTTTTCTCAAACAGACCATTGATGTATCAATGATGATTTTATTTAACATTTTAAAAAATAACGTGATTCATATGTTAATTTTAATATGTAATTATAATATTATTAACGGAACTTGTTAGTAACGTAGAAATCATGTTAGTTGAATATACGTTTTATTTCTACCATCACAGACATGTTTTTATTTCAATTTCTTTGTTATGTTATGAATAAACGTTTTAAACAACAAACTTGTTTCGTCAAATAATGTAATTTTCTTAACGTTACTGAAACGGGTTTCGATCAATGCTTCTAACGTTCCCATTAACGTTCCGGTGTCGTTTTCTTTGCCAGTACTGGACAACGCCGACTGGCCAAATATAACCTAACTTTACTTCCTTCCTTCTTCTTCATGTCGTGGACGTGTGGTGTGTTGACGCCGTTGACGGTAGTTTGTTTAGCCGTCATAAAATTATATTAAGAGCTTTTTATTTAAAAAAAACAAGATAAAGAGTAAGGTAAGTACCTATTAAATCAGTATACTAATTTGGAAATCTCGATATTTTGTAAATTTTCATAGGCTCATACTAATAGGTGGATTATTACAGGTCGGTCGGTCGCGGCCATTTTGCATGCAACCATACAATTTTGAGGCCGAGATTACGAATCTTGGGAAAAATATTCACTTTTTTTATTTAAAATTAAGATTTATTTATAGGTATGGTTAAATTAAATTAACAAAAACCAGTCAAATATGATTGTAATCTTTTCGTGAATATTATTAATAAGTATTTTAAATATTTTAGTACAAGTGGCAGAAAAGAATGAGGCCGAGTTTATACGCAGGGGCTTGATTAGCGTATTCGCAAATAAGCAGTCAATTATTCGTGGACAGGCCAGAAACAAAACTGAAAGATTGCAAAATCATCTATCTCTTAAGAGGTTTGTTTTTAAATTAATACCTATACAATCAAATCTAAATGTATTGCGTTTTCTCAAACAGATGCAGCTCAAACGGTGCACAACATTATCAATAAAGGCTGGAGAGAGATAATGGAGTGGTTTAGGAACTCCAATCAGAGGCTTAAACGAAAAGAAGTAAACAATTGGTAAGTTATTAAATTAGTTTAAGTTAAAAACTAGCAGGTACCCGCAGCTTCCTCTTGCGCAATCCAATTATTCAATTCGCTATACAAACAAAGCTGCGGATAACATTCAAATATGTATTTATTTCTACAATATGGCTTATTTTGACAGAAAATTTTTAATCATAGATCAATTGTTAGAAGATGAGTGCTTCCCTTTAAAAAATAATCATCTAGCTACGTTTTGTAGTAGCTCCAAAGTAAGAAGGACAAATATTTTGAAAACAGATAAACTTACACAAAAATCATTTTTGTAATTACTGAATCCAATAACATCTTAATATAATACACAAATATTACCAATCAACACAAATCTTCCTTTTTTTAGTTGGCCCCTCAATTTTCTGGATTCTACGAAGAATGTTCAAATTTAGAAACACCCTTGAATAGTTTTAAATTTCTTCCAAATAAAAAAATTAAGGCGCAACAAATTAGAGACCAAAACTGAAAATTCCATTTTTTAAAATCTCTCAGGTACTTATTCAGAACATTTACAAAAATTCTTTTCACCAAATTAATATGCCCAAAAATATGAAACGTTTCCTCGGAATCGCTTACCGTTTTCAAGATAGATACAACAGAGTAGATACCTCAAACAATTTTTTTTTTCAGAATATCTACATTTTCAGTAAGCAGCAGCGTTGCTAGATACAATTTTTACAAGTCGCCATCAGAGCTGGCGAAAGTTGCCAAGGTGAAATTAAAGTCGACCGATTTTCTTAAACTTTATTGTTCAGGTTTGTTAGTGGAATAAAAAAATACCTCAAACTGAACGATTTTTATTTTGAAAAAAAAAACTTATTCTTAATGTATATTTTTGTTAACCCTTAAATGTCATTTTTTCTTAGTCTAAATTAGGTACGTAACAATTAGTACCAAGATAACAAAAATTATATAGATCAAGGTAGCTCTAAAATGTCAATTTTGATAGTTCCATAGAAATGATGTGATATTCTTAACTTCTTCCTTATTCTTTATAAAAAGTCATCGTCCAAAACCTAAAAAGCAACCATGCAGGTTTGTCAATAAATATGAAATATTTTGTGACAATACTGAAAACTGTAATTATGAAAAGTTGTTCGGTATAAAAAACTATGTTTTAATATGCAATTCTTCTACAACTTTTTAGAAATAAATTTTCTTTTGAGAGAATTTACAGGCGTAGATTATCATGGGTTTAATATGTATATTGCATATTAGAACTAAGTTTTTTATACTGAACAACTTTTTATAATTACAGTTTTTGATATTGTCACAAATATGTATCTACTTTATATATATACCTACTCTTGAGCCAAATTCATATTTTTTTTGAAACCTCGTATACGACTGAAAAAAATTAATGCCTGATGGTTGCATTTTATGTTCTAGACCATGGAGACCTTTTTTTTATGAAGAACAACTTTTTTCATAAAATTAATGATCAAAAAGTTTTCTGGCTCAAAATATTAATTTTCACATTCACATTTCTATGCAAACTATCAAAACTGACATTTTAAAGCTATCTTGATCCATATAATTTTTGTTATCTCGGTACTAATTGTTGTGTACCTAATTTAGAATAAGAAAAAATTACATTTAAGTGTTCACAAAAATATTATATTGTCAAAGGATGAATCTAATCCGTCATCAATATAATGAAATTATGCCTGCATTTATTCCTTTTTTAAAACGAAATTGGTTCGTTATAGTTTCGAAACGAGAACGTTTTATGTACAACATAATTATAACGTTTTGACACGTCCTTAAAATAAACATCTTAAGAACGAAACCAGTTCGTTATAGTTTTCGAATCAAACACGTTAATTCATAAATGTAAATGCGATTTTGTTATGTTGGCGGACATTACGACCAGTACGTTACGTAATAGTGCCGTAACAAATCCTTTTTGTACAACGTAACATGTAACCTAAAAACATATATGTGACGAAATTGGGATGTTTTTTTGCTTAGTGGGAAGGTAGCTCTAAAATGTCAATTTTGATAGTTCCATAGAAATGATGTGATATTCTCAACTTCTTCCTTATTCTTTATAAAAAAGTCATCGTCCAAAACCTAAAAAGCAACCATGCAGGTTTGTGAATAAATATGAAATATTTTGTGACAATACTGAAAACTGTAATTATGAAAAGTTGTTCGGTATAAAAAACTATGTTTTAATATGCAATTACATCCTTCTACAACTTTTTAGAAATAAATTTTCTTTTGAGAGAATTTACAGGCGTAGATTATCATGGGTTTAATATGTAATTGCATATTAGAACTAAGTTTTTTATACTGAACAACTTTTTATAATTACAGTTTTCGATATTGTCACAAATAAGTATCTACTTTATATAGGTAGGTACCTACTCTTGAGCCAAATTCATATTTTTTTAGAAACCTCGTATACGACTGAAAATAAATTAATGCCTGATGGTTGCATTTTATGTTCTAGACCATGGAGACCTTTTTTTTATGAAGAACAACTTTTCTCATAAAATTAATGATCAAAAAGTTTTCTGGCTCAAAATATTAATTTTCACATTCACATTTCTATGCAAACTATCAAAACTGACATTTTAAAGCTATCTTGATCCATATAATTTTTGTTATCTCGGTACTAACTGTTGTGTACCTAATTTAGAATAAGAAAAAATTACATTTAAGTGTTCACAAAAATATTATATTGTCAAAGGATGAATCTAATCCGTCATCAATATAATGAAATTATGCCTGCATTTATTCCTTTTTAAAAACGAAATTGGTTCGTTATAGTTTCGAAACGAGAACGTTTCATGTACAACATAATTATAACGTTTTGACACGTCCTTAAAATAAACATCTTAAGAACGAAACCAGTTCATTATAGTTTTCGAATCAAACACGTTAATTCATAAATGTAAATGCGATTTTGTTATGTTGGCGGACATTACGACCAGTACGTTACGTAATAGTGCCGTAACAAATCCTTTTTGTACAACGTAACATGTAACCTAAAAACATATATGTGACGAAATTGGAATGTTTTTTTGCTTAGTGGGGCGAATGGGCGTCTAAAAGACCTTTCGGGTTTCCGGCACGAATAAGTTGTCCTAATTTAGGTTCAAGTCCTACCAATAAGGTATTTAGAGATATATTATCAATTAAAGACGCTTGAGCCGTTTTTTGGTCAGTGGTGAGTGTCGCAGATTTTTGAATATTCGCGTGTATTTTTGCGTTCAAAACTTGTAAGCGATTAAAGAAAGTAAGGGGTGATTCGTTTTGGAACTGCTTAAGTCTTTGGAGGTCTTGTATAAGGGATGAAAGATCCCTAGTGAATCTCCAAAATGTAAATTTAGTAATTGATTTATTTCTATATATGACAAGGGATTTCTAGAACTAACGAGCTGTGCAGCTCTTCCTCTAAGTTTATTTTTTATGTGAATCACTAATAAACATTTTTGATCCGTCGTCGCCATATTGTACGCATGGTCGCATGCATTTAAAAATGTTCCTAAAAAGATCTGATCACCTTCAAATTCGGGAACAATAGAAAATATTTCCGATAGTTTATACGGTTCAATTTCCGGTAAATTGGTAACGACTGCGTCGCCAGGGGGTAGAGTCATTTTTATTATTTTAATTTTTCACTAATTAAAATAACGCTCAAAAGGTAATAAATTTATCGCTGGGATAAAATCAATTTTTTTTTATAAGGGATGAAACGTTTAGAAAATCGAACAGTTAACAATAAAGAATAAACGTGATGATTCATTAACTTACAAAAGAAGCATCGATGTGGTCGTTTTCTTGGTTGATAGCTACCAGGGGCTTCACTATGTGTTCCTTCCATAGTATTGCCAAGTTAGAGCGGTCTCGATTTCTACAAAGGTCCTTTGTCCGTTAAGGGATTGGAATCCGCCGCTACCAGTTAGAATGGCTTCGTGTTCTGACAGCGTTGAGAAATCCTACCGACTGCGCCAATTTGTTAAATCACTCACTTCAAATATCTTTTTAAAAAATATTTTATTTTTTAATTACACAACATAAAATTCAAATGGACATAATAACGGTCTGAAGTTAATGAATAATTTAATATGGTTTACATCGGTTTTTATAGACAAAATATATGCTTATTCAGCTACTTCAAGTTGTTATAATTGCAACATGAGGTAGTTTATTACAAAATATATCAGGTGTATTGAATTATGCTGACATGACATCGGGGTTACTTGTGGTCAACGCTTGCACGTGGCTAGGTGACATATAACATATATATAATCTTGATTATTTCCATATATGCAAGTGTTTTTAAATATATAACACAAAAATGTCTTCTTATTTCATAAAATATTGATTTTTGTACGTTCTTTATTAATTAAGTCGTGAATCGATTTTGTTGCATCCCGATTTAAATTAATAAAAACACGTACAAACGTTGATGAATAAATAAATTACAACTAATAAAACCTACGTTCAAATTTACCGCCAAAACGCCACGGGTAAAAACGCCACGGGTAGTCAAGTGGCGTATTAAAACTCTTCTCTCTTCCTCGCTCACTCTTCTTTCACTCTCGTTTGAGTTTTGATATATTTTAACAAGGACTTAACATTTCTAATGATATGAAGGGTCCAGTGGAAAAACGATGAGGTTCCATTTTTTTCCGACATCGACATATTATATTTTCTTTGACCACAACCTTCGTTCTTGTGTCATTGTATCACGTCACAAGCATAATATTTGCTTTTTAGGTAGTTTCCATTCTACACACAATTCCCTCTGTCCTCTTTGTGTGTCAAATCAACGTCAATTGTCAAATCAAATTATGACAGTAATCTACCAATTCTTGCTTCTTTTTTAACCCAATATTTGTGAAATGGGGTAAGTTCTGCAATTAAATAAATTCATATTATTTATAATAAATCGACACCATTTACAATGACTCAGAAACACATGTTTTATAGATTAGTATCATATAGTGATACAATTGATGATGTGCCTTTACCCTTACTTTATAGTTTCCATTTCTTGCCATATTTAATACCAGATTTTGTTTAGAACTGGCCCTAAAGAACGCAACACATTGTATTTGAGATTGCCTATTACAATTGTGGACCAGAATCAGATTTTGGAGCTTCACCCAAATATTTCTGTAGTGCACCTTCCCAGGCAGGTAAATATTCTACCTAGAATTTCACAGTCTATTTGAAGGTACATGGAAAGAAAGCGAGGGCTGTCCATAGTATTAAACTTGTAACGAGGTTGTAAATTGGTATATTATACATCTAAAGTTTAAACGGTTTATATAGAATCCCTTTGTTCACAAATCAAGCTGTAGGAAGTACCTAATTATTTTTTCTACTACTAACCATTGAATCACATATTATTAACCGATTTACCTTCATTATTTACCAAGGTTAATAATAGAGGCATCTGTTGGAACCATCTATCAAACTTTTGAAAGCAGGCGACCTGAGTAAAGCAAATTATAATAGGTAATGTGATAAAAAAACAATATTCTGTGAAACTTCAAATCATACCTAGGAAACTTGACTGAAATGATTAATAGAGCCAATAAGTATGTACTAGTATATTACATACCAAGGGTAAGAAGCCTATTACACACGACTCTGAAACTTACTGTATGAGCAAAGCGAGTGCCTCGAGTTGTATACTATACTTTTTCTGCAACTTCATATTTACTTTTATGTTAAATTATCAAAATATTCTAATAAAAGATTTTCTGAGTCGGTACTCGCATGATTATCAGTACACCAGTCAATACATTTTTGATACACTTTTTCATACTGCTCCCTGGATTTGTCTAGTAATAAATTATTTGCTGCAGAAGCAGCTTGTAATCTAATTTCCCATGTCATTCCCTAATATTAAGAGCTACTGGATTTACTTGAAGTCTCCATTTTTCAAAACCATGCTAAACTTACTTGTACTTCATTTTGAAGGGTTACCATTCCTTGTTTACATTGTTTCCATGGGCTATGATTGCCGTGTCGTCAGCAAATTTTAAAATATAGGTTGGTGGGCTTGGGGATTAGTGGAAGTCATAACAGAAGAGGTTGATAGAGCTGGAGAGGAGAGGAGAGGAGATAAAGCTGATCCTTGAGACGGACCTTGTTGTGGGCTCCATTCTTCTGAAATGCTACTGCTACTTTCTCAGACGGTAAGTCTTCTGTCTTTCAAGAAAGGAGCCATAGAAGATTGTCAGGAACTTGTAGTAAATGAAGTTTAAAGATGAGCGCTTTATGCCAAACACTCTCGAATGCTTTTTTAATATCTAATTATACTTTACTAATAAGTATACATGTGGATGTTTAAAATTTCCTGACATTTACCCCAACCCTAAAGAAACCTGAAGGATTTCACAGTCAACTTTGCATAAAATCTATTGGAACCATTGACGGTTTTGGCATATCATGGGTAATGTGATTTGTTGAACTGTTACATAATATATATTATATTATATATTATGTAACAGTAGACAGTACGTCAGTATGTTCTTACTAATATAGAAACAATTGTTAACTACAGTAAGATTTTGTAAATCGTTTAGTAGTGGAAAAAATACTATATTAACCACGGTTTAGAAAGCTGTTATTGCTCTCACATCTTAAATCCCTCGCAGCTTAGCGCCTTATAATTTAAGATCCACTATCGGGCAATAATATTGTTTTTCTAAACTTGGTTAATAATATACTATTATGTTTTTTTTATTTACATTATTATATAAAGGGTTTGTTAACTACAGCTTGTGTAGGGACAGGAAATTATATTTTTCAGAATGACAAACTAATAGAAATATTCTGGGAAATGTAGTTACCGTTTTACTAGTTTTAACTAACCTAAAAGTATGAGAAAATTACAGTATTCCCTAACTCATAAATTCATCCAGTTAAAAGATGGTACATGGAAATGTATAAAAATCGCTGCCAAAGTTTGAAAAGTCCCTATCAAGTTTTCTCTCCTGGTATATAAATAAAAGTCATAAAGCAAATTAAACGTTATAATAGGGAATGGGACTATTCGCCGTTTTGCCGTCGCCGGTTCGGTTCGCCGGCAACCGATTCGCCATGGGCCGTTTCGCCGTCAAATAGAAATTAATAAAATACGTAATAAAGGGTGTTTATGATATACATTGCTAAATTATTTGAAAAAGTAAAATAATATAAACCTCTAAGATATTATACTATAAATATATATAACAAAATTATTACATTTCATAATTATGGGCTAAACCTCTGAGATATTCGGTTATATTATCGTTTCTAACATTGTTTACTAACGACGCATGGTTGTCTAGCTTTCTTAAGGACCGCTCTCTGCAAGTGACGATTGACGGATTTCTCTCGGACACCTTCACCATCAATGCCGGTGTTCCTCAAGGGTCCATATTGTCTCGCACTCTCTTCTTACTCTACATTAACGACCTTCTAGTGAAAACTAAAAATCCGATATTTAGTTTTGCTGACGATAGCACACTTATCTCATCTTTCTCTTTGAATGCCCAAACATCGGCTGCCGACGCACATCTTCGCAGACAGCATGAAGTATCACGCCTCAACAAATACCTGGAAGAAATTTTGGCTTGGGGTGACAGTAACCAAGTCGAATCTAACGCTAAAAAACCCAGGCAGCAGTTTTCTCTAAAAAGGTTAACATTACAGAACCGGAAATAGTCATGGCCGGACACGCAATCCCACTGGCTTCATCTATTAATTTGCTGGGCGTCAATCTGGGAGGAAATATGTCTTGGCATAACCACGTTGTGGCCATCGCCAAGATAGCTTCTCAGAAGCTTGGGGTACTCTTCCGAACCAGAAAGTTGTACACACGTCAACAAGTTTTGACACTATACAAAGCCCAGATTCGACCATCACTAGAGTACTGCTCTCATGTCTGGAGCTCTGCTCCCAAACATACTCTTCGGCTACTGGATTCCATCGAAAGGAGGGCTATTCGTCTGATCGAAGACTACGAGCTGACGAAGAACCTTGACAGCCTAGAACATCGAAGGCAGGTTGGGGATTTGACTCTCTTTTACAGATATTTTCATGGAAGGTGCTCGGCTGACCTTGCCCTCTTAATTCCGCCCAGAGCGACGAATAGCAGAAATACACGACGAACCGCTGCCGCCCATCCATATGCGGTTAAGCTTAGTACTCCTCGAACTCCATTATTTAAAAATTCTTTCATCTGGAGGACTTCATCCTTGTGGAACAACCTTCCCGAGGTCGTTTTTCCCAATGAATATATCCTCCAACAATTCAAAACCAACGTGAATCGCTTGTTGCGCACACGCACCACTCCCAGAGTGGCCTAAAGGATTTTTCCTATAGTGCTTGAGTTTGATCAAAAAAAAAAAATTCTTTTGTTTTGCTATTTGGACTTATGTGATTTCCTAATTAAGCTGACGACGATATATTGAAGTTGAATTCCAAGAACCCTAATTACAAATTTTATTACAGTACTATATCATAGAATGGGATTTGTTCGGGTTTGTTAGAGATAGAGAGATATTATTTTACTTTTTGAAATAATTTAGCAATATATGTCATAAACACCCTTTATTACGTATTTTATTAATTTCTACTTGACGGCGGAACGGCCCATGGCGAATCGGCTGCCGGCGAACCGGCGACGACAAAAGCGAATATTCCTAATAATAATAATAATAATAATAATCTTTATTTCTAATCATGTCACATACATCCTCTGCACCAAGTACAAAAAAAACATAAACACAAAAAGAAATGGCGTCAATTTCAAGTCACAATATTTACCATTACTACCCAACTAAATAATCTCTAATCGAATAGGGTTCCAGGGTAATAAGTAACTGTTTAACTCTAATTTTAAATAACTTTATACTATTTATACTTTTAATATGATTAGGCAAATTGTTAAACAATTTTAGGCACATATAACATGGATTTTTTTCTGTTAGGGTAAACCTATGTATTGGATAATTTACGTTTAAACTCCTTGTGTTGAATTCATGAAATGTTTGAAGCTGAAACATACTCCTATTCTTCCAGAAAAACATCAAACATTCATAAATATATAATCCATATACCGTTAAAATCCCACAGTCTTTAAAAATATTCCTACAACTCTCAATAAAACCCATTTTCTTCCATACCCTTAATGCCCTTTTTTGAGCTACAAATACTTTTTCTGTTAAACTATTACTACCCCAGAAAATTATTCCATACTTCATAACCGATTCAAAATTTGCGTAATGAACTACTTTTAGACTTTTTTCATTGATATATCTCCCAACAACTCTCATTCCATAACAAATTGAATTTAGCCTCTGCACTAATAAAGTTATATGATTTGACCAATTTAAAAACTCGTCTAAATGAAGTCCCAAAAATTTTGTTTGTTCAACAAATTCTGCATCCGAATCCCCAAAAGATATACTAGTTGGTTTATCCACATTTGATAACCTTGTCCTAAAAAGCAATACTTTAGTTTTGTTCTTGTTTAATATTAATTTGTTTTCTATAAACCATGTGTTAGTGTTTCTGAATAGCAGTGTTCCCATTGTTTTTAATTCTTCAATATTTTTCCCACCTGTCACAAGATTGGTATCATCAGCATAGCACGTTATATTTTCATTGGGTGTCTTGGTTATGGAGTTTAAGTCATTGAGAAATATTATAAATAAAACTGGACCTGCAATACTACCCTGCGCAATTCCCAATTTATTCTTCCTCAAGTTTGAAAAATAAGTTTGTCCATTCTTTGTCATCTTAACCTTCTGTTGTCTATCTGTCAAATATGATCTAAATAAGTCGAGGGCATTTCCTCTGATACCATATAGTTCTAATTTTTTAAGTAACAATATTGGATCAACACAGTCATATGCTCTAGACAAATCCAAACATACCCCCATAGCCAGATTACCTTTCTCAATAAAATCTAATATTTTTTTAGTGAAATTAAAAATAGCAGTCTGTGTCGACTTGCTAGGCACATATCCGTGCTGTATGCCATTGAGCAAGTTACATTTATTCATAAAATCTAATAGACGATGACACATTGCTAGTTCAAACAATTTCGAAAAAGATGGCAAAAGGCTTATCGGTCTATAGTTTTCCATAAGTTCAGGATCTCCTTTTTTAAATATAGGTTTTATTAAAGCAATTTTGAGTAACTCTGGAAAAGTGCCCTGCCTAAAAGAGTTGTTAATAAGATGACACAGAACGTCTTTACTTATGGGAATTGCTGATTTTACAATACTAGTAGGTATTTCATCTATTCCAGAGCTGTGTTTGTTTTTTATTTTATTTGCAAGCTCACACAGTTCACTGGTTGATACTGGTTTTAAAAACAATGACTGATTGTTTTCTTTGATTTTACAGTTTATTTGTTTCTTTTAATAAGTCCGGAACTATGGACAGTAAATAGTCATTGTATTGATCGGCCATTTCGTCAGGATTACCCTTAAAACCAGTATCAAAGTTCTTGTCAGACAGGCCAGTTATTTCCTTACATATATTCCACATACATTTATTTTTATTATCCGCTGATCTTAGTCGTTTTTCATACTTTTCTGACCTTACATCCCTTAGCAAATTATCATATTCTTTTTTGGTTATTTTATGCTGTTCTTTAAAACTAATATCTGCTCTAGACAAAATTAACAATGTATCTAACCGGTTTTTGCACTCTCGAACATTTTCATTCACCACCACTGTTCGTTTCCTATCTGTTTTAATTAAGGTTACTGGGAAACAATGATTAAAAATGTTAGTAAAATTGGTTATAAAAATATTCCACGTCGTACACTTCAACCCAGTCCTGTTCTTTAAGTAAATTTAGTAACAACAATTTGTTTTCATCTGAAAAAATTCTTTTATAATAAAATTAATTTTTGTTTGGATTTTCTACCGTAAAAGTGACTTTTTGTGCTGTGTGGTCGGAAACAAATGTGTCTATAACTCTACCTTCTATATAATCTATGTTTAAAAAAATGTTATCAATACAGGAAGATTAGTCATGTGTGATTCTAGTATTTTCAAAAATTGATTGTTCAAGTTGAATGACTTTAACAAAGATACCAAATTTGTTTTATTACTATTTTCTTTTAGCATTTCTATGTTAAAGTCACCTGCAATTATAATTTTTTTATTCTCGCTAATTAAAATTGATAGTAATCCTTCAATGCTTACTAAAAAATTGTTTATATTCCCAGAAGGTGGTCTATATACGGATATTACTATAATATGAGAATCATTTAGGTCACATTATCTATTGCCGCATACTCAAATTCATTTTTTACTGAAATTTTGTTTCTTGTTCTAAAGTTAATTTTTTTGTGTACATACACTGCACTTCCTCCATGTTCACCACTTTCTCGGCAGTAATAAGCCCCTAATTTAAAGTTTTTTATTGCTAAATATTTTAATTGTGCTGCAGACTTCCAGTGCTCAGTAATGCATAGAAATTTGCATTCCTCATTACTCTTTACTATCTCGTTGATTTGATTTACAGCATTTCCTAGTGACTGAGCATTTTGATGGATTACACTGATGAGGTCATTTTTCGGAGCACCTCCTTTAGCATTTTGGTTGGTAGGTTGCGTTTTACTATCTATAAAAAATTCTCATTATAATTAATATTATTTCTAAATCTCATGAAATTTTTTTTGTAAACTGGACAATTTATATCTCTGGCAGAGTGTTTATTATCTGCATATTTCATTTTCTGACAGTTTGGGCATTTGAGGTTTTCTTCTGTGCATTCTGTTGCTAAATGTTGCCCTCCACATTTATGGCAACACTCTTTTTCCTTGCAGTACTTTGCTACATGATCATATCCTGAGCACTTAAAACATAAAGCTAGATTTATGTGTTCTTGCACGTAAACCGTTACTAGGTCAAAGTATACAGTTCTTCTTTTTATAAACCATTTCGCAATTTTTGCTGGTGCTTGTAGAATCCAATTTTCTTTTGCAGGATTTCTGCAGTTTTTCTTTGCAATTACTTTGATTTTGTCTTGAACACTTGTTTGTAGTTCCTCAACAATGTCATGATTTAATCTTTCTAATTCCTCAATAAACTCGCTATCTGAAAAACCTTTCTCAATACCCGTTATCATGAACATGGGATCAGGGTTGTCATTTTCTTTGTAGTTAATGTTATCAACGCTGCTTATTGCAATTTTGAGTTTATCTTGCTGGTCTTTATCATAACTTTCTACGATTATTGCACCATTTTTTGTTTGTTTTATACTTTTAAACCCCTTACCAATGTCCTTAATCTTTATTTGTTGTTTGAGTGTCTTTATGGTTTCTTTTGGGTCGTTTATGTTGTTAATTTTAATTACTGTTTCATGTTTCTTTGTAGTTTTAGGCGTTGTCCATTTTTCTTCTAAGTTGTCATATTTCTTGCTTTCGATGTTTCCACTAGTATTTGCCACATTTGCGTATGTCTTATCAATTTTCCGTTGTATATGTAAGTTTTCCTCTTCATCTATATTGTGATTTTTTTGCTGTTGTATTCTGGTTATTTGTTGTTGGCTGTTTTTTAACATAACATTTTCTTTTTCTATTTCACCTAGTCTGAACACTAAAATAGTGAAAATCTTACAGATTTCAGATTGGGCTTCTTTCATCAATTTATGTTCTTTCCCAGAAACACATATATTGCCAACTTTCGATATTTAAAACTTCCAATATCCCACAAAAAACACAGTTTATAGTAACGACGATATAAAATACGTTGTGTTATAGTTCGACAGTTCGTATTCGACTTGACGGCGGAACGGCCCATGGCGAATCGGCTGCCGGCGAACCGGCGACGACAAAAGCGAATAGTCCTAGACCCTTAAAATACGGAATTTAAATGAAAAATATTCAAAATTTGTTTGGAAATTAACTAACTTGACTAAAGAGATTATTTCAGTAAGCATTTGTTGCTAGCATTTAACATCGCTAAACCCATTAAACATTTCTGACCGTATCTGCCAAAATGTTCAGTGTTACTGCCTAGGCAGTAAATATGCTTGTATTTTATAGGCGGTAAAAGTGCTACTTTAGGGCTATACAGGCACCAAAATACACTCGGAATCGGATTACTTGTTTCTTAAAAGTTTTTTTTCCTAGAAATCACGCCGCTGGTGTACCATCGACTTTGAAGATCAATCAAAACTAGAAGAGGCACGACAGGAATTGAAAAAACTAAAAATAAACGGCAAATCTCTTAAAGTAAAGTCATTTAAAAAAACAGAAAAGGTTAACAAGAAACTGGCCAAAGAAAGTGAAGACTTAAAACAACTATTAGCATAGATCACATTAAGGATGAGAGAGTTTATCGGTAACCCGTTCCAGCAAGAGTTTGAAGAGGACGAGCTAGACGAGTTTGAGTTTGAAGATGTGCTTAGGATCGTGGAGGTATTGGTTTACTTGATTTTGTACTAGTATCTATCACAAATATATTCAAAATCATAAGCAGAACCTCCTTGTATCTATCACAAATATATTCAAAATCATAAGCAGAACCTAAGAATCTGTTAAAAAGTACAACATTTCCACAAAAACAATTCATTTGACCTTAAAGTTCAATTATAATAACAGAAAAGAATATAACTGGTTGCCCACATTTTTGGTGCAAATTGACACTCAAACTATACATCCAAAAAAGCATTTATAATGAAAATAAATTTGTTCAGAATTCTGTCATTTAATAATAGTAATAATAATATTTATTTATCGAAAAGAAAATACAATATGCTGAAAAATATATTTAAGTATGCTCAGGCTTATAAAGGTGGATGTTAAGGACTTCTACCTACGATCGCTATCGTAAATAGTACAAAAGATACTGCCTACTATCGAAATAATATAAACCGTAACGCACTGTAAAGTAAATCGCGCGGTTCTTATAAAGTAAATCGCACGGCAAACAAGGCCGCCTTGTATATTTTCAACAAAAGTATACGTTGCCTAGCAACGCTCTCCTTTCAATATGGGCTTTTTAAAGAATAACAAGAGAGTCATAGGCGGCTGCTATCACAGACGCCGGGGAAAAAGAACGAATGCATTAACTTCTTTCAAACGTCACATTATTAAAACTACGATAACAATTGGACAGATACTGAGAAATATTATTGAAAGAAATATTGTGTTTTAAAATTAATAAATATGATCGTAGGTACGTAAACATTTACATTCAGAATGTTAAGATTTTTACGTTCTGTACAGACCTAAAACAGTAGTTTTGACACTTGATAAATACCATATAAGAAACTATTTTTTTCATAGGCTGATAGATTAATGGGGCCTCCTGAGGATGCGGAGGAAGATAATAACGATATAATCCTGCTGCCTGATACTGAAGACGATGATGCCGATCCTGACTATATCTTTGAGGTACATGAACTTTTTTATATACAAATAAAATCGTCTTATTGCAAGTATTCCGCCTAATTTAATGTCACTATTGCCTATTGAAGGCGATTTAAATTAGAGCAGAATAAAAAGTGTTCATTTCATTACATTTAGAGTATATTCCTTGGTCCCTAGGTGTAGTTTTGACGAAACCTTAGCCCTGCAGACGACTTTCCAATAGGCCAAAACCTCTAGGGCAATGGTGACATTAAATTACGCTGAATACTTACAATAAGACGTTTTGTTTTATTTCGGTAAAACCGCTTACAACTAACCGACTTCTCTCGCATACCATATACAGTTCCCTTCAAAAGTTCGGATAATATTGTATACTTGATGCTGACTACTCTCATATAGAGACTAAATTTCGCCACCCTCCTCTGTAAGGTTATTTTCTTTCCGTTTACCAAAAAATCTTGGCATTGTGATTATTCTTTATATTAATAAAACTCTTTATTGTAATATTCTGGTAGCTTTTTTTATTAATGATTTCATTTAAAATTAATTTTTGGGATTTTTTTGAATCGGGCAAACTTTGCAATGACATGTCTCAGGCTTGACTACAATAAAAAAAAATTAATATTTGAATATACAGTATACAGGGTACTAAAAATATTGTTTTTTCACACAGCATGTGGAAAGACCACAAATAAGGCAGTATTAGAAAATTATCCAAAAATATATTTTACAACTTACATATAAAATATTTGTCATACGACTTCTAGAGCGTATCTCTATAAAATGGTTAACCTGGATTAAAGGTGGTAGAAAATGATTTTAATACTTTTCAAGCATGATATTTTTATTAATGTCTGGGAGTCCTTATGATAATGCATGTGGTATTTATACTATTTTTGATATATTTTCCAGAACAACGATGTTTACGACTCTGATGACAGTCGAGAATTTGAAGACTTACCTAATTATGAGTTGCGAGGCTTTAGTACCGATGAAGATGACGATTTGGACTATGTTACCTTCGCAGGTAAAGTGCCCTTTATTTATGCCGTTATTTTTATAAAAAAAATCAATTTTATTTTGAGGCATTAAAAGGCACATACAAACATGATCTAGAAACCTATTTAAAACATTTTTTTCATGGTTGCCATGAAAAATTAGTTATAACCAACTATAATAGCAATGTCAGTGACATGATCTAGCTGATTTCATTATTTTTTATTATTCCTTCATCATGTCAAAAGCCCGTTTGTCCAATAACAGGACCCATAAATATTATAACAAACCCTATAGACTAAAAATATGTTTTTACATAAAATATATTTGTTTAAATTTTAAACTTGCGAAAAAATCTATTAAATAAAACTCTAAGCAGCTTATACAGGGTGATCCCAGATGGGTGGCGAGCGGCCGTATCTCCAGAACCATACATGCTATAACTTTGGGGTAAAAAATTTATTAAGAAATATTGCGTTACCCAAATTTAACAAACTATGGCTTGTTTTAAAGAACTTATCGTCCTGATTAAACGTTACTATTAATTGAAAATTAGTTCGTGCGGATGATAAGAGGGCGTTTTTTTAAAAATATTTCTTGAATAATTTAAATGCAGTCATTCATTTTTACTCTATTTTATAGCTCATTTGTTACTAAAAATTGCGGCGAAAACCGGAGGTCGTTATCTTTTGTCTTTCAAAAGTTATCGCAAAAATAGAGGGAAACTGTAATTTCAGTTTGGCTTTTACCAATATTTTGCTATTTTCCTATATGAAAACGTTGAAATCCTAGAAAAAAGGCCCTTTTGGTCTAATTACTCATATTAGTTATTCATGTTAAGTTATTTTTTTAATTAAATTATGTTATTTTGGTTTTTATTTGGCATTTAAATTTTTCAACAAATCGAAAGAAGAAATATTTAAAAAAAAACCGCCCTCTTTTATCATCCGCACGAACTAATTTTCAATTATTAATAATAACGTTTAATCAGGATGAAAAGTTTTTTAAAACAAGCCGTAGTTTGTTAAATTTGGGTAACGCAAACCGAAGTTACGGCCCTTTCAGTATTAGTTGTTACTCTTCCCCCCTCCGTTACCATAGTAACTACAAAAAAAATGTTATCACAAATTTTATAGAGGATATTACAAAAATTATAAAAAGTTAATTTTTGACCTACATTGTTTTGAAGATATTAGCAGAAAGTAAGGATTTTGTATTGTAGCATAGCGATTACGCCCCCTAGCGGTATAATTACGAACTTAAAAATATTTTACAACTAATTTTTTTGGTCATATTTCTCAATAAATTTTTTACCCCAAAGTTGTAGCATGTATGGTTCTGGAGATACGGCCGCTCGCCACCCATCTTGGATCACCCTGTATACAGTCTCAGGCATAACAAATTAACATTATAAACTTTTCTGCTAAATAACATGCTTAGGGCGATCGCTTTTGTTAGTTATGCCTATTTATTTGTTTTTGTTTCGAACAAACCCTCCATGCCTTCATTGTAACGCATAGAGAATGAAGGTTGAGATATATTTTAGAACAAATACATATACAGGGTCCTGCAATAGTGCGCCAGGCTTCTATAGTTCCTATTTTATTCATATGCTGATTTGTACTATATCATAGGGTGTATTTCAGGAAAATATTTTTCCGTGACCCGAAAAAGTGTGATAATATAAAGTTGTACTTTTTTAATGGGATACCCAGTATATGAAAAAATATTTTCCTGAAATACGCCACATGATACAGTATTACTTAGCATATGAATGAAATTTCTAACTTAATTCGTATAGGAGCTATCGAAGCCTGACGCACTATTGCAGGACCCTATACACAGTGTGTAAAAAGTCCCGGAACAGTCAATTATTTCAAAAATGGTGCACAATATAAAAAAACTTTCTGTATAAAAGTTGTTGGTCTTAAAGAAATTTATTAAACTTAGATCCCTGTAATTATACAGGGTTGCCCAAAAAGTCGTGGTAACCGAAACTTCATTTTTTTTAAATGGAATGACCCTTTTTTGGTCACATTTTCTGATTCCTCTAAACATTCTAAACAACAATTATAGAACATGTAATATGGCTAAACCTATTAGTTTTAGAAATAATTTGAGTTGAAGGACATAAATGCGATAGGTACGATATTACCTTTTGCATTTTTATAAGCTGGTACTAGAATTTTTTGCGTCACTGTCAAAGTAAATTCTCAAAATGTCGCTCAGCGAAAGGGAACGTATAACTTTACTAATAATAAGAGGTTATTAATTATTGAAGAATGTGCATCTATTAACCAAGAAATGTTACAAAACGTCATCGACAAATTTTATTATAACCTAGCCCATTGTCAAACTGTGGGAGGAGGACATTTTCAGCATTTAATTAAATAACGACTTACACTTAATTTTATTTTTGTTCTTTTCAAGTTATTGTTAATTTTACTGCTTGTATTTAATAATTTAGTTGTTATTAAAATTTTGACACAACTTGAGTGAGGTTCATTTTACACGAGTTTAATGTTTTTCTTTTAATTTTAACGTAATTGAGCCGACTCGAAACAATGCAAAAGATAATATCGTACCTATCGCATTTATGTCCTTCAACTCAAATTATTTCTAAAACTAATAGGTTTAGACAAATATGACATGTTCTATAATTGTTGTTTAGAATGTTTAGAGGAATCAGAAAATGTTATCAAAAAAGGGTCATTCCATTTAAAAAAAATTAAGTTTCGGTTACCACGACTTTTTGGGCAACCCTGTATAATTACAGGGATCTAAGTTTAAAAAATTTCTTTAAGACAACTTTTATACAGAAAGTTTTTTTATATTGTGCACCATTTTTGAAATAATTGACTGTTCCGGGACTTTTTACACACTGTGTATAGTGCTTTTTAGAAAACTTAATTCACATCCTAGCTTATAAATATGCCTGTTTTAAAACATTGTAATTACATTTTAAAAAATAAATTATATATATATCACAACGAACGTGTATTCTGTAATAATTAAAAAGTAAAAAATATTCGAATCCGTTCGGACCAGCTGGCTCGTACTGCCAGCGTTAAAGATTCAGACAGATTTACTTTTCACTTCGAAATCCGAACCATACAGAAATATTTCTATAAATCGATTAATCTTAGAAAACCGATAAATAGTTAAAAAAAGTAAATCGCTGGGTACTATGGGCTCTATCTCCGTTAGCACTTTAGGATTTTTTTTTCTATGACAAATTAGGTTTATACCAGACACTGTATAAACACCTAATTTACTATGGCGTATTTTTTAGGTTCGGAAAACAATTCAATAGACACAATACCGACACAACCCATAGAAACAACTAACAAAACGACGAATCAAGACTCATCGAACTCTTCAAACCCTGATCCTGAATTTGCCGCGGAAGAAGATGAAGGTTGGGATTAAAATATAGGGTATTTAGGTTTTACGACTTAAATTATAATGTTCTCATTTTTATGCATATAAAGAGTAATAAAACATTCGGCGGAAGAATGCCTTGTCACGTTTAATTAAAATATTTTTTTTAGAAATTAGAATATTAGCTGCACCATTGTCCTAGTCTACACTTTGTGTGATCCCGATATTAGAAACGGTTAACGTTTTCGAAAAAGACAATAAGTGCCATTTTTACAGGCCATTAAATATTTCCCACTTCTACTAAAACCCGCATTGCATAAAAGCAGTTTTGTAAATATTCACACATATTTTATCTAGTCTAGTGCGATGCCATTTTAACACGTTACTTATACCAGCTGTACATTTTAAAATAGGATATTTAAAGGTTCTATAACTTTGGCTCATTTAATTTGCTTTTTTCCACTTTCTGAACAGTTTGACGTGAATATATTGCCAGAATAGGATATGGATAGGTCAAACCCATATAAATAAATTACTAAAATCATTAATTTTAGAATACTTTTTTTAGGTTACACCTATCTTTGCAAAGTTGTGTTTTATTTGTAAAAATATGTACATATTCTACAATATCTGCCTACAAAATTTTTTAGAAGTAAAACTTTATTTAGGCGTCTCTTTATATGCATATCAATAAGTATTTGTAACTAGCGTTCAGTGGTTACTAAATTTAAAAAAATGTATATATTTTTAATTTTCTAATTATAACTAAAGGACAGTTTTTTCCATAAACAAGCTTCTCACCTCAAGAAGTCGAGACGGCGGATCTTTAAAATAAAACTGACTTTCAAATACTTAAGGACGCGTCCACATTACGCCGCCATTCTTTCTTACTAAGCCAATAGCCAAAGTGGTAAATTTATGGCCATGAGCATGTAAACAACACTGATTAGGATTGGGCATACTCTATTTCTTTAGAGTTTTGAAATCGATAATTTTTTTGATTTCGGCCTTCCCTACGACTGATTCCATGGATACTTTAACGAACAACATGAAAAGAAATGATTACGCACATGCTCAAACCAAAGTGATTTCGAAATCTGGGCCACTAACCAATTTTTTTCCTACAAACTTTAATCTTTCACTATCCACCTGTCTAGGAGGTTGTGACTAATCAATTTTGTTTATTTAAAATGTTACGTCAATATATTAGGTATAGTTAAAGCTAAGTAAATAAAATTTTAAGTACAGGTCTGTTGATCCTTTGACCGTAGCAGTGGGCTAGACGATTGTTCGACTTTGTTTACATGCGCATAGAAATAAATTTACTGTTTTTGTGTCGGTATTCGATTCGGCCAGTAAATGCAGCGCATAGAACTGGTTATTTCATAAACAATGCACTGTATATATTTGGATCTGCTTGTCCAGCGCCGACGTTGTAGAAGAAAAAAATTGTCCAACCAGAATAAGTTATATTTTCATAATATTATTGATCTGTTTTCCATAAATATGATTTGCCAATGTTACTATAAGAAAATATTAATAGATGTTTTGTAGATCTTTAATACAAATAAATTTTCTTAAATTACTAATAATTTTTTGGTCCTTCGTCGGCATAACTAAATCTAAGTCGACCATAATCATACTTCGAATGTGCTATTGAAACTATAATAATTATTGAAAATATTTTATTAGAACTATAAAACAATAATTAAAGATACTAGGTAGGAAGTATTTGCAATCGATACAATTAGTGTATGAAGAATGGCAATGCAATATGTCATTTCATTTTTATAGTCCAATATTTAGTTTTTCAGTCTTAAAAAGTATGAAATATATAATTTTATATTGTCCGTCAAATAGGTACATCAAAGAACGTATTTGCTAAAACGGCTTGAAATACATTAATTCGTACTTGATATTTGGGGACGCCGAACAAACCCGAACAAAAAATGATTCCATTATGAAATTTGATATATTTTCAATCTTTAAAACTCAAAAAAAAAAAACTTAAAATACTAAGTTTATAACGTTTAAATAAAAAGTTTACATAAAATACTTTTAATATAAAATGAACCAACACTAATAAAACCAGCTAAATGTACAGGTTACAATATTTAGGCGGATTAAAAGGAAAATATGCAGTCTTTCGGTTTTGAGCTTTGCGTGCACCGGAACGTGTGAAATCTCTGATGTCTTCATTGTTCGGTGATAATATAGACCCTCGACATTTAAATATCTATAGGTACAGGGTCAAGATTTTAAAGTGTTACAATAACGCAAAACGGAAGCAATTATTTTATTCAACTTTTAGGATACAATAGGAAGGTCGGGGGTACAAAGTACTGCATTTTTGACATTTACTTCTAGATTTTATCTGACTGATAAATGATAAATTTGTCACTGAAAATGAATTTTTTTTTTTCGATAATTCGATTCTCCATGAACTACGTAAGTAAGAAGAAAATTGTTACATTTACTCTACTGGATGCTTACGCATTTTTTAATAAATAATATTAGAACACTTAAAACTATCATAACACCTTAAATTTAATGACGATTGTGTTTTAATCTAGATCTACTTCTAAACATTTTGCAACTATTTTTTGACATGAGTCGCGCACGCAATTTCCATTTTAGGAGTTACTAACTTGAATGCTTGTCGAATTCGATCTGTCAGTGCTGTCTGTAGTATAGACATAACATTTTTTATAAATCTCCGCAAGAAAAGAATCTAACGGGGTTAAATCTGGTGACCTTGCAGGCCAGTTCGCAGGACCACCACGACTAATCCATTTGTTTCCAAACACTTGCTTTAGTGTATTTCGTGAAAGTTTGTATTCGACAAACAGAAGTAGATGGCGGACATTTCGAACATATCTGAAAGCACGATCACCGTTAAATCTAAGGTAATATGGTAGTTTTAAGTGTTCTAATTTTATTTATTCAAAAATTCGTAACTAAGCAACCAAATAATAATTTACTTACATAGTTGTTGACGGAGAATCGAATTATCGAAAAAATAAATACTTTTAACATTTCAAATTTGCCACCAGCCAGATAAAATCTGGAGGGAGGGGTAAATTTCAAGAATGTTTTAAAATTTGTCCCCCGACATCCCTATTGGCAATAAAAAATCACAATCTCGGCGTCTCATCAAAATTGTTTCCTCAATTTGGTTACATATGTTTCACCCTTAAATGGGCATCATCATACCTATCGTACCAAAATCATATGTACAAAGGAATCAAAATTAAAAAAAAGTAATAAATATTTCCAGCGGTTTTATGGTTTTGCATTTGTAGATGGTCCTTTTGAATAAAATTGAGGCAATTGCTTGACAAAAGAATAAGCAAAATGTTTTATCATTATAATTTGACTTTGATTAAAAAAATGATAAAAATTGACAAGTTAATCTTAATGAATAGATATTGATAATTTTCTTCATAAGTACCATATTTGTCTACATGCCCAGCAGCGAGTGTTTGTTCAACGTACCTGGCCAGATTCAATTTTGAATCTTGAAGCTTTTACAATATATATTTTAATTTATATATATACATATACACTTATTTAGTAATATAACTGTGTGTTATATTACAATGTGCATTGTACATATATATGTATAAACATTTGGAAACTAAACGCATGCCATGTCATTACAGCACATTGGAGCTGATCTTAAACTATTTAAAGGTTGTACCTATATTAAATTCATCTAATGAACGGAGGGCGCCAAAACAATGAGCTACGTGTGACCATCACGTGTTCACGCGTTTTGGCTATATATTCCGACCTTAGCCGCGCCTGCACGTAAAAGTCGTTTGATTTCTTATTCGTGACTCGCATTTTAAATACTGGCATATTGTTTATATTCCTATTTTTTATAAAACTGTGTATAAACAACAATTTTGCAGTTTATACATTTTCAAAAATTTACCTAATAAAGTTTCGGTCGACCCTTATTGCAACTCTGCACAAACATTGTTACTTTTATACATCACGTGCTATTGTTTTGACGCCCTCCGTTCTTTAGATGGATTTAGTATTACTATCAAAAATGGGTTCTGATGCATTATTTTACATTAATATGGGTATTATTTATAAATAATTTCCTGTAGATCCCAGCACAAATCTGCCGTAACATACCTTTTTGGAGGTGATTTCCTGAATTATTTTTTTTAAACAGAAAGTAAAAATGTCCGTGACATAACCTGGGGCCAAACCTACGAAATTCAAACATGCTTACGCTGTGATTTACACCACATTTTCTAATATGATAATGTACTAAAATAAAACAGTTATTTTAGTTACAAATAAACCTGAACAAAAAAAATTTGGTAGTAATTTCGTCGCTACTTAACTAAATTTTCCGGTTATTGCGGATCATTTAAAATTTTAAATAAAAAATTAAGGACACTTAAATAATTTAAAACTAAAAATAGTTTTTTGCCATAATATATCCGACCCAAAATATCTTTTCCCAAACATTGTTGATTCATATTTTTCTCCTATTATAATATCTTATAAAAGATGGATGAAACGAAAAAGCTGGTTAAGAATTAGAGTTCTTATCGCATACTGGGGTGTTTGGCGTTTTATTTCCGTTTCAACAAGATTTAGAGGAAACCAAAGACGAGTAGTTCGAGTAGTCATAATCTTCAAGGCTAATATCCTTCATATCCTAAAGTATGTTTTATAAACTTTTTAAATCGATCTTAGAAAATTGTGATCCGATAAAGCCGCGTTTGCGGCACACTATTATCAAGTCACGTGAATTCACGTGTTGTCATATCGGCAAAATAGCACATGCTGTCACGGCTTAGAAACAGACTAAGTACACTACAGATCATTTTTAACACATATTTTGTGTTTGTCAAGATCGCAAGTGAATCTTGTAGCCTTCTAGCGTTAAACTCTGACACAGTGTTATCACGCGTGCCGAATATGTAAATTTTCAGAAATAAAATTGTGCTGTTAAGTATGACTTTGTAAAGCTGCATGAGGTGACTATAGTGTACTTCTAAACCTATTTATAAGCACGCGTAAACCGCCTTGCAGATATTTCGGGTATGCCGTGACATTGCGCGATAGCATGCGATCTCACGTGACGTGATAATAGTGTGTTTGCGGCTTAAATCATTATTTAAAATTTCTTTAACCTATAAAACGGATTGATAGGACTAGCTTTTACAGGTGTTTTGAGCAACGGCTTGCCAGGTTTCTTGCTACTATCCCATGGAACCTGTGGCGATAATATTACTTGAAGGATGTGGTCGTCAACTTCCTGTGAAACGTTAAGCTTTGTATTTATCACTACCTTTTTTGGACTTCCTGGTTTTGGGGTTCGCTTCCTTGGTGTTAATTCGTTTGGACCGTGTTTGGAGTTAAGATTATTTAAGCTAATCTGTAACAAATACATAAAATATTAATATTAAACACGTTATTGTAGTAAAATACAACGTTGAATACACAAAGTGTACGATGATGAAATCAATGTTATCACCGTATTTTTTTGTGATACTTAACAGGTTTGCAACAATTCACGAGTGTTTCGGAAGGAAAGGAATATTTTTAATTGAAGTATTTCTAGAGGTCTATATAAGTTAAATGTGGGTCCGGAAATGCTTTCTTTCCGTGATACAGGGCGTAAAAAAATAACATAATTTTTTTCCTCATTAACTCGAAAACGATTAATGACATTACACTAATCATGGATATGCACTATACTAACATGAAAATAAATTTTCTCGATTTAAAAAGTTTTGACCATGTGGCGTGCGAAACATCAGAACAAAATATTTTGGTGAAAGTAATAGTATGCCACTGGTATTTTCCAAAATATGCATTTATTTCTTAATCGACAGTCATTTCTTAAAAGAAAAAGTCTCGAGTTTTTCTGGTAGGACAAACTATTTTCAGTAATAATTAAAAGACCGTTTTACTACTTTACTTTTACGTAACGTTTTTTTTTTCGATTTCATGATGTTTGTAAAATAATCTGTTTTGAACTTTTATTTTTAATCTTATTTTTTGAACATCCTGTACTTATCAAAATATTGTAAAAAAAATCTTTAAAGCAGGTCCTTTAAAGGTTTTCTTATAGGAAAAATTAATAATTATTTGAAGGTCTGCAAAAGTAATTTTTGACATAAAAACGTAAATATGTCAAATACGCTTAGATTGTATGAGACATGATATATGAAATCTGATTAGAATCTTGCGTATAATCAAAATATGTAATAATATATAGAGCGTTCCATTTAAAATAGGCAAGACGACACCACTTCCGGTATAACCGGAAGTTCCACCATATGGAAAATATAGTTTTTTTCCTTCTCCATTGCAAATTCCGACTAAAGGTTTAAAAACATGTAATCTCTACTTTTAAGACGACATTTCCTAGTAGGTCATAGTACTTTAAATGCGGAATTATACTTTGAACATATTTTGTTTGAATGCGGACTTATACTTTGAACATATTTTGTTTCCTATGTTCATTCATATACAAACATATACATAACTATACAAGCTTAAGCCTCACTAGTTGGGCCGTTTGTACTAGGAACCGCAAAACTAAGCAAATCATTAACAGTATATATAACGTATAAATACTTTTTCTTATATGTAATTTATTAACAAAAATAAACTTACCCTACTTTTACCCCTTAATTGACATAAAACTTGTTCTATTTCTTCATTATTCTTCGTTTTCTTTAACTTTTTGACAACATTTTGCGAAGGTACGGAAATTTCATAATTATCAATCTTAGCTTTAGTCGTGTCCTTGGTAGATTGAATTAGACCATCTAAAATATTGAAAACTACCCTTATCCATGTTAATAGCGTATTTAGAAGGTAAGAGGTAATAACTGTTAGAATTGGTAATTTAAATTATAACTGCTGCTCTGACCAACAGCAAAATGTACGTTTTTTAACAGAAATTGTGAAATCCACAGTAGATTTCGCTTTGTAATGCGCAATATATGACATACTAAGACATTTTTGGATACTTATCCCCGTGTAAATTGTTGTTATGATAAGGTTGCTGCGCGTCCCCTCACAGTTTACAAGTGTATTTTCTGACTTTTTATAATAATATACTGGTTTCATCATTTTACTGTTTTTATGCGATTATGATTAGATAAAACGACCTTAATCGTTTCTTGAATTTTTTTATTACGGACAGAACGAAAGTTAAACTTATTACCACGTTTGATTAAGCAAAGCCCTAATATTAAACGTTTAATAAGGTCTACAAAATGCTAGCACATATTCTTGAAGCTACAATATGTGTAGTCACAGTAATTTTGTTTCAGTTTTTATTAATTTACTTCTTTAATTTTTATTCTCTACTACAATTATTAACGAAATGAGTTAATAAAAATATTTTGTGTTCTTATTTGGTGCAATGAAAGATTTTATGTATTGCAAAACATGAAATGAACCAAAAATTTCTTAAACAATTGTTTTAAATTTTTTACAAATACACTTTAATCTTCCTTACATTTGCATAAACCCAGCTGTCGTCAAGTTTCGTTATATTTTTTTATTTATGAGAGGTTTTTCTTTCCTGATTCAAAAAATATATAGTTTGGACATCGCCTAACTGGAATCGTTTTTAAAATATGCGCGATAAAATTTTTAATAAGCTGAATTCATTGTATGTCATATAGTTCAACACATCTTGAATGCTTCGGAAAACAAAACCGTGTAAACAATAAAATGCCAAAGTCTAGCGTTTTTAGCTTCTATTTACTCATAATTAAAATGAAATATTCCCTCGAAGAAATATTTCGGATTATCACACTTTTCTATAAACGTAGAGAAAATGCACGGGAAACGCAGCAGAGATATTTCGTGGAAGTTAATAGAAACAAATCAGGCAACACAATTTTGACGTTAAAATGTTTATTTGAGGGTACCAAATTATTAAACGACCGCAAGCGGAGATATGCATTTTGAATCGCAATTTTATACTTTCCGGGGAGGCATATGGCTATATTATTAGTTTTTAATAAAAATTAGGGAGACTTAAAAATATAGATGTGTTGTCCTGTTTGGATCACCCTGTACAAGTATAGTTAGCGCGATAAGTATTCCGTATTGCTGGCAATTCATGACTAATGATTTTAAATTATCAATATGCTGATTCAAGCTTGTTAAACGTACATTGTTTTTTAAAATTTCATAGTCGTACCTCATGTTTGTGTAAGTATTTTTTAGTATTGTATTGTATGTACTGTATAAGTTATTTCTAAAGGAACGGTTACGAAATCTTTAGTCATGCGTTCGTTTTGAGTGTCCCCTAACCTTTTCAATTATCATGCCCATCAATAATTATATTTTTTATTATCTGTCAAATTCTCAAACAACTTTATATTAAGAAAAATAAGAACTCCTTTATAATTTTCATTTCCATTCATCATAATTTTTAAAGATTAAAAAAGTAGTATGAGAAATGCCTAAATACATTGGTATTAACGATCGATATACATACATATACATAAAGTTACTAGTAAGCTCGGATTATAGGCACAAAATATGCACATATATATGAATAATTTTTTTCAAAAATATGCAGCAAAGATATGGATTTATACAATTTGCGGTTCAGAATGATAAAAACAAAGAAAAATTTGACTAATTTTGATTAACAGAAAAACTAGAAAAGACCGTCTTCAAAAACTGTCAGATAAAATTTGTTTATAGTGAGAAATGCTACTACTACTACTCAACCGACGTGACGAGCAAATTATTTGGGGCTCAAAATTAAAGTCATCGGAAAATTTGCCAGATAGAACCTTGGATGCTCGTAAAAGTATTTTAAACCCTGAATTTTTTTTACAAAACATCGTTAAATTTGTTACAAATCACCGTGTCAATTCTGACTTTCGCAGCCAACTTAAAGACATGCTCTGCTTTTCTAGTTTTAAAATTGTGTCTGAAAATGCGTAATTATTCTTTATGTGTGACAATTGCTGGGTCTAGCTTTGGCATTCTTTGTGTCGCTTCGTTATCGAACATAAAAACAATTTGTTTAATTTCCACAGGATATGATGAGGCACCTAGCCAAGTTTCACATCGTATTAAATATGCAGCGATTGACAAATTATGCAAAAATGAATTTCCCCTATAATTCGAGCTTCAGTTACCAGTAATTTAGTTCCACATATTCGAAAATGCACCAATTAAAACATATAAATCGTTATACAATTCAATTTCACATTTATATGGATAAAACAGTTATAAGTTCTAAATATTAAACCCATTTAATGAAAATGTCCATCAGAAAACCAGCGAAAGGCTTGTGACATAACCTTGTTGATATCGGATTAACGTTATCATGATGTGCGATCTCTGTTCTATGACTTTGATCAAGGACTCTGATCGCAGTATTTAATCTGTGTTCAGGATATAACCTACCTTAATAACACACGCGCTTGTTATCCTTTATAAATAAGCGTATTCATGTTTTATAAATAAATTTGCGGCAATCGCACTCGATCAGCGTGGCAATATAAAATGATTGGGGCCCGCTAGCAAAATTAAACTAGCTCTGGTGATATTACTGTTGAAAATAAAACAAGTAATATTAATTTAATAGGCCAGCAGTGTACCTATTTTTTAATATAAAAAAAATGAAAAATAATAGTTGTAAACATTATTTTTTATAACTAGACCTAACAACAAATAAAATACAAGAAAAAAAACTAACCCCTTGATGAAGATGCACTGTTGTATGTCCTTATATCCTGGCAGTGCGATGAATTGGGTGTTAATTCATTGGAGGGTGGTAAACTGGGCGCTGAAACAGAAATTTAGAAATATATTCGAGATTTAGTCATTAGTTTTGAGAAGGAATTTGTTGCATATAACTTTCTTTTTTGTGACAATTACATTCAATTAATTTGGGAATTAAAATGTTGGGTCTTTAAGCGAGCTATTGGCCTCCATTTAACTAATCCTTTATGCAATTGTCTGACAAAAAGTTGTTACTTTAGCGTTTTTAATATGTATAATTGGGGCGGTGAAAGAATGAACGCGTGTCATAACTTTACTATAATCAAAGAACTGTTATTTTTATTATATACATACTATTATACACACACACATATAGTTTATGTGGTAACGCAAATTTTATAAGCATCTAAAAGAAAGCACTTTGCTATACAGTATGTCCACGGATGGGGTTTACTAGAGGACAAATGGACTAAAAATTGAAAGATACGAAAAAAGTCACTCTTAATAAACGTTTTTGCTTGTCTAGAAAATACGATTCATCATAAGAAACTTCAATTTTTATACAAACTGCAAAAATGTTATTTTGCTTAAGAGTAAACATACTTTGTTTTGAAAGATACGAAAAAAAGTCACTCTTAATAAACGTTTTTACTTGAATAATGAATAGGTGATACTTGTTGTCAATGTCTTTATTTAATGAAGTAATTATAATAATAATAGTAATACGAACATTTTTATTAACATGAAAAGAAAACGATAACGATTTCATAATTCAAAAACTCCACCCCCATACTCGACACATTTTTCTAATTGCTTTCTCAAATAAGTGAAAGAATTTCTGATTTCTTCCTGAGATATCGATTGGACAGGCTAGATAATTCTGTCCTTCAGCACTTCAATATCATTTGATATTGCGGTTGCAAAAACAATTTGTTTTAAACGGCCCCATAAAAACATATCGGCCAAGGTTTAGTCGGGACTTCTTGGGGGCCACAAATCTGGGCCATTCCTGCCAATCCACCTTGGACCAAATCTGCGGTCAAGCCCTTCTCTAACCTCACGAGCGAAATGGGCTGGACAACCATCTTGCTGAAAATACATATTTTGTCGAAAATTTAATGGTAGATTTTCGAGTTCATCATTGAAAAATGTATCCAGCGTTTCTAAATATGATAATCTATTGCACGTGTTATCAAAAAAATATGGCCCTATAATGCCATGGATGGATATCGCACACCACACGTTCACTTTTGTGAAATATTGTCTTCTCGTCATAATTCTGAATTCGGGATTTTCTAAAGACCAGTACCTAACGTGCTGGGTTGCAACGGTTCCATTTGTTGAAAATGTACTTTCATCAGAAAACATGATACATTTATAAAAATCAACATTTCCACTTAAAAATTTGTCTCCTATCCACAGGCAAAAATCAAGTCGTTTCGCGTCGTCTCTCTCTTCCAATCTTTAATTAAAGTGCGGTTTATACGGATATGCTTTAAGGATCTTCTGAATTTGACTTTTTTTCACAACTTCCAACTGAGTAACACGATTTCTAAGGACGTGCTATAGGCACTGATTAGAGAAATATTTAGATGAATGAATATTATTGTTTTGATGGGAAAATTTTCTTCAACAGAATGAAGAACTAAGACTGTAGCAGCATCATCATGGTCGTATTTCTTCTTTCTTTTTTTTTGAGGTCCAAAACCGAACCAGTTCTCTTGAACTTTTTTATTAACTTGCAGATTGCCATCCTAGTTATTGGGATTCCTACAAATTTCTCGGTAAATTGTTCCATGACGTAGCGGTATGAAACTTGACCATCCCAATAACATTGTATTATAAAAACTCTTTGTTCACTAGATAGCATTTCTACTTAAATAATAATTTCATTAAATAAAGACATTGACAACAAGTACCTATCACCTTAAGTGTCATTATTAAATTATTATTTTAACTAGGTTCACCAGTCAGAGGTGTGCCAGAGAATACTTTTTGGGAAATAATTTTTACATAGGTAAACCTTTTAATGAATTGTTCTACTTCGGTTTGTTGTGTAGAAAACACATTCATTAAGAGTGACTTTTTTTCATATCTTTCAAAATAAAGTATGTGTACTCTTATGCAAAATAACAATTTTGCAGTTTTTACCCACCCTGTATAAAAAAATTGAAGTTTCTTATGATGAATCGTATTTTCCAGACAAACAAAAACGTTTATTAAGAGTGACTTTTTTTCGTATCTTCAATTTTTAGTCCACTTGTCCTCTTGTAAACCCCATCCGTGGACATACAGTATAAAATTTAATTATCAAAATCAGTTTATAACAACTATTAGTTACAAGTTTGTTTCCTTCTTTGTAAGTAGTATTAAAAACAGTATGTGTATACATACTAAAATATTAATTTGGTGAAATAAATAATAATTTCGTTATAAAACTTAGTTAACTTATTGCTACACGAGTCATTTTAAATTAATTGCCAAAATATAGCAGTATAAGTTATTTTTGCCTTTATAGGTTCATTTTGGTTCAATTTTAGACTAGAATTTTCAACGAATTTAAATAGCCCGTAATTTGGTAACGGTCATTTCTATTACCTTTTTGTTGGTAATATGTGTGACAGGGATTTCTTCTTCCTTCAGTATGTTAATGGATTAAGAGAAAAAAGTTTTATTTCGTATTTTTCCACAAAATGTTATTCTTCAGAAAAATTTCTGCTCGATTAAAAATATGAATGGTGCGATGAAAAACTTTTATATGCACTTTTCGACAAAATGTTATTTTTCATAAAACTATTTACTTGTAATGAAAATATGAATAGGTCAACTAATAAATCAAAAAATTGCAAAAATTAACACACACAGCAAGGGAGGAAACATAAAATAATTTTAATTTAATATACTTTTAACAATTGAAAATAAAAATTATTGGAAAAGATCGCCACCATTCGACACACACAGTTCAATAAAATGTTTCGCACTTCTTCAACTGTAATTGATTGAGCGGCTTCTCGAATCCGATTTTTCAGTAGGTTAATATCATTATTCAGAGGTGTCTTATACATTGGTTTAAATGTCCCCATAAATAAAATCATGGCTCCTGGAGGCCACAAAATTGGGCTATTCCCGAATGAATGATTTAACCATTCCACCACAATCGCTGAATAATGCGCTGGATACCCATCTTTTGTTTGAAAATAAAAGCATTTTGTCGAAAATGCGAAATAAAAAAAGTTTTTCCTCCTGCTAACTCAATCCGTGTGCATATTAGTCGAGGCGACGTAAGCAAAAAAATTTCTGAAGAATAACATTTTGTCGAAAAATGCGAATAAAACAGTTTTTTTCCTCTTGTTAACTCAATCGGTGGACATACTGTACATGCAGAACTAAGTTTAAAGTGCTTTACTGCTTATGGCTTTAGCGTAATATAATTTTATAAAAAAAATATCTTTATAAACTTACCATCCGTATTACAACTTTCCGCCGTTACATACCACATCCCCGAATTTCTTTCGAAACAATAGAAATATTCTCCCACAGATATATTTTCCGCCAAATAAGTGGAATTTCTCTGACTTAATTTATTTTCTATAATTTTATTTCGTAAATCATTTTTATTTTTTGTAATTTTTAATTTCAGGAATTTTGCCTTTTTACTGGATTTATTTTCAGGCGAGTTTTCGTTCCTAAGTGTATTGTTTTCATTGTGAAAAATATCTTCATCCTGTACACCTTTTTCTTTTTTATATTTCTTCTTATTACAACTAGAATCACTTTTTGTATTTTCAACTTGTACATTTTCTTTCTTTCTCCTTTTAGGAATGGCACTAACCAGCTCCTCGTCCTGGTTAATACTATCAGAGTCATCTAAAATAATAATTATATTATAAACATAAAAAAGTAATTCAAAAGACAAAGACAAGACAACGTGCTTTAGTTTAAGTGTTCTGTTCCAAAACGTAGATAACGTAAAGTAATTGCATCAAAAGCAATTGAGAGTTATCTGTACAAATTTATAAATATTTATAACAGTTCCCATTTAATTATTTATTAATTTTTCAATGAGGAAAATGCCCATTTAAGGCTGAAATGAAATAAAAAGCAATTTCCTTTTTTATAAGTCTTAGCTTCTTGAAGTAATTCGGCAGCAAAGTTAAAAATCCAATTATCTGAAAACAACGTCAATATGACATTCCTTGTACTTTTTCTTCGCCCTTCATTGTATTATGAAGAAGAAATACAAGAATATCGGCGAAATGGTAAAAAAAACTTTTTTACACTGATGGGACAGACATGGTTAAATGAAGTATGGCAAGATTTAAATGTCACAAAACCGAGCCTCAAAGTGAAACTTCTAGATATTGTTCGGGTTCATAAAAAAATATCAAATATGCCACCGACGAAATGGCACGTGACCAGGGTATAACTGTTTTACGGTTACAGTCATACCACTGAATTAAACCCTATGGAACTATCTGGGCTCAAAAAAATGAAATGGTTCGTAATAACTAAACATGAAGTAAAGCTAGTATTAAGAATGCCACAGCAGTTATTATCTGTATGTAAGCACCGAGTTGAAACAAACATGGACCCGGTATTTGTATCTGCTTTGTACATGTCAATTATTACGAAAATAAATACAACAAAAAATAGACGGGGATTCTATCTGTAGAATCCCATCTCTTTTTATCTTCTGTCTGTTTCTAACAGGTAACCGGTTTGATATGTCTTTGTTAGGAAAAACAAACAATCGACTGAGGTGACTCTAAAGATTTTTATCCAGTTTACACAGTTTTACCATATTGAGTTAAGAATTACTGTTTTTTCCCAAACAATACTTAAATTTAACACACAAGTACTGCAAAACAATAAAGAATTTTATTTAACAATAATGACAGATATGACAGTTGTTAATCTGGTAGCGTCAAACGTGAAAGTAGGTATGAATAATTAATAAGGGCTTTATAAAAAGTATGTTCCGAACGCTCGAAGGCGCCACGATGCCGTCCTTATGTGAGTCACATTTGTGTTCAGAAGAGGTTCGCAAAACCCGTCCTATATACGACCTAGTGGCTCACGAGCGGCTCACGAACTTGGTTCGCACATGTATACGTATCTTTACAAACGATACAAAGAGTATTATACCTGCCCTAATACAGGAATTTTAAAAATAAGTATTACGATTTATATTTTTATGAAAACCTTTCTGCCAGTGTAACTTGTTAACTGTTGTTCGCACAAAAAAGTGTAAATATAAAAAATATAGCAAATTTTGATATCTTTAACTTATTATCTGAATATTTTGCCGTAGTGTAACTTGTTAACTGTTGTTCGCACAAAAAAGTGTAAATATAAAAAATATAGCAAATTTTCATATCTTTAACTTATTATCTGAATATTTTGCCGTTGGATAAACTGTTAAGGAGTAACATATTAAAAACATTTGAATAACAAAGCATTAAAATTATTTAAAATGGCAGTACAAACTTTATATCACACATATATATTCATTTGTTGAGTAGAATATCCCACATCTGTAGGGTTATTTAACAACTTATTGGCAAACTTCTTATTGCCATAGGACATTTATTATAGAAATGGATTACCATCCTTACACCTCTTTAACCTCCAGCTGTTTAATACTAAATTTTGATTATAACGAGTATCGTGTGAGTGAACAGATAAATGCGGCATGATCGCCCAACGTCCTGACATATAGGTCTCTAGAATTACGCTACAAAAATTGAATGTAAGACAAAATGATATATTAAAAATAATATTTAAGAAAACCAGGCTATCCCTACTGATCTGCTGTATACTGAAGAAATTTGTAGAAGGATGTAAGAACATTTCATAGTATATGCATTTTATACTACTTGCTTTATTATTTTTTATAATTCATTAACCATGGAGGATATTGATTACAGAGAACATTAAGAATATGCAACTGTTCTTTCATTGATTTTAGTCCAATATCAAACCAGTTTGTAGTGCGAGATTGATTGCGTTGCTAATATAAGATTTTATTGAAAATGCCTCATGATATGGTGGCGTTAATATATTCAAAACAATATTATACTTTTTTTATTCAGACTACAATCTACATCGAAAAACTTCCAATCTATATTTTCTACTAATCACACATCCCTGTGACAATGGTCTACAAGTTGTTTTGCCTTGGGATGTGTTGCCAAAAGTGAACGGAATCGCAATTAGCTGTCGGAGGTGATAAAAAATTCCCACATTAAGTAAAGATACATTAGTCATCAACACAGAACTTCGAGAATACACCATCTAGGCAGTTATTCTGCCTCGTTGCACTCGTTATTATTCTAAATAATCCAACATTTTCCATCATGTAATGTAAGGAAAAGTATAAAGTTTGCTTATTATAGGCAATAACTACCAATGAATTAAAAAACAGAATTACAGAAGCTTGCATCGAAGTATAACGATTTGAAATTGGAAACGCTGTTCGAAGGCTTAGAAAAACCCTCGTTAAATGCATTGAAATAAGGTAGCTCAGCTGAAGCCTAATAATAGAAAAATGTTTTTATTTAATTTTTTTATTAATGTTTTCCATGTGGGACAAAAAAAAATAGATGACAATATATTTTTTTCGTAGATGGCTGATTTGATTCTTAACAACTTTTTCCTAATAAATTTTTTTCTACTATGTAAATTAATGTTACTTTACTCATAGCATTTTAGCACATTTTCTTATTTTTTGACCAGCCCCCATTTTTCGGGGATTAGGAGTTTTTAAGGCAAGCCAAACTTTTTATAAATAGAATTTTTGTAAAATCACAGAAGTGAACAACCTCTTACTAATGAAGCTTTAAAATATTTTGAAGTTCGTAATATAAAGTATAAGTATAATCAAACGACAATTTCCTAGTATTAACATGGATATTAAACATTGATAACAATTTCTTCGGTTCTGCCAGTATGACCGACGTCTCCGAAATATACGTGGGCGAAAGCTTCTAGTGGTAAGTAAGCGTTGCACCAAGCGCGGAAAAACTTTTTTTGCCGTAATGAACGATTTGATACTGCACGCATGCCTTCTTTCAGCAATTGCTGTATTTTGAAAGCGTTCAAAGTAAACAATATAATCAGTAGTAAAAGACATTTTTAATATTCAAATAAAGAAATCGGATCACAAAATGAATAATTTGAGGTTTGTTCACAATATTATTATGTTCCAAAGCTTTCTTATGTTTTACAATATACATATGTATATAATTTCCAGGGCGATTAATTAGTAGTAATTATGTAAATTTATTTTTCATGTATATCTCCGGTTAGAAAAAAGATAGGAACTTGAGGTTTTCAAGATTTGTTTTGGTCTTGGTTGGCTGGTTAAAGGCGGGGATCGGTTTAAAAGCCCGAACTTCTATCACTGCAGCCTTATTGCAGGGTTATTGTGTACCCCGATCTTGTTAGAAGATGTTTGTCCCTTCTATGAGGTCCAGTAACCTTCTACCAAGCTTGTCATGTGGAAGGTTGTCACCACGTTGTATGTTCCCGAAGATATTTTCTTCTACGAGACAGCGCTACGCAGCGGTATATTATGTGTGAGGCGGTTTCATCCTCTTCGCCGCAGAGTCTGCATTCAATGGATCCGTTGTTTATACCTATCAGTTGAAGGTGTTTTCGCAGGTGGCAGTGGCCTGTTAGCAGACCCATCACCGGTTTTAGCTGGGGCCGCGTTAGGGTTAGCATCCCATTCGATAGTATTTTTGATGGTTTTCCAATTACGGCCCGTGCGTGTATTTGACCAGGTAACCCTTGCCATCGAGATAGGTGTTGTTTTTTCGACCATCTATCTAATGTTGTTTTTGTTGCCTGTTTTGACATCCGAAGGGAACCCGAACAAACCCAGTTCGGGGCCCCTGAGACTTTGAGCGGATCCGGCTCTCGCTAGTTCATCCACTTTCTCATTACATAATATCCCAGATTGACTAGGGACCCACAAGAGCTCCACCTTGTTCCCCCTGGTCGCCAGTACTTTTAGGTTGGTATGGCACTCCAGTGTAAGTTTTGAAGTAAACCGATTGGAGTTCAGAGCCTTAAGAGCAGCTTGGCTGTCCGACAGGATGTATATCTTTTGGTTGTGGTAAGCCCTTTCAAGATTTTGTAGTACGCATGCTTGTATGGCATGTACTTCCGCTTGGTATCCTGTGGCGTAGTTCCCGAGAGGAATGCTTATGTCCATCCTGGGTCTTTCCCCAAATATACCTGCACCCACACCGTTGGAGGTTTTTGATCCATCGGTGTACCAAACTAGGCCCTTGTCAAACAACGGGGGTGCACTGTTCGTCCATTTATCAAAGTTCCAGTCAATCTTGAAAGGCTTTGTGAAATCGTATGTTGCTCTCATACGATCAGTTTGCATATCCAAGAGCTCATCGTTGATTAGATCCGTGGCTCTTATGTGTCCAATTTTTACGGGGTGTTGGTCTCTTTTCTTGGTACCGGTCTTAACATCTTCATTAACAGTTAAGATTTTCGAGAAAAACATAGATAAGACAGAGGGATGAAACAAATATAATTTAATATGTTAAATCTGTAGAAAGCGTCATCTAGCGACTTCGGTAAAAAATGATATACACATCGCTGGTAGTATAGCTCTTTTAAACAACAATAATTTTAATATTTTTTGGTAAGGCGTTCCTGAGATATAGAGCATTTTTTCCAAATCAATGTTTGCGTTATCTCCACCACTTTATTTGAAGGATTAAAGAGAAACAAATGTGTAAGCAAGTTTGTTCATGATACGTGTGAGATTTATTTGTCAGTATTTTCAATATATTAGTGTTACGCCCCCTAGTGGCCGTCTTGCAAGCTTAATAATTTCCAGCCATTTCTCTTGGCAACAACGGTTTCGGAGATATATGCCACGTACCTCGCTTAGCTGGCCACCCCGTATTAGTACAATAAAGTAGCACTTTATGTCCGCTAAACTGTAAAATAAACTATCCGTTACTAAGCAATCGAATACAAATATGTTTATTTATGGTCTCTTCTATATTCTATATAATAAAGATATGCAGATAAAAGATATATCATTTTTCAATATAGGTACAGAAATTAAAATTATGATTCTTTAAAAAATATATATTAATTTATCAGAATAATATAAGTGTTTGATGAAAAATAGAACATAACCTACCTCTTTGCCTCTCGATTTTTGCACCCTCCCTGGCTAATAATTGTTGTTCAAATTTGATCAACCGTTTAGCAGCTTTGCCAACATTTGTATCATAATTGTCCAAATTTTTTCGCTTTTTAGAATCTAGCTTTTTAACTCCCAAGGGAAAAATTCCGCTATGTAGTTTTTGATACCTAAAATAAGAAATACGTAAAATTATATCCTGGATATATTTATATAAAATAGAATGGCGTAAAACGTTTGTTGACCAGCTCCACCTATATCAATACTAAAGCTGTTAACGGGGGTAATACTAAGTGAGGGATTTTATTGGACATGGAAACTGCTTGGTAGCTGAAACAATTAGTAAAAAGGGTGGTTCGATGCGAGGAAACTACAAATGTATTTTAATACCATGTATAGTTAGTAATAAAAATATACTTTAATCACGATTGTATAATGCACTAGTGAATAAAATAAGAATTTCTCCACATTGGTAGCTAGGTATTTATTATATGTACGGGAATAAATATATCCTTCTCTGAATCACTTTCAGACATTTTAGGAAAAACAGAGTGTCCCATTACGAACTTTTGAATATGGTGCCATGGCGAACTGTCAAATGCTTAGTCGGCCATATGTTGTACGCGTTTTAAATAAACTTTGACATTTACAGAAATGAAGAATGAAATCGAAAATAACATTAATGAAATTCAGTCGGCTTTGCTTCAAAAGGTTCTCAAAATTATTTTCTCAAATTCTTTTAGTTTGCAAGTGTTTCTGTTTACAACTCTCCCGATTTTTTTATTCGTACGCATAATTTAGTCACTCAAGCTGCGACCTCGTTTCCTAAACATTCTGATTGTCAATAAAATAGATCGAGCTCTTATAGAAAAAATAACTATATTGCCACATTTCCGGTATAAAACATTATTTACAAAACGAATTAATCCGAAAAATAATAAAATAAAATGTTGATAATCCGGTACAAGAAGTAAGCTGCGAAGCAAATTAATACCAAAAATAATATAATAAACGAAGGTTTAAAAAACTCAGAAGAACAATGACATGAATAAAATGCATTTTCCGTACAAACAGTTTTTTTTTTATTGTTACTAGACCCGTAATATATAGGATATATTTTTAAGTTCGTCATATGTTCGCTTTTATTTGATACCTCATGGGTTTGTAAACAAAAAAAATATTGGTCATTCATATGAAAACCAATAACCGAAAAACGATACCACTAAAATTCCAAATTTGTCCGAGTAATGGAAAATTTCAGGTGATATACACTGAAAGTAATGATTTAATAACAAATGCTCAAGTTTTATAAAAGTTTTTACCTTTCAGCCCAAATAGTTAAATGATTCCTAGTAGTCTTTGAAGTTCTCGGGTCGCCTTTTGGCTCCAAAAGTGCCTCCGCAATATCCTTAGCGTTAAATATGATTAGGGGCAATTCCACGTCAACTCTGCCCGCTCGTGGATCCAATGGTTTATTTCTAGGAGATTGTTTGGATTGTTCATTTCCAGAGCCTTCTTCATCCCATTCTTCGTCGGAAACGACTACTTTCTGGATTTGATTGATGGAACCTTCGAATCCTTGCTAACAAAAACCAAGGCATCGAAGTGAGAACCAAGTAGAACAGAAGCGCATTTTGTCTTATTAATTACTATAAAATATTGTATCAGCACATGTCCAAGTGTCCAATCAACAAAGTGAGATATAACTACACAAAAACGAAAATATTTTCATAAATCACAGTGGACTAAAATCAGAATGTTTGGCCAATAAAAAAATTGCATCACCATATCATTAGAATTGTGTTTCTGTATTTGTTATTCGATTGACTATAAAATGTCTGTACAGAGGTGGTGTTTGTGGCTTATCTCTAACTACCGTTTATCCAGTTGAAATTCTCTCTGTAGATACATTTTAGTTTACTGAATGTTGTTGAATACACCCTTAAAGATATTTATATCTATTATCCGCTTACAAGTTTATTTATTAATGAAAAATTAAAATAAATAGTTTAAGTAAGTTTTTCAAAGAAAAGTCAACCACCAGTCGGTGTCAACTTGCTTATTTTAAATGGAACACCTTATTACATTTTTGGACTATACGCAAAATAAAAATGACTCGGCAGACCTTCAAATAATTATTAATTCCCTATAAGGAAACCTTTATTGTTTAATTTGGGTTAGATTTCTTGTTGAAAAGGACCTGCTTGAACCAAATTTTTATAATATTAACTATTAATACAGTTGTTCAACAAAAAAAAGATTAAAAATGAAATTGTGAGAACTGGAAAAAATATTCAAAAATGCAATATTAATAAGCTATTATTTCGTTAATAATAAACCAATCTTAATAGTATTTATTTTAACTAACGAAAGCAGATTCTGCAGTTTAGGGCAGAGTAGTTTACGTTCCGAATCGTCTGATTGTACGGGGTAGCGCATAAAATGTAGATAAGTGTAAATTTCCTGAAATTTATTTTTGACATATATCTTACATAAGAATAGAATTTAATTAATTTTTTCAATTAAATCAATTAGAGATATATATCTGGGTAAGGCACTGGTCCAAAAGTAGCGCCATGCCACTTTAGATAACGAAAAATTACCATTTCTTCTAAATACGTTACATTGTCGAAAAAACGTTTCGTAAACAATGAATGCGACATTTTATCACATTTGCCTCTTGCTAAATTAAAAATAAAAATCATGACAATAAATAAAGTCTATAATAAAGAATGCTACGCAATTATCTATTCATTTATTTAATATTAAAAATACAAACTAGGCTTGTGTATCTAATTTTATGCGCTACCCCGCTCTACCAGTTAAAATAAAAAATATTAAAATTCGTTCATTATTAAGGAAATAACAGCATATTCATTTGGACGTGCATTTTTGAATATTCGGTAATTAAATAGGGTACGCGTTTTAGTGGAGTCGTTCCGGTATTCGACGGATTTGACGAAATCGAGTAATTTTTTTTCCCCAATCGATACAGTAGGATCCCCTCGACATTCTGAAATGATTTGTGTAGGGCGCCGCATGAGGGGGGCACGCCCCGTAATTCTAACCTACAACGGGAAATTGTAAATAACTCTGCCGGTTTTGATGGTACAAAAAAGATGTGAAAAGCAAAATTGAAGACCTTGACAGAGCACGTAAGCTCGAACAAACCCGATCCCGATATCTCAATGAGTTCGCGAATTAACGCGATTTTCAACTACAAAAGCAATAAAATTTAATTAATCATATCTCGAGAAGGCGCGGAGTTGGGGCATCATTTTGTCGTGAATTAACGGGTGATACCGAGTACTTTGATGGGCCGGAGGCTGGGGTTGGAGGGGAGTAAGGGGGATTGGAAATTTTTTACATAAATGCTAATAAGTAGTTTATTAATCGAGCTACGGGCATTGGCGAAAATTTTGTATTGGGTGGCCATCTTCGAAAATACTTTAGATATTATGTTTAATTTTGGTATGTGTTAATAGGATATAGAACCTCAAATTTTAGTTAGAAAAGTTATTCAATTGTTCCACCAGTGGCGTCGCTGCAAACATGTCCTTTGATATAGTTTTTACAAAAAAGATGGTTGATTAAAACCACTAAATTCATATTGAAACTCATTATTTTTAACATTGATAAAATAATTCATGATAATTTTTTTTATAACATTTGTTGGACTGGGCAATTCGATGCGAAGACGGGCGGAAACATGCGTTTTAATTTTTATTTTCGCAAATGAAATGAAAAAAAATTATCATTAATTATTTTATCAATATTAAAAATAATGAGTTTCAATATGAATTTAGTGGTTTTAACCACGAACGGGTGCGTCTGATGAGAAAAACTCAAGAGACCGTTTTCATGGAGAATTGAACAGGCCAATCAGAAAAAATATCCACATGGAAAAATATCAGTGGCGTACCATCTTTTTTGTAAAAAATATCAAAGGACATCTTTGCAGCGTCGCCACTGGTGGAACAATTGAATAACTTTTCTCGTCGCCACTGGTGGAACAATTGAATAACTTTTCTAACTAAAATTTGAGGTTCTATATCCTATTAACACATACCAAAATTAAACAATATCTAAAGTATTTTCGGAGATGGCCATAAAATTTTTTCGCCAATCCCACCTCGTAGCTGATAAAAAATGAACAAATTGAATCTGGCCTGATCCCCGTAGCTCGATTAATAAACTACTTATTAGCATTTATGTAAAACATTTCCAATCCCCCTTACTCCCCTCCTAATTGCCCCACCAACCCCAGCCTCCGGCCCATCAAAGTACTCGGCATCGCCCGTTAATTCGCGAAAAAATGATGCCCCAACTCCCCTTCTCGAGATATAATTAATTAAATGTTATTGTTTTTGCATTTTGACAACAAATAATGTTTTTGAAAATTTGTAATTTGAAGATTGTCATCAGTTTTTGTAACTTCTTGTTCATTTATTATTGTGTTTTGTATATGTAATACAAACTTCCGCTTTTACCGAAATGTTAAAAATTTAATTCTCTAGTATATCTTTGCACATATCATTGCACTTAAGTTTTTTGCTTATATTTCAGTTAACGCCATCTAGCGGCGATGGGAAAATTCAAGGATGCAAAAACAACAACGCAGCTTGTACGGTAATTATTGCTCTCTTAAACGGGACCAAGTTTGTTAAAATCGATTACCTCAAACCGGAATAATCGTAGTTTATTTAAAAAAACATTTCAACTTTATTTTACTAGACTGTAAAATTTCTGACAAAAAGTCTTAGGAAATAAGTAAGATTCAAATACAGATATTTTCGATACCTCTCAAATAGTCAAAACACAAAGAAAATCTTAATTTTAACCATGGTCATGACTGTTACGCCTCCTTACGAATAATTTACAAACTCGAAAATAATTTCCTGCGTTTTCTCTTGGGTACTTTTACTTAAAAAAATTTACCCGGATGATTACTAGTTTTTGAGAAATGGCCGGCGACGATTTTTAGTTGACTGCATTACTTATGATTCATTTTGTAATAGCAAACAAAGTAAATTATTTTTTTTTAATAAAATTATTGATTGTTCGTTTATTTAACGTTAACGTTACTAGGAATTTCAAAACCCGAAATGTCAGCGGAAAATAAACTCTTATCCATCTGATGACTACTTACCATTTTCCAAATCTTATATTTGTCTTCATATTCTAAGCCCAACTTGTGTTGTTTCATCAGATGAGTAAAAATAAACTTGTTAATCCACTGTATTACTCTGTTATCATTTGTAAAAGCAAATTTGGCAATATATGGCTTTAGCAAATCTAACGTCCTTGATGATTGTAACTTGCTATCCGAGACCTAAAATTTTTTTATACTTCTTCACAAGTTCGACTCCATAAGACTTTTATTATAATAGCTAGAATTACTTGGCACCTGAACACAGGACAATTAATAACGAAATAAATGTTAAGATATAATGAGATGTATATAGTAATAATCATTATAATGTGGGTAGAATACTACAATGTTTAAGCTTAGGTAAGTAATTAAAATGGTAGATATTTAAATATAGTATTTTTAATTTTTTCAACAAGCTCAGAAATTAAATATAATTTTCGGATCAGGACCTGTATTTGGATTTAACAAATAAGCGATGAGAAGTCAATGGTGTAAGTAGCATATATTCTTACAAGTTGAGATTACTTACAAGCAGAAATAAAAATGAGATATTCGAATATTTGTGTGTAACAATTGAAGATAAATTGCATTCTCATGACTGTCACCTTCTGATTTTTATTTTAAACTTTGTATTATTTCTTATCTATCTTGACCTCCCCCGTTATGTGATGTTATTAATTTTAAAATAGGGTAATCTACAAGCTCGACCAAAGCGACCGCCCAAATTATCTCAAAGTTCTCGAGTTAAGACGCATGACTAATAATAGTAGCACGGATTACAGGTGGGTTGCCGATAACTTAATGGATTATGGCATAACCTGAGTAGATTATAAAAAATTACAGAAGGTGATAACAAAACTCGCGAGTTACATATTTAATTATGAACATGAACTTATATTAATAGGATTATTTTTTTTTAATTTTCATTATTTGATTGATCTTACATCGCGCCCTTAAAATAAAGCCATTTAAAGAATAAAATATTCGAAATTAAAAAAAATAATCAAATCTAAATATATATTTGAAGAGGTAAGCAATTTTTCCTAAAGCTTAAAAATAACAAAAAACATGTATTTTATTACCTTACCTACCTTAAAGTTATCTCTAAATTGTTAAAATCAAATTTTGTAAGTAAGTAAGTAGCAAGTTTACAAAAATATTTATATCAAAGTATATTTTACTCTAAAGTAGAAGTATTTACATAAAAATTGAACCGCGTAGTTTATTTCGTTGCATAAAAGTTCCTATTTGGAACTTCGTAAGGAGGGGCACTGTGAGCTGACGGGCAGAAGTGACGAACTAACCATGGACAACTTTTTTTACTTTAATATCATTGGCGACCATTTTAATTTGCTGGGGATCCCAATATGAAAGTAACGACCTTTTTTGGGTTTATTCGTTCTACTCTTGGTCACTTTTTTTAGTAGGACGCCGTGATAAAATACTAAAATTGAAAAAGGTTGGGAACCCTTGCAATAGTTATATCCCCTACTTTAAACGCCCGCTTTGTACTTTAACTTTAAAATTACTTTTTCGTTTGAACTTGTTTCTATGTATTAGTTAGAGGGCTATTCTTTTGGCTGAACCAAAGATCTTACAAACTCCAGATAGAATTGTTTATATTTGTAGTTGACCTAAGGAATGGAATTGTGCATAGGCCTTGAGATTTAGAAAAAAAAATCTTATTATACATAAAAATTTGAAATAAGCCGACTGCACTCTGGCAACATCAACGCTACAGCTACTACGCTCTACGGCACAAAGTCAAACTTTATCAATGGAACGGATTATAGTAAACAATACAGTGTTGCTGGTCACTGCTAACTGCTTTTAAGGGAGTGTTTAGATATTTTGATTGTTTTTATTTTTTTTTTGTGAGTATTGGTGAAAAATCGTCTTTATTATAAACAATGATGGTGCATTCACGTATAGTTTGTAAAAGAGTGGATCATTTAAGCAAGGATTTATCTTTTCTTCGGTAAGTATGGTTATGTTTTAATATTATTGTATTGATATGATTTCTGATATAACCATTGAAAGGTTATGGACCGATCCGTGGAGCTAGTCCGGGCAAAAAGCAGTCGAGTTGGTTTATTTCTTAATATAAATCTTGCATTTACAAGATGGTTGAGTCTCGTGCGGCCATAAAATGCTTCACTAGAAGATGCAATGGTGTTAAATTAAAATTTCACAGGTTAGTAAATATATTTAGAAATTTGATTTTGAGTTTGCATCACTATGAAATTCGCTTTCTTTAAGAATGTACCAAATGTTTATCCACTTCGTTAGGATACTAAAAGGTCGTAGCCTACGGCAAATTTGGATACATGCCCTTAGAAGGAATAATTATAGTCCAGGTGATACAACAATTATTTGTGAGAAACACTTCACAAAAGAAGATTATGGAGGTAATGTAGATGGGAATAAAATACTGAAGGAAGGAACAGTCCCGTCAAAATATTTTACATCTTTATTTTTCTATATTTAAACAACGTTTGCAGTGTAACTAGTACGTGAAGACAGGTTTTATATAATTTATTTATTTATTTTTATTTATTTGATCTAACTTTCCGTTTCTCCCTCCTTGCTAATTAGCCACACCCAATGTATGTGAGCGGGTAATAAACTAAAGATAGATGACCAGAGTGCAGTTGGATTATTTCACGATTTATTTGATACTTTTAAGTATAATAATATTCTTTTAAAGAATTTCTCATCTTTTTCACAGTTTAGAGTAAAATTATTAGGAAATAAATTTATTTTAAGAGCAATTGCGGATTAACCTTAAACCAGTTATAATTGTCCAATTTACAAATTTTTAATTGGGATTTTGCAAGATACCTTAGTGATAAATATGACAATCTGGCTAGAAATATACACTTTTATATCTGGAGAATTATCATCAAATAATGAATATACCAAAAACATGCATAAATAATTAAATCCATCCTTGGACACACTGTATATAAAAACTGGATCAATATTTCTATCTTTTTTATAAATATCTAATATTCGAAACTATATTTGAATAGGTAATATAGTTAAACGTAAAGAATTTCAAAGAAAATTATACGCCCTTGTCGGGCTTTTTGCCCAGACTAGCTCCGCTGCAAGAAAACGCGCAAGGCCGCTCCATAAAATTTTAAACGTTATTGGATTTAACCAGACTTCAACATTGTTGCCATTATCGAGACAAACATGTTTTACCTCTCTTCCACCCATTACTGATTTTCAATAATATTTCACACAATCACAACCTCAGTTTCCAACAGATTTATGAATGGAGTGTTGGCCCTGTGGGCTGAACACTCGGCACTCTATGGTCACGTCTATTGTGTTTTTTTTTCGTAACGGTGGTCATTTTTTTTACTTTAAAGTTTTGGTGTTATATTACCTAAATGTTGCTCGCTATGGTTCCAGCAACCTCTATACTAACCACAAACTAATGACACCATAAAGTGACCGTATCAGGTAAGTGATACGTAAATTCTATTAATTATCTTAATTTAGTAGAAATTTAAACTTTATAGAAGAATTTGGAGTCGATTACCAATATTTTACCAAGTCATAGTAGTAGCAGTGTTAATCAGTCACCATTTCTATAACTTTGATGCTCTTTGGGATATAAATATAAACTGGAACGTCGTCGTGTGGCACAGTCGGCGAGGAAATTTGACTTTCCCATTTCATAAATCTGTTACTAGCGTTAAGTAGAAACATTAAACTTTATACAGGGTGTTGTGGAAATGACGTATTATATTTAAACCGGCAATTCCTGAGATAAAGACAAATTGAAGAAAAATACCCATAAATGGCGCTTTCAATTCATTCAGCGGTAAAAGTGACCTGACGTCAAACCAGAAAAACACCTGTGTGGCACTGCGATACATGTAAGCAATCAAGGAATTCTGGCCGGTGTTGTCATATGTACACCTTAAACTCTTTAGACAAAATTAAATTATTTAAACACCTTTCCATTCTGTAATACCTTTTTGTACAATTAATTGAAGAACATTTACGACGGACTATGTTTTAAACAACCCGAAAAAACATATGGAATAGTATTAAATAAGTTTGAAATAGGCACGTACGTCACTAGGTCAAATGCCAATGACCTCTTGACGCCTTACATCGGCTGTGTTTATATAGCGCCGCACGCTTGCGGGCTGTTAGTTGAAGGCCAACCAGCGGCCGGATACGTTGTATCTCGTCGATCACCAACACACTCTCAGCAATCCGCTCTGTTTTTTTCGGTTTACGCGTGTATCTTGCCCGTCCATAAATAATCTTTGAATATTGTTTTTATTGACTCATTTCTTCTGGACGTCAAATTTCGTCGCGTGTAATAAAATCTAATAATCTGTAGTATAATCTGTATTATTATATTTTCAAAAGCTAACTATCGGTTCTGTTTCACTATTATTGTGTGTACATAAAGTGTTTCCAGGAGTGTTCCCATGAAAAAAAAACTGATTGTGTTTGTGCCTGGATTTCCTCGGTATAAAGATAAATACAAGTACGTAGATTTTATTTTTATAATTTTATATGGAATTTTAGTTTTACATTAAGTTTGGCAACATTGCCATTGGGTCTGGGAGAAATGTTGTACAGTAGCGCGGACTGACCTGTGAGTAAGAGTGTTTGTTACCCCACTTTTAAAACGGTCGATTTAAAAAAATATATGTAGCGCTTCTCTAGGACACCCAAGGAGTCATTTAAATATAATACGTAATTTCCATAACACCCTGTATAAGGGGCCGTTTAGTACAGTAAAGTATAAACGCTCAGTTGTAATTTTAGAGAAATACCGTTATTCTAGCTGGTTTAGTAGTAAAGTATAAACGCTCAGTTGTAATTTTAGAGAAATACCGTTATTCTAGCTGGTTTTTGAGATCGATTTTTAGTGTAATTTTAACCCCTTTGATAAAGATGGATGATTTTTAGTAAAAGCAAGAAAAACTGATAAAAATTTTCCCAACCTAACCAAAAATCTAACTTTTTGAGTTATTGACTTATGAAAAATAATATTTTCTACATTTTGACGCTACAGCTAATTAAAATTTCTGATTTAACAAGGAAACCGGATTAACAGCTAAACTGGGCGTTAACATTTTTAATAGAGAACGAAAAAGTAAGATTGGGATGTCGTTTTTCTCCAAGTTGTACAATAGAGGAACTTTACCCTGATAAAGTATAGAAAATGTAATTTTTCAAGCGTCAATATCTCAACGAAGTAAGGTATATGACTCATTATAACAATTTGTATGTAACATTTTTTTTCGTTCAGTGTTTTGAACATCCTGTTAAGTCAATAGTAATTTCAATTTCGTATTATATTTTTATATACAGTATGTGTAGTGTGTATTGTGTGTGTTAGCTGAAAACGGCTAATATCTTTTGATCCGCTGATTTTTTTTCCAAAAATTTCGATGTGGCCTATAGGGGAAGGTAAACTACTTTATGACGGAATAGTGACAATACTAACTGTCAAAATGGCGGATGGGCGCCATCTTGGTAAAGAAAATTAAATAGGAAGGCACTTTGCGACTCCAAAATATTACTTTTGAATTCGTAATGAAATCAAAATGGCGGCGTTTTAAAAACTGCAGTTATATTTTTTTATTATCTTTTATTTCATTCACAATCTTAAAAAAATAAATACAACTTGGCATAGTGTAGTAGGAATCATCACTTTCTTGTATATGTCCTGTTGCTCAAATTGAAAATGGCGGTTGGGTGACATCTTGGTAAAAAAATTTACTAGGAAGATTGTTTTTGGTACGACTAGGGATACAATATTCCGGGATCGTAAAGTACGGTGACATCTTGGTAAAAAAATGTACTAGGAAGTTTGTTTTTGGTACGACTAGGGATACAATATTCCGGGATCGTAAAGTACTCAATAGACCTCACTTCCTATTCAATTTTCTTTATCAAAATCCGTCATTTTGAATTTGAGCACCATGAAATATGCAGGGAAGTGTAGCTCTATGATTTCTACTATACTATGTCAAAATAACAACTATTAAAATGCCGTCATTTTGTTTTCGTTACGAATAGAGAAATCATACCATTTATCAGTCATTATTGATAGTCAGTAGTACTAAATTTGTTAAAGAACTAAATTAAAGTTCGATTCTGTTTGAGAGATATACATATATTTCCTAAATTAGTATTAAATTAATCACTAAAAGGATTGAAATAAGGAGTTCAGTAATTAATAAATAAATCATCTGATTTTTTTTTGTCTAAGCAGATACGATAATATAGATATTTTTTAAATCAAAAAATGTAAATATATTTTTATCTACTTCAATATAACTCATATGGAAATATTATTTTATTCAATATTGTATATTTCAAGCATTCTTAGGTAAAAAATTGCTATAAAAATATTTTGTTATGGTACCTATAAAATTATAAATATAAAAATTATTCTTCGACAAGTTTGCTGTTTGACGCGTATCTGCCTGCTTTAGTTACCTATTCCAAAACTACAAAATATCTCCACAATAAGCGGTTTTGTATAAATTGGGTATTAGATAAATCAATATACTACAAATCATGCAGAAGATGTAAAACCTATTTTAATACTATACCTTTGCTATTTCCTCTAAATAAATCTCCGTAAAGTGCATAAACAGACCAAGTGGTGGCGACTTTGATATATGTAATATGGTATCTTTCAATACATTCGCAAGTGCTTCATTTTGATGTTTTCTGAAGTTGAACTTCTTCAGCACAAAAAGTGCTTGCCTTAAAAGACGCCTTAAGAACTGAAAAAAGTGAAAAGGGTAAAGTATAATTATACAATGAAAATAAACAAATTAATTAAAAATGTAATCCAAATCAATTAAGATTAGTGAACTGCAGTAATTCAAACTCAGCCTACTATATTCTTTTACTCATTTATTTTATTACACAGATAAAATTGCATTTATCTTGTAAATAAAGCCAAGCCGACTTCTTATAAATATTATGATATGTTTTTTGTCATTTAAATTTCTAAAAATTGTGATACCAAAATGCCAGTGTCTTACATATTTTTTTGTTAAAAATTATTAGTCCGCCTGATTGTACGCAGGGCTCTGGTAAACCTGTTGACACATTTTTATTTATAAAATACAGTATCACCATTAAAGTTGGAACCATATGGAGAAAATATTTTAGGTAAAATTTAAATTTACCATAAGTTTTTGCTTAAAATAAACACCAAAAATTACATAATTAAATGGGACCATGCGGCTTTGGTTAACTGTCAAATTTGACAATTTCTCCACAAAATGTCTAAAAAAAAATTATTGATCGAATTTAAAAAAAAATTATTTGGAAAAGTTGTTTGTATTGTAATTTTCTGCCCACATACCAAATTTGAATGATTAATTTTTGATTTATATTTATTTTTGGGCAATATCTCTATTTTCATTGAAAACGGAAGTCGATCCTCCTTTAGAAATATTGTTTGGTGACGCCCTGTATAAAAGTAATTAAATACTTTGTAAAATCTCTATTGTCTTGTAAAACTACTGTCAAAATATCAGCTTGATAGCTGTAACCGCTAAAAGAATATGATTTTCTTCTCAGGTCCGTACGGCGTTAAAAAATCACAAAATTATTTAAGTATAATTATAAAACTATTAAATAAGACTAACAAGTTAAAACGTTAGACTTCCATTTAACTTTTTATGGAAAATGCAGTAAATTACTAAAGCAATCAAAAAAGCCATCTAGTGGTTCAGTCTTAAACTAAAACTTAAATAGATGGCGTATTTTTAATTCAAAATCAACTAGACTACAATTCGGTTATTAAATATAAAATCGATTAATGTATTCGGAAGTTATTGAACTTTTTCTTCAACACGAATCAAACCTTCCCCCATCCGTTATTTTAGGAGATACACCAAAATAGTTCCACGAGGTATACCTTCAATATTGATTTAAAGAGATATTATCATTATTTGATTTTGAATTAAAAATACGCCATCTAGCGGTGAAATTTCAAAGTTGAAAATAATTTTAGTATATTTCGCATAATAATTTTTTTTCCCGAAAACTGTAGAACAAACACTTATCGAGACACCCATTATATTAAAACACAAAGAAACGAACAAAGTACTTTAAACCTCTATTTTCAACTATCGGCTGATACCGATACATATCGGTACATCGGCATATCGGCAAATTATTGGCGATAATGGGCATATTCAAGATTAATTATCGGGGGATCGGGGATCGGGGATCGCGTCCTTCGCTTTAGTAAAGGTGTCGTTTCAGATAACTTCAATTATGAATTCGGACATTCTGCTATTATTAGAGCGGGCGGTGAGTAAAATGGACAATCACTACTAGTATTTGGACTCTGTCTCTATATCTATATCATTTGCATAAAACACGTTATAGGCAAAAAAAATCGTATCGGCCGTTCACTTTCCAACTTTACCCTGAGCTCTTTTAGTTATATTTTTAAAAGACTAGAAGACAATCTGAAGAATTATGGTAGCTTTATTAAACCGAAACCTCATGAATATTTTAAGGAAAATAAAGAAGCAAAATAATAAATCTTGGGTTCGTGGAAACTGAAATTCAAGTAAGTTTCGGTAACTATTACCCAATTCCCTAGAACAATTTTATGCATAAAATTTAATATTTATCATAATAATGGTATTAAAATAAAATTCGTTTCCAGCATGGAAATTCCTTGTCTATACCTAAAGTAGAGAAAGCAGCCGGAGTGACAAAAACCAAGGTTCAAAAGATATTAAAGTAACCCCATTACTTCCTATATGTGTGCCCCATTCAAAATAAGAAAGTTAGATCCGATAACTTTTTGACCTAACCCGGTAGATGCGATTTTTAGGTGACATCATTTTCTACTTAGCGTATTATCAAACTTTCATATGAAACTATTATTAATAAAAAATACAGAGGATAATTTTAAAATCGACAATTTCTCAATTTACCTCGTATCTTACGATATGTAGGTATATCGGTTTTTTGATAAGTTCAATAATTACCGAGAGACACAGCAAGTGTCAAAAATCGATAACCCTGTATAGTTTTCCATATAGCGGGTCCGCCAACGAAGCGGGGACGATTAATCATCATCGAAGAACTAAAAACGAAATACTAAAACAGTGTGAGGTATGGGATTAAAAGTGGCATGTTTTAAAAATATTTTACATTACACAGGGTGGCCCAAAAGTGTGATAACATTTGATTACATTTTTTTAAATGGGACGCCCAGTATTGTATTTCATATTTAGGTTCGTATTTCTTTTATAATTAGCTGAAATTTTATTTAATCTGGTTCTGTAGTTTACAAGCAATAAATTAAGAACTTAAAAAAACAAGGTTTTGTAGTCCTGAAAAAAAAAATAAAGGGAAACAATCCAAAACTATTATTTTTAACCTTGGCATTGGGTGAGATTTACGACAAGAGGTATAGAGATACAGTGAGTGTAATAGCGTTTATCTATTATCATTTGAGAAACGACACATTTCGAAATGATTTTTCTCAAGATTTTCAAATGGTGGATATTATTAGGTTACGTGATGTAGAATTCATAAGCAATCTTTTTTTGTAATGCAAGCATATAAATTATTTCCAACCGTTTTCGTAATAATACCTAATTTCATAAAATAGCATAGGCGCCTAGACTAATAATTGTAAACTACAGTATGTATTCAAAATGTCTTCCATTTTGATTTGTGCATGAGTAAACACGTTCTTAAAAAATAATCCCTTACGATTTGAAGTGAAATACTAGCACAATGGTTCATTAGTAGTGGTTAAGCCTTAAAACTGTCAGGTTTGGAAATAACAGATGGATTCATTTGTTTATTATAGTAGACTTGTTCTTTAACTTAAAAAAATCTTATTTGGTGAGAATAAATTATAATAAGAAATTAAAATGGATTTTTTTGGTTGTTGATATGATCATTGTACTTGGTGGGTGCAAAAAAATTGTTTATTAGCAAGGAGTCATTTTCTGTCATGTTATTGAAAACTTAACTTTTTTATGGGCGTAACCAAATTGTCTATGAAGATCTGCCTACAACTGCTATTAATATTCAGCAAAGACATGTTTCTCAAACTCCTTTCTTTCAGTTTTTAATTTATTGCTCCTAAACTACAGAACCAAATTAAATAAAATTTTAAGCAAACAATAATACCATAATAGCAACCTAAAAATTAAATAATATACTGGGTGTCCCATTTAAAAAAATATACCGTATCACACTTTTATGGGCCAAACTGTATAAAATAAAATATTTTTAAAACATGCCGCTTTTAATCCCATACCTCAAGCTGTTTCGGTAATTTTGACAAGTTCTTCAATAATGATTTAATCTTCCATAACCGCTTAGTTGGCAGACCCAGTATAGATCAAAGTGGTTCTCAGTGGGATACCCTGTATATACATAAGTGTTATTAAGTATTTTTAATCAAAGATTCTAAAAGAAGGGCAATTTCTAAACTAAAAAGGTATACTTACTTGCTCGATTTTAATATCTCTAATCATTTTTGAGTTATGTTATGTTGATAATCAAAAAATATGTACTTAAACAACCGAAGAAAATAGTAACAAAAGCAGCAATCAAAGACACAAGAACAAAACAAACAGTGTAAAAGCCAATGTGAAAAGCAAATAGACATCGACAATGATGCAAATAGTGATACAAATCTTACTCAAACTATGTAACAGGAAATGATTAAAAAAATGCTCACAACTTTGGATGTAACTACTGAAGCTGTAGACACAGTAAAAGGTGAAGTTTAACTTACATAACAGTCAATCTGGGGGTTCCAGATTAATTTTAAGAAACAATGGGAATGTTTCCCCTAGCTAGTAGGTACCAAGGGAGGATCCAGAACTTCGGTTTGGGAAGGGTCAAACTTTGTTTTGGGGTGGTCATACAAAAGTTACGAAAAGTAATACCCTTCCTCATTAGTCAACCTGTTATATATGGTAATTTTCATGTTAAATTGTTTGATTGGGGGTTCCTGACCACCCCTGGATCCGCGCTTGGATGGTGCATTGCAAATGTTTAAACTGTTCCTTTGTTATTTAGTAATTAGTTAGAGAACAAAACATTTTCATAATTTTATACTCACCATCAAAAACTTGTCCAGTCGAAGTTGGTCAATTCCAATCCATTCATTTTGTAATGTAACCAATCCAATTTTAAAAAACACCATTGCCTCATCAAACTTTAGACAGTGGATTAAATGAGCTATATTTTCTGCACACTCTTCTTGAACTAATGGTTTATCTGACATCCACATTGCATAAAACAAACCTTTCCATAAAATCCTCAAATTGTCTTCGGTAAGAGCTGTTGAAAAAAAATAACACATAAGGCCCTTTAGATCATAGTGAGAAATAAAATATATTCGGAGAAGCATATTTACTATGTGCTGAATTTGGTTTGTTTGTGAAACAGTTGTTCGTAATACACAATTGTCCGGAACTCGGACTAACAAAATTAATAATTAAGGTTATGTCACTTACGGCTAGCTTGGGATCTTTGCACTAAGTACTTTTTAAGGTATTTTAAAGACCTGTTTCTCACTTTTTCTTCATTAGCAGCTAAGTTTCTAGCATAGTTTAAATCTTGAGCTAGCAGAAGTGTATTTTTCTTGCTCTTAGGAGAATGTTTGGACAATTTCTTCTCTTCCATGCTTGATTCTAAAACTGCCATTTATTTATTTGGCTATTAAATGACCCGAACAATCAAATAATGATTTTGGTAATAGGCTAACAATCAACAAAAAATATATTTGTTTAGAAAAACATATTTTTAACAATAATTATCTATTCCCCAAGCGAAAACTGGCAACTGCTCAACTGCAAGAACTGTAATTTGAGGAAAGTCTGTCAAAATATTTAAACAAACTAGCAAAGCAGTGCTGCCAATCTATATTTGTGAAATTACCAAAGGAAATTACACAGTACACACTTTCATGGCCGATTCCAATGATTCCATCCAACGTAAAGCCGCGTTCTCAGAGCTTCGACGGACAGTCCCCCACTCCTTTTGTAGGGGGTGACGTCTGTCACTTGTCATTCGGATGAAACCTAACCTTACAATAATTTGTTATTGTTTTTTTTTAAATGAAAACAATTTGTTTTGTACAAATTTCGTTTTGAATAATTTATCATACTTATTGAGAGTCTGATAATGAAAGCGGCGAAGCAACGAAATCTTTGAATAATGTCTGGCAGTGTATTTTAATGACTATTCTTCCAGACTAAAGAGCGAATTTCGTTAAAAAACGTTACAAGCCAAAAAAACGGACTAAATTAACTAATTTGTGCATTTTAGAGCTCAAAATATAAATGTAATGAAAACCGCCTAGTTTTATTCCTGTATTTTTTATTATAAACTTAAAAGTGTAGAGTAGCACACGCGTGCACTACATCAAGACTCTACTGTATTTAGGCTACGATACACTAGAAAAACAAATACATTTACATATCTTATTAGGTAGTTTTTATTAACCACTGTTAAGTAGGTAGGTAGGAGAACCATTTCATTCTAATATAATTTCATCCAATAAGGAAGTCTAAAAGCATAGTCATGGTCCTTCTGACAGTGTCTCCTCATCATTCATATACCACACCCTAGGTCTCGTTGTACTAATTGTAATAAGCAGGCTTTCAATAGCTTGGCTACTATCCTCACTAGCTTGTGTTTCCTCTATATCTTCACTCCAAGCAGATACAAAGCCATCTTCGTGCAGAGTATACTTGCCCTTTGTAATCTGTATCTACAATAATCTAAAAATATTTATATTATAAGATTTAGGCATCTATAGAGCTACAAAACTAATTTTTAGATAACATTACGAAATTGCCAAAAGTAGGGCTAACAAAATACCTTGTGACCTTAAAAACATTTTAATTTTAATTCAAAATGATGTTTTACCAGTATTATTAACTCTTGCACTTTCTTCTGTAGATAAACTTTATTCTAAATTCAGCTTCAGAAAAGTGAAGAATTTCCACAGGAATATAATTTGAACTTGTGTCCACATCCATATTATGGTTTTCGCTTAACCTAAAATTTGATGTTTTAAACTTGAACTTATCACATTTCTTAATCTCTTCCGATTGCAGCAGGCCAATATTTACGTTTTTTAAGGGTGTGAGTATGTGGAATGCGGATGTTGGATTAAAATTTTCCCCTCGGAGGTTATAGGTTTGTTTTTTAAAAGATTTGTTCGATGACAGCGTCAAATTTGATTTTTATTTTCGTATTCTACTCCTCAAAATATGTATATTTATTCTGGTTAGTAAAAAATGAACCAATGTGATTAAAACAACCAATGTAATTAAAAATTATTTAAATATTTTGTGGGATTTAGGTAGGTAATGATCAAATAAATTTTAAAAGCAAAAGTACATACTATTCACAATACTTTAGGACCAAATAATTAGTAATTACCTTTGTTCGGAAACGACGAATACTTAGGTATTTGGGAAAACAAATTTCAAAACAAAATAAAAAAATTAATAATACTCCAGCGCAGTGTTGCCAGGTATCTCGTGAAATGTCACCAGATCTGTTGATCTTTTTGTGATTTTATGAATAATCCGGTGGTCCATGAAAATCTTTTTAAAAAAGTCTGTTTTCTGGTGTTACCAGTTTCGTGTTGGGGGCGGTATATTTTATAAATCACAAAAAATCACCAGATCTGGTGAAATTTCACCAGATACCTGGCAACACCGCTAGATCAGCGTTGGGATGAGGGGTAATGACGTGTTGGTGTCGCTGGCGACAGTTTCTTTGGGCGACAGTACGTAGCAAAGAAAATATAACATGTACGTAGCTCTGAGAACGCGACTTTAGACAAGGGAAGAGAGGGGACGCGTAACACCAGAAACTATTTTGTTACCGAGTGGCACCAAACCGGGTTTAGCAGTGGCGTAACATGCATATTTTATTAGTTTTATCCCAGTACAAAATTATTTTGTATGGAATATGAAAGTAATATTTTTATTGATTGAATTGTTGTGTATCTTACTGAGGTTTGATATTAAAAATGTTCGTTTGCTTCTCAATAATTTATTGAATGCTTGGTAGATATTAATTTTATTCGTCAAAGTTATAATTTCATATAGGAAAGGTTGTGTAATTTAAATATATTTCAAATTTACAAAAAATGAAAGATAAAAAACAAAATTGGTCGATTTAAAATTTATTACAAAGAAGCAACAACGACTTTTAACAGCCTCCTCAAATAGTTCTTCAGTTTTTTCTTTCTCGGAGTGTCTTCTTTCTGTTCAGTTAGCCCAGATGAAGTACCAGGTAAAACTAGTTCTTCATCAAGCTGATTTGAACTTTCGGTAGCCTGTAAAAAAATTAATATTACATACATGATTTGAGATGTTTTTAAAGCGAAGACATTTTTTTTATAAATTATTTAGAAGTAATATTCTTCTTCGGTTGCGTGGACCCAGCTGTTGAAGTACCAGCTATATATAATTCAGCATCATGTTGAGTTGACCTTTCAGTAGCTCGCCTTTTTAAACCCTGTAAAAAAAAATTAATATTATCTACATGCTTCTGTAATTTAAAATGTTTCTGTTTTTCAAATTAATAATTTTTTTATTCCAGAAATTAACTAGTAAATACCTGTATATAGGTACTGGTAGTTCTGAAAATATTGTTGGCACAGCACCTCCAAGTAATCGAAGTCTTTCCTCAACTTTATAAAAAAACGAACTTCTCAAAATGCTTTGAACAAACCCTGTAGGCAGGAGAAGGTGTCCAATCTTCTGCACCCAAATGTTTGCTTTTTGTGGATCTTTCGGAAATCAAAGACTATGACCTTCAACGAATCAAGACAAACGTTAATCACTTTCTTAAAAAAAAACCACTGGTATACATTCGAAATAATATAATGCTTTCACTAAGAATTAACCAAAATTAAAAAAGAAATAATTTAATTTTGTCAAAATATACAAATCATGCAGGTACGCCATTGAGTGACACACCTTCTTCAAGGGCAATTAGGTGGTTCTTATTAGAAATCTTGAATGAAAAATCTAGTACAAATTACAAAGAAAGGTAGCTTCAACTATGGGCTTAAACATAGTTTCAAATAATATATACTGCTAAACTTACAACGGAGATATCTAATATAAAATAAATACATGCAAAAAACACGAGTAGAATATTTACCGATTTAAAGTAATTCCAAGATCCTTTCGCTCGTTTCTGCTTTTACAGCCATAGGCACAACAATACACCATATTTCTATAAATACACTGAATTCTTTTGATAGCTCTTCACACCACAAATCACTGAAATACACTAGGTGCCACCTCGATTGTCTGGCACCTAAAAAATGGCGGCGTATCAATTTTAGGCTTCACTTTCTGCGACGGCACGTAAAGCGGAATTATCCGTCCCCTCTCTTCCCTTGTCTAAGCTTACAGTGGACCTGGAACGGAACAGGTGTCACCTACCTAATCCGCATACCTGTTGTCTATTACCATGTACCAGGGCCGGCCCTAGACATTTTGGCGCTCCGGCAAAACCTTAATTTTGCGCCCCCCCCTTTTTTTTTAAGTAAATCTCATGCGACCATATCAGAAAGTCAAGAAAACATTGAAAAAAAAAATAACAAAAAAACGTTTTATTAAAAAGTCAATCATCAGATAACAAGATAAGCAATTTAGCACTTAAGGCAAAATAACAAAAATTAAAATGTAGTAATGCTAATTAAACTATAATATCCCATATTATAAATAAATTCTAACCAACCACAGTAATTAAAATGCCCTTTTTCTAACTTTTCTTTCGGCAAACTCACGAACCAGTGATTTCAAGTCTAATTTGTCACTAATTTGGTGTTCTATAGCTATCATTGCCAATCCATTGAGACGATTTTGCGTCTGCATCGTTCTGAGATAATTTTTTATTATTTTTAGTTTTGAAAAGCTTCTTTCCCCTGAAGCCACAGTGACTGGCAATGTAAGTAGGATTCTTAATGCTATGCTGAGGTTTGGTGCGAATTTAAGTGTAGCGATAAGCTTGAGAACTTCAACAGGGGTTTCCTTTTTTGTTAATAATGACGAAACAATGCTTATTTCATCGGCTAGTTCCAGGGCGTTAAGATCGCTTGAATTTCCATCAGTTAAAACTACTTCCAAATCTTTGCAATAGTGTGAAAAAAAATCTATTTTATATTTTTGTTTGAGGTCTTGAACGGGTTCATCTGGGCTCTCATACAAAAACGTTCTTGTTTTGCTTCTGACACGATGACGTGGCGTGGTGGTTTCGAAATTAGCTTCCACGTCAATCTCTGAAGCAAGCTCGGTTGCTTCTAAAATGATGCTTTCAAAAGCTTCATCTGATCTCAGGTTTTCAAAGAAGAGTTTGCAGTTGCTAAGCATATCAATAGCTTGTGACATATTAAAATTTACAGTTTGCAAAAGTTTGCTGATGGGGTTAATATGACTCAAAATTTTGTACCAGATCACAACAGAGCATATAAATTTGAACTGCTTCAAATTATTTAATAATCCGCTAGCCTCGTCTCTGATCATATTATCGATTTCTGAACCTTCATATATGCTGTACAAAGCATCGTGAATTGGACCAATTTGAAACCGCAGAGCTTTTAATGAGTCGACTCGACTTTCCCATCGCGTATCACTCAATGGTTTTAGGGTGTAAGTATCAATATATTTCAGTAATATTGCCCAATGAAAAGAAGAGGAAGAAACAAATGTATATAATTTTTGAACAATATTGAAGAAGTTGGCTGCCTCAAACGAGGATTTTGCCATATCGTTTACAACCAAATTTAGCGAATGGCTGCTGCATGGAACATAAAATGCTCTGGGGTTTATATTTCTGATTCTTGTTTGTACTCCCGATTTTTCTCCTCTCATATTGGAACCATTGTCATACCCTTGACCGCGCATGTTGCCTACTTTAAGCCTATTTTTCTCTAGCTCTTCTAGTAAAGCCTCCGACAATTCCTTAGCTGTTGATCTCTCAATGGGTAGAAAACCCAAAAAATGTTCGTTGATATTAACTTGAACTTCAGACTGTGATTCCTGTATGGAGACAAATCTTACCACAAATGTAATCTGTTCTACTTTACTTGCATCGGGAGTACAGTCAAGAATCACGGAATAATACTTGGCCTCTTGAATTTGCTCAATGATGTGGTACTTTATGTTATCATGCAATAATTCAATAATTTCATTTTGTATAGTTTTCCCTAGATATGTAGCTTTGATTTCTTCTTTATTGAGGACTCTGCGAACGTGTTCCTCCATTTTTGGATTATAGCACCCAGCCCACCTAAAGCGTGCCCTGCCTTTGTTATCGGGCGCACTCTGTATTTTTAAAGGGAAACGATATCGTCAGAGCACCTGTTGCCAAGTACACTTCCGGTATCGCAGGTTGATGTTTTGAATCCGAGCGGTCTAAATTCTTAATACAGGGTGGTGGCTATAATATAAAACTTTTGCGAGATTCGGAAGATTCCTGTGCTAGCAGAACCTGACTACGTTTCTTTATTTTATTCTCAAAATAATTGAACTTGAACTTGCCTACTGTTGTTGTTATTATTTTTAGACTATGTACTCTTGGTCTCCTCGTCAATCAAAAACACATTTTTAAGTTTTGACATACACTTGATTTATTTCATTAAAATATCCACAACTTTTCAATCTTAATTTTATGTTTTACCGGACCTGAGACAACACTCTCAATAACTTGTCCCGGTAAAACCTTAAAAACCTTCAGACATCACTATTCTTATGCTATTCCGGAGTCAACTTATATTTAACAACTTTCGTTACAGCGGATTTTTCTAACTATTGGGCCACAAACACTTACTTCCAACTTTTAAAATTACTTTTTTTAAAAATACTTTTCTACCCAAAATTCACAAATTTCAAACACTTTTTCACAATAAGCTTTTTGGCATTAATTTTCCTTGCCAATTTCGACACTTCACTTAATCACTTTATTTTCCACGTACATAGATTCCGGTTCCGTCTTTTAGCTTTTCCGCGAGTTGACTAACTATAGCTGGAAATCGGGTGCGCTTAAATAGGCAGTTTTCCGCCCACTTTTCCATCCCAAAATCCCTCTGTGACAGTTTTATTACCTATGATTCATCTTATTTCCGAGAATAAGTGTCATTTTCCGATTATTTATTGGTCTTTAAGAGCGAAAGTCGCTTAAATTTACCCTTTTTAGGTCACAGGTGTTCATTTTCCCTCTTTATTTCCAGGAATGAGCCCACGCGACCTCCCTGGGTGGCGATGAGTCATGGGGTTGCATCATCAAACCCCTATTGAACACCTGCGTTTTTAGGTCGACCGTTTCCAGATTCATCCGGTTAATTCCGCGTCTTCGTATCAAAAATGGGGTGAAAACCCTTTCTGTTAAGGAGAGAGGGTAGGCGTCGTTGGTCATCGCGCATTTTTCCGGGTCAGTTATGTTGCGTCCGCGCTCGCGTCTCTATTCCGTTCACCTGACCATGTGCGATGATAAAGTGAAATTTGAAGTGTTGTGCAATTTCTGGATTATTCTCCTTTTTGTGGAAATAAACGTGAGTTTTTACTTTAAAATTTTTCTAAAATTTTTTATAGTTTATATCCGTGTTAATTAGATTTTTCCTGATTTTTCCCGATTTTTCCCGAATTTTTCTGAATTTTTCGTGATATTTTTCCGATTTCTGGACTTAGGAAAATTTTGTCATTTTTCAGATAATTCCGATTTTATTCATTTAAATTTTTGATAAAAATTCTTTTTAATCTAATTAATTATTTAAATAATTTTGAAATTTAGTAATTAATTTTTTATTTATTTTTAATTTTATTTTAAATATTTTACTTCATAAAAATTTTATAAAATTCTAATTTTTCCGAATCTGATAATATTTTAATAAATTTTTATTTTAATTTTATTCCGAATTTTATTCCATATTTATTTTTATTAAAAATCGCGTAAAGTCTTTTTTCGTGGTCATCACAGGATCAAACTCAGTCAATAACTGAATTAACTTCATAAAGTTTCCATTCTTGTGTTCATACAGTTTATCGCTTGTTCCTCGAAAAGCTAGAGAGCTCTCACCTAGCATTTTAACGATTGATATAATGCGTAAAAGAACTTCAGACCAGTGATTTATCTCAGAATCAATGAGTCTCTGAGAAACTGCATCTATTGTTTCACCTATTTTCAATCTTTGCTTCAATTCATGATTTCAAACAATCTATATGAGTTTTAGCATTTTCATGATGTGCTAAAGAGTCCCCTAAATGCTTCCAGTCTTTAAATCCCCGATTGCCAAGAGCGCTCAAGCTAGATGGTGCAGCAAAAAGTCGACATGGAAAACAGTACAAAGCGTTTTGAAATACGGAATATACCATCCATTCTCTTAAAACCTCTTCTCCATTTCTAAGCATTTTCTTGTAATGTTTTGGTGAGAATCTTCTATGCTGATCATCAAAAGGAAAATCAAAATTATACGAAGGTGCAGTTGGACCACGTTTAACCAAAAAAACTCTATCTGGTGCACGCATGATTTCGGGCCATAATCCTGGGTCAGAAGAGATACTTTGGACGGTAGCCTTTTCTAAATGTTTCTCTGAGGTCTGCACAACTTGCGAATTTTGATTTTTGGAACTGCACGGAACTGCATCACTACTCGCCAAACTCGTTTGAGATGACTTACCCAGCTCAGCTGACGCCGGTTGCGTCCAAAGGGGGATCCGTATCCGGAAAGTCAGTATCTAGGTGCTGGGCGTTGTTCAAATGTTGGTCGGTTGTGGGAGCGTTGAAACTACCTTCTTTCAAGACGTTCTGCAGCGCATCTGACTGTTTTTGAAGCTGTGTTTGCTTGTTCAATCTCCGCTTTTTAAATTCACTCCCAGAGGGTTTTCTCTTGGCATCGGACATTTTGATTTCTGGAATAAATTAATTAAAACAAAAGATAATACTGATATAAAAAAAAGCCATGATTTGATTTAAATTATAATTTCTGAAATCCCCCCCTTGTGCGCCACTGGCTTTGGCTTAAAAAAATTAAATGCATTTTATTCAACTTCAGACTCAATTACCTTTCACTTTCATTCGATACCACACAAGCCATGATTTGATTTAAACTCTAATTTTTGAAAACCCCCCTTGTGCGCCTCTGGTTTTGGCTTAAAAAAATTAAATGCATTTTATTCAACTCCAGACTCAATTACCTTTCATTTGATACCAGTACCACACAAGCCATGTTTTGATCTAAACTCTAATTTTTGTAATCTACCCCCCACCCTTTTTTTGTTTGGCTTATTCTTATGTCTGATGGATTTTATTAGTTTTTAAAAATTAAAACAAAAATTAAAACACTTACCTTCACAGAAGCCAAACGCACTGGACAATTTGCACAAGCACTTTTTTCAAGCTTTTTTGCACTAACAATTTAAACAAACTATTTTATTTCGCATCAGCCGAAGTCTAGTGACAAATAATGCATTGTTTTAGGTCTACTTCCTTTTTATATGCAGTTAAAAAGGGCTGTTAGATCTTGTTTCGCTTGGTTTCAAAATTGTTGTTTCCTGTCCAGTCGTGTTGCCACGGGCCGAAAAACTTGTCAATGCGGTGGGTGGTTGAGTGGTTTTGTCATGTTGGTTGAATTGAACTCAACTAGATTTTGCCTTAATGTTTAAATATATTATATTATTTGAATTATGTGCTTAGAAATAAAAATGATAAATTCCGCCTGCCGCCTCTTAAACTTGTCAACTATCAGTCAAATCTTGCAACGCGTTTTTGAGAAAATTCCCGTGAACCGATTTCAATGAAATTTGGTATACTTACAAGGGTCCGATGACAATGCAATATTATGAAAAATAATTTATTGATATGATATCGGAATGATAAAAAATATTCTTTAATTTTCATTTTCCATGATTTTGCGATCCTAGATCATTGCGCTCCGGGCGGTCGTCCGGATCGCCCTACCCTGGGGCAGGCCCTGCATGTACCTACTCCAGGTCCAGGTCCGTCGGCAGCAGCCCGGTGAGACTGCTTATGGGGGCCTACTTTGCTCCATGCGCTCACAAGTAACCTACTTTTATCTATCTGTTTCACTCTATCATTTAAGCGTTAATATCAGACTTACGTAGAGTTAATATGAAATGCCAAAAAGTGAGTGTTTATGCAGGCTCCTTGATCCTGGTCATATTTGTCTCACTTTACTGAATTAGGGAAGGTTGCTGCAGACAGAGACATGCATAGAATGCGAACAGCACGAATTGTTAAACAAACTAACTTTCTTCGTGTGGCGGGAATGGAAATCATGCAACATCTGATATGATTTAAAATGGTGGAGAAGACGCAGCATCTTTAAATTTTAAAATAATTTTTAATTTTCTAATCTTTTCACGAGAAACGTCGTTTCCTTTTTGGTGCAAGTGAGTAATTTGTAATTGAAATATTCATTTAGTCATCTTTACTGAGAGTAAGCATCAATAATAATTTCTTTTCCTAAATCATATGGGGCCCAAAAATATACTTGGACTTGAAGCTTGCAATATTTGCTAGGACCTAGAGGGTATAAATAGCTGACGCTGTTTGTTGACGATCTGGCCTTTGTCTCGGTCAGTGCGAGCACGTGAGGCTTGGAAGATTGTAAGTGCTGGTGGAATGAATTGAGATTCATGTTAAGACCTCTAATATTGCAGAAATCAATTTTGAAGTTGCTAATTCTGGGTTGGATAGCAACTGCAACACCATTTCTTCGTTGAGTGTTGTTAGAGGAACCCAGTAAATTGTCGGAAATGGTTGTTGTTTGATGAACTTCGCTTGATGGGACCCCAAGACCAGTCCCCGCCCGGAGATCCGAATGGGGGGCGAGTTTACCTCCGGATTATTTTGGGCCTGGAGCTTCCATCATGCTATTCTTGGGGTCCCACCCTGGTAATCGGGAACATCGGCACGACGAAACGTCAACGCAATGAAGGAGCAAACTTCACGCCGCCTAAACCGATGCAATGGCATCTCACCGGGCGATGCCGGGTGGGCCAACATCTTCCATTTGTTATAGTTAGTTAGTTTTGTTATATTGTTAGATATATTTGTTGTAGTTATATATATATTATATATATCGATGTTGATCCTTTCAAAGAAGTTTTTTGTGTTTCAGTTATACCAATTTTTCTACGTCCTTGGCAAGACCTAGCGAAGTATATTTGTCTTTAACCGTTTCACGGTTTCATTTATTACACGATGCAAATTATTTTTACCCTTGTGGTACTGTTCTGATATAATTTGGTCCGCAACGGGGTCCTAACAATATTTTGACAAATTTTAAATTTTATTTCTTTATCGTTAAATATAAATTGTTTTCTATGCAGTACGTATAGTTGCATTGTCAAATTCATTTTAAGCTCTGTATAGAATATAGAGTAAATGTGGTAGGTACTACATTTTCAGGGTCGTATTGTAAGGGAACTATAAAATATTTCGTATCCGTCACACTTTTGTGTCATAAGATATTTATTTGATCTCGAGACAATTCGGTATTTTCCTCGAAAATATCGTCCATAATTTTATTATGGAGGTCTTGTCTTCCATTTTATTTTGCCAGAAAAATGTCACTATATGATTGTGGATTTTATCTAAAACTGGACGTCAGAAATTTCAAATTTTGAATAATGGATAATCGATTTTATTTTATATAAATTCGCAAAAGTGTTTAATCTATCCGTTTCTATTTCAGTTTCGCTGTATTCATCGTCTTCGGGAATTCTTTGTAAACCACTCATACATGGTCTATTTTGGTCTTCATTTGAAGCAAAAACATTATATTTGGACTGAAATTTAGCGCACTCTTGAAAATGGTTTATTTTTTAAGGCGCCATCTGGCTACGACTTCCAGGGTCTTCAATGGAGGGAAGCATAGTCAAGGGTCGATGGTCGGTAACAAGCGTTTCTGCCAAATTGATAGGGTCGGAAATGTTTTACGGCTCAGACAATGGCGAGTTCTTCACGTTCAATTGTCGACTATTTGGTTTCTGCAATACATGTGTTCTCTAAGCGTACGCAAGACGATTAGAAATTTTTGCAAAATTTGGAATGAAACGACGGTAATAGTCTGCTAGTCCAAAAAACGATTGGATATCGTTAGATTTTTTTGGTCTGGAAAATTTTGGATACAGTAAACATTTGATGGATTGGGCTTGACGCAATCTTGGATAATAAAGTGTACAAGATTTGCGATTTCGTTCTTCAGGAATTCGCATTTATCAGGTTGAATCTTAAGTTTTCACTTTCGGAGACGTTTAATACATCGGTCAATTGAGAAATATGGTCGTGTATCGTCGGCGAATAGATAATTATGTTGTCTATGTAGACTAGACAACGTTTATTTTGAATGCTAAGGAAAATATTGTCAATGACGCGCTGGATTGTGGACGGGGCATTTGTAAGGTCAAATGGCATTCGGACAAATTCGTAGTGGCCGTTTTATAGCGAAAAGGCCGTTTTTGGAATAAAATGGGGCTCAATTTCTATCTGGTGAAATCCAGATGCAAGATCTAATGTTATGAAATACTGGCATCTTATTCCTAATTGATCCAGGAGGTCAGAAATGTTGAGTAATGGATACTTATATCGCCTAGCGAGAGCTTGTTCAGCTTACGGTAATCGATTACAACGCGCCATTTCAGTTTGTCAGAAGCATCCAGCTTTTTGGGAACCGCTCATACAGATGAAAACCAAGGTGATATTAGAAGGGCGAATAATTCGTTCGCCTAACATTTTGTTAATTTGAGTTTTAAGAGAGTTAAAGATTTTTATGGATTTGAGGATACCTGTAAGATTTGGTAAAAACAGGACGTGCGCCGTTAGTTTCAATGGGGTATTTTATTTCATTTTAAATGAAAGGGCATCTCCTCAAGATGAAATATATCTTCAAAATCTAAAAATAAATTTGTGACTAACTCTTTTTCTTCTTCGTTACAGTGTTCAGTTCAGTTCAGTTCTTAACTGACCATGTATCAATGCCGTTCTATCCTGTGGACATTTTTGTATTTTACTACCGGTAGTAAGGTTTTAAAATGGCTTCGCAGGTATGGTAGCGTTAATAATAGACGTATGAAACTCATCATTTTCATCAATTTTTACCAACGCGGTCTTACTTTTTCAATTTCTTGTGCGGTAAGTATAGCATCTGTACTTATAAGATTGCACTTTAGTTTAAAGACTCTCTCAGTGCGAGCTTCTATTGAAATTTTATTATCTAGAATATTTTTATTTTTTAGTGCTACTGGGTTATCAACTTTACAAAGAGGGATGGTTTTAAAATTGATGATCAATTGTTTAGATTTCAGGTCAATTACACTTTCGTAATATTCTAGGAAATTTAAGCCCAATATGCCATCAAAGTCACTATCTAAGTTATAAATATAGATCTTATGAGGGGTTTCCTAGAGTAACAGGGACCAGGGTTGACTGTTTATAGACAATTTTTGGTCGGTAATGCCTTGAATATTTACGTTTTCGGGAAATCTTTGTTGAAAATTTTTTCACTGTTTTTCTTTGAAAATGGAAATACCTGCTCCGGTATCGATTAGAAGATTAAATTTTTGTGTGGCGTCCTTAACATAGTAAAGATTTTTGTAATTAACGGTGGGAAACTGGCTTAAAGGAATGATTGTTCTGGGAAGTTCCGATTTGAGCTCATGTCGTCCAGATTCATTGTCTAAATTTGACTCTGGATTTGGTCTATGGGGTCGGTTTCTTGATATGTTACTCCTGGAGGGTGCTGTTGTACGGGGAGTGATAGAAAATCCAAGTATCTTTCGTGATTTAAAGCTTCAGTTGGATAATTGTTGACCTGGTCATAATCAGGGTAAGGGGACTGACAGTTTGATAAATCGTGATAATTATTAAAATCGCCGTAATTAGGGTAATGATCGGATTAATCTTATAAATATTCATTCACATTAACGTGATAGTTCTTTGCGAGTTATTCCTGAAATTGGAGTTCCTGTTCGCAAATGGAGGACGGTTTTGGTTTGAATGGTTATACTGTTGAGGCCTTGATTGATTTTGAAATTGATCACTATTCTGGTTAGGAAAGTTAGATGTTGGTTGGCCTTTGGAATCAAGAATTTTGAGAGGGGCGTAATGTTGTTGTTGCTGGGTACGGCACTGACTAGCGGTATGGCCAATGCGGTAACAATTGTAACATTTTAAAGGTTGAGGTGGTAACCGTCTTGTCATTAAATTGAATGACTTTTGAAGGACTGGGGTTATCTGCTTTATGTGTCTGTTACGCCCCTGGCTTTATTTATATTTAATTAACTCTATTCAATGTACGAAATAAGAATTAATTCTAAAATTGCATTAAAAGTCCAAATATTTATGCCATTTTATAAAGATCACCAAAATATTATAACAATATATCTGGATAAAATATCCTAAAATAAGAAAGTCATAGGAAATAGAAAAGAGATAGATTGTAAGGTATTTTTGACCCACGCACATATTTTTAAATACGCCCAAATCAATTTTATTGGATCAAAACAATTATGGGAAGGAACCACAGATTCCCAGAATAGCTATGATACAAACTGAAAATAATATTCTAAAATATCAACGATTTTTAATTACCTAAACAAGCAATTAAATTTAATGGTTATTACTTCCTTAATAGCCTGCAGGTGTTCTGATCACCGAAATAAACGATTAACTTAATGGTTTTTTACACCTTAATGGGATACCTCCTAGGTAATAAAAATTAACTGCTTCCTTAATTGTTTCTCCCGTTTGACTTGACCCAAATGAACCAACGAATCAGGCGAGACCTAAACTTTTTGGACATACCTCTAATTTTAGTTCCTTGCCCATTTGGAAAAGGGGGGCAATATAACAAAACCACGAAACACAGCAAAGAGAAGGATTATTCAAGATTCAAGATTCGAGATTCCGTACCTACTCCAGTTTCTATTAAGATCAGTCCAGAATAAAATAACAAGATATTCTATTTAGCCATCATGGGTTAGTCAGTAACTAAGAATAAAGTTTAAAGATATTTTGTTCAAATAAATATCTAAAAGTTCACTATTAATATCTCAGTAACAATGTATATTATAAGAAACCGGGAGGGCTTACTTATCGACCCTTGGTTGTTTACAACAGTGAATTAGTGCAACGACCTATTCTTAAGTGTGTGTTCGGGAACGAAATACTAAGTACCAGCTGTAAGATGTTTGTATGTAAGTTAAGATACCTTATAAACATTGACTATTTTATCCAGTGCTAAAAGAACAATGAAAGAATGTACGCAGTACAAAGTTGTAGACATTTATAATAATTTGCATCATGTTAATGAACTATGATTTTTGCATGTGAAACTATGAACAGTTATTTTTGAAGATTATGGAAGACATTTTTAATTATGTTAATTTATCTAAACTTACTTTCTTATTATTAAATAGTTTTAAGATTAATTATGACTTTTAATTAATCAGACTACCTTAAATATCCATAAGCAAACTTAAACCCTAAAAGAACCCACGTCAATTACCGCAGGTTTAAAATAGACTCCCTTTCGAATGCCAACCAACATCTTGTGCGATTTTAATTATCATTTAGGTAATTAATATCTTAAAATCTGTGGTCCAGTACATGTCTCAAGATATGATAGTTGGAGCTCGTTCCTAATACGCAAATCTGCATCTAAAAGACCGCTTGGGTTTCCGGCATGAATGAGTTGTCCTAATTTGGGTTCTTCTACCACCAAGGTATTTAGTGCCATAGTATCAATTAAGGACGCTTGAGCCGTTTTTTGCTCAGTGGTGAGAATAGTCGATTTTTGAATGTTCGCATGTATTTTTGATTTTAAAACTTGAAGACGATTCTAGAAAGTAAGAGGTGACCCATTTTGTAATTGTTGAAGTCTTTGAAGGTCTTGTATAAGGGATGAAAGATCCCTAGAAACTCTGAAAGATCCGGGATTTCTAGAGGTTACGAGCTCTGCAGCTCTTCCCCTAAGTTAATTTTTTATATGAATCACTAATAAAATTTATCGTATGCATGGTCACACGCTTTTAAAAATGTTCCCAAGAAGATCTGATCCCCTTCAAATTCAGGAGCAATAGAAAATATTTCCGATAGTTTATATATATGATTCATTCTTTACTGTATTGCCGCTATCGGGTTAAGAGATTTTTATTATTTTAATTGTTATAAATAAAAATAACACACAAAATAAGAATTTATCACTGGGTAAAAGCAAAATACGGGATATATAAAAATGAAGTCAAACGTTTAGAAAATGTTAAAATAATAACAGTAAACGAAATTATTCATTAACTTACAACAGAAGCATCGGAGTGGTCGTGTTCTTGATAGTTAACTACCAGATGCTTCACTCGATGTTCCTTCCCTAGTAATGCCAAGTGAAAGCGGTCTCGATGGTTATATGTCCCTTTTCCGTTAAGGGAATGGAATCCGCCGCTACCAGTTAGACAAATTTTTTGTTGTGACTATTCTGAGGAATCCTACCCACTGCGCCAATTTGTTAGATCACATCTACTTTAATTAATATTTATTGAAAATTTAATTATTTTACTTTTTAAATTCGTTATAATTACAACATGACTTTTTTAACAACTCTACTTAGCAGGTATTCTAAAAAGTTCTATCGTAACACCTGGCTGGTGCTTGTCATTATTTACACCTGATATACCCAGTATATAACATATTACGTAACAGTTCCGCAAATCACATTACCCGTGATAGGCCAAAACCGTCAATATTTCCAATAGTTTTTATGATAAGTCGGCTGTTAATTCCATCGGGTCGCATTGACAACGTAAATCTCAAGAAATTTTAAACGTCAACTTTTTAACTTGTATATTTGTGGATAGTATGAGTGACTACGATATTCAGATTGAGGCATATCTGGACCTTGAATCAACAATTTTTATCCAACCTCTAAATATTAAGAAATATATATAATGTATTTTATATTATCTTAGAAGCGCGCCGATACTTTCATATACAAATGGGTCAATTCTCATTCATTTTCTTAATTATAATAATAACAAATAATAAACTAATTTTTTTTATTTTAGTAAAAAAAGTACATATATACAAAATAGAAGGAGAATCAGCAGGAAAATTAAAATAATTCAAGTTAAATTTGGTACATTATTCGCCTTATACTTAATTTGGTTTTAGTAGAATTTGTTATATAATATAATTATTACAAAACATAGATATTTATACTTGTCGTAAATAATAATTTTATGGATCAAGTAAAATGGCATAAAATTATCGTTTAAATTTTTTTAAAAGTATTCCTGTTATCTCTAGTGTTATGTACATTATATTTAAAAAAATAAATATAAAATGGAATAAATTTACCTAGTGGAAAAGATCAAACAAGACATTTTTAGGCCGACAGATGCCAACTGACTGGTAAATCGACCAATGTTCATTTTACACGTACCTCGCATTTGATATTTTGTCGTGCCACTTCTCGATATTTTCGTCCAGTAGATAATTTTAGGAGCGAGTTTTCGCCTCGACATATTTTTGTATAGTTTTATTATTGATAATATAGCAAGCAATTTTTAGTCCAGCCAATAAAATATCTATTAAATAAGAAAATATATGCTAGTTCCGCAATTACCAGATATACATATACATAGGTCTTACTTCGGACAACCAGATTTAAGGCAAAAAACGCAATTTTTAAAATAAAATCTCTTAATATTTATTATAAAATTCAATTCTTCAAAATATATTATAAATTATATTCCCATTGTTTTCACGAATTCTATATTGGAATTGTTACTAAAACTTGAGGTAGGAGGTACAAATCTCACAATTTTCACGGATTAAACGAAGTGAAATAACTTTTTTGGTTCTTACCAGACACTTAAAAATATACATTTAATCGGTGTACTTTCTGCCTCTATCTTGACAAGAATCCGCCCTCGGGTACTTTTAGTTCCTATATAGATTTCTAATACTTAGTTCTCTGATAACTGTAAATTTAATAATAGGTAGTATATTATTGAACAAATAGACTTCTTAATTTAAGACTTAGGTTTAAGAGGATTCGACCATGCTAAGAACCTGCTTACTCATTTTATCGGCTCACTACCAAAATGTTGGTGCACGAGAAGACAACGTTATTGCCAAAAAATAGTAGGAATTATGTTTTTTAATAAAAATAACTATCGCACACTGGTCAGTTCCTATAAAGTCTACATCAAACATGCCCAGGGCTTGTAGGTCGTAATGTTTTCAGGTTTATTTGTTTCTAAAATGAAGTAATCGTTATGTTATTTCTTACAGCTTCTGCATTGAAGAGAAATTTCTCTCTTTACTATATAAATTTAAATGGATCAATATACAATCGGTCAACGTGCGACGATGATTCATTTTCTCTGTCATGATACTATAATACCTTGAAGAAGATTTTAAAATTATTATGGGAATCCGCTTAAATCAAAGCCAGAGTAAACTACTTAGATAAAATATTAAATTAAATTCAGAATATTAGATAGAGCTTAAGTTATTTAACAAAGTTTAAAGTTAATAAACAGTTATCCGTACTAGAAATGTGATACAGAAAAGCTCATTAGTGACCTAATATCTTACCAACAGAGATTAGATAATATTTTTATTACCATTACCATATTTATACAAATAGTAGCTATATCTATCTTATCTGCATCAAGAGCTTATGTTTGAACTTATTTTACTTCTAGAATAGCAGTTAAGTCTTATAATATTTACGTATGCCACAATTGCATTTTACGTATATGGCTAAGGACATTCGGCGATTAAGTATTTTCAATGTTAATTAAATATTCTTGCTACTTGATTTCTTCCAATGAAAATTTCACATCGGCAATTAGTTTTTTGTTTGGTTACCATGGAAACCCAAAATATTTCCGGAAATATTCATCCTCCATGCTCTGAAATATTGATGTCAAAATTATGACATATGGAATAGACTTGACATTTTGCTTTAAAAATGAAAATAGTTTAAAATAAAACTATTTTACAGTTATATCCTAAGTTATGTTTACTAAAATAGGGGGAACGTTTTTTAAATTAATTTGTAAGTGTTGTATTTGCCAGCTCTAAATACATAATTAGATAGCTTTGGGCAACTTACCGTTCCCGTGCATGTCTCAGAATAATCTTATTGTCAAATAAAAAATGATTACTCTTAAAGTTTTGGGCGTGAATCTTTCATTTTATAAAAGTTTTGGAAATATTTACTAGCTAGTTAATATTTGAAAGTTTTTTAAATTGATTTGCCGTACTTTCAGTAATTATTTATTGACTAAAATAAGAATAGATTACCATCGATTGATCTAGAATTTCTGCTATTATAAGCCTAAATACTACAACAACCTCCCAATATATATAAGATAATTAAATGAAATACCATTTAAGAGGTTATTATTGCATAATGCTTTTTACAGTACTACGGAGTTTATAGATTTAGATATAACTTAAACAAAAATGCCGGTGCTTAAAATGCTGAACTGTACAATCTAATACTCACTGTTCCCGTGAATATAAATAAGTTTTTAAGAATATATTTTAAAATGTAATATGCTGTACTAATTCCATGTTAATGTGAGTTTATTGTAGGTTTAAAATAATTTTTATTTGAATTCTTAATAAAAATGCGAACAAGTACGAAACGAAAATAACAAACGCTTATAATCCATAACTATGAATATATATTTAGGGCTGGTACCTTCGGTACTTAAAGTCATTGGGAACATCAAGGTTGATCAAAGTTAATCATGATGATGTACCATAAGTACCAGCACTAAAATTACAAAAATATAATATTTGATCTCTGTTGGTAATCATCAAGAGCAATGTAGTTTTGGCAGATATCTCATGCTAAAAATTGGATAATTAACCCAGTCGGTTGCTTAGTCTTCGTTTCGGCTTTAACACTTTCTTTTCTAGTTTCATTTCGTAGAATTCCTTGTCGACATTGTTGAATCTTGAAAGCCGTTTCATCTTTTTCATTTCCTTTTCGGCCATGATGGGTTCTTCTGTGCCCGGTGGATTTATTCTCATCTAAATATAGTATCATTAGTACAATATTTTAATTTATATGCAGCAAGGATGCTAGAATTTGTTTGCAGACCTTAAACTTGAAGAAATGGAAACGTAATGTTTTCAATTGTTTTAAGATCAAACAAAAATGTAAAAGGTTTTTAAATTACTAGTTTGTTCAGTAAAATATAGGTAACTATCGAATTCTTATCCTGATATCTTTGGGATTCCAAATTCAATGTTCCAAGAAAATTCATTTAGTTATATTTAGCTTTCGGGGTCAGATGACAAGTACAATCGAAATTCAAATCTAATGTATTGAAAAATAATTTCCTAACCACTCGAAGATCCTTATACTATAAGGGCGTATTTTTGTCTAACACTGTAGTACTTAAGATACTAATTCAGATTAATGGTACTACCAAGAAAGGGAAGCACTCTCCATTGATAGGAGGTCACCATCTATAGACCGGTTTCGAACTCTTTTGTTCTTGTCAGTTTAGGGTAGGTGTCAATACCTATCATCAGAGAAGACTACTATTTCACGCACTATCAACCTTAGTCGAGAAAATACAACACGTAGTACTATACAACCTGAGCAGACACCCGTCAGGGCCTTTGGAATTAATCGAAATAACAAGTCAAGTTGCTTCTCAGGTGGTATTAATATTAAATACTAATGTACTGAACCACAGATTTTAATATCTTAATTACCTAGATGATAATTAAAATCGCACAAGATGTTGGTTAGCATTCGAAAGGGAGTATATTTTTAATCTGAGGTTATTGACGCGGGTTCTTTTAGACTTTAAGTTTGCTAACACATAACTTTGTACTTCGTACATATTTCATTGTTCCTAGTACGGATTAAAAACTAAAGTTTATAAGTGTTTTAACTTACATACAAACATCTTACAGATGGTAGTATTTCTTCCCCAACATTCTTAAGGACAGATCATTATACTAATTCACTGGCGAAAATATACAAGTGGTGATAATAATAATAATAATAATAATAAACCTTTCAGGATTCTTATAATATAAAATATTGTCACTGTGTTATTTATAGAGATCTTTGAGATATGTGAACAAAATATCTTTAAATTTTACTCTTAGTTACTGACTAACCCATGACTGCTGAATAGAATATTTAATTCTTTTAGTCTAACTAAACTACTAAATATTATTATTAACAGCTCTTAATGGAATCTCGAATATGTAATCCCTTCTCATGGCTAGGTTCCGCGGTTTTACCATCTTGCCCCCTATCCCAAATGGGTAAGGCACCCAATTAGAGGCATGTCCAAGAATCTTTATTAAGACCTCTTGATTGGCTGATTATATTGAGTACAAATTCAGTGTGGCGGATTTACAGAAAAACAATTAACATTTTATTATAAGCTGTTCAGATCATTAAAGTAGTAAAACTAATTAAATTAGTCGATTATTTAGGTAATTAAGACTTTAATATAAACTTTTTAGATAATTAAAGATGTAAAACGCATTAAAATAATAATTTGTCTAAACAATTAAAATATTTAATATGAACAGAGATTGTTAATATGTATTTTAAACATTTATTAAAAAATAAATATTAATTTGATTCTTTAAGCTTTATAAGAACATTTAATATTAATTCGTATTTCTTTTCGTACATTGCATTTGGTTAATTAAATATAAATAAATCCAGGTGCGTAACCATTTCCTAACCACTCGAAGGACCTTGTACTATAAGGGTGTGTTTTTGCCTACAGTGTTAGTGTTAGCCCTTAATAGTACATATATATATTATTCCGCTACGTTCGTACGGTAAGTTTCGAAATCGTATGTAATAGGCTTACCACTCGAGTTGTGTACTACACTTTTTCTACGACTTCATTTGATTTTTCCGATAAATTATTCTTTGTTAAGTATCGATTTGGACGTCAAATCTCAAATAATGACAATGTCACTGTCAAAGATTTAAAAGGCAACATAGATAAAATATGTCAAAATTTGAGTGATTCAAAGCTAACTTGATTGTTATACTAGGCATCATAACGCACAGTTGTGAGTTTTTATTTTTACGTATAGTTATATGTAAGAATGGATTTATAAACTTATAGAGTGAACTGTATGTAAAGCAATGTTTTCTAATATATGAGTAGAAAAAATATTAATTGGAATTGAATGGTGCTACCAAGAAAGGGAAGCTTTCTCTATTGACAAGATGATGTCACCAGCTGCAGACCGGTTTCGAACTCTTCTGTTCTCTATCATGGAGAAGGCTTCCCTTTCTTGGCAGTACTATTCAATCTGAATTAGTATTTTAAGTGCTACAGTGTTAAAGCAAAAATGAGCCGTTATATTCTTCGGGTGGTTAGGTAATAATTTTTCCACACATTAGTATTTAATATTAATACCACCTGAAAAGCAAACAGACTTGTCTTTTGATTGATTCTAAAGGCCCTGACAGGTATCTGCTCATATTGTATGGAATTATACAGATATGGCACTACGTATTGTTTTTTCTCATCTAAGGTTGATAAATAGTTTGAAGTAGTAGAGTCTTTTCATATGATAGGTATAGACACCTAGCCTATACTGACGAGAATAAATGAGTTCGAAACCGCTCTGCAGGTGGTAACATCCTATCAATGGAGAGGGCTTCGCCTCTTGGTAGTATCATTAATCTGAATTGGTATTTAAAGTGCTACAGTGTTAGACAAAAATAAATAAGGGTGAATTTCTTCGGGTGGAAATATTTTTTTCACACATTAATTAGTATTTGAACCACCTGAAAAGGAAATAGACTTTTTTTTGCTTGACAATAGAAAGTCGTTTTAAAGCTATATTAGAGATTAGAAAACACCGGACATATCACCGGTTAGCTCGATTATTTTAGAACGCACCGGATATATCACCGGTTAGCTTAATTAAGTAATTATTTTGATATATGACGCATTTTAGGAAAATATTTTTAAATATACATAGTATCAAAAAAAAGGGGAAAATAAATTAAAATATTTTTAAAGCTGGTGATGTTCACGTTATCCTTTAGTTACCCATTGCCCCGTTTCATCCCAAAAAATTATAAGTAAGAAAAGTTTTATTCGAAGTAAATTGTAGTTACTACAATTTCCTCTTAAGAAATCATTAACACTGCGATTCTATAAGGAAAATTGCAACACTATATATTATATATATCTATGAAGAAATGTAGCAATTAGCTGACGTGCCTGTAACGTTGAAACTCACAGATCACTGTAAGCTTATAGCTCTCAAATATTAGACTGTATTCTGTATTCCTTATTCCATTATGTGTCTTCTTGATGAGCGGTTTATTTGCAATCGGGCCTAAATTAAAATTAAATTTCAAATGCCCAGGTTCTATTTGCCAGATAGGACACATTATACCCGTCAGGTTAAATTTAATATCCTATCTGGCTGGTAACTTTCTAACAACACTATTCTACAGCGTCATCGTAACTATTTATCTTATAGGTTTGTAAAGAAAATAACATTGTCAATTTATTTATAGGGTTAGTTTTGATCAAATTTTTAGTTTTAAACTAGTAATAGTTACCAGTAGGTTAAAATTGCGGAATTCAGATAGAGAAGAAGACAATATCGATTAACTACCTCAGACAAAATATATATCGTCAAAATGTATAAGGCGATTCTAAATCATTGCTAGTAATTCACGACCTGGGCAAATTTGTCAAATTACTGTATCCTTTAACTTTTGTTGGTTATAATATGTTTATATTATGTTCTGAATAATAATATGAAGCTTTGTTGTCAAATATATGATCTAGTCCTGAATTATTGATTAATTGATTACTGATTAAAATTCGTCTCTACTAACATTATCACATACTAATTCGATCAAGTGAAATTCGATCATATTTATACCAGGGTCCAGTCCTAAGATATCACTTTATTTACCCCATAGTCCATTTCTGGCTACTAGTCGCGCACAAATTTTAAAGAAGGAATTCCCCCTGCCTCTGTGTTCTGTATATTCCACTCCGTTCAATGCTCATAGGTTGAAAGAATTTTCAGGATTGCTCACAAATAGAGGACTCGAAGGGTATGGGAAGTGATATCTTCGGACTGGACCCTCGTATAAATACGGTCGAACTTTACTTGAGGTAAGTTCGTTTGATCGACTAATTATACTTTGTGTGCAGTCCGAAGATATCACTTCATTTACCACGTAGATTTTTAAAGATTAGAATATATTGTGAGCAATGATAAAAGTGATTATTGGACAAATATTTATATGTAAATTAAACAAACTATTGACGACCAAACAAATCAAGAAACATTTATTTTAACAAATATGGCTGTTGACAACTTGCAATAAAATAATAATTTTAGGTTATGTCTATATCTAATAATGCTTGAGCAAATAAGTTTTCTGACGCCAAAGGTCTATTGTAAAATCTCGTAAATGATGAAGCTTGTGATTGAGATACCTTTCCTAAAGGGCGCAGAAGTTGAGGCATGTCGAATAGAGTGCGGCTTAAAAATGGTCGCATCAGTTCCCGCCTTTGCGAGCATCTGGGTTGCCTACCTGCTTATAGTGTGTAGAGTGTCCTTTGATTTTGTGTTTTTTTTACAACACAGAAATAAAAAATCTTGCCCTGTATTTCTTAGAGAATGGTATTTTACCAAGGTAGTGGCTACACACAGGGAAGGTTTGTTCTTGAATCTGGGTAGGTGTAGGGTAGGTTGAGTTCTCGAACAAACCAAAACCAAAATGGTTTCATTAGAAGTTTGATTTATATTTGATAAACGAATAAGAGAGATTGTGGGTGTCTTTCGCCAGTTGTTAAGTCTAGAAGCGTAACTAACTTTTGAGATAATATCTGGAGACAAGGGATCGAAGACAAATTGTTAATATATTACAATAAAGGTGATAGATTCCAGGTAGTATTATATCTTGGACGAGGAGCTCGAAAACGGTACAGTCCTTTTTTGAATCGCTTAATAATTGGATAGGCCCCTACCTTTGTAGGGAAAATTAGGGAGAGAGCTGATATATGTGAATTAAAAGTTCCATATCGTAGGCCCATATTAGTCGTCAATGATTGAAGGAAACTAATTATGTTATTTATTGTAAGGGTAAACGTTGGAGCATGTTTGTCAAGACAAAACTGCCATCATAATATGTAAGTGCTATCATACTGACGTAAAGTTAAGGGTGAGATGGAAGATAAAATCGTAGCTATTACCGATTCTGGGACATTTGTAAGCAAAAACGTTTTCCTCATAATTTCGCCTCTACTAGGGTAAGGTTCCTTGCTAACGGATGTGACCTAAAAAATAAAGAAGGAAGGAAATAGAGTGAAGGCTCCAGGTAAACCTCTTTATCAAAAATTAACTATTGAAACAGAGGGTATCAAGGTTGAGAAGGCCAACACTGAACAACAGAAATCCCCTCAGCCCTATCCTGAATTATTTTTCGCGCATTCGAAACATCAGAGCGGAAATAGGGGCTTCCCCTACGACCTTTACGCATTGTCAAAATACTCAGAGCTCCAAAAAATTGTAAATGCATCGACATTTGCAGCGTTAGGACCCTTAAACCATGAAATATATTTTTCGCATTTGTTGTTGATTTGAAATCGATTTCCGGTTTTGCCGAAAGCTTTCTCTAGTAATTCGAAAGCTGGTTCTGATAATGACCACTCACTCACTAGTTCTTTTGAGCTGATATGAGACGCAAATAGCCAAATATTTCTTTCTTTATACCACTGTCATATCATTCTAGAGAGTGATGATAATTCTGGGAATTGAATGCTGTCCACTCTATGCATATGCAGTGGTGTTGCATTATCGTAACAACATATTACAGTCTCTTAATTCTCGTACATAGCACAGAATTTCATAAGAAATAGCATGTAATTCCTAATAATTAATGTGACGTAATCTTCGTGATTCAGACCAGAAGCCATGCGCACGTTCAGGGCCGCAGCAAGCCCCCTACCCATCAGGGACGTATCCGAAAAAAAGCTCTGGAAACTATCGCTTCTAATACCATTTGTTTACCACCATAATATGCCTGATTTCCAAAAGTTCGGAATTAACATTTTGGAGCTGTAGTTCATATTATTTCTTTGGAGTGCTAGAAATTTTGCTTTTCTGAGAAGCATGCAGTAAAAGAAACCGTACTTTACAGCTGGACATGCTTCAACTGAGACTCCTATAAATTTCGCAAAATTTCATATTTTTACGATCTGATCGACTAATCGATAATAGTACCTTAATTTTCTTGGAGAAGAGTTATTTTTAAATCTTGCTGTCTAACCAGAAACCTAGAAACTTCGTGCAGGTTTTTAGTATCATGTTGCTTTTGTCCTTATTTATAATATACCTTAAAGGTTTTAAAAGTTTAATTGTGGTATTCATATTCTCTGCGCATGTCTCGTATGTGTTGCTAAAGATCAGAAAATCAACATTGATCATTGATGATCGATATTCCCAAGGCCCGTAAATGCGACACCACAAGCTTCATAAGTTTAGTAAAGCAGATAGTGGCTGAACTTAGTCCAAAAGGTAAAGAAGTAAATTGGTACAAAGTATCATCAACTGGAATTTAAGAACTTTTTGATTGGTCCTTACTAACGTGTATCAGAAAATATGCGCCCTTTAGGTCTAATGTGGACATGAATATTTTTGTATATTAATCGAACCGCTGTTTTTAGATCGTCCATTTGGAATGGTGGACAGTTCACATAACTGTTTAATTGCTTTAAGTTAAGGATGAATCGAAAATAGGTAAGAGAAATTCGAAAGGATCGTGGTTGGAATTGATTACGGCCCCCAATTTTAGAAGCTCTGCTATATCCGACATTACTAAGGACCTTTCCCGTGGAAAATAATATTATTACAGGTATGGTTCTATCTAGGGAGCGTATTTTCTAACGGAATAGTATAACTAAGTATTTTTTTAATGTGTGGCATTTTTTTACCAAGAATCAAAATAAAACTGCAAACGACCTGCAAAAGGAAATGAATAACCTCTAACGTTTCCTCATCGATAAGCCACAACCACTGCTAGATTGGTAGCTGGAGTGGGTTGAGTCCCTCTTAAGGATAGATTGTAAAAGGGTCTTAACCTCCGGGTTTGATTAAAAAAGTACCGTTACTAGGGACCGGATGTTTTTCTAAACTGGAAGTCCTTTCCCCATTCACAATGCCATTCAATGTGATGTATGACTACCTGGAAGCCACTGCTTCATGAAGGGTAACCATTAGGCTCTTTGACTTAATGGGATCCTCACCTATAATATTTAGTTTGTCTTCTGACAGTTCTAATTCCTCACTTCAGTAATAAATAGAATGTCATCCCTGTATTCGATTTTGACTGGCGCTGGGTTCGGTTTTACGTTCAATTCAAAGTCCGTTCCGCGTGGGGACCTTGTGATTATGTGAGCTCTCCGAATGCATATTCTCAACGTTTCTCGACGATGCCGTCTGATGCCGGCCTTAGCTGCTCCGGCTACGATTATTTCTGCTGCATTTCGGACGCTCGGTGACTGGCCTCGCTCGAGAATGAAAAATATAGCGATGATGGCTGTCAGAATAATGCGAGACCTCCCTACTCTGAGAGCAGCCCTCGGCATTGTAGCTATTGCGAGATTATTTCTACTAATATTAGTAAGGTCACTTTTCAGGATTGCCCGTATCGTGTGTCGAAGTGACTCATTTGAACTGCTGTCGCTACTTCTACTAGATGAACTATAACGTATTTTATGTTTACCCAGGCTTTCTTTACCTGTTAAAAATACAAATTATCGTAACAAGAGAAGGGAGTGGCCAAAGATCTGATTACTTACCCATAAATTGTAAAATATATTTATAAAAATCACCTTTGAAACTTGAGTGGTCCCACGACGCAGATCCAAAAACAAATGAGCATTGAACAAAGTGGAATATTATACAGAACTCAGAGGGGGAATTCCTTCTTTAAAATTGGCGCGCGACTAGTAGCCAGAGATGGACTACCTGGTAAATAAAGTGATATCTTCGGACTAGACATAAATTAGCCAGATACTATTTTAAGATAATAATCATTTTGTTCCTACAATTTTGTAGGTATCAATATAAATTTATTGAAAAAATGAAGATATTAACCTATTGATGATTTTTAATTTAAATTCGTTTTTACACCACTTTTAAACCCACGAACCTTAGAAATATCTCGTGAGACATCCTACTAATATTACCACCTGCTAAATTAACAGGTTCCGATTTTATTTAATGTATACCCTGTGGATGTAACGGATTTTATCTTCTGCTCTCGCTAAAAGCCGATAGTTATTGTGTTGGGATATTTCATGTTAAGTTAGAGGCATGTATGTAATGATTGGAATATATTTTCTCAGCTTTAATACGATACTTTGAAATGTATAATATACTGTAGCTATTAATTATCAAAAATTTATATGAGGGACATATTTTAACTAATAAGAAATGATACACTACGGAAATTAATTATCGAATATTCAAAAATGCACATCCATATTAATAAGCTATTATTTCGTTAATAACAAACCGATTCTAACAATTTTTATTTTAACTAATAGAATGCATATTCTAGAGTTTAGGGCAGATTAGTTTACGTCCTGATATGGGGTAAAATCTAGATACATTCAAGTTTCCCAAAATTTAAATTTGACATATCTTACATAAAAATTAAATTTAATTAATTTTTTATACTAAACTAATAGAGATAAGCAAACACGTTATACAATACATCTTGGCATAAAGCAGTAAGTATCAGCAAGCTATTTTGGCTGCTTTAATCTAAACTAAAATAACAAGGGAACAAAATAGTAAATATTATTTTTTGTTTTTGTTTTAGGTATGAATAGAGACATAATATTCTGGAATCGAAAAGTAATCGATAGGACCTTTGATGATGATGTATCACAATGCCCTACTTCTTGTTCAATTTTTGTATCAAGATGGAAATATGTCTTAGCGTAACGAAGGTAGCTTCGCAGAAACTTGGTGTACTCTTCCGGACCAAAAAGTATACCTCAACAACTTTTGACAACATACAAGGCCCAGATTCGACAACCTCCGACTACTCTCATGTCTGGAGCTCTGCACCCAAACATACATTCGTCTGTTCGGAGACCACGAGTTGACAAGGAGCCTCGACAGCCTGGAACATCGAAGACAGGTTGGTGATTTGACTGCTCTCTTTTACAGATATTTTCATTGAAAACGCTTGGCTGACCTTGCCCTCATAATTCCGCCCATAGCGGTGAATAGCAGAAATACACGACGATCCACTGCCGCCCATCTATATGTGGTTAAGTTAGTACTCCTTGAACTTCATTATTTAAGAACCCTTTCATCTGGAGGACGTCATTCTTATGGAACGAACTTCCCGAGGTCGTTTTCCTCAAAGAATATAACCTCCAACGATTCAAAATCAACGTGAATCGCTTTATTCGCACACGTGCCACTCACAGAACAAAGGATTTTTCGTTTAGTGTTGGTGTTTGATCATATAAAAAAAGGAAGCGAAATAATTTTGTTGGCTAAAATATTAAAAATAATAATAATTTTTAAAATAAGAGTGGAAGTTTTCCACAAGAATTAAAAATCAGCAGAATTAAGCCTATATGTAAAAGTGGGGAAAAAGACTGTATGAATAATAATTACAGGCCAATATCTGTGATTAGTGTATTATCAAAAATTGTCGAAATATATTATTAATAAAAGGAATGTTAAATTTTATAAACAACTATATTCCAGTATGGATAACGCTGTATCACGTGTTTGCTTATTTCTTTGTTACCTAGAGCATCATTGCAACACTTTTGTGCCAGTATCTAATTCAGGTATATATTTAATTGGTTTAGTTTAAAGAATGAATTAAATTCAATTTTTGTGTAATATATGTGTCAATTTAAATTTTAGAAAATTTAATATGCATTTAGATTTTATGTACTACCCTGTACAATTAGACATATCAGGACGTAAACCACTCTGCGCTAAACTTTAGAATCTGTATTCTATCAGCTAAATTATTAAAATCGGTTCATTATTAATGAAATAACAGCTTATTAATTTGGACGTGTATTTTTGAATATTCGATAATTAATGGGCGTAGTGTATAAGTACATCAATTTTCATAATGAGTACGAGTGCTATTATAAGAGTACCTACCATAAATTCCGAGGCCATTTCGTAGTTTATCTTCTTAGAAAACCATCTGATAAAATAATTTTAACACGCCGGTGTCAAATGAAAAGTATTACAAATTTTGGGATGAAGTTGCTCAAAGTTGAGCAAACATGCATTCCTACAGATTGCTATGAAAGACTAGAAATTGAAATATAATTTTACTAGCAGAAGATGCACAGTACTAAAGGAAAGATCTATGAAGTTTTTTTTATTATAGTTAGTTATAAATTTTGGGGTATTTATAAGGAACCTTTGATAGAAGGTGAGGAAGTAACTAAATGAGCGGGTTTTACTATGTTATTATAATAATATAAGATACTATAATTACTATAATATTATACTTTTCTTATGTTTTTATTTTATAAGTATTATTATATAGGTATTATATTAGTATGGAGGGTGTATATGTAAAAGTTCCTATTATATTTACATTAAATTAAATATACCAACATTATAATAATTACTACAGCATATTAACTTATAGTTTTAAAGTTAGTAACACCTACAACTATATATATTTCTTAAAATCCCTAATACCATATTACTACCAGTCTATAGGTACCCATCTGAACTCGGTAACCAGCAATTCAGCTTTTACTTAGAAATGCAACATTTAAACTGTTTTAAGTTTAAGACTTAATTTGAATCACGTTCCTTGATAAATACCTCTACTTGGAACCATAAGGGTAATATTACTACTCATGTTACTAGGCCAGATGTGCAGTAGAAGTCTTATTTTAATTTCTACATAATGCCTGACATTTTTTTAGGTACCGGTTTTGCATCATCGGCGTGTCTTCACACGCTCATAGACAAAATAATATAAGGGTGTTATGGAAATGACTTACTTTATTTAAATGAGTGACTTCTTGGGTGTCCTAGAGAAGCGCTACATATTTTTATTTAAATCGACCGTTTTAAAAGTGGGGTAACACACCCATAAACTTATAGGTCACTCCGCGGTACTGTGTATGGTACAGTGTGTCACAAAACACGTGTTACGCGCAATATTGCCAAACTGTATGAAAATGTAAAACTTTAGTTTCTTATAAAAATTTATTTACATTAGTATCCAAATAGGAAGCAACTACAGGACACTGACACTACCAAGGAACCCAGGGTACGTCTTCAGTTTTTTTGTTTCATGGGAAAAGCTTTATACTCATCACGTGCCCTGGGACAGTGTGGGACTGCATAATAAAGTTATACCCACTAAAGCCCTTCGGCCTCTTCTTTCCAATCTAGGAACATGACCGGCATATCGTCGAGAGAAAAAACACATAGTGAAATAGAACAAATTATACTAAATCACTTAAGGAAACACGCATACATCCACGAGTTTCAAATTAGTTCTTGTTGAAGATATGTGAATTTATGTGATGTTGCGAAGTTATGTGCCGGTGTTCTACTAAAGCGTATTTGGTGTGTACTTTTTTTTATAAATTGTGTTATTTTTAAATAAGACCGAAAAGGTAAGAGAGCAAGTGGCTTAAATAAAATTGCATTTTTTTCTAACAAACATTACAATTTCTAACAAACATTGAAATGAAATATAAACAACTTCGAATCAGTCAAACGGCCATTGACCTTCTAAAGAGTAACGTCTAAATATGACAACACCGGGTTTGTTCGGGTTTGTTCGGGTTTGTTCGGGTTTGTTCGGGTTTGAATTCAATGACGTTTTTTGACATAACGTATCTCAGTATTGATTATTTACATCTTTGACATTTGTCGCCAGTTTGTTCACATTTTCTGCCAGTGTAACACATGTGGTTCTTCTGGTCTGACGTCAGGATATTTTCTTCAATTTGTTTTCATCTCAGGAATTGCCGGTCCAAATATAATAAGTCATTTCCATAACACCCTTTATATTGTTTATGTTAATTATTGTATTTTCTACTTTCTTCTTTTCTCACTCTCTCGGTGCTGACCAGTAGAAAGAAAGAAATATTAATACAAAATTTGAAGGATAATAACTCAAAATTATTTCTTACTTTTGAAGGTAGAAACAAATATTACATTGTTAAATAGGATACCCTGTATTTCATAGCATGTTTCATATCTAGAAATCAAACTAATTAAAGTTGTTATAATGTTTACTTAAAACCTACAATTTCTTAGATATTGACATTTGAAGAATTACATTTTACTGTACCACTTGAATAAAAGGAAAATTTCTATTTTAGTTCTGTATTCATCAATAAAATATGCATACTTCGGACTTAACTGTGGAGTCAATACAATCGGTTCTTTAATTTATTTAATTTTCTTCTTCTTTCTTAATAATGATATGTTTAAGTGTTCTTAAAATACTTGAAATTCAAAAATATTATAAAACTCAAAATTTGAAACTATATTTTGATTTATATAGTAGGCCACTTGCCGTAGTTCAGCATACATAAACATTTTTTTTTTGTATATTTAGTTATAATGTACAACGGAGTTTTTGTACTTTGTACCCAAAAGAAAATTTGTAAGTAAGTAATTCATGTTACCCTTCACACTACAGGATTATATTGAAATAATATCTAGTACGTTCGTATATTAGTGAAATAAGTAAATCTTAAAACAGTTTAAATATCAGAAAGAATTTTAATACTACAGGGGGTAACCATGCATAATATATTATTTAGCATTATTATAATTCCTACCCATTTATAGCAGTGTCTACTATACTGTTTTACAGTTTCCAGGATAAAATAATTATTTTAGCAGAAACTCAAGATTATTTAAAAAAATATATGATTTATTTTGCTGTGCAGCAAATTCAAGTTTAATAATTAATATGTAAAACAACTATCACCTATATGGAATGGTTAATAATGACATTGTATGTCCGGTTTGTTCTACCCGGTTGTTTCTATCCGTCTCAAGGCCGTATATAGAGGGGTTAAACCTCCCTACACCCCACCCCCACCCTAAATACGGCCCTGATCTGTTTTAATATGCATTATTGTGGTCGTGCGCCTCGATATGCTTTAATTATTATGTTTTCTCCCACTGAAAATTAACTTACTGGAATTAGATGCATATTAATTCAATTTTATACCGAACAAACTGTAAAACAGCCTTAATTGTGTTAAGCATGGACAAGGAACAAATTTATTAATAGGAATTATTTTTAGTTATCAGATTAGTTTTCTATTTCCATTGATTTAGTCTTCTGCTGAAGCCTTTTTAAGACGTTTCTGCAAAAAATTAAGTTTTTAGGTAAATTACTATCAATCACTCCTATTTATTAGTTTGTATTATAAAATTTTAAATATTTATACACACTATTAATATTTAAAAGTTTAATGAACACATTTTTCTATAAGATATATATTAATTTTTAATTGTTCAATAATATTTTCAGAAACTGATTTTAGCTTTAATTATACAGGTTGTTTGGTAAGTACCTCCTAATCTCTCAATCTCTCGGGCGCATACAGAGGAGATCAAAATAAACATAATTTGTCATATAAAAAATCCTAAAGTACCTCTTAACGGAGATACAGAGCCCCAAAGGGGTACCCAGGTACTTTCTTGCGCTATCTTTTGAACCAACCGGTATAATTTTAATTTTTTATAGAAGCCATAAAGAGTCATTAAATCATACTATAGTAGATATTTTACATTGTCAGGAAAGTCAGGAACGGACTAGCCACCATACTCGTTGGGCCAAAATTTTGACCGGTGTTATTTGATAGAGCTGATAACTAATTTTTTAAATACTTTAATCATTCCTCTTTGAAACATGACTCTTAATTTAGTGCGAGGAAGCTTGTGGTTTTCGAGATAAATCGGTTTTCATGCAAAACACTCACAAGTTACTAATGCTAAATACAAATAGGTAAAAATAACATTTTGCATTAGGGTGTTGTAAAATTCTAATATTTGGCAAGTAACTTTTAAAAATAAATAAACAATAAATTACTGGTATATTATTGCTAAAATATTAATTTTGTCGTTGAATAATATTCTCGACTGATTTTTAGCATTAGAGCGTTTCACATAATAAGAATACCTTTTTTTAAGCGGAGTGGCGAAGAAAGTATTCAAAAATCATGTTTCAGCTCTGTAAAAATTGTGACCCAACGAGTGTAGTGGTAAGTCCGTTCCTGACTTCCCTAATAATGCAAAACATCTACTGTAATATGCTTTAATGATTCTTTATGGCTTCTATAAAATATTAAGAGTATATTAAATTATACCGGTCGGTTCAAAAGTTAATCGCTGGGTACCACTCTGGGGCTTTGTATCCTCGTTAAGGAGCACTTTAGAATTTTTTTCTATGAAAAACTAGGTTGACCTCCTCTGTATGCTCCTGAGAAATTATGAGTTACTTTCCGCAGCCTGTATAAAACACAAAAATGGAATCACCGATCCTAGTTTTGCTAAAAAAATTTTAGGAGCTTATTTTATTTTTATTAGCGACTCTTAAATACATATGTAAAAAGAAGATTTCCTTGCTTCATTCGCTCTCAATAAGCTTGATTCTAAGTATTTAAATTTCTGTAAATGTTGCTTTCCGTTCTTTCCTCCGCTGACTTACCATTATTCTGTACTTTTCCTTGCAAGCATAATTACTTTCGTCGACATCTTGGTAACAATCGCTTTTGTAATCTTCCGGAATAGGATTCCCTTCAAATTCGCACAGCTTTGTTAATGGCCTGGCCCTTAAAAAGAACATAATATACTTACTAGCAGTAATTTTAATAAAGATAACCCCAGAAGCAAGTTTTCGGCGCATTTTTAAGAAGAGGCTTGTTTGGTTGCACTAATTTTATTTTACGTCACATTGCTTTTCAAATAATCCCTTGTCTAGACCATTCTATTAAATTTTTGGAAAAATTAATAATAATTAACACAAGTGCAATGCAAAGAATTTGGATATAATAGTTTTTTTCGGAAAAGTTTTTTTTAATTTTCCATATAGTTGAATTTGATAACTAATGTAAAGTACACTTTTGTATAACAATTAAAAACATGTTTAATTAACAGATATTGAATGTCATCAAATAGTCGTAACGGCGAAGGTTAAGCAAACAGGATAGCGAATTAGAACTTGGGGTAAAAATGAATTAGTGGATAAACTTTTGATATATATTTTTAATATAATAGTATAATATACAGGGTGCTGCTAGAGTTTCTTCATTGGGTGAACTTTGAAAGGTTTAGAAAAATCAACTTATTATGTAATCTTTACTGTGTGTTAATGTGAGAATCTCGAAAACGGTTAAATTAAAGCAAAATTTCGTTTTTTGTGGTTAGGTTTTGTTTACGCCTTAATAAATTTATAAAAAGTGAATTTTCTTATATTTCACATGTCGGTATTAATTTTAAAATTTGACGTTTCATTTTTTTATATACTCAAATAGATCATAATTATCAAGTTTTTAAATATGGAGCTTGAATTTTAAATAATGTTTTAAGGACTGTAATATAAGAAATCTCGTTTTGTTACAAAAATCCGTCTGCAATATTTCGAATTATAAAAATATTTTTACGGCTTCAGAGTGCTTAAAGCCATATTAAAAATTCCTAGTCTGTATTTAAAAAAATAATAATTTGCTAATGGCATTTCAACATAGGAACTTTATTTAATAATTACAATGTTAAAAAATAACGCTTAAAAAGAATAAAACCTCTTTCACCACTATTATAAGCTCCAAGATACGCAACCTGGCCTAAATTTAACGGTATTCTAATTTTTTGCCGTTTTCGCGATGTTCTTGAATTTGTAGTTGCGAATGGCAAAAATAAGTTAAAAATTTTGTATCTATGGAAATCGTTAATAAAGCCTTTGTCACTTTTAAAATTTCATATACCTCAAGTCCTCCTTCCTCATCCAGGTTTAAAAATGCCGCAAATCTTAACCTCTTGCGAATGATAAAATGAGTAATTTTATAAACTTAAAAACCAGGACGCTAGTGGTAGCAAAAAGGGGGAAGTGCCGCAGGAGAAATTATTTATGGATCACGCCCCACAAACAAACCCAAAATACACACCTAAATTTGGTCAATAATTTATAGTAAATAATAGAAAATCCGATGCGATAAGGTGTGAATTTAGATAACTTTATCGAAATATCGCCAAATTTTCATTATACTTAATTTAAAAAGCGCGAAATTTTTATTTAAGTTACAACAGACGAACAGAAGTAATTTTTTTTTTCGAGAGCTTTCCATTTTCTGAAGATTTTTCAGTACCTTTCAAACGATCCCGGTTTTACGACCTATTTACAAAAAGAGACAGCCGAGAACAACACAAAAAATAACTCAATATTTATTTTAAAAAATATTGATATCTCATTTTTATTTTAATGGTATTTTACGATTCTAATGCCAAATATGCAAATTGCCCCTCCTAAACGACACTCATGCTCTTGTGGGATTTCCCTCGAGGAAAGAAAAGTTTCAAGTTTGTTAATGAATTTCTAAGTATTTAATAAATAACCGCTGTTGTTAAGGATAAGGATAATTTAAGCATATACGAGTATAAAGGTGTGTGTAAGAATTGTGTTCTGTACGTTATAGAAATGTAGTTACTCACTTTACAATAAGTTTATCCATCCCTGAAGGTTTATGAATGGGACAGTAGAAGACGTCTGGTGTATTTTTATCAAATACTATGCTCTTCCTCATCATATCTTTCGCTCCCAAAACCACCGAGAGTATCGTAGCGAATAAGGCCAAAAATGCTATGGCGTTCATCTCTGTAACATAATAACACAATACAGAAGCAATTTTTTTTATAGTAGTCTATCTCTAAGTGGAGTGACATGAATGGGGAAAGGAACTCGAAATCTACTCCACTAATCTAATAACAATATTTAATAAATAATCGTTCTACTATATAGATGTTTCAAAAGCATAAACCTTCATCTTCAGTGGAAAGTTAACTGAGAAAATTTATGAATTTGCCAGATTCTAACTTTTGCAGCAGAAAAATAGAAAGTTCTTAAATAAAATTTTTATGAAAAAATGATTTTCAATTTTTATTACAAAGCAGTTATAATATTAAGTGACAAAATGTATATTCTATAATTAAAATGCCATAAAGGAAAAAACTCAATATTAGGAACATTACAGATAGTTCATGCTTCATGTTTGTAACTTAAAAAAATCGAAAATAGCATGGCTATTAAGCATTTTTTTGAGCCACCCTAAATAAAATATTTGATTTGGTAATTGGTTTAATGCAAATAATGCATACTGTATATTAACTTAAAAATTATGGAAAATAAGCATTCAGCAAAATGTATATTTTGCCGATTCATCCTAGAATAGATTATGCATTTTTATCAATCAATTTTAAATAACTTCAAAGGTAGATGTTTTGATTGATTCTGGTTGATTATGCTTACATTAATTTTTCGGAAATATTGCGAAGGAAATGTATAAATGGAGATGTGACTTTGTTATACAAAATCTATTATGCGCCTTCGAATGTAGGCTTTTTGGAGATTTTTTGTTTTAAGAAAACTATATAGTTTGGGAGAAACCGCTGTTGCAAACTATGTAATAGATACAAAACATATTCAAAACATTTATAGAAAATAAAGTATTTATGCCATTAATTTAGTTTTAATTATCACTCAGCGGTACGCTCATGAATACAATTATTATTATACAATTATTTCTTGCCGATTCCCTTTTGAAACACTAAACATATCGGTATAAAATAATCGGAGGTCAATAAAAAATCTTTAAAATCAGTGTTTTTGTAAATAATGGACCAGACCCTCATTGTTTCATCATGTTATATGATTATAAATTAGTTTTTATCTAAGCCACTAGCCATGGGTACCACAAGACAACATAGGTACCTACCTACCTGTAGTATTTGTTAAAAACTAATATTTTATGCGTCAAGTTAAAGAAATAAATAAGATACTAAAAATCCAATCTAATTTACGTCTTGAGGAAGATGGCGGGCACGTTCCTATGAGAGGTAGTGGCTAAGCCTGTAAATCTGTTATGCTTTACCTACAACTTAATTTAAAGTGTATTTTCATTGTCTTAAATAATTACATTCATTTGAAAATAATTTATTTTTTAAACTGGAACTAGATATTTGATTTTCAATGTTGGTAGCATAATAAACAACTCAGTTAGTAGGTATCATAGAGTCCAATCTATAAAATAATATTATAGATATAATGCAGCGCTTAAATGTATATAGAATTCTTAAAAATTTGTTGTTAATTCACGGAAAATAAACACTTCGGTCGAATATAATTTTATGAGAGAAAATTCAATAACGCAGATTCAATAATGTAAATCTAAATAGCATCTGAATTAAAAAAAATTCATTCATTCAGTCAACGGAACTGTCAAACTTCAATAGAAGTCACTCTTTATAAGAAATATAACCTATTTCAAAAATGTGCTATTTTAAGAAAATTAGAATATATTTAATAAAATAAATCAGCAAATTAAAGTAAAATTAATTAGTCCCCAATTTTGATTTTATACTAATTTTACATATTATACCGCATTTACATATATTAGCATTTAATTAAATAATCTTAAATTTTTTGGTTGTGCTGAGTTTTTATGTTCTGATTTAGCTTTACATAAATTTTAATGTCATTGAAATAATGTTAATAGCTCGCAAATTGCTATTTCCAGAGGTTTGTGGGTTATACAGAAAGTGTTAAATTTTTATAAGATTCGAAATTGACGTAATATATTGGGCTTTCAATTTTAAAAAATCTTAGATAATGCCGACCTCCCACCTGGAACACCCTATATACCAACGTTTTACCTTAAAAAAGCACAACACTCACAGATACCAGATTTATCTACAAATCCACCGTGTAACAGACAATGCCTTTTAACACAAAGGAAAGTAATAATGCATCCAAAATAATAGAAGATTTTTTAATAGCCACACACTTACCTGATTAAATGAACACTCAAGTGCACTAAATACAATTTTTGTTGATTTTTTGGGCAAATTTCGACGCTTTCGTTGCCAAATTTAGATAATTCTGACTCAACACGGCGGTAAACACCTGATGACGCCTACCTACCTACTTACAAGAACCTTTCTACCTTCGCAACTTGGCCAAGGATACGTCATAATGTGGTTCTCTACACTCTAGTGGTACTTGCGAACCAGTGTAGTACAGGTGTGTATGTTAACGAATAAATGAGTAATGAGTTTGTATTTTTATTAATTTTAAATTCGGATGTTTTGACTGGTGACGGTACCTACTGTAGGTTATGGTTTTTGTTTTTCACATGACGATGTGCTCGACAAGGTGACAAATACTATAAAAAAATGTAAGGGGGTAGTCTCCGATTGATGTAAACATAACAGTTATGTTCGATTATGACCGAGTCGGGTCGAATGAGTAAGCAATAACGTAAGAAATAAAAATAAACCATTTCTTACTGTTTACATTTTGACAATAATTCTACTGCTTAAGTTTGTATGGACTATGAATGGATAAATTGTTGACAATATGTTCATTTCTCTTACGGCTTATGTTATTGCTTAAAGCTTACGTTACTGCAACTCTGAATCTACCTGTACTACCGGTTATTCAAATAATCTTACTCGTTCACGATTCCAATTGAGGGATATGTACTTTCTCAACTCCATTCTGTAACAAGAAATGGACATTCTGCAATTATAAGGATTTTGTTTCGTGAACAGTGGCTTCGATAATAAAGTTATACAAATCCCTTTAACTATGACTATTCCGTAGAAATATTCTCCGTGTTCTATAGATATAATATGAATGTACATGTAATGTATTTTAAAATTCTGACACGAAGTGTTATTAACACAGGGTAAAATACATTTCAGTAAAATTATAATTGAATCTTTTGGTAATACAGTAGATATCCTACTAATAACAAACCGTTAAATAAGCTAACTATACTTTGCGAACGTTAGTCTACCTAGGATGCTGTATTATATAAAAAAATATATATCCTAAAATGAAGTGCTGCTATTATACTTAATTATATTGTGCGTAGGCAACTAACGGCAGGTTTAACTATCCAACTTTTTTTTAGGAATCTGCTTATTTATGCTAACTGATGTTTTTAGCCGGATGTCATTTTATATTTTAATGCATACCTTGATAAAATATGACAATGACAATGACAATATCTAGTACATTTCAGTTCGTATTACTAGCTTTAAGTAATTTTTTTATTTGTGGCACCGTGTACCGCAGTATATTCATTAATTTTACACCCTTGGTGCGTGGATTGATAAAAAATTGAGGCATTATTAGAGGTTTGAGTGACTGATTTCATCGCTTAAAAAGCGACGGGTTTTCACACTCAATTCACGCAAATATATTTTAGTTTACATTACTTCTTTTCTACCATGTTTAATATTACAAAGATTTTATTAAATTCGAATAACCCTCGACGAATGTAGTTCGAATCAGTTCGATTTTTTTTTAAGTTTATTTTGCTAGTCAGAAAAATGACGAGCAAGATTTGCTAGCAGAATTTGTAATAAAGTAAAAAAAATCGTTTGCCCACCCACGAAAAGTTGTGACATTGAAAAAAATATAATTACATAGTATGGAATATACAGCGAAATTTCTTCCTGAAAATTAATTAAGTTAAAGATACAAGTTAGGCTTTTATATCTGCAATCTATCTCTGAAGCGATTTGAATAGCCTGTCATGTCCTATTCATCATAAAACAGTTAACTATTAGAAATGAGAAGTACATAGAAACCCAGCGAAACAAAAATTTAGTTCACACCCTACCACATGATGGTGCCACATTGTACATTTTTGGCGGGCTTTCAAAATTATTTTTTTTAAATTTCTAGTTTTTTAATATTTTAAAGACATTCTTTTTTTAAAATACTTAAATAATCAATAATCTTTCAAACATATATTAGATTTTATTGATTATTTAATGTTCGAAAAAATAAATGTCTTTAAAAATTAAATACTGATAAATCTACATAGGTAACTAATAAATTAGTCATATTAATATAAATAAATATTTTATTAAGAACACTAAGCACCCATTAAACGAAAAACAAATCAACAATAAATAAAAACGTTCTAGACTTTCTTAACTAAAAAAAAACCACTAAAATTATTATGTAGCTTTAACATGTCTTAGAAAATTTCACTTATCACATCACTTTGTTATCAAGAACAGGGTATCATTTTGAGGTTCATATCACAGTTTGAAATTTATCACATATTCCTCACAACCAGGCGTATGTTTTAGATCAATGGAATTCATGAAAAAGAAAAATGGTCAGTCTAAAAATATATGTAGTTATTATTTGAGGATTAACATAAATTAGGAGAATGACTTCCTATTAAAAAACTAATTTAATTTACTGGATTTAATTTTTTTTACTTTATTATCATGTCCTGTGGTATAATCTTCTTTTGGCATATTATCTCTTATATATTTAAAAATATCAAGACCAATGGTTTCGTCGATTAAATGATTATCAAGGTCATGATCGGGACAAGATAGGAGCTTAAAGTTGATGAGTATAAATCCTTAAAGGTGTTTCGTAAATTTGTTTTCTGAGCACGATTATCTAAGAAACAGTATAATAGTACTTTCACTTACTTTATTTACCAACTGTACTCCTTATTTACCAACTGTACTACATTTCTAAATTGAGAGTTTATAAAATCTTTAGAAACCTCATTGATAGTTTACTTTCGATGTACTGAAAAAGACTACTGTCATGCAGTTCTTTAAGCTCATGTCTTTATTTTGCCAAAGCTTCATTCAATTTACTGACTACCCGAAATATATATCCCCTCAGTTCTTGAATAAGAAAGTTGGTATTTTCTGGTATTGTGATATCAAAATGTGAAGTAACTGGACAAGAATCAATTAAATTAGGTTCCTCAACTTAATAAAGATGGATGGTGCATCTATATCAGAATTCTTTACAAATTGACCCGATATTTTTGAGGCGCTGGCAAAAATACTGAAAATGGGACATGAAGGTGTAAAGCCCGATACTTCACGTATGCTAGTAAAAATGTTGAAATTGCCAATCTCTGTGGCACATGAAGGTGTTAGATTGGGTGGCGAGGAAACATTTTCAGGAGGCAAGAGCTCAGGAATGGCTTTAGGAACTGCATTCCAATTGAGAAACTTTTAAATTATGATTTCTCAAAGTGACCTTCACAAATTCTAAAATTTACTTACTCATGTTAGGGTTTAGAGGAAAGGAACCAAATTTGAGATGCTTTTTAAAAAAATAAAATAAATTTTATTACAAAGATTAGTAATTTATTTCTTAAGAAGTACTGTAATATAATCTTTATTTGAGCTTTTGCAACAAAAATAAATAAATTGACATTATTCTTAACTAAAATAAAGCCATTTTTAAGAATTGGTATAACAAAAAAGAGGATTTCTAATTTGAGACATTACTCAAAAAAACCGTTTCCCTCACAAAAAGAACAAAACAAGTCTCTCTTCGGATCTCCCCACAGTTTTCATGTGCCCATCTACCACACTGGACGCATTTAGCCCATTTTTCACCATGTTTATCTTCTGAGTACCGACCCATACAAAATAAGCACTCAGCGTCGCTACCACCACTTTCGTCTGAGGAATCCCAGAATCGTTCAGTTTGACACTTTCATTACTGTCTGAGCTTGAACTGGAGCAAGCACGCCTTGCTTTCCTTTTCGGCCTTTTGATACCAGATGTAGAAGGTTGGTTCATATTGGATTCAGTAGACTTTACTTTCTCCTTATTCAGTTGAGTTTCATTGGAATTCTTTTGTAATTTTTTTCTGTTTCGAAGGCTTTGGTTCTAAAGCAGATCCTAGATTTTTTTTGGGTACTGGCTTCTTCTTTTTCTCTAAGCTTTCGAGTAGCTCATCTTAGGAGTCAGGGTAAAAACTGCGGCTTTTCCAGTTCTGGAATTTACCTTGGTAGCGTTTTGCTTCTTGTACGTCGGTAAAGGACAAATATCCGTTGGGGACACAAGTATATTTTGAGTAATTGCTGAAACTGGACTTGGAATGCGCTGCTCTCTTACTGGTGCAGGAACAAACGGTGTTCGTAGGTCTATTTCATTATTTTGTTTGCTGCATGAAGCAATTGATCCAATTGACCCAATATGGTTTATTGGCTCCGTTTCTACAGACGTTTCGTCAAAATTATTTAAAGTTGTTGAATTTTTTTGAGCTAGGTCATCAGCTTCGAGAGCTTGGCTGGTCGAATGGGAATCATCTAGTACAGGTTGGTCTGCTGGAATATGTTCAGCTTGATGTACACCAAAATCACAATCCCTAAATATATTTCGATTGAGGGGGACGAGCCCTGTTTTTCGAAATCCGTTACAAGATGTTTCCATCGTAGCAGCACGATTATAAGCCTTGCAAAAAATATCAGCGATTGCGTATGGCGAAACAGTACTTAGTTGATTTTCCCGAAGCCAGTTTTCTATTTCTTGGGCATAATAAGTCTTTAAGGGTGACATAAAAGCAACATCTAATGGTTGCATTTTATTAGTTGAGTGTGGTGGAAGGCATATTATTGTGACGTGATTCTTTTTGGCCAGGTCTATAACTTCAATGTTTCTAGTATGGGAATAATGTCCATCCAGTACAAGCAGAACTGGATCAGTAGCACAAGGCTTTGTAAATTTAATAAAATGTATAAACCATCTCGTAAAAATATCTGCTTGCACCCAACCCGATATATGACATTTTGCAACTGCACCTGACTTCATGTTTTTCCTGGGGAATATAAATAGTGGAGGTACCCCGCGAGTTCATGCAGGTAATAACGGTAACTAATTTACCCCTTTCTGCTGAAGTTAGGGAGGAAACTTGTTTTTTGCCTGGCAAAGAAATAACCTTGCTGTGTTTATGTTAAACCACCGTTATGCCTGTTTCATCGACATTAAATACCCTTTGAAACGGATCTTGAAGTTTATTGTACTCGGGTTCGTAGAGGTAAAAAAAAAGTTGAGACATTTTCAGCGGTAAAACCTTTAATTCGAGCAGCCGACATTCCTGGAGGTGTTCGCATTGACAGTTGTGGGTGCCTTTTAAAAAATAACCGCAGCCACTTTTTCCCGCTGACTTTGTTACTCTATGAAAAGGATGAGGCAAGTTTTATGACATGTCTTTATTGATATTATTCTTTGTATGTTGATTTGTTTCTGTGTTTTGACTTATTTGTATTTTGTAAACATTTTTATTTTTGTCGATACTGTTTGTTTTTTTAGTGTAGGTTTTTCTTTTGAAATTATTATGGTTTTTTTTTGTATGCATTTTGAAATTTGTAATGACGTTGTCAATGTTCACTTGTGAATGGTTTTTATGGCAATAAACGTATTATTATTATTATTATTATTATTATTTCTTATGGCAAGTTGAAATGCCAGTCGCTTAACATCACGTGCTCTTAACCCAAAAAAACGCTTTTCCGTAGCTAAAGCATGCTGAACTAATTCATTTTCTAGCGCTGAGGAAAGAACCGGTCTACGACCAATCGCCAACTGAACGAGTTCTTCTGCACTTTTATTTGATTTTGCATACCTCTCCACGATTTCTTTAGGTACCCCAAAAGCTTTTGACGATTTTAAATACCCCATTTCTTTATTTCTCACGGAATTAACTGCTTTTATCATGTCGCTGGCATTCCATTTCTTGTGTTTGGGTGGCATCTAAAAGTAAAACAAATCTAAATGTTGTTAAATGTCTTTAGGATCCTAATTTGAGATACTCTCAAATTGGGTCTCACAGGGTATCTCAAATTAGGAAATTATTTTTAAAAATTACGAACTAATTTCTGGGCTAGGTTTTGAACATAGAAGGAATTTTTTGTCAGAAAACAATAGACCTAACATTGCTAAGCTATTTTTCAGCCAAACTCGCTTTGAAATTATCTTACCTTATTTATTTTGTCGATTTTACACTTTGATCACAAAAACTCTAAATGTAAATAATCGAACACGTGCACCGGTTCACCAAACAACGGCGGATCGGAGACTAAGAATGCAACACAGTAATGAATATGTTAAAATAAAATAGTTTCTTCTATTTTTACGATATAGCAGCACATATATTAGAAGTTAGACAGCTATCTCAAATTAGGTGCCTATCTCAAATTAGGTTCCTTTCCTCTATCTTACAGTTATTTGTCAGTTTCAATCTATCATAGCATATGCAATTTTAATTGGAAGTAATACAGAAGTAAATAAAAAAAACTTTGATTATTTACTAAAGATTAAAGCATGAAAAATGGCAGATGCAAGATGATTTTTAAAAAAAATTTACTTGAATTTAAAATTTCGAAAAAAAAATCCATTATTTCATTTCGTAGTCGATCTGCTACTGGACTGAATTGGAGCAAGTTTCCTGGATAGTGTTTTCAACAAATTTATATGCCAAAAGTCGAAAGAAAAACAAAAAGTAATCACGAATTATAACATAACCTTTAGAGTTAAAAATAAAATATTTGGTGAAATACTTAAGATATGGGATTCTTTAATCTTTTTTGGTCTCTTCTTCGTGTTTTATTGGTCTCGAAGCGGTCGAATGCTACAAATAATCCACGATAATATACAAAATTGTTAATAAAACATCAATTATAAAAAAAAATTATAAGCACTTCATTTTTCGTTTGCAATGAAAGAAAATGGCGGCGGAAATCATGACGAGGAGCAGGTGGATTCTTACATCAGCGCCAAAACTTGCTCGTGTTATGATGCGAACAATATTCATGGCCTCGTTGTTTGTTTCCAAGTTCTCCATTCAACTTTCACCCTGGTGCTAGTCATCTTTCGATAAAATAGAGATAATTAGCATGTTATGTTAAAATCAAATAAGATAGAGCCACTAGACTCATTTGGGCTTGTCACCGATAGTTTAATTTCGTAATTTTTTTTTATTGTGTACAATAGAATTCACCATTTAAAGGAACTGTTGAAAGTTCAGCTCGATTTTTTTTTTATGATGAAACACAAGCACTATAGGAAAAATCCTTTAGGGCACTCTGGGAGTGGTGCGTGTGCGCAAAAAGCGATTCATGTTGGCTTTGAATCGTTGGAAGTTATATTCGTTGGGAAAAACGACCTCGGGAAGGTCGTTCCAGATGAAAGAATTCTTAAATAATGAAGTTCGAGGAGTACTAAGCTTAACCACATATGGATGGGCGGCAGTGGTCCGTCGTGTATTTCTGTTATTCGTCGCTCTAGGCGGAATTAAGAGGGCTAGGTCAGCCGAGCACCTTCCATGAAAATATCTGTAAAAGAGAGTCAAATCCCCAACCTGTCTTCGATGTTCTAGGCTGTCGAGGTTCGTCATCAGCTCATTGTCTCCGATCAGACGAATAGCCTTCCTTTCGATGAAATCCAGTAGCCGAAGAGTATGTTTGGGTGCAGAGCTCCAGACATGAGAGCAGTATTCTAGTGATGGTCGAATCTGGGCTTTGTATAGTGTCAAAAGTTGTTGACGTGTGTACAACTTTCTGGTTCGGAAGAGTACACCAAGTTTCTGAGAAGCTATCTTGGCGATTGCCACAACGTGGTTATGCCAAGACATATTTCCTCCCAGATTGACGCCCAGCAAATTAATAGATGAAGCCAGTGGGATTGCATGTCCGTCCATGACTATATCCGTTTCTGTATTGTTAACCTTTTTAGAGAAAACTGCTGCCTGTTTTTTTAGCGTTAAATTCGACTTGGTTACTGTCATTCCAAGCAAAAATTTCTTCCAGGTTGAGGCGTGATACTTCATGCAATCTGCAAAGACGTGCGACGGCAGCCGATGTTTGTGCATTCAAAGAGAAAGATGAGATAAGTGTGCTATCGTCAGCAAAATTAAATATCGGATTTTTAATTTTCACTAGAAGGTCGTTAATGTAGAGTAAGAAGAGAGTGGGAGACAATATGGACCCTTGAGGAACACATGCATTGATGTAGGTGTCTGAGAGAAATCCGTCAATCGTCACTTGCAGAGAGCGGTCCTTAAGAAAGCTAGACAACCATGCACAGAATCGACTAGGCATACCATAGGATCGCAGTTTTCCTTTCGTCTGAACCAGAAGCTTCCTTGATGTCGAGCCCTTTCAGGATTCGTTTGACGGGACGTTGACGGAACACGATTTTGGTCGTTTCGGACCCGAACAAACCCGAACTGCAGGAATGTTGGGTCGTGTTCTTCCCTGGAAATCTACAGTGGAATGCGAAGAAAATAGTTCAGCAAGTAAGTTTGCTTTGTCACCGGCTGTGGATGCTATGGTACCATCGGAATGTGTTAGAGGTGGAATAGTTGATTTGGTAAAATTTTGGCTGACGATTTGACCAAAAGGACCTTGATCCGTTTGGACTGTCAAGAAGTTTGTTTTTGATCTTCACGTTATGGGCTTCTTTGCTTTGATCTATTGTTAGCTTACATTGGGTTCGAGCGGTAATAAAGATGGTACGATTCTCAGTGGTAGGGTGTTTACGCAACTGTCGGTAAGACAGATTTTTTGATCTGACTGCACGCTCACAATCCTTGCTAAACCAGGCTTTGCCGTTGGAATGGCGTTTTTTGGAGGAGGGGATAAATGCTTCCATGCTAGTTAGAATGACGTCGGAGACCTCCCCAGCACAGATGGATGGATCATCAGAAGAGAAGCATACGCTCTCCCAAGGTCTTCCCACTTAGCCGATGTGTAATGCCATATCTTGCGAGGTTTAGGAGGTTGTTCAGAATTAATTGGTAGTTCGCTTAGAGTTCAAATAAGTTTGTGATCGGAAGATCCTAACGGAGGATGTACGGTGACTATATATAGATTTGGATTTGATGTCAAGAAAAGATATAAAAGACTAGCAAAATCTCCAGCTCGGTCTGGAATTCTCCTTGGCTCTTCTACGAGTTGCGGCCTTGCTCATCGTTTGTAGGGGAATCCAGGGCAAAACGGGGTACCGGGGCATAACGGGTAACCGCCATTTTACGTGAATTCCATTCAAATTAACCCGCCAAATCTCAGACGCATTATCCCCACTACCAATACCCTTCCCTGCAATAGACGCAGCACGAATCGAGCGAACGTTAGTTTGACTTTGTCCGGCATCGAGGTGTAATCGCCTTACGTTGTAAAAGTGAATCGTATATTTCCTTAAGGTACGTACATTTTTCGAAAAGTTATTGATGTTTGGTTTATGCTATATCGTTATTGCCTTCATATAGTATACCTTGTCAGACGCATGGCTTCAAAAACATTTGTACACTGATTTTTTTTCTTGTTTTATTTGAGCACGTGTATTGGGGCAAAATGGGTCAGGTTAGGTGGGGCAAAAAGGGGTCCCCGTCCCGTTTTGCCCCAAGCGATGCATTATGATTTATTATGTTTTCCTATTGGTTACAGATGGTACGAAAATACAAAAGAAAGACAACTCGTCAAAATTGGTCTGAAGAGTCAATGAAAGAAGCAGTACAGGCGATTATTGAAGGTATCATGGGTTATAAAAAAGCAGCGCAGCAATTTAAGGTGCCTCAAACTACATTAGAACGTTATGTTGCAAAAGCCAAAAGAGATGCGGGGTCAAATTTTAAAATAGCGCAATTAGGCAGCGTCAGAAATGTGTTTACCGAAGCTCAAGAGTTAGAGATTGTGAAATATGTAAAAGACATGGAATCAAGATTATTCGGCTTTACAATGACAGAGTTAAGAAAATTTGTTTATCAATTGGCGGTCGTAAATGGTGTTGCAAGCAGATTTAGTAAAGAAAATCAGATGGCCGGTCCTGATTGGATGGAACATTTTCTTCGAAAACACCCTACCATAACCCTAAGAAAACCAGAAGCCACATCAGGAGCTAGAGCAATGGGCTTCAATAAGGTTGCAGTGAATCAGTTCTGTGGCTTGCTTACAAGTATTATCGATAAGTATCAATTAACTGCAGAGAAGATTTTCAATTGTGATGAGACAGGTATCACTGTTAATCCAAAGGGACATTCGAGGATATTAGCACCTAAAGGAAAACGTCAAGTAGGAGTTCTCACTTCTGCAGAGAGGGGGGAAACCGTGACTGCTGAAATTTGTTGCTCAGCTTCGGGAAGTTATTGTCCTCCTTGCCTTATTTTTCCCAGAAAAAGAAAACGCCCTGAATTTGAGATTGGTTTGCCACCTGGATCTATGGTTGAAACAAGTGAATCTGGTTGGGTGACTGGAGATATTTTTTTCAGATGGTTTAAAAAATTTGTTCAATTTTCCGGGGCTTCAAAAGATAACGCCGTACTTTTAATTTTTGATGGTCATGCTAGCCATACAAAAAACCTTGACCTTATTTCCTGCTGTGTTTACCACCGCATTGTTCGCACAAGTTGCAACCTCTGGACGTCGGCTTTATGAAACCTCTCAGTAACTACTACGAAAATGAAGTAAGATTATGGCTACGAAGTAATCCCGGAAAAGTCGTGACACTTTGGCAACAATGAAAAATGCTATGAGTGCTTTCAGAAGAACCGGAATTTGGCCACCGAATGAAAATGTTTTTGAAGAGAGTGACTTTTTACCAGCTTCTACAACAGATATTCCTTTAGACGACGAAGGCAATGAACAGCAATCGTTAGAAGAAAATGCCCATCAGACACCAGAAAAATCTGTTATCCATAGAAATAGAGACCATAGAGTAGAGACAACTCCGCCTTCACGTGTGCCAATGAAAAACATCAACAATGATTCTTCGCCATTACCACAATGTTCATGGATGCCTAATGCCCCTCCAACTCGTGAAAAAACACCGAATAAGGTAGTTCTACAAGAGCAAAATATATTTCCTCTTGCATCACCGCAAGATTTGCAGCCAATTCCTAATGTAACTTCTGTTGCAAAACGCCCTCAGCGAAAACGGGGAAAAACAGCAATCTTAACATCCACTCCTTACAAAATGGAATTGGAAATATCTGTTCAAGAAAAAAATAAGGAAGCTAATAGTGTCAAAAGAAAAATAGGCAGTGTAGGAAAAATACTAAGAAAAAAGCAGTTCCTAAATTAACAAAAAAAGAAGTTTTGAAGGACAAAAATAATGAAGATTCCACAAGTGATGAAGACGATGCGATATGTCTTTATTGCGAAGATTTTTATAGAACTTCCATCGAAGGATGGATTTCATGTTGTCTTTGTCACAAATGGGCTCATAATTCCTGCGCAGGTATTGACAGCGATGACGATGAGACTGTGTTCCGATGTGAATTATGTTCCTGAATAACTTTGCATATCATAATATATTATATAACTAAGAGTTTTTCTATTAATAAATTAATTTCGTTCACCTACACGTACCTCATATACTTAACCCATATTACCCCAGATACATTCCCATTTTGCCCCGTATACAAACCCGTATTGTTAACCTGATTTTTAAAAAATATTTAAAAAAGATATGTTAAAATATTAAATTGGTTATTTAGTTGGTTAAAGTCTAAAGGTAATATATATATCTAGCTAAATCCAAAATGGCACAGTTAAGGTAATTCGTTTTATAAAAAAATCAGGCTCTTAAAGTTAGGTACCCCGTTTTGCCCTGGATTCCCCTATTTGAATATTTAAGCCAGTTGACATTGTGGACGTTAAAGTCGCCAAATATAGGAATCTCGGCATTTGGATGGTTGGTAGGCAAGAAGTCGATTGTATTGGCTAGTGATGAGAAAAGGGCTCTGTAATGGGTATCACTTGGCGGACGGTAAAGGCAGCAGATAAACTTGATGATTTTCTGCGTTGATGTTTTAAACCACATCACATCAAAGTCTTTCGGTTCAAGTGTAAGTTCTCGTTGGCAGCAAGTTGGCCCGAAGTTGCGGAAATGAAAATCGTATCCAGGGTATAAATAGCTGATGGTGTTTGTTGACGATCTGACCTTCGTCTCGGTCAGTGAGGCTTGGAAGATTTTAAGTGCTGGTGGACTGAATTGATGTTCGTGTTAAGCCCTCTAATATTGCATTTGAAGCTGCTAATTCTGGGTTGGTTAGCAACTGCAGGTGCAATACCATTTCTTCGTTGAGTGATCTTAGAGGAACCCAGTAAATTGTCGGAAATGGTTATTGTTTGATGAACTTCGCTTGATAGGGCCCCAAGACCAGTCCCCGCCCGGAGATCCCAATGGGGGGCGAGTTAGGGCCTTAACTAATTTTAAAATATTAAATTTACTTAAAATTAAAATGAACAATCGAAACGAACAGCAACTAGCTTTGACACGGATTCAATGTTAGTGTTTAATGTTTTACATTTGATTTTAATATGAACTAATGGTCTACTGAGCACTTATAGCTAGTCTAGCGATATTTCTCCTCCATCCTTAGTTTTTTCAACGTCCTCGTTGATGATTTTTTGAAGAGTTTTAACAGGAATCACCTTGTGGTATTTGTGTTTTTTTCATTGATAAATTGCTATACGTAGACTACTTATGCAGATAATGCAGATTGTTGAGTAGATAAAGTAATGTACTGGTTGTTGAGGTATGAGAATTTCAAATCTAACGGGTTCAAGAAGGTCTTCCTGGATTTTTGTGGGATCTTCTAAATGTCTAATTTGTAGATTTAGGGTAAAATTTGCCGTCTCTGGATATACGTGGTGATTGACGGTGGATGGAACGTTAGACGTTTCTGGAGAACGGGAGATCAGTTTGTTTTGAAAATTTGGTTTTCCAGATAACCGACCATGGTCTACAGTTCTAAAATATTTTCAACAATGCGGTGTTGCCGCTTCAACCTAAAACCGGTGGCAACATCGTAATTTTAAACGGAACTCCCTATATATTTATACATTTTCAGGTTCTACATCTATTTCTGAACAACTTTTATTAATACTTTTCTATACCTATCTGTCTCTCTCTGAAATTGTTCTAGATTCGATTAAATTTCTTGATATTCATTTTTGATAAATCTGGATATATTTCATTAAATTTTCTACACGTTCTGCCTATAATCTTATCACACTGTCCATGTATAATAAATAAATTCATTATAATTGCATTTGAGTAACTATTAATATCTCCCATTGTACCGCCAACATAAAATTACAAATGATGGAATGACACTTCCGCTAAAAATATAGTTGTCATGGAGACTAACAATTGTTTTCATGGCCTCCTACTACTAAAGTCGTTGAAATTTACATGTTTTGCAAAATTTCGCAAAGAAATGCTTATAAATCAAAAACTTGAAGAGTTAAATATGTATAGGTATATATTTTTAGAAAGCTACTTTTATCATCTTTCCAAATCAGTATTGATATACAGGATGTCCCATTTGAAAAAAATCAAGTTTCGGACATTTTTTCAAGTAACCTACAAACAATTATTTTTGGAGCACTCTGTATGCTGGAACTCAGATATGACCAAAAAAGCAAATATCCAAAGGCATTTTTAAACCGTACGCAACATTTCAACTTAGGAATATTTTAGAGTTTGGAGAAAACCATATTTATTAGAAGTCATGTTTTCGTTAAAAAAATGAAAATTAATTAATAACTAAAAACGGCAACAGATAGGTATAGGAAAGTATTAATAAAAGTTGCTCAGAAATAGATGTAGAACCTGAAAATGTATCAATATATAGGAAGTTCCATTTAAAATAACGATGTTGCCACCGGTTTTAGGTAGAAGCGGCAACGCCGCATTGTTGAAAATATTTTAGAACTGTAGACCATGGTCGCTTATCTAGAAAACTAAATTTTCAAAACAAACTAATCTCCCTTTCTCCAGAAACGTCTAACGTTCCATCCACCGTGAATCACCCTGTATTGTTTATTGCAAGTGAGTATTTGCGTTGACGATGACGTCACATTGACTTTGAATAAGGGAGCAGTTTTTTTTATGATCAAACACGAGCACTACAGGAAAAATCCTTTAGGGCACTCTGGGACTGGTGCGTGTGCGCAAAAAGCGATTCATGTTGGTTTTGAATCGGTGGAGGTTATATTCGTTGGGAAAAACGACCTGTGGAAGATCGTTCCACAAGAACGAAGTCCTCCAGATGAAAGAGTTTTTAAATAATGAAGTTCGAGGAGTACCAAGCTTAACCACATATGGATGGGCGGCAGTGGTTCGTCGTGTATATCTGATATTCGCCGCTCTGGGCGGAATTAAGAGGGCAAGGTCAGCCGAGCACTTTCCATGAAAATATCTGTAAAAGAGAGTCAAATCACCAACTTGGGCTTGGACTTGGGGCCCCATCACGCGAAGTTCATCAAACAACACCCATTTCCGACAATTTACTGGGATCTAACAACACTCAACGAAGAAATGGTGTGGCACCTGCAGTTGCTAACCAACCCAGAACTAGCAACTTCAAAATTGATTTCTGCAATATTAGAGGGCTTAACACGAACATCAATTCAGTCCACCAGCACTTACAATCTTCTAAGCCTCACGAACTCGCACTGACCGAGACAAAGGTCAGATCGTCAACAAACACCGTCAGCTATTTATACCCTGGATACGATTTCCATTTCCGATTCCGACGCAACTTCGGCGTATGTCTTTTTGTTCGAGATGATCTCTGCTGCCAACGAGAACCTACACTGGAACCGAAAGACTTTGATGTAATGTGGTTTAAAATATCAACGCCGAAAATCACCAAGTTTATCTGCTGCCTTTACCGTCCTCCAAGTGATACCCATTACAGAGACCTTTTCTCATCACTAGCCAACACAATCGACTTCTTGCAAACCAACCATCCAAATGCCGAGATTGCTATCTTTGGCGACTTTAACGTCCACAATGTCAACAACTCGTAGAAGAACCAACGCGGATTCCAGACCGAGCTGGAGATTTTGCTAGTCTTTTGGATCTTTTCTTAACGTCAAATCCCGACCTATATACAGTCACCGTACAGCCTCCGTTAGGATCTTCCGATCACAAACTTATTTCAACTCTAAGCGAACTACCAATTAATTCTGAACAACCTCCTAAACCTCGCAAGATATGGCATTACAGATCGGCCAAGTGGGAAGACCTGAAAGACCATTTTCGGACTTTTCCTTGGATGAGTGTATGCTTCTCTTCTGATGATCCATCCGTCTGTGCTGGGGAGGTCTCCAACGTCATTCTAACGGGCATGGAAGCATTTATCCCCTCCTCCCAAAAGCGCCCTTCCAACGGCAAGCCCTGGTTTAGCAAGGATTGTGAGCGTGCTGTCAAATCAAAAAATCTGGCTTACCGACAGTGGCGTAAAAACCCTACCACTGAGAATCGTACCATCTTTATTACCGCTCGAAACCAATGTAAGCTAACAATAGATCAAAGCAAAGAAGCCCATAACGTGAGGATCAAAAACAAACTTCTTGACTGTCCAAACGGATCAAGGTCCTTTTGGTCAGTCGCTAAGGCCGTCAGCCAAAATTTTACCAAATCAACTATCCCACCTCTAACACGTCCCGATGGTACAATAGCATCCACAACCGGAGACAAAGCAAACTTACTTGCTGAACTATTTTCTTCGCATTCCACTGTAGATTTCCAGGGAAGAACACCACCCGACATTCCTGCAGTTGAATCCGAAATGAACGAAATCGTATTCCGTCAGCGTCCCGTCAAACGAATCCTGAAAGGACTCGACGTCAAAAAAGCTACAGGTCCAGACGAAATTCCTATTATAGTTCTCAAGAGATGCGCCGATGAACTAACACCAGTATTTTGTAGACTTTTCAACTTATCCTACAAAAAAGGAATATTTCCATCTTGCTGGCAGACGGCTCGAGTCCAGCCTATTCCAAAGAAAGGTAAGAGAACCCTGCCTAACAACTATCGACCAGTAGCATTGCTTTCAGTTATAACAAAAGTAATGGAGAAAGCTATTAACCAACATCTTTTAAAGTACCTGGAAGGCTTCAACATTATCAGCGATCATCAATATGGTTTTCGGAAGTCCAGATCAACTGGAGATCTTCTAGCCTATGTCACCCATATTTGGAACAACGCAATCGAACATCATGGGGAGTCTCGGGTTGTTGCACTGGATATTTCTAAAGCTTTTGATCGTGTTTGGCATGAGGGGCTTCTAAGTAAACTGCGATCCTATGGTATGCCCAGTCGATTCTGTGCATGGTTGTCTAGCTTTCTTAAGGACCGCTCTCTGCAAGTGGCGATTGACGGATTTCTCTCAGACACCTTCACCATCAATGCCGGTGTTCCTCAAGGGTCCATATTGTCTCCCACTCTCAAATCCGATATTTAGTTTTGCTGACGATAGCACACTTATCTCATCTTTCTCTTTGAATGCACAAACATCGACTGCCGACGCACATCTTCGCAGACAGCATGAAGTATCACGCCTCAACAAAGACCTGGAAGAAATTTTGGCTTGGGGTGACAGTAACCAAGTCGAATTTAACGCTAAAAAGACCCAGGCAGCAGTTTTCTCTAAAAAGGTTAACATTACAGAACCGGAAATAGTCATGGACGGACACGCAATCCCACTGGCTTCATCTATTAATTTGCTGGGCGTCAATCTGGGAGGAAATATGTCTTGGCATAACCACGTTGTGGCAATCGCCAAGGTAGCTTCTCAGAAGCTTGGGGTACTCTTCCGAACCAGAAAGTTGTACACACCTCAACAACTTTTGACACTATACAAAGCCCAGATTCGACCATCACTAGAATACTGCTCTCATGTCTGGAGCTCTGCACCCAAACATACTCTTCGGCTGCTGGATTCCATCGAAAGGAGGGCTATTCGTCTGATCGGAGACCACGAGCTGACGAAGAACCTCGACAGACTAGAACATCGAAGACAGGTTGGGGATTTGACTCTCTTTTACCGATATTTTCATGGAAGGTGCTCGGCTGACCTTGCCCTCTTAATTCCGCCCGGAGCGACGATTAGCAGAAATACACGACGAACCACTGCCGCCCATCCATATGTGGTTAAGCTTAGTACTCCTCGAACTTCATTATTTAAGAATTCTTTCATCTGGAGGACTGCATCTTTGTGGAACGACCTTCCCGAGGTCGTTTTTCCCAACGAATATAACCTCCAACGATTCAAACCCAACGTGAATCGCTTTTTGCGCACACGCACCACTCCCAGAGTGCCCTAAAGGATTTTTCCTATAGTGCTTGTGTTTGATCATAAAAAAAAAAAAAAAAAAAACTTGCCTTCGATGTTCTAGGCTGTCGAGGTTCTTCGTCAGCTCGTGGTCTCCAATCAGACGAATGGCCCTCCTTTCGATGGAATCCAGTAGCCGAAGAGTATGTTTGGGTGCAGAGCTCCAGACATGAGAGCAGTACTCTAGTGATGGTCGAATCTGGGCCTTGTATAGTGTCAAAAATGGTTGAGGTGTGTACAACTTTCTGGTTCGGAAGAGTACACCAAGTTTCTGAGAAGCTATCTTGGCGATTGCCACAACGTGGTTATGCCAAGATATATTTCCTCCCAGATTTACGCCCAGCAAACTAATAGATGAAGTCAGTGGGATTGCGTATCCGTCAGTTCTGAAGGGTTACTTTCTGAAATTGAAAGCAGTCTTCATAGGCTATTTCTGGACTTTTTGTGCAGAATAATTAGAAGTTTTTGTGCGTTAAGGTGTGTACCTGGTAGCTGTTTTGGACAGTGGCGTAGGTTTGGGCCAAGGAGCAACTGTTGGCAAGTGGATTGGAGCATATCCATCCTGAGCTGATTTCCTTGCAGGTTTTGTACCATAGTTCATTACAATAGTACTTGCTAGGGCTAATTAAAATTTGGATTCGTTGTTTGGTATATGATATAGCAGTTTTAGGTTACAAACATTTCGCTCAAAAATTGGTATCTTAATTGCGAGAATTGCAATTGATTTTCTTTAAAATTAAAAAACGGGTTCTACAAATTAGGGGAAGTTCTGATCAAGGGCGCTACATGAGCAAGGGGAAGCATTTTGATTTTCGTTTCAATGGCGGCAAAATTGTTTAAATTCGTTTTACATTGATTAAGCATCAGCATTTTACGATGGCGACATCGAAGTATAATTATAATATCCGTTAATTAAATGTAGTCAGCAGTTTCGAAAAATAGAAGTAAAGTAGGACGTATGGGGACGTTCAACCAAAAAAGAAAAAGGTTGGGGCTTTTTGCGTGGGTCACGACGCGAGGCGGTCGAGACCCGCTAGTGAGGTACCAGGGGTGTGTTTTATTTTTGTCATTTTTGTTTGGGGGTTCGATCAGTTGTTTGTTTTGTGAAGTTAGTGGTGGCCAACTCCCGAAGCAGAGTCCTCGCCCCAGTCATGTGGGTTGTTATGTAAGTATTAACCATTGTAATCTTTATTAGAAGTTAAGCGGGTTTGGCAGCGGTCAACTCACCCCTCTGTGTGCGTTACAATAGTACTCCCGTATTGTACCAAAGAGTAATCTAAACGTAAATAAATACTTTGTGTCTGGTGTTCCTTTTAAAATCTCTCTCTTTTATTTACAAAGACACCCCATCCCCTTTTCAGGTTAGAGAACATTTACTAGTGGCAAAAGCACAGATATCTCGGGCGACAGGTCGACAATCTCTAAGACATCTCGTGTGATCAGGAGTACCCTCAAAGGCATCGAGTGTGACATGGTGGAGGCGCCAAACCGCCTAGGTAGCAACAGTTGTCTCCCTTAAAATTTTCAAACTTTGTCATTTTTTTGGGGTCGTGGGAGTTATACCGCGAAGGGAAGAGGTTATTTTTGGAAGTACAGACCGGCATAGAGGCTTATTTATGTGGTAATTCAGTAATTTCAATGGTAATTCCCAATTCATAATCTAAAGAGATTTTTTTTTACTGGGAGGTACAGTGAAAGGCACACACAGGGCAAATAGATTTTTGTAAAATCCTGGTTGGAAATCAGGAGAAAAGCAATTGAACGGCAGAATCTAATACAAGAGTTTTGCATTCTTAATATTTTATCTTAAAATCAGACAGAGAAATAGTGAAATTTTTTTTGTGTTTTTGTGTATACAGGGTGTTATGGAAATGACGTATTATATTTAAATGGGTGACTCCTGGGGTGTCCTAGAGAAGCGCTACATATTTTTTTTCTTTTTAAATCGAACGTTTAAAAAGTGGGATAATTTACCCCTAAACCCACCCGGTTACTCCTCAGCACATTCATATACGATCATATTACATTGCCAAGTTGTGTAATCAACAGATGTTCAAGCCCAATGTTGCCAACTGTGTAGAAAATAACTATAGATTCTTATAAAAATAATATTTAGTTTACCTAGTATCCAAATAGAAGTGAATCCAGGTGCCAGTACACTAGCAAATAATCCAGGGCACAGACATCTTCAGATTTTTGTTTTTATGGGAAAAGCTTTATGCTCATCACGTACCCTGATGAAAATGTGGAACTGCATAATAAGCTTATATCCACTAAACCCCATTCGGCCTCTTATTTCCAATCTCTCGGAACATTTGCACTAAACCACTTAAAGAAACACACAAACACGCACGAGTTTCAATTATTTTTTTGAAGAGATACACTTATTATTAGATTACACAAAAGCAATAAATACTAACGCATAATTACACTTTACAATAACCTACCGTACACATAAAACAACAGCACTATAGGATACAAATTACAATAGAAATTCAGAAATAATAAAAAGGCTAATTTATTAATCCTTTACTGAAGAAGAATGATGAAATAATTATGTTGATAGACCCTTCCAGTCTAAGCTAGCTACCATCCCTTTAAAATAAATAGACTCGTCCAGTCGAATATGCAATAGTGCTGGGCTGGGACATCGAAACGGAACATCGATGTTGACCATCGATTGCGTAGAAACATCGGTTGTAAAACATCGACATTTAAAAAAGTATATTTGCGATTAGGAATAAATTAGATTATAAAAAATAAAAATAAACTTGTTATTAGAAAGAATTGAAAAATTATGAAACGTCAAAAAACAAAATAACAAAAATTTTAAAAAATAATATAAACAAAAAAAATAAAGCAATAATTAAAACATAATATTTTAAAACTGCATGAATTCCAGTCACTAACAACTTGTAAACTATTTTTTTTTGTAAAACTAGATTAATGATGATTCCTTGCAAGCTATTTCGTTTTTGGGGCCATAGTTTCGCCGGCTTTGAAAAAAAAAATTTCGTTCTGGATAAGCTGGCCAAATACTTCTCGCAATTGCGCCGCGAGAATGGAATCCGTATTACAGTCGGCAATTCTAGCCTTCTGTCAATTAAAATTGCACGGATTCATGCGCAGTACACCGTTCTCAGCTGTCTCGCATTGCCAGAAATGGGGCACGCGTCACTTTCATTGCCATTGCCGGTGCAAGTCTGGGTAGAGATGGATTATTCTGTTACTTTTAAATGTTTATTAATTGGACGAAGCACCTATGAACAGCTAATGGCTACTGCCATTTATAAGTAGCAGTAGCTGCTTTAACTGCCAGTCAAAACGACTGTTAGCAAGGCGCCAGTTGATCGAAAACGGTTTACTGCGCATGAATTCGTGCAATTATAATTGCCATTGCACCGGGAATTTTTATCTCTCTAATAAGGCTTTTAGCAAATGAAATCAAAAGTTTTCGCTCTTATTTTCTTGTGCTGGGAAAATTGAGTTTAAGATTACAACCTAGTTTTCTTGTTTTGTTATAACATTGAACATCGTAAGGTAAACATCGATGTCGACATCGATGTTTGATCTCTAACATCGATGTCGGAAACATCGAACATCGGTAACAAAACATCGATGTTTCAAAAACATCCATGAACATCGCCCAGCACTAATATGCAACCGTTTGGCAGATCAGCGCTGTTCCTCGAAAATTAGACCGCCGTTTCATACTGTTTCAAGCAGATTTGTGTGTTAAATTGTATGTTAATACTAATACAAACCCAGTCCAGCAGTTCAATATTGACCGACGGAACCAACGTGTTATTTAGACAATAAGAGCGTACTTTGTCTACACAGTAGCACTTTAAAATACTAATTCAGATTGAACGGTACTTAGATGTGTTGTGACGCGAAAACTATGTGATTTTGTGATGTGAGTACTTGGTGTTTTTTATAAATTAAGTTGGTTTTAAATAAGTCCGAAAAGGTAAATAAAATTGCATTTTTTTCTAAAGGGTAAGTGGCATTTATAAACTTTTAAGTTGTCCAGATCTGACGGGTGTCGTTCGAATTGAACAAATGAGAACATACCTGACCATTTGAAAACACCGCGGCGGTTCGTTCGAGTCAGTTCAAGTTTATAAATCAGAGATTGTTTCCCAGCGAACTGAACTGAACGTAAAAGTTTATAATAATGTACCCTGAAAAATAAACAACTTGCAATCTGTCAAACGGTTATTGACTTTCTAAATAGTTTACCCTGAAGATATGACAACACTGTTGACATATGTTGCTTTGTTTACCTTCCTGACAGGGGCACCACGTGGATATTTTTGGTTTGACATAAGGTCATGTACAGGGCAGATTAAATTAAAGCGCCATTTTTAGATATTTTTCTTCAATTTGTTTTCATCTCAGGAATTGCCGATTTAAATATAATACGTCATTTCCATAACACCCTGTATATTTGTATATGATTGCGAAAAGTGTACCTAGTACATATATTTTTTTTCTTTCAAGATTTAGCCCTAGTACGTATTCGACGTATCGTTAACATTTTAATAATTGCGGTTCGTAAAACTGTTAGTGCTGACTGAAAACATGTCAGAAGAGCATGTCAGAAGGTTTTAAAAAATTTAACCTTAATATCACCCCATCGACACCTTTTACCCCTAAACTAAGCAGTATAAGAGCCCCGCCAATAGAAACAAATTTCGATTCACCTATAGTGGATGAGCAAGACGTGTTCAGAAGAGCCCCAAAACTAACGCGTAGCCCATCTAGGACTCCGAACCCATACAGCACCCCCCCTCGCAAGGGAAAGCAGGAAAGAAAGGTCACATTCGACTGGAGGATCAACTGATAGAAGAGTAACCAGATCCCAGTCAAAAGTCCTTTTCACACGTAGTGAGTCAGCGCCAAACACGGAAAACGCTAATAAGACGATCGATAAAGACGCCGAGTCAAGCGAAAGCGAAAGCGAACAGGAATCAGAACTAGAAACCACCCTACTAAAGGCCCCCCCAGACACCTAGAACTGTCCTACAGCAAATCCCCTACCGCCACATAGACACGCCAATTCCAAATACAAATAAAAGTCTACAAGAGCAAGAAAGCCAACAAGTGGAGGAAAATTCGCCAGAGGGTAGCAGTGACGCACCCCCAAACCAAGAGACGGACACGGTAGGAAACGCAAGACCCCCAGGAACCGGGACGGTCCAGAAAGGAATTGGAAATCAACACCCAATACAGTTCACGATGAACGTCACAATTGCTGACGCTTTAAATGCAAACAAGGCACCTGCAGTACCAACATTTATCAGCCCACAAACCTTCCACCCTAGTAAAGAATCGGCAAGCAATTTTATTAATAACTATGATCGGACAGCAATTGCAAATGGATGGGACAACACCCTAAAAATAACTTATTTCGGATGATACCTGGAAGGTGGAGCTAACTTATGGTACAGAATGTATTTTGGGAACCAAGCAAATCGACAAAAAGGCTGGTGCGACATTAAGGAAGACTTTATGACCGAGTTCGAGGATGCGGACGTTCATAGCGACACCCAACGGCGGCTGGAAAACAGGATGCAGGGCGAAAACGAGAGTGTCAAAGATTACCTGTACGAACTAAAATCCTTATACTATGACCACGATAATCGGATGGATCCAGCAGGGTTCATGAAATTTTTCGAGAAAGGACTTACTAGGTCAGCGAGTTACCATTACTACTGGTTAACTCATCCCCCAAATAAGAAACCCGCAACGTTTGAGGAGATAAAGGAGCTAGCGATTACAATCGACAAAGCACCCCGAAAAGAAGAACGAACCCCATCGCCAGAAAGAAAAGTTCAAAGGGAAAATAACCGGTCGTGGACCGAATGGCGCGAACCCAGAACAGAACAAGAATATAAGGATCGAAGATATAAAAGAAGAGGGAAATAGACTAGGACAAAATTATAGGGAAGATAATACAAATATAAGAAACTACGACGGGGAAGAATTTAGAAGACTAAATCGTAGTGGAGAAAGGAATTATAGGGAACAGGAGCCATACGTCACAAGTTGGCATAATAAAATAGATAATACAAGAAAAAGCAACCCCCCTAACATCCCCAATACAAGAAACAGCGACAACCGCCCCAAGTGTTATAATTGTAACCGGGTAGGTCATTTTGCCTCGAGTTGCCCAAATGGGATAGGGCGGAGAAATTAAAACGCTCTCAAACCGTCCTAACTACCAATAGAGGGGTAACAGATCACACAAACGACAAGTCTTTAAGTGTACTAATAGTAGAAGCTCGCGTAAATAACACTAAAACCATAGCGATTCTTGATACGGGAAGTGTTAAAAATATCATCCGCGCAGATGTGCTTGAAAATTTTAAATCACAGAAAAGTGATAAAAATCTCGTCACTGCAGGAGGTCACAAAGTTCCTGTTCTAGGAAAAATTTCATTTAATCTAGGCATAGAAGATCTCGAAACGACATGCGAAGCAGAGGTTATAAGGACATCCCCATACCCCTTAATATTAGATATGGATTTTTTGAACAAAGGCAACGCAGTTATTAATATCAATAAAGGAAAAATTACGCTTACAATTAAAAATAAAAGGTACGCACTTATGCTAAAAAAGAAAGCAAGGAGCAACGATATAGGTATATTACAGGATAAGATTTCAAAACAAACATGCAATGTCACACCTAGTTATAAAAAACAATACCATCGGGAATGCCTATCAAGTAGGTATGAAAAACGTAGTCAGCCAAATTAAACAACAAAACCATGTTAGGATAGGTAGTGGCACAACGTCAGTAAAACAGGAAACCCATTATACAGAACCGGCTAAAAAGATTAGGGAATCTCATATGAATAACAAAAAATCACAAAAGAGTGAATCACAAAATTTATGGAGTCTATTAACAGAATATACTAGGGAAAAGGAAGAAGATATCTATTCAAAATTAAAAGTAACATATGACACACGCTTAAAGCCATTCGAAGAAGTGCCCGTCGAAATCAGTCTGAAAAATACGGAGGAAGAAAAAGGGGAAGCTAGCTACTTAAATTTTATTATTAATGAAAAACTATTTATATCAAGAAGGCTACTCCCAACATCAATACCATATTACGTAGGCCCAAAAATGTTTATAAATATTAAGTCAAAAACTACAGTACCAGTACAATTGTACAAGCAATCTACCGTAGGGTTCCTTTCAAGAACAACAGAATTAGAAGAAAACCAAGAAATGGTTATCCTAAACCTCACAGAAAAAATAGATGACGACGACATGGTCATAAGCAAAGACCACACATTAGACCACATTACAGACCAAAAAACAAGAAGCAAACTGAGTCAACTTTTGGAGCAATACAATGACGTATTTGCTAAAAGTCCAAAATACATGGGACGTACGTCAATGGTAAAACATAAAATAGAACTACTCGACACAACACCTATAAAAATTCCGCCATACAGGGTCAGCCAAGAAGAAAGAGACATAATTTCGGAACAAATAGGAGAGATGCTGAAGTACGACATAATTAAGCCATGTCACAGCCCCTATTCATCCCTTATAGTACTGGTTAAAAAAAAAAGACAATTCCATACGATTCTGCGCATACTACAGACGTTTGAACGAGGTGACACGGAAGTCAAACTACCCTCTGCCTAATATTGACGATGTCTTGACATACTTAGGGGATAGTAAATTCTTTTCATCCCTTGATCTTTATAGTGGGTACTGGCAGGTCGAGCTAGATGAAGAAAGTAAAGATAAAACGGCATTTACAGCATATGGGGATGGACAATATCGGTTTGAAGTCCTCCCATTCGGATTGACAACAGCGCCATCTACATTTCAGGCGCTAACAGATCACATTTTCAGGAAATGAAATGGAAGGATGTACTAATCTACCTTGATGACGTCATAATATTTTCGAAGACACGAGAAGAGCACTTGGAAAAAATGGAAAAAGTTTTCAAAAGGCTTCGAGAGGCCGGATTGACGCTAAAACCTAGCAAATGCGATTATTTAAAAGAAGAAATAAAAATATTGGGTTATAAAGTTAATGAAAAGGGTATATTTCCCGAAGATGACAAAATAAAAAGTATTACAAATTTCCCAACCCCTAAGAAGGTAAAAGACGTCCAAAGTTTCCTAGGATTATGCAATTTTTACAGAAAGTTTGTGTTAAATTATTCCACAATAGCAAGACCGCTACACGAGTTAACTAGAAAGGCGATTAAATTTGTTTGGGGAACAGACCAACAAAAAGCATTCGAGGCATTAAAAGAAAAACTAATAACAGCACCCGTGTTAGCATATTTTAATCCGAACAAAGAAACAATAATCCATATAGACGGCAGTAAAACAGGTATAGGCGGAGTAATTCTCCAGGAGGAGAATGGAGTCCCAATCCTATAGCATACTGTAGTCGCACCCTGAATAAACACGCGAAAAATTATAGTATTTCAGAAATAGAAGGACTAACAGTAGTATGGATCGTAAGCTATATGAGACACCTAATTTACGGTAGAAAGACTACCATCATAACCGATCACAGCGCCCTCTGCTGGTTTAAAAATATTAAGAATAATGCACGACTAACTAGATGGGCAATCCGATTATCCGAATTTGACTATACAATTAAACATAGGCGAGGTTGTGAAAATAAAGATGCTGACTGCTTGTCAAAGTACCCACTGAACATCGAAGATGAATCAAATAAGTTCGACGATATAGAAGACATCCCCACATTTGTCTTGGACGAAGAGGACTTAGAAAGGCCTGATAAAATATGGAAAAATTACACAAATTTATTGCTGACACCAGAAAACGTAAGGGATCTACAGAAAAATTACAAGAAATTAGGAAAAATAATACAAGCCATAAAAAATAAAGGAAGCGCACCACGCACCTAAGAGATTTTATTCTGCAAAAAGGGGTATTAAACAAAATCAATAAGACACACGAGGGTTTAAAAAAGTTACTAGTCATTCCAAAACAGATAGTACCAGAGGTCCTATTTCAACTACACAGCGAACCACTATGAGGACATTTAGGGCTAACTAAAACACTGCATAAAATTAAAAACCATTTTTATTGGGACTCGATAGGTAAAGACATAACAGGATTCGTAAAATCCTGTACAGACTGTCAAGCACGGAAAGGCAGACAAGGCACAAAGCCAGCAGGTGTGTTACAACCTGTCGAAATAGGTCTTCCATTCCAGAAAATAGGAATCGACATTATTGGATCCTTCCCGAGATCTACCGATTCAAAGAAAGTTATACCGATACGTAGAGGCGGCGGCCCTACCTAGTGGAAAAGCCGGCCCTGTCGCCGAGTTTTTACTAAACAATATCATTTCTCGACACGGGGCACCGCAATATATTATAAGCGATAGGGGAAAAACATTTCAATCGGAGCTAGTAAAGGACCTAACAACCCTTATGGGGGGGTGAACCGATATACAACAGCTTACAAACCCTCAACTAATGGTCTTACAGAAAGGTTTAATAAAACGCTGGCAGATATGTTAGCTATCTATACCAATACCTGCCAAACGGACTGGTCGAAATACCTGTCTATGGTAGTATTCGCCTATAATACATCACGGCAAGAGACCACGAAATACAGCCCATTCGAGCTAGTATACGGAAGGCCGCCAGTCTTGCCGACAGAGGCAAGCCTTCAAGAAATGGAGGATAAAACGTCGGTGGAAGACATCAGAAAATAGGCACTATTAATAAGAAACTTAGCGGTAGAAAATATATGGAAAAAGCAAAGGGTTGACAAGAGAATCTATGACAGCAAACATCGACCGTTGAACTTTGAGGTAGGGCAGGCAGTCAAAGTATTTGTCCCAATCAGAAAGAAAGGCAGAAGTGAGAAATTACTACTAAGACACTTTGGACCTTATTATATCACGGAAAGGGTCAGCGAGGTAAACTATAAAATAAGAAAAGGAAAGGCAGCAAATGCACCAGTTGACGTAGTGCATATAAGTCGTATTCTGCCTTACCACGATAAATGGGCACAATATGACAGTAACGAAGAAAATGACACAGAGGGAAGTGACGTAGAAAGTATAGAGGATAAGTTCGACGAGGAGCACAAAAAAGCCGACATAAAGAAAAAAGTAGACAATGAAGGGAATAACAGAATAAGAAGAAATAAAGAAGGGCACAAGAATGCTGAACAAGCAAAAATAGAAATATTTAGTAATGCACCCGGAATGGTTACGAGGGCAATTATTACTAGAAAATAACGCAAACTTGGCACTAGAAATTAATAAAGAAAATAGAAATATTGAAAAAGAAATATATTGTACATCAGAAACACAAGATGAAGTAGGTACCAGTGAATACATTTACTGCAAGGATCTGAGCAAAGGAGATGAAAATGACTCATCTCAGGTATCAGAAGAAAACGCGCTGTGGCAAAGATTTAAAATTCTAACGTCAAGCTATAGCACGTACAAACATTAGATGATTCGAACTGCACGCACAGACTTGAAAACATTAATCTACCTTAATAATTTAAAATTATTATATATAAATAGAGATATTAACATTTAATAGAAATTCTTAATACCAACTGGAGTGTAAACACACCTTTTATTAATATTAGCTCCTCTAAGGGTACGATTCAAGAAGTCCTAAGTTCCATAAAAATAGTTCAGTTGCAATTAAGCTATGGAGACGTCTATAGCTTCCACAGTGACTCAAAACTTATCGTATGGAACACTATTATCTCTATTTTACTCAAAACCAAAAAGAGGAATACTAGTTAAAATTTAAGAACTCTCTATCTTATCAAGTAATATTAAATAATATATATTATCAATTTTGAGTCTTAACGAAGGGCTATTCGAAATAGCGCATGCTCCACGCGCAACGTGGCAAAGAAATCACTATATTTGCTTTCGTATAGGAGAAAGGTATTAAGGATGCAAAACATTGCGAAAGAGCAAAAGCAGCAGAACCAAAACAAGTAACAGGTCCCGACCTGCAATATTTTACATAGAGAAAGCTAGAAAAGAGACTTGGTGTCAAATTGTGTAATTATTTGTTCTTGCTTTATTTTTATATTAACCCATTTTTTATTTGTTTTTAAGGAAACCATGGAAATGGGAACTAAACGCTTTTAAAAAATAAAATTAAAATTTTTTTTTGTTTCAAGAATGGGATGGTACACCACAAGAAAAATTATCAACACAAAGCTCAAAATCAAGTGTACAAAGTTCAAATTCGATTTTTTTTTCTTAATTTTTTTTTGACAATGAATAAGGAGGAAGTCATTGTCTAATAAATAAATTAAAAATGTTCTTCTCTCTTACTTGCTGTCCTATTGGAACGTTTTAACATTATACAAGCATAAGAAATCATATCTCATGCAAAATTACAATTATTTTTCTTATTGTCACCACGTAGATTACAAACTAAGTACGTACTTAGCATAAACATGGGTACACCCCAAAATAATAACAGATATTCAGTTGACCAACAGATACTAACACTTTGTTTTTCTTCTTTGCATGTCCTACAAAACCAAAAATACACGACTACTGAGACCCAGTACTGAAGCACACTTACGATGACGATGATGGCATAAAATGGAGCCAAGTAAAGCCAATTTCAAGGAGGGCGAAAACCAAGACAATGCAGCCAATCATCAGGGTGCTAGTAGAGCAAACCCACAAAATACTACAGCCCACACCCAACATGATGTGCAACCAGCAAGATATGGAGTCCGGAGCAGAAGCAGCCACCAGGTGCGACTAAATAAGCTGCCACATTGGAACTCATTATTCACAGAAAACTTTAATTAAAAGTTTTCAAATAGACTGGTTAGCAACATCAAACTCCAGTAGGGATGCTGCTAGTATTTCCGGACACAGTACTATGTCCCAAGAAACGCAACATTGACGTAGAAACGTTGTGCTTAAGGTTTTCACCACCCCTCCATCGGGCAGACATTATCAGGTTGCCTGACCCCCCTTGTGTTATTCGTTAGCCAGAAAACACTATACAGATGACGACAAACTTTAAAAACATTTCCAGTGCAGTGGTGCTTCAAAAACAAAAATATCGGGTCGCGCAGTGTCGTAGTAAGTCCAGTTTCTTTTGTCAAAATTTACGAATGCACATGTAAAGGACTTGCAAAGAATATCAATACTTGCTTATTTTTTCAGGGAATTTTTGTATTATTATATTATTATCACTCCATGTGAAATGTCGCTTATTTTAGGTAATATTATGTAATGTTTTTTGGTGTAACTTTAAGTAAATTTTTTTAGATTATAAGATAAATGTTGAGAGGACCAGATCTTTAGAAGTTGGCTAGAATGCACCACGATATCATTCGTAAGAATAAATTTTAAAATGGGGACCATTTTTCTCAGGGTGCGGGTATGTCAAGGGCGCTACATGAGCAAGGGGAAGCATTTTGATTTTCGTTTCAATGACGGCAAAATTGTTTAAATTCGTTTTACATTGATTAAGCATCAGCATTTTACGATGGCGACATCGAAGTATAATTATAATATCCGTTAATTAAATGTAGTCAGCAGTTTCGAAAAATAGAAGTAAAGTAGGACGTATGGGGACGTTCAACCAAAAAAGAAAAAGGTTGGGGCTTTTTGCGTGGGTCACGACGCGAGGCGGTCGAGACCCGCTAGTGAGGTACCAGGGGTGTGTTTTATTTTTGTCATTTTTGTTTGGGGGTTCGATCAGTTGTTTGTTTTGTGAAGTTAGTGGTGGCCAACTCCCGAAGCAGAGTCCTCGCCCCAGTCATGTGGGTTGTTATGTAAGTATTAACCATTGTAATCTTTATTAGAAGTTAAGCGGGTTTGGCAGCGGCCAACTCACCCCTCTGTGTGCGTTACAATAGTACTCCCGTATTGTACCAAAGAGTAATCTAAACGTAAATAAATACTTTGTGTCTGGTGTTCCTTTTATAATCTCTCTCTTTTATTTACAAAGACACCCCATCCCCTTTTCAGGTTAGAGAACATTTACTAGTGGCAAACTGTTGCACGTTACTATGGAACTAGTTCCACAGGGCGAGCTAGCGCGGGGATCCTGTACCCCTCATCACAGGGCAAATCCTGCCGCGTGACAGAACAAAGGCGCGAGGATTTATATATTTTCGAGAAAGCACAGATATCTCGGACGACAGGTCGAGAATCTCTAAGACATCTCGTGTGATCACGAGTACCCTCAAAGGCATCGAGTGTGACAATATGTTCAATATACCATAGAGTGTTTGGTAGCACAAATTTAAGTATTGAAAAATTTCATTGATTTCACTTAAACTTAAAATTTCAAGATCTAAGGTTTCTAAATGTGCAAAAGAGAAAATTCTTAAAGGTTTTTCTAAAAATTGGCTTAAATTGTTTATTTGGATATATTGATCTCGTACTGACAGTATTAAATTTATTTCGTTATTTAAATTTGAATGTTCTGTTCTAATAGTTTCTGAATTTTCTTTTATAATTTTTATATTTTCCTCGAATTTATTCATAATATTCTCTGCTAATGAACTAAGGTCATTGATTTTATGCATAGAGTTTAGTTGATTATGCTTGAGAAATTCCAAATTCTGAGTAATTGTGCCCAGGTCGTTATTGTCTAGATTGCTTGTGACGAACTTGATGCCACTCCTATAAAGTTCATTAGCCCGCGCTTCTTGCAATTGTTTTCATATACGTTCAACTTTGCACATGTGTCGAAATTGTTATTTAATGTTTTAAAAATATGAAAAATTTGCGTTTTGGTAAATTATTATTTTGCTTATTCACCATAGATTCAAAAATTAAAACGTAAATGGGATAATTTAAACTTAATACTAGATATATTAAATAGTATATATGTCGTATGATAATGATCGACAACTAAAGAGGGAGAGATTTCTTCTACATATAGTACCCATTGTTAAGGAGTTTGTAGATCTGAAGAGTCTGGCAAGGGTTCACTTGGGCTTGCAGGATCAGGATCGGGAAGCTGAAAAGAAGTAGGATTTTTTCTCAGTCTTCTAAATTTTCTTATATGCGAAGTGATGTGGTTTTTTTCCTGAAATGCCTCTAATTTTATTTTTGCTGACTGTCGTAACTTTTGTACGTATATATTGGGGGTTCATTTTATTCCGAAGAGTATTTTTCTTATATATGACTTGACTGGCTTGTACATTGGGAGGCTCTTCAATATTTTTATTTTGTTTTTGGGTGCCTTGGGATTATTTTTGATAGGCTGTTTTATAAATACTTTCGTAAAAGGACAATAACTCATTATTTCCTTTTTCATTGTATTGTTCAAAAATTGTTAGATCATTATTCAGTCCACCAGCACTAACAATCTTCCAAACCTCACGTGCTCGAACTGACCACCGAGACAAAGGTCAGGTCGTCAACAATCACCGTCAGCTATTTATACCCTGGATACGATTTTCATTTCCGTATGTCTTTGATGTAATGTGGTTTAAAATATCAACGCCGAAAATCACCAAGTTTATCTGTTGCCTTTACCGTCCTCCAAGTGATGCCCATTACAGAGACCTTTTCTCATCACTAGCCAATACAATCGATTTCTTGCAAACCAACGATCCAAATGCCGAGATTGCTATCTTTGGCGACTTTAACGTCCACAATGTCAACTGGCTTAAATACTCAAATACAGACGATCAGCAACGTCGCGAGGCCGAATCCTTCGCGATCAGTTCTGGTCTAACTCAACTCGTAGAAGAACCAACGCGGATTCCAGACCGCGCTGGAGATCTTGCTAGTCTTTTGGATCTTTTCTTAACGTCAAATCCTGATCTATATAATAATCTATATCTAAAAAGAGAATAATCAGAGGTATATTGGGACTGCATCCTCGGACATCCTGTAGAGACTACTTCCGGGAACTAGACATTATAACTGTTCCCTCTCTTTATTTTTTATCTCTAGTGATGTTAGTAAGAAAAAACCCTGGAAATTTTGCATTGAATCGTGATCTATATGCTGCTGACCTGGATATTGTTAGTAAATAACCTTTTTTATTTTAATATATATTATTTTTTATTCTAATATTTATTAATTTTTATTTTAATATAAGTATATATTATTTTTTATTCTAATATTTATTATTTTTTATTTTAATATTTACTATTTTTTATTCTAATATTTATTATTTTTTATTCTAATATTTACTATTTTTTATTCTAATATTTACTATTTTTTACTTTAATATTTACTATTTTTTATTCTAATATTTATTATTTTTTATTTTAATATTTACTATTTTTTATTCTAATATTTATTATTTTTTATTTTAATATTTATTTTTTATTCAAATATTTATTATTTTTTATTCTAATATTTATTATTTTTTTATTTTAATATTTACTATTTTTTATTTTAATATTTACTATTTTGTACTTTAATATTTATTAGTTTTTATTCTAATATTTACTATTTTTTATTTTAATATTTATTATTTTTTATTTTAATATTTACTAATTTTTATTTTAATATTTACTATTTTGTACTTTAATATTTATTAGTTTTTATTCTAATATTTACTATTTTTTATTTTAATATTTATTATTTTTTATTTTAATATTTACTATTTTTTATTCTAATATTTATTATTTTTTATTTTAATATTTACTATTTTTTATTCTAATATTTACTATTTTTTACTTTAATATTTACTATTTTTTATTCTAATATTTATTATTTTTTATTTTAATATTTACTATTTTTTATTCTAATATTTATTATTTTTTATTTTAATATTTATTTTTTATTCAAATATTTATTATTTTTTATTCTAATATTTATTATTTTTTTATTTTAATATTTAATATTTTTTATTTTAATATTTGCTATTTTGTACTTTAATATTTATTAGTTTTTATTCTAATATTTACTATTTTTTATTTTAATATTTATTATTTTTTATTTTAATATTTACTATTTTTTATTTTAATATTTACTATTTTGTACTTTAATATTTATAAGTTTTTATTCTAATATTTACTATTTTTTATTTTAATATTTACTATTTTGTACTTTAATATTTATTAGTTTTTATTCTAATATTTACTATTTTTTATTTTAATATTTATTATTTTTTATTTTAATATTTACTATTTTTTATTCTAATATTTATTATTTTTTATTTTAATATTTACTATTTTTTATTCTAATATTTATTATTTTTTATTTTAATATTTATTATTTTTATTCAAATATTTATTATTTTTTATTTTTTATTTATTTTTTTTTTTTTGGACACACGATGAGAAATCTGCTTACAGACACCTTGCATACGCGGATGCAAGGTAGTGTCGGGTTAGCAACATTGCGGGGAAAAACCTGTCCAATGTCAACTATCAGAGTGAAAGTTCCGCCTACGAGGTAGACGAGCCGACCGACTAAAACTCACCGTCTGAGTCAGGCCTCTCCCTTTTGACTCGCTTTCACTAGGATGTATTAGGTTATCTGCATGTTCTGATTAGATTTAGCTTTTGCTTTACTTTTGTTGGGTGCCAGTTCTTGAAATTTTCCCATTCGAACTTAATCGAATGGGCAAATTTCAAGAGCTCCAAACATTTAGGGTAGTGGTATTGGTAGGCGTAGGTTATCTCTTATACCTGGATCATATTTGGTTATACAAAACAAGGTCAAACCTTAATTTTTGCGTAGTGCTTGTTTTTTGGATCAAACACGGTTGCGAGTGATCCAGTCTTTTGGTAATTTGTAACATTGGTTAGGCTGTGAATGTACGTGCGACGCAAGTATCGTACTGTTGTTGGCTATGTTAGCCTTAGTCTGATATTTTGTTAAGGTTTTGTCTAAAAACTCAGAAATTGTGTCTATTTCGAGATCTCTGTGTATGATGTCGTTTCTTGTGTATCGTGGGGTGTTGACTATTATTTTTAATACCTTGTTTTGCATTACCTGTATTCTCTTAAGGTCACACTTACTTATGGTGCACCAGGCTGGTGCTCCATATGTCATCGCTGATCTGATGAACGTCTTGTAGAGGGTGACCTTCGTTCTTGTATTGAGTTTGCTCCTTCTGTTGAGCAAACAAGATATGGCGCCGAGTTGTTTGTTGGCTTTTCTTATGGTGTTGGCTGTGTTTATTTTCCAGTTCAGTCTTTTGTCAAAGTGCAAACCGAGATATTTGACTATCTGTTTCCAGTCTACGTCTCGGTTCCCTACTCTGACTTTCCCCGTTGGGAATTTAGTGCGTGCCCTGGAAAAGTAAATTGCCTGTGTCTTGTGCGGGTTTATTTTGATTTTCCACTTGCTTAGCCATTCTTCTAAAATGGCTATGTTCTTGTTTAGCCTGTGCGTTATTAATCTAGGGCTTTTTCCTGACACTGCGATGGCCGTATCATCAGCATATATATATTCGTCACACACAGGAGACCGGGAATGTACGCCGTGTAAATGTTGAAAAGTAGGGGGCTATTACTGAACCTTGCAGAACGCCTGCTCTTATGTTCTTCATTGTTGACAGTTCGTCGTCTATCCATGTTTGGAATGTCCTATCTTCTAGATAAGAGGCTATTAGCTTCATCAGATAGTTAGGTATTCCCATCCTTATCATCTTTAGGATTAGCCCGTTATGCCATACTTTATCAAACGCTTTACTTACGTCAAACAGCACGGCTCCTGTATGTCTTCTTGTGTTGAATCCTTTAAGTATATTAGAAGCGAACCTTGTCGCCTGTCTAACAGTGCACAGATTTGCTCTGAAGCCGTACTGCTCCTCTGGTAAACAGTGATTAATTTCGACAAAGGCTGCAAGCCTACCCGAGATTAACCTTTCCGCTAATTTGCCCACGTTAGACAGTAGACTGATCGGCCTATAACTACTTATCAGATTTTTCTTCTGGTCAGCCTTCCCTATCATGATGATCTTAGCCTTCTTCCAGGCGATAGGGAAGTGTCCAAGAATCTGCATTGACTCTGTTATGCAGACCAAGTCCTTTATGATGTTATCCGGTAAGTTTTTCAGTGCTTTATTGGATATGCCATCTATACCGGGTGCCTTTTTGATTTTTTCCTGGCAATCAGACCTTTTACTTCTTCTGCTGTGATACGCTGCAGATTTGGCTCGGGGGGAATATTCATGCGTTTGTATATGTCGACAGTCCTGTTGATCCGGTCTTCTGCTGTTTGATTGGTGGTTGGATTTTCGCTGAACTGCTCGTAGAGAGCTTCAGCGAATTTCTCAGCTTTTTCTCGGGCGTCAGTGATCGTCACGTTGTCAGCAGTTGTGAGGTGTGGCATTTGTTGTCTGGAGCCTTTAGTTAGTGACTTTGTCATTCTATAGAGACTGTTATCTAAGATATTCAGGCTTTCGACCTTCCTATCCCAGATTTCAGACTCTGCATCTCTTAGTAGGTTCTTGATGCGCTGAGTTGCCTGGTTAGCTAGTGTTTTGATTCTCGGATCACCAGTTCTGTACGCTTGATTTTTGAGTCTGTTTTTCGCTCTTATTTCGTTCTTTATTTCATAGCTTATGCCACCGTATTTGGAGTAGTTTAGTGTCATTGTGCTTGATGATCTAGCAAGTGCTTGCTGTATGTTATTGACTAGCACTATCGCTGCCTCGTCAATGTCTGATTTACTCACAATAGGAGGAATCGCATCGCATCCTTTTAATTCATTTTTGAATTTTTTCCAGTTTGTTTTGGTTAAGGCTACGGTGCTCTTCCCCCTCCTGCGAGGGTCACCATATTCCATTATCACGGGCAGGTGATCTGATGTAAGATCATGACTTACTATCGGCTGTGATATCCTATCAGTGTTTTTGATTACGAATATGTCCAGTGTTTCGGGCAATCCGATTGGTCCTAGATGGGTGTGGTCCTCAGGAGGTAGCATATGGTAATCAAAAACATCTGACTTATTGTAAAGCAGCTGTCCTCTCTTATTGGTTGCTCTGCATTTCCAGATACGGTTTTTCGCATTCATATCTCCCCCGATTATGGTGATGTTGTCATTATCGAAAATGTCAGCTATGCACTGCCTGTCAAAGTCAGAAGTCACAGCAGGACTGCAGTAAACGGATCCGATCACTACACTCACTCTGCTTGTCCTGACCCTGACGTATGTACCTTCTATTTTATTGCAGCTATCCGGATTAGGCATTGAGCTTGCCAAGATATGCTTTTTTACAAGAACCATGGTTCCACCTAGTCTTGTGAGTCTGTCATTTCTGAAAATGTTATAATTTGGGAAAGAAAAACGTTTTTCTTTTAACCATGTTTCTTGTATCAAAATCACATCAAGGCTGTGCTCTTCTGAGAATTTGATTAGTTCGAGTTTTTTGCCCTTAATCCCATTAATGTTTATAGTGCAAATTTTTAGAAAGTCCACTGGGCGTGCAACCACTATTGGTTGAGCATAGACATTATCAATACTGGTGCCAAGGCTTGGATGGCCTTGGTGAATTCTTGCATCATCTTTTTCATGGTTTGCAGGGTATCCTGTATAGAGCTTTCATCTTTATGCTGAGCTGTAACTATGTGGTTAGTAACTTTGTCTTGTTTTTGGTTTTGCAGATTGCTGTTTATCTGCGAGCCCCATACAAACTTGCCTGGGCCTGCTGCTTTCCTAGAAGCAGCAGCCTCCTGCAAGATTCCTGGTATACCGTGGGCAATCCCTAGAGTCAGATATATGCTCACCTCCGCAGTTCCAGCACTTTGGCTTTGCATTAGTGTCACTTGTACAATCTCGCGAGGCATGACCCGCCGCGCACTTCATACACTTAATGTCAGCTGTACACTTTAGTTGAGTGTGTCCATAGAGCTGGCACCTGTGACATTGAGTGTCAGTGTTCTTAGTGCGCTGCATGTCAACGCGCACCCTAAGGTTGTCCTAACACAATTTGTATATATCGTTCTGTGTTTTAGGCAGAATTACCGTGCAAAACGGCATAGCGCTGCCATTGCGCCTTTTCCACGTTCTCACGCTGGAGGGTGTGAAGCAAATCTCCTCCAGGTCGGCTTTTATTTTTTCCTCAGACCATGTCTCGAGAATACCCCGGATTACAACGTGCAGTAGCTTCTCATCCGAGAAGCGGAATGAGTGACATGGTATTGTGCTATCCTTTAAGATTTTTATTATCTTATTGTAATCATTAGGGGTTGGTGGGTGGATTTTCACGCCCTCGGTGACATTAACTGCTCTCCCATAATCTATATTATTAGCCTTTAGTATTTTTTATTCTAATATTTATTATTTTTTATTTTAATAGTTACTATTATTTATTCTAATATTTACTATTTTTTATTTAAATATTTACTATTTTTTATTCTAATATTTATTATTTTTTATTTTAATATTTATTATTTTTTATTTTAATATTTACTATTTTTTATTTTAATATTTACCAATTTTTTATTTTAATATTTACTATTTTTTATTCTAATATTTACTAGTTTTATTTTAATATTTACTTTTTTTTATTTTAATATTTATTTTTTTCTATTCTAATATTTATTATTTTTTATTCTACTATTTACTATTTTTTATTTTAATAATTACTATTTTTTATTTTAATATTTATTATTTTTTATTCTAATATTTATTATTTTTTATTCTAATATTTATTATTTTTTATTCTACTATTTACTATTTTTTATTTTAATAATTACTATTTTTTATTTTAATATTTATTATTTTTTATTCTAATATTTATTATTTTTTATTTTAATATTTACTATTTTTTATTCTAATATTATTTATAATTTTTTATTTTAGTATTTATTATTTTTTATTCTAAAATTTTTTATTTAAATATTTATTATTTTTTATTCTAATATTTATTATTTTTTATTTTAATAGTTATTATTTTTTTATTGGATTATTTATTGTTATTTATTCTAATATTTATTTATTTTATTCTAATATTTACTATTTGTTATTCTAATATTTATTATTTTTTATTATAATATTTATTATTTTTTATTTTAATATTTATTATAATTTATTGTAATATTTAATACTTTTTATTTAAATATTATTATTTTTTATTCTAAAATATACTTTTTTTTTATTCTAATATTTGCTATTTTTTAGTCTAATATTCATTATTTTTTATTTAAATATTTATTATAGACTTCAATATAACAATCTAACTTTCAGCGAAACAGGATGGAAAACATTGATTAATGAACCGATTGTCTGCGATAATTCTACTTCGATTCATAGGATGGATGACTCAAACAGCATGTTTAGTTTAATTTTATTTATTGCTGTAACTTGTTGTATATTACTAACTAAGATTATTTATACAGTAACTATCATGGTATGCAATAAAAATCATTAACGATATTAAATTATTTACTTTTGTCTTATTTTAACAAATGTGTTTATCAGTATAAATATTATAAATAGAAACATTTTGACCCGTAGCTGACCTCTAAGAAATAATAATTAGACCAAGCTTGCTAAATTTTCTTCTTATAACTATTTAATTGTGTTTCTTCCTTTGCCAGTAGGGCCTCACCTAAATGTGGTAATATAGATGGACACACACATACCTATCACACAATAGTACAGGTGTGTCATCAGCTTACAAGAACTTGCCTGTTTGATCAACATCGACATCTTCTCTGGTCAGTTGTGTCATTGTCGATATTACTTCTTTGCCTAAGAACAACAACTACTTCTTGTAGTTTGGTCAAAAGCCACTGGTAAATTGTGTCATTGTCTCGATGAATCACCTCTTCAACCCAACAAAGAAATTTTAAAATTATTTTATGCATTACGCCAAATTATTATAATGTTTACAACATAAACGCTCTAGGTGGACGAATGTGTTAAGGTGTTGGAAACCAATCACATGACCGACGGTTCAAATCCGCGCTACACACCCACAATGAAAAAGTAAAATTTAAATCAATTATTAAAATTTGGTGGTTATGGTGGATGCGCTAAGGTCCTTATGGTCAACAGCAGCTATTGTGACGTCATTGCCGATTCTTTGGTTCAAGAAAACCCCTTGGGGCGAAGGGGGATGATTGGGGATGATATTATCTGAAGTAAATTGAGTGTCAAAAAGGCACTATTCGGTCCTAAAACCACACCCTCATTGCATTAAATTCCTTTTGGCATCCACACCTACGTACACACATTTACCTAATTGGTCAGCAGCCACTGGTCAATTGCGTCATTGTCGATCACCTCTTCAAAACAAAGAATATACTTTTCTTGTACGGTTTCAGCATTTCTTGCAGATTTTTCAGGGATTCTCAGCACTTCTTTGCCGAAGAAGTCGGAGATTTCAGGATGCGATCGAGGTAAAAAAATAACGAAGCACACGTGGGCTCGTAAAGATCATTGACAAAACACCCGCAGTGTTTCAAGGGCAAGATAAAGAATAAGCACGTGGCTATATACAAGGGTAAAATTCACGTAAGCGTCCAAGGTCACATGTGACGTCATAGGGGTTCGGATGGTGAGGGGGTTGCTTGGTAGGGGGTGGGAGTATCAGTTTCCGGTAATCTTGACTACTCTCGGAAAAAATATTTATAGGAAAAGCTTCCAGAAGAAATTGCTGGAAATTATTTACAAGTTTGTAGGACGGTCGATAGGGCGCGTAACACTAATAGTAATTTGTTAACAAATAGCCGATTTCTCTACAATTTTCTTAAATAAGTTATATGGAAAATACGTACAAATACATCTTTCGTGTCTCGTGAACAACTTTTGCTCTTGCCTTTATTCCTCTTTGTAACGGTCTAATAACATCATTACCATCGCAGTTAAGTTTTTCCAGAAACAATATAAAATATGTTAAATCTGTAGAAAGCGCCATGTAGTGTAGCTGATAGAGCAAGAACTCTTTTAAATAACGCTAATCGTAGTATTTTCCGATACGGCGTTCCTGAGATATTGAATTTTTTCCAAATTAAATTTACGTTATCTCCACCCCTTTATTTAAATGGTTAGAGAAAAAAGTATGTGAGCAAAGTTGTTCATGATATATAGGATATTTAGTTGTAAGCATTTACAATATATCTTATACAGGGTGGTCCTTAAGTACATCAAGAAAATCTAGGATATGATTTCTGACATCATTTTAAGACGAAAAGTTCAAATAAACATGGGTCCGAAAATGCTAACCCTCTAAGATACAGGGTGTTAAAATATTTTTAAAAAATAATTGTTTTCTTAAAATTTCGGAACTCCTTGAAGATACGGTATTGAAAATTGATGTGGATTGATTTCGTATTAAACTGCACTTTTTGGTTAAAAAAGGGTTTGCCTACTTCCACCAGTGGCGTGCGTGAAGGTACCATCAATATTTTTTTTGTGAAAATATGTGATACGCCACTGATTTTTTTAAACTCTGGTGCATTTTTATGCATTACTGATATAAGCGGAACAAAAGTTGTCTCTACTATCTTTTTGAAAAAAATGGTAGTTTTAGAGATAACTCGTAGTATATTATACTAAACAAAATTAATTTATTAATTAAATAATAACTAAACATAATATTATGTAACACCAAACAAACTTGATTTAAATAAATTGTTGAAAGTGGCCACCTTCTGCTAAAATACAAGCATCTAGCCGTCTTATCATTGAATTTCTAACATTTCTAAAAAGTCCTGGGGTGTTTTTAATATTTTCGCAAGCCATTATTATTCGGTTTCTAAGATCTTCCTGGTTTTCAACGGGAGTTTTGTAAACTATCGATTTTAAATGACCCCAGAAATAAAAATCCAATACATTTAAATCTGGGGACCTTGGCGGCCACGGTTGATTAGGTACTGCGACGCCTCTACCGATCCATCGATTTTCGTAATGAACATTTAAATATTCTCTGGCTGTGGCACTAAAATGGGCGGGAGCTCCATCATGCATAAAAAACAACTGGGTTCGTTGAGCTAATGGCAAGTCTTCCAATAATGTTGGCATCTCATTTTCTAGAAAATGGCGATAGGTTTGGCCATCTAACCGCTGGGGAAGAAAGAAAGGACCTATTAGTCTGTCACCAACTATTCCTGCCCATACATTTAACGAGAATTGGTACTGAAAATATCTTTCGCTAATAGCGTGTGGATTTTCTTGACTCCAAACATGATTGTTATGAAAGTTTGTTATGGCATTCTTAGAAAAATTTGCTTCATCGGTAAAAAAAAAATTATTTAAAAATTGTGGATTTCTGGCCAACCTTTCCAAAAGCCATTGACAAAAATTTACGCGTTGAGGATAATCACGTGGTAAAAGGGCCTGAACCCGTTGTATATGGTAAGGATACATTTGTTGGTCCTGAAGGATTCTCAATACGGTTTGATGACTAGCGTTTACCTCATTCGCAATTTTTCGAGTACTAGTTTCTGGATCTTCCTCAATTCTATTCAATACTGCTTCTTCTAATTGTGGTGTTCTTACTGTCCTTGGCCTGCCGAGAATATCAGAAACTCTTGCAAAACTTCCTGTTTCGGATAAACGGCGATGGAGACTTACAAAGGTCTGCGTACACGGTGCTACACGATTCGGATATCTTGCCTGGTAAATGCGTTTTGCTTCGTATGAATTTCCATCAGCAAGACCATAAACAAAATGCATATCTGCCAAATGAGCACTGTTTTGTAAATCATTCATAATTCTAAAACTTTTGGATCGACTAATAACTCACAAAAACGACGCACTAAAACTTAAATTATTTTTCGGTCATTTAATTTTTGTTATTTGCACAATATGTGACATAAGCCTACTTTGAAAAAACTAGAATCACAGTCGAGATAGTTTATCTTTTACAATTTTATATATTTCTCCATTTTCATTTAAAACTACCATTTTTTTCAAAAAGATAGTAGAGACAACTTTTGTTCCGCTTATATCAGTAATGCATAAAAATGCACCAGAGTTTAAAAAAATCAGTGGCGTATCACATATTTTCACAAAAAAAATATTGATGGTACCTTCACGCACGCCACTGGTGGAAGTAGGCAAACCCTTTTTTAACCAAAAAGTGCAGTTTAATACGAAATCAATCCACATCAATTTTCAATACCGTATCTTCAAGGAGTTCCGAAATTTTAAGAAAACAATTATTTTTTAAAAATATTTTAACACCCTGTATCTTAGAGGGTTAGCATTTTCGGACCCATGTTTATTTGAACTTTTCGTCTTAAAATGATGTCAGAAATCATATCCTAGATTTTCTTGATGTACTTAAGGACCACCCTGTATAAGCAAATTGAAGAGAAATCAGCTATTAACAAATTACTATTAGTTCACGCCCCCAGTTAGCGGCAGTCCTGCAAATAATTTCAAACGATTTCTCTTGGCAATTTTTCCTATAAATATTTTTTTCCGGAGGCCGTACGATGAACGGTATTCCGAGATATAGCTACGTATCTCGCTTAGTTGGCCACCCATAGATAGTATGTAAAAATAATTTACTAAGCACAATCACAACTAGTAGTAATATAAACAACAACTTCTCATAACAAATTTTATTTTATTTTTACTAATCTTATGTGTTCTTTTAATTATTCGAACAGCATCGATTAAATTAACAAACTACTACCATTTTATCAGCTTATTAAAATGGTTAAAACACTTGAAAGTTCGGTAATTGAACCGATGTTGGTGCAGTAAAAAACAAGTTGGCAATAATGAAAAAAAATCTGCGACATCGTGTATTAAGAGAACATTTTCTCTAAATTATTTTAAATTATTATAGATCAAAGTGTCCAATTGAAAGGATGATAACAATACTTTAGGTATATTTGTATTTGAATTTTTCATAAAATTATTGTTATTTAAAGAATATTTCCAAGCAACTTCGATTTACAAGTGAGTGATATTATTTATAACCATTTCTCTTCATATCTATGAAGTTACTGTAACTTATTAAGAAGAGCTTATTAAGAAATACATGGAACCTACACAAATCTTAAATAAATTATTATTCTCCTTCCTTTTAAGCTTCAGTTGCATAACTGTGTGTCATATTAATAAAAATACATAAAATTTTTATATAATAATTTTGCAATTTCTAGCATACAGCTTAACAACATATAGTATACAAAACCTATTATGATCCTATCTCACATTGTCTTGCTAAATCTAATAACATTGTAAGGTCTCAGCAAAGAATGGAATTAAATTAGCCTGCATAGGAACGACTTATTCAGTATACCGAAAACATTGAAATATTTTAACAAATAAATTCAAGAAATTGATTGACTCGACAGTTACCTTGTAATAATACATATACAATGAAACAAAAGTATACTTCGTTATTATTATTGATATTTTAAAATTTTGTCGTTATGGCCATTTCATAGTACAACTACATCTTCAAGACGCTAATATGGACACGAATCAAAACAAAGGTTATAATAATATATTATTAAATTACAGATATTTTATTTTTGGGGTCATTTTGATTTGATTTGGTTTGTTTACATTTTTACAATTATAGAAAGGGTTTCAAAGTGACCGAAACCCAAAAACAAACTATCTATAATTTGAAAAACTTTCAAGAAAACAAAACTGTAGTTATATATTAAGATTTTAGTATTAAAAATATTAACTGGGTCTCTAGTCAACAAATAGAAAAAGAAAATTGCGACTGAACGTTATAAGGACTGTGTGGGGAGTTTAAAACATCCTGATTGACCATCAACAACCAAAATTTTCCATCGCGTATAGATTTTGAGTTATTTTCATTTTATACAATCATTTTTATACAATATGTATACATTAGTTCAAACCAAGAAGAAAAAAAAAATAAATATTATAAGGATAACAGGATTTATTCACAAAAATACACATGAAAATATAATTAATGTACAAAACTGTTTTGCAAATGCTGACTTTCTTTTATATTCCTGATCAGTTCACCCATCGCCGTTGTGACAGAACGTCGATTTGCGGAGCGAAAACCGTTGGTGCCAGGGCAGAGGAAGTTTGCTGCCAAGTTAGCCACGTTTTTTAGATTCCCCCCCTTAGGGCAAGATAACAATAGAACCTCAGGATGCCGTCGGAGGCTGATCCCCACGCCATCATCACCATGGAAATGTTTGTAGCCCAGATTGCAGAAAAGCAAACGGAGATGCAGAATAGACTAGAGCTGCAATCCAAGCAGCATGCAGCACAGCTGGACGTCCACGAAGACCAGCTAGCGCTCCAAGCCCGCGAATATGCTGAACAAATCAGCAGAACAGAAGCTACTATGCAGCAATACACCACCACAGCTGTATCAAACTCAATGAAGGACATGGAGCAGCAGTTCCAGATCATCCTGTCTGCAAAAGACCAGCAGATCTCCGAGCTCAAGGCTGAACTCCAAGCAGCAAGGGAAGCAACAGCAGCAGCGCTGTTGCAAGGTATAGTTAAAAACAAGGTTAGTAAAGCCAAAAATAACGTAGACACAGCTATCTTGCATGCCATGCCTTTAGAAAACATTAAAGTTATCGTAGAAAACCCTGTAGACATACTCAGTGAAGACGAGGTAATGGAGATTGAGACAGAGTCCAGCTCCTCGTCTGAGAGCGATATTGTAGAAGAAAGCCCTACTTCCCAGGGCTTCCAAAATGTATTAAACCGAAAACAAAAAAGGGCGAGACAGAGGGAAACGCACTCTGACAGCGAGGGCTACTCAAAAAAACGTTCGAATGCGGAGTTCCCCCCGCTGTATGTGCTCCCCCGTCTCCCTACTACCACCAATCCTGCTTTATGTACACGCTTTATATACACACATGCGAAAAGATTTAGACAAAATCGAGCCGAAGGCACGGCCAAATTTTGTGACCGTGTCAGACCCTAGACAAGAATACCACCTAATGTCATCAGTGTCAAAAAATGCACAGGATGGGACTATTGTGACCGGGGCGACCCCCAGAATAAGAGTGTCCCCCATCGTCATAAGGGACAAAACAGTGTACAATGAGGTAACGCGTCACCTTAAGGCCCTAAAGATCGATTTTGGGAACGCGATAAATGTGTCTGAGGGTGTGAAGATCCACCCAGCCACCCCAAACGATTACAATAAAATATTAAAACATCTGAACGATAACAATATACCGTCGCACTCATTCCGCTTCACGGATGAGAAGCTGCTGCATGTAGTTATCCGAGGTGTCCTCGAGACCCGGTCTGACAAGATAAAGGCCGACCTGGAGGAGCTTGGCTTCACACCCTCCAGTGTAAGATCTTGGAAACGGCGCGACGGATCCGCCATGCCATTTTGCACGGTTTTAGTTACGAAAACGCAAAATGACATATACAAGCTATGTTACTTGGACAATCTCAGAGTTCGCGTGGATACCCATCGATCAAAACATACAGACACGCAGTGTCATAGGTGTCAGCTCTACGGACACACACAAGTAAAGTGTACTGCACAATTAAAGTGCATGAAATGCAATGAGTCATATCTCAAGGGATTGTCTAGGCAATTCGCAAACTAGGTATAGCAACTGCAACGGTGCACACCTATCTAATTCCAGGGAGTGTCCTCGGCACCCCAGGAACCTGCAGGCCCAGGCAAGTTCGTCTGGGGAAGTCAAAATAATAAAAAACTGTCTAACAACAATACTAACCAGAGTCAGAACCTTATAGCTACAGCGCAGCCTGCAAAGGAAGTCAACGCGCTCCAAGCGACTCTTCAGAGCATGCAGACCATGATGGCGGAGTTTACCAAGATCATGCAGGCTCTAACTCCAGTAATGAAAATGTCTAAGTTAAATCCATAGTGGTTGCACGCCCAGTGGACTTTCTAAAGATTTGCACTATAAACGTAAATGGGATTAAGGGCAAGAAACTTGAACTAACAAAATTCTCAGAAGAGCACAGCCTTGATGTGATTCTGATACAAGAAACATGGTTAAAGGAAAAAATGCGTTTTTCTTTCCCAAACTACAACGTTTTTAGAAATGATAGAGTAACTAAATTAGGTGGAACCATGGTTCTTGTTAAAAAACACATTCTGGCGAGCTCTATGCCTAATCCGGATAGTTGCAGAAAAATAGAAGGGACATACGTTAAGATCAGGGTGAGCGGAGGGAGCGTAGTGCTCGGTTCCGTGTACTGCGGTCCTGCTGCAATCTTTGATTTTAACAGGCAGTGTGTAACATCATAAATGACATAGTCTGTATAACAGAAGCAATGCAGACCCTCGGACACTTCCCTGTCGCCTGGAAGAAGGCAAAGATCGTTATGATAGGGAAGGCTGGACAAGATAAGAAACTCCTGAGTAGCTGAGTAGCCAATCAGTCTACTGTCTAACTTGGGCAAATTAGCGGAAAGGTTAATCTCGGGTAGGCTATCAGCCTTTGTCGAAATTAATCACTGTTAGACAGGCGACAAGGTTCGCCTCTAATATTCTTAGGGGTTTCAATACCAGGAGAAGCACAGCGGCCGTGCTATTCGATGTCAGCAAGGCGTTTGATAAAGTATGGCACAACGGGCTTCTACTAAAAATGATAAGGATGGGAGCACCTAACTACCTGATAAGACCGATTGCGTCTTATCTAGAAGACAGGTCTTTCCAAACATGGATTGACGAAGAACTGTCATCATCAAAGAACATTCGAGCTGGTGTACCTCAGGGTTCAGCAATAGCCCCCCTGCTTTACAACATCTACACGCTGACATGCCGAAGTTTCCCATGAGCGACAACTATACATACGATAATTATATATACGCAGACGACACGGCGTTTGCAGTATCAGGAAAAAGCCCTAGAATGCTAACACTACGGCTCAACAGGAACATCGCCCTCTTCGAAGAGTGGCTGTCAAAATGGAAGATAAAAATCAACCCGAATAAGACTCAGGCAATTTACTTTTCCAAGGCTCGCCTAAAACTCCCAACGGGGAAACTCAAGGTGGGAAACCAAGATATCGACTGGAAACAGAGTGTCAAGTATCTTGGTTTACACTTTGATAAAAGGCTGACCTGGAGGGTAAATTCAGCTAACATCATGAAGAAGGCCAACCAACAACTTGGCGCCATATACTGTCTGCTCAACAGAAGGAGCAAACTCAATCTAAGGACGAAGGTTAACCTCTACACGACGTTCATCAGATCAGCGATGATGTATGGTGCCCCAGCCTGGTGCACCCTATGTAAGTCGAGCCTTCAGAAAATACAGGTGATGCAAAACAAGGTATTAAAGATAATAGTAGACACTCCGCGATACACACGAAACGACATCGTACACAGAGACCTCGAAATTGCTACAATTTCGGAGTTTCTTGACAAAACCATTACAAAATATCACTCCAAGGCTAACATTGCCAACAATAGCACGATCGCTGCTTCCCACATACATTCTCGACCTAACGCCACATACAAATTACCGAAAGACTGGCTCACCCGCAACCGCGTTTGAGTCCAAAACAATCATAAAACCAAAAACAATAAAGATTGCCTTGCTTTGCACAACCTGCAAAAACCAGGTGTAAACTGACCACTACGCCTACCCTACTACCTTATACGTTCGGAGCTCTCGAAATGTGTTCACTCGATTAATCTCGAGTGAAAAAATCTCTAGAGCTGGCACCCAACATAAATGTATAGCATAGCTAGATCAAAATCAGAATATGCAGTTAACTAGTCATATCAGCGAAATCGAGTTATAGGTATGATACCTAACTCAGACGGTGAGTTTTAGTCAGTCGGCTCGTCTACACTCGTAGGCGATACCTACACTCTGTAGGTTGACATTGGTCTGGTCTTTCCCCGCAATGTTGCTAACCTGACACTACCTGACCCCCGCGAGGGTCAGGTGTCTGTAAGCAGATTTCTCATCGTTTGTACCAAAAAAAAAAAAAAAAAAAAATTCCTGATCGCTTTCTCTCATAAGAAACCAATAATAATACCCCATCATTGCTGGATAACATCTGCCTTTTAATTTAAATGGGGATACAAGAAGTGTATTTTAAGAGACATACGACAGCCCACTTTGCAGTAGCTTCCAAGTAGTTCTTGTACAAGTTTTTCATAGTCTTCTGCTTTTTGTTTCCTAAAAATACCGAAATTATTCTTTTAAAATGAACCACGCAGCAAATTCAACATCACTTAATTTTTGATCAAACTGTTGATCCCTTAGTATTTTTCTAATTTGCGGTTCAATAAATATGCCTTCCTTAAGCTTAGCATCCTTTAGTATAGGAAAAATTTGTTAAAGTATTGAAATGCATCTCTATCTTTATCTAATGTTTTAAAGAAATTTTTCATAAATCCCAGTTTAATGTGTAATGGATTGGGATCAACAAGGGGTATATTTTTTACGTTAGCTTGACCTGGAATATATTGATCTCTCGGAAGCCATTCTTTTACTTGGTAATGGCTATTTGTTGCTCTACTATCTCAAAGGCAAAGAAAGCAGCAATACTTTGTAAATCCACCCTGAAGCCCTAGTAATAGTCCTATGACTTTTAGGTCACCACATATTTGCCACATATACGTATCATAGCTATTGCATTTAGAATAATGCACGGTTTAATAATAATTGAGATTTAAAAGATATTTGATGTCTACCCAATCGTGACATACTTTTTAATATTTCCTTTATATAAACTGCATATTCTTACTCTACATTAACGACCTTCTAGTGAAAACTAAAAATAAAGTATCACGCCTCAACAAAGACCTGGAAGAAATTTTGGCTTGGGGTGACAGTAACCAAGTCGAATTTAATGCTAAAAAAACCCAGGCAGCAGTTTTCTCTAAAAAGGTTAACATTACAGAACCGGAAATAGTCATGGCCGGAGACGCAATCCCACTGGCTTCGTCTATTAATTTGTTGGGCGTCAATCTGGGAGGAAATATGTCTGGCATAACCACGTGTTGGCAATCGCCAAGATAGCTTCTCAGAAGCTTGGGGCACTCTTCCGAACCAGAAAGTTGTACACACCTCAACAACTTTTGACACTATACGAAGCCCAGATTCGACCATCACTGGAGTACTGCTCTCATGTCTGGAGCTCTGCACCCAGGCATACTCTTCGGCTGCTGGATTCCATCGAAAGGAGGGCTATTCATCTGATCGGAGACCAGGAGCTGACGAAGAACCTCGACAGCCTAGAACATCGAAGACAGGTTGGGGAGTTACAGATATTTTCATGAAAGGTGCTCGGCTGACCTTGCCCTCTTAATTCCGCCCAGAGCGACGAATAGCAGAAATACACGACAAACCACTGCCGCCCGTCCATATGTGGTTAAGCTTAGTACTCCTCGAACTTCATTATTTAAGAATTCTTTCATCTGGAGGACTACATCCTTGTGGAACGACCTTCCCGAGGTCGTTTTTCCCAAAGAATATAACCTCCAACAATTTAAAACCAACGTGAATCGCTTTTTGCGCACACACACCACTTCCAGTGTGCCCTAAAGGATTTTTCCTATAGTGCTTGTGTTTGATCACAAAAAAAAATGCAAGAGGAATAGAGGATCTTTTGTTGCCATTATGAAGCATTTCGTTATGTGCATATCCTAATTTGTACATTAAACTACTTGGATTAATACAAACACACTTTTATCCTGCATCGCAAAAAACGAGGATAGCTCCTGGTTACGGTTTATAAATATGGTAACTTTAGTTCCAGTGGCTAGTAAATTCCATTGTTGTATAATCTAGAACCTAATACTTTAGCATGCTCTTTGACAAGTGGAGGTCTCGTTGTTTGACTAAATGGGGTGCTTTTCCTTCACTTTTGGGAAAATAAGAATAGCCCTTTTCTACTATGAGGGTGGGTCTCAAAGTCAACGCTGCAAAGACTGCTATACTACCATTCACCAAACGAAGACAATAGGGACTACAACGACCTACAAATCTTTGATGAACGGATAAACACAGTCAGCAAGGTTAAGTATCTAGGATTAACCTTGGATGCCAAACTGACATGGAACCAACAATTAAATAAAAACCTAAACAAAGCAAAAATGTGCCTAATGCGGTGCAGGAGCTTGGTTGGGAAAACCTTGGGACTTAAGCACCAGATGATGCAATGGCTGTACATCACAGTTATCAGACCCTTGATATCTGCGGTCTGATGGACAAAAACACAGCAGATTATGACAGCGAACAAACTTAACAGTTTGCAGAGGCAGGCCTGCCTGTGTCAGTAACAAACCCGATCAGAAGCACCCCCACTGCAGCAATGGAAGTCATACTGGGCCAACACCCCTAGACATTCACGTCAGAATGGAGGCTAACTGTAGCGCCTCAAGGATGATCACAAATGGGGAATGGACACAACACCCCGCAAAAATTGTACACATAAGAGCCACGGAACTAATCAACGATGAGCTCTTGGTTATGCAAACTGATCTTATGAGTGCAACATACGATATCACAAAGCCTTTCAAGATTGACTGGAACTTTGATAAATGGACAAAAAGTGCACCCCCGTCATCTGACAAGGGTCTAGTTTGGTACACCGATAGATCAAAAACCGCCAACGGTGTGGGCGCAGGTATATTTGGGTGGACATAAGCATTCTTCTGGGGACCCACGCCACAGTATACCAAGCGGAAGTTCATGCCATACAAGCATGCGTACTACAAAATCTTGAAAAGGGCTACCACAACCAAAAGATATGCATCCTGTCGGACTCGGGACTCCAATCGGGTTACTTCTAAACTTACACTGGAGTGACATACCCACCTCAAAGAACTGACGGCCAGGGGGAACAAGGTAGAGCTCTTGTGGATCCCTGGTCACTCTGGGATATTATGTAATGAGGAAGCGTATGAACTAGCTAGAGCCGGATCCGTCTCAGGGGCCCCGAAACGGCCTTTGGGATATCAAAACAGGGAACAAAATCAACATTAGATAGATGGTCGAAAAAACAACACCTATCTCGATGGCAAGGGTTATCTGGTCAAATATACATACATGAATGGGATGCTAACTCTGACGCGGCTCCAGCTGAAATAGGTGATGGGTCTGCTAACAGGCCACTGCCACATGCGAAAACACCTTCAACGGATGGGTATAAATAACGCAGTCATTGAATGCAGACTTTGCGGCGAAGAGGATGAAACCCCAACAAACATCTTCTAACAAGATCGGGTTACACAATAAGATGGAAGGCTGCAGAATTTCTGGCCTTTAAACCGACCATCGCCTTTAACCAACCAACCAGCGCAACAGCCCGAGACTCCCCATCATGTTCGATTGCGTTGTTCCAAACATGGGTGCCATAGGCTAGAAGGTCTCCCATATTGATGATCGCTGATAATGTTGAAGCCTTCCAGGTACTTTAAAAGTTGTTGGTTAATAGCTTTCTCTATTACTTTTTAAATAACTGAAAGCAATTCGACTAGTCGATAGTTGTTAAGCAGGGTTCTCTCACCTTTCTTTGGTATAGGCTGGACTCGCGCCAACATGATAGAAATATTTCTTTTTGTAGGATAAGTTGAAAAGTCTTCAAAATACTGGTGTTATAGTTCATCGGCGCATCTCTTGAGAACTATAACAGGAATTTCGTCAAGACCATAAGTTTTTTGTCGTCGAGCCCTTTCAGGATCCGTTTGACGGGACGCTGACGGAACACGGTTTCGGTCATTTCGAATTGAACTGCAGGAATGTTGGATGGTGTTCCTACCAGGAAATTTACAGTGGAATGCGATGAAAATAGTTCAGCAAGTAAGTTTGCTTTGTCTATGCTTGTTGATGCTATTGTACCATCGGAACGTGTTAGAGGTGGAATAGTTGATTTGGTAAAATTTTGGCTGACACCTTTAGCGACCTTGATTCGCTTGGACTGTCAAGAAGTTTGTTTTTGTAATCCTTAGGTTATGAGCTTCTTTGCTTTGATCTATTCTTAGCTTATATTGGTTTCGAGCGGTAACAAAGATGGTACGATTCTCAGCGGTAGGGTTTATACACCACTGTCAATAAGCCAGATTTTTTCATCTGATAGCAAGCTCACAATCCTTGCTAAACCAGGGCTTGCCTTTGGAAAGGTTTTTTTTTGTAGGAGGGATAGGGAGTAGATATAATGATGTCAAAGAGCTCCTCGTCACAGACGGATGGATCAACAGAAAAGAAGCATATGCTCATCCAAGGAAAAGTGCGAAAATGGTCTTTCAGGTTTTTGCACTTGGCCGATGTATAATGCCATATCGTCCTAGGTTTAGGAGGTTATTCAGAATTTATTGGTAGTTCCCTTAGAGCTGAAATAAGTTTGTGATAGGAAGATTCTAACGGAGGCTATACGGTGACGGATACAAGGTGTCCGCTAATTAATGGGACATGGAGAAACCACAGACTTACGTAAAAATATTAGGATTTAATTCTACTTACCTATATCCGAAAGTTGATATTAACTCTAAATTTCATTTGTTTTCTCATAGGTTACTTTAAGGAAAAAATTTTGTTTGCATTGCAAATTAATAGTAATTGGGCAGGGTGCCCCGAGCAACTTAAATTCAAATATCTCCGAAACGGTAACTCTGGGCGACCTGAACGTAGTATACCCTTTTTAAGTAATAAATATGAGAAAAGTATTATTGCTTGTAATAGGTATCACTTGGAGGATGTTAAAGGCAGCAGTTAAACTTGATATTATTCTGCCTTGATATGTATGAGTTCACGTTGGCAGCAGAGATCATCTTGAATAAAAAGACATACCCCGAAGTAGCGTCGAAATCGGAAATAAAAATCGTATCCAGGGTATAAATAGCTGACGGTTTGTTGATGATCTGACCTTTGTCTCGGTCGGCAGAACTCAATTTTGAAGTTGCTAATTCTAGGTTGGTTAGCAACTGCAGGTACCAGCAGGTTGACTGATTTAAATATGTCTTTAAAACTAAGCAAGGTATCATATTTTCCGTAAAATTGAGGTAAACCGAGATCGGGTAATTTAGCAACATTATTAATCGGAATAGCTGCGCTTGTGTTGCCTGTATGTAACTGATTTTTAATGTCATACTGAGTTTGTTCGGAAATGATTATTGTTTTGCATAACTAATAGTTCATAGAATGAATCCTCGAATCTAACCTATCTTTGATTTAAACACTCTATTCTAGTCTGATATCTGTCAAATTCTGTCAAATCATCTTTAACGATTTTCAACCTTAATTTTATTTCAATTACATTCATGTGTGTTTTTCCTTTAAAATATTTATCAAAACGATCTAACCTTGCGCAAACTATCTCTCTAACGTGTAATAACTCTGAGAGTTTTTCGTCGATTTTTGATTCTTTCGTTTTGTTATCGATTTTACCCTTTTTTCGTGACATTTTTTTCAATAATTATTACTGTTCAATCGAAGTTCATTCTTAGAAAATACCAAATAAATTGGCTTCCAGATATTTAACGATATAATTATTATAATAAATTTCGTGGAAACTGTCGTGAATTGAGAAACGTTTCTTCTATCGGATTTGTTCAGGTTTGCTCGTGTGTAGGAATGGAATGTATAAGCTATTGTTTTTCTTTTCGTGGAGCGAGATATTTGAAGTGTAAATAAACTGCTTACTTGCTTGCTAAACCACAAGAAATCGAGTAATCGAAACTAGTCGTACTGATTGCTTCGATTAGGAAATATGGATATTATGAAATTTATGAAACATGGAAAGAGCTCACTGAGATTTGTGCTGGAACTTTTTATGCGGGGTGAAGGCCAAAATCTAGGTAGTGGAGTTTCGTGTTCTTTGTTTCTTGCGTCGAACTCAAGGCTTTTAAAGCAAAACAAGCTTTATTTTACAATTAATTGATTCATAAGAACAGTAATACATTTTAAACTATATTTCATTATACGTCAAATATAATGACAACTGCTAGTTCATTTTTCACCTTTATTACCTTACTGATACATACCATCCTAACAGGTACATAGAGCTCTATCATTCTCTGCAGAAAGTATGAAGATTGAGTTCGATACCATCGGAGATATTTCAGTAAATAATGGTTACGCGTTAAAAAAATAAACTCTCTTATCCTTAAAAAATAATATCTAGCTCTAACACAAACCACAAAGTAAGAACAGAATCACAAAAAATTTCATACCCTCACATATTCAGGTTCGATCTCCCCTCTCGAAACCAGGAAACAATAACATTCAAACCCTCAATCAGTTTATCCGAATACATTTTTAACTTAAAAGACAATCGTGAAAAATATAAAGAAATCAGTATATTAGTTAAAATGTAATGTATGAAATGGCTGCTATACAGAACAAACGGGACGAAATCTTAAAACGAGATTTGTGAATTACACAAACCATGTATTTCCATTTCAATCTACAAATCTTACGCACTGAATAGAAGGTCATAAATTAGATTTACTTAACATTGAAATTAACAAACATAAACAAGACAATAATATTAACCGTTTAAACATACAAATTCGAAATCTTCTCACTAAACTAAACTTAAAATTATTGTAAAAATCCCATAGGGCACATGCTGCCCTAGATTATTTAATAACGACCCATTCTCTAATTCAAGTTTTATTTCACCATTGTGTACACACATTATTATACCCACTTATTATTTTAGTTCTCTGAAAATCGTATATTATGCAGGCTTTGTTTTTATTTTTCTAAATTGAAACATTTTCTAACATTAGGAACGAACTTTACAATACTAGGGGAGAAGTGCCATGAATGGGACAAGCTTTGAATGGGACACTGAAGATATCTTCTATTAAAATCACTTTTATAGCTTTTCATTGTTAGGTATAGATGGAACTGTATGCCCACTCAATTTTAAAAATAGTTTTGCCTTGAGAATGCACACGTGCAACGAGTTAAAATATTTCTTTACGGAGGTATAACGTAAAAATTTTTTGTGCGCATTAGCCGTGTTTTAACAAGTATTACATCAAGAAAAAAAGAAAAACTTAAAAGTGAATGTTCCTAAGGAACAAGTGAACAATTTATACCATTTTTGGAAGATACAAAGGTAAGGTGTTTTTTTACAATTATTTACTTAAAAAATTGTAATAGATTATGAATGGGACATTTAGTTAGGCCATGAATGGGATACTGTCGCATTCAAGGCACTTCTTTTAATTATCTGTTGGCAGCGTTTCTTGTAGGTATTTATTTCCCCGAATATAATTAATAATGGTTACTCTCTTACCTTACTTTCAACCCTTTAATGAATAAAAAAGAGTAGGAATAAAAATATAAAACTTATATTTAGGTTTTTTTTTTAAATTTCAGAATTAAAATGGTTCCTCGAGGAAAAAACTTGTACGAGTAGACCGCCAGCGAATGGAAACAGCAATCAATAGTGTTATTCAAGATAAATTTTCAATTCGTGAAGCAAGCCAAACATATAATATCTCTAAATCAGCCCTACATAGAGCAGTTAAGAGTGCGCTTCACCTTACTGAGCAAAAAATTTCGAGCATACTCCCAATATTGGAAATAGACGTGTTTTTACAACTCAACAAGAAGCCTCCCTAGTCGAATATCTTATAACGGGTTCGAAAATGTGTTATGGGTTGGGGCATGCAGCGTTAAGGAAGCTGGCTTATAAATACGCTAAAGGTCTGAACATAACTTATCCAGAAAAGAGGGATACGGATTTAAAAGCAAGCATCGACTGTCTTAAATGCTTTAGGAAGCGTCACAAAAAATCTCTGTCATTAAGAAAACGTGAAAAAACCAGCTTATCCCGGCAACTGCTTTTAATCCAACAACCGTTAATAGTTTTTTTAATAACTTAGAAAGCGTGATGAACAAATTTCACTTCACACCTGACAATATATACAACTGTGATGAGACCGGTCTTACCACTGTTACAGATCCACCTAAGGTTTTTTCACAAAAAGGACTCAAACAGGTCGGTCAAGCAACATCGGCGGAATGAGGCTCGTTGGTATCCATGTTGACTTTTATAAGTGCAACCGGAAATACAATACCTCCTGTTTTCGTTTTTCCTAGAGTCCATTTTAAGGAGTTTATGTTACATGGAGGTCCGACAGGAAGTCTAGGCGTTGCAAATAAATCAGGTTGGATGACGTAAATAAACTTTTTAGAAGCTTTCAAACATTTTGTTAAACATTCAAAGCCATCACCAGTCTCCTGTATTACTGCTACTCGATAATCACGAGTCTCATATTAGCTTGAATGTCGTAATCTACGCCAAAAGTAATAATGTGGTCTTACTAACCTTTCCGCCACACACCAGTCACAGACTGCAGCCACTGGATGTGGCCCTTTATGGGCCATTTAAAACATATTTTAAGAGTGCCCAAAATGAGTGGATGTTGTCAAATGCTGGTAAAACACTTGACATATATAACATCGCATCTCTTTCAAATAAAGCTTACATAAATGCTTTTAATCAAAAAAATATTATTTCGGGTTTTTCCTCAACGGGGATTTATCCCCTAGATCGTAATAATTTTGACAGTTCCGATTTCTTATGCTCTTCTGTCACAGATCACGATGACCCAACAAAAACATTGCCATCTGATTCAGCACAACCTAAAGCAGTTCCAAGTACAAGTGGCATTAAAACGGCAGTTACACCCGAAGCTATAAGACCTTTTCCAAAAGCTCCAGAGAGAAAAAACATAAAAAATAGAGGACGGAAAAGGGGAAGTACAAGAGTCTTAACTGACACTGGTGAAAAGAGAATACTTAAAGAAGCACATAACGAAAAGTTACGGAAGATGAATATAACAAAAAAGAGTAACAAAACAGTGAGGAAAATTTTCAACGAAACTAGCAGCAGTGACTCCGAGGATGAGAACATGGAGTTTATTGATACAGACGATGACATATCGGAAAGTTTTAATATTGATGAGGATTGCACCGCCGATTTCAGTATTGAAGGAACATCAGTTTTGGAATAGAATGACTTTGTTCTTGTTGACTGTTCCACAAAGAAAAATAAACTATGCTATATAGAACCCATTCAATCAAAATTAGAAAACCAAGAATTGCAAATTAAATTTCTAAGAATATTTGGTAATTCGAAAAGATTTTATTATCCACTAAAAGACGATATTAGTAACGTTAAAAGAAAACGTGTAAAGAAAAAGCTTCAACCTCCGAACTACAATTGCGGAACCAAAAGATCGCGAGAAATAATCTATTTTTCCATTTCTTTTGAGAATTATGAGAAACAGTTTGGACGAATCCTTTAATAAACCTATATTTAAGGTTAACTTTTATATCTTAAGTTTGTAAAGTAAACTTTTTGTTCCCTATATTTGAAAATATTTTGTGTAAGTTCATTTTTTTTAAGCGTCCCATTCAATACACTGGTGTATTCCAAATAATCCTGTAAAAAAATCCTTCAACAGTACAAAAATAATGTTTTGGTGGGAGGTTAAAGAAAAGTGTCCAATTCATGGCACTTCTCCCCTACTATTAAAAGTTATAACGGCTGTCAAATTTGTTTAAAAAATTGTTATTCCTTCCATGACATACTATATTTCTTTGTTGCTATCAAAGCATTGCGTAAACAATGTTATACATAATTTTATATTTACATAGGGTACATAGTCACCTCAGTAATATATATAAATCGTACGTTATGACCTCATATACATCGTTGTGACCTCCAAAAACTGAGGTGATAACGTTCTGCCTTACTTACAGTTCATATGATGTAAAATCTTGGTCGGTTTGAAATATTTTTAACTACAATTTGTCCTTTAAGTTCGGCTATAGATCATTGGCGCTGGCGTCGCCTTTATGTCGTAAGAAAGCCTGAACGCACTCGCCTCGGCTGCGTTGCTGTTTATTAGGGATATGTCGCACGTAGTCGCCTCGAAATTTGGCAACGTCTCACAGTAACTAAAATTGTTAGGGTTTATTGGTTGTAAGGCACTGGTGTGTGGTATTTGTGTAAAATGTGAAAAAAAAATGATTTCGAACAATTTATTATTAGTAAATATTGCTAGAGTAAGTACACACATTCAAGTTTCATAAGAATTTTAAAGGGATCGGTACATTCGAAGAGTAATCCTTACTCTAAATTTTAAACTAGCCTTTAAATATTTCGGTTTTCTAATATGTTGTTAAATAAGCTTAATTATTTAACTGAAACCTTTAAAAACCTTTAAATGTTTCGATTTTCTAATGTGTTGTTAAATAAGCTTAATTATTCAACTGCAAATGTATTTCATGTGCCGGTATTCCTAAGGGGTCCATACGTCTCCCACCCTTTTCTTACTCTACATTAACGACCTTCTAGTGAAAACTAAAAATCCGATATTTAGCTTTGCTGATGATAGCACACTTGTCTCATCTTTCTCTTTGAATGCACAAACATCGGCTGCCGACACACATATTCGCATACAGTATACAGCATTAAGTATCACAGCTCAATAAAGACCTGGAAGAATTTTTTTTTCTTGTGGTGACAGTAGCCAAGGCGAATTTAACGTTAAGGAAACCCAGGCATTTTCTCTAAAAATGTTAACATTACAGAACCGTATATAGTCATGGCAGGACACGCAATTCCACTGGCTTTATCTGTTAATTTGGTGGGCGTCAATCTGGGAGAAAATATGTCTTGGCGTAACCACGTTGTAGCAATCGCCAAGGTAGCTTCACAGAAACTTGGTGTACCCTTCCGGACCAAAAAGTTGTACACACCTCAACAACTTCTGATACTATACAAAGAGATTCGACCATCACTAGAGTACTGCTTTCATGTCCGGAGCTCTTCACCCAAACATACTCTTCGGCTACTGGATTCCGTCTAAAGGAGAGCCATTCATCTGATCTTAGACCACGAGCTGACAAAGATCCTCGAAGACAGGTTGGTGATTGGACTCTCTTTTACAGATATTTCCATGGAAAATACTCGGCTGACCTTGCCCTCTTAATTCCGCTCAGAGCGGTGACTAGCAGAAATACACGACGAACCACTGCCACCCATCCATATGCGGTTAAGCTTAGTCGAACTCATTTTTTAAGAATCCTTTGATCTGTAGGACGTCATCCTTATGGAACGACCTTCCCGAGGTCTTGTTTCCCAACGAGTACAACCTCCAACGATTCAAAACCAAGGTGAATCCTTTTATGTGCACACGCACCAGTCCCAGAATGCCATAAAGGATTTTCCTATAGTGCTTGTGTTTGATCATAAAAAAAAAATTAAAAAAAAATTGTGATTTTTATATTATCAATGAAGCTACTTTCAGATTGAATTCTATAATACAACTAACTCTTTCATTTTTTAGAAGCTGAAGTTCCCGATTTAACTAAATCAAATATTCGGGGGACAATAATGAAGGTCAGTCCATAAATGCTTTTTTACTTCTTACTTAATAATATTATTATACAGTGAGTCCCAGAAGAAATGTCTAAATTCATTTAAAATTCAGCGGTAAGTTTCCTAATTTTTTCAATAACTGTTGAGTTTATGTATAGGACATCGTACATGAAACATGCTTAGAATTCAATGCAAAATTCAAAAATGAAATAGAAAACATATGTTTCCATTTGAAAAAATGAAGTTGATGATCGTAACTTATTTTTGAGCTACCCTGTATACATGAAATTACCACAAAAAAAAAATTAAAAAATTAAAATCGACTGGTACGAGCGTTTTTTGAAAAACTTACCGCTGAATTTTAAATACTGTATATACAGGGTGTTAGGGAAATGACGTATTATATTTAAAGGGGTGACTCCTGGGGTGTCCTAGAGAAGCCCTACATATATTTTTTTTAAATCGAACGTTTTAAAAGTGGGTAACAGACCCATAAACTCACAGTTCACTCGGCGGCACTGTATCACATGTCATTGCCCAGCTGTGTAATAAACACACGTTAAGGTGCAATGTTGCCAAACTGTTTAAAAAATGTAAAACTTTAGATTCTTATAAAAATATATTATACTAGCTTACCTAGCATCCAAATAGAAGTGAATCCAGGAGCCAGTACACGAAAGTAATCCAGGGCACAGACATCTTCAGTTTTTTTTTTCTATGGGAAAAGCTTTATGCTCATCACGTGCCCTGATGATAGTGTGGGACTGCCTAATAGCAATTAAGACTCAAAGTCACAGTCTACTTCTTGCTGGCTTATACCCACTAAAACCCCTTCGGCCTCTTCTTTCCAATCTCGGAACATGACCGGGATGTCGTCAAGAGAAAAAAACACAGAACACATTTTTTTTTTTTAATCAAACACAAGCACTATAGGAAAAATCCTTTAGGGCACTCTGGGAGTGGTGCGAGTGCGCAAACATAATGAAACAGAGCAATTTAAACTAAATCACTTAAAGAAACACACAAGAAATTCACTAAACACTACCGTACACATAGAACACACGCACATAGGAGATAGGGCACAAATTATTTCAACACGAGGCCACACAAGGGACACAGAACGCATAATGAAACAGAACAAATTAAACTAAATCACTTAAAGAAACACACACTCACCACTTTTGAATTAGTTTTTTACCCTTTACTCTTAGAATGGAAGATGTTGAAAATGACCCCCTTCCGCTTCAATACAAGCATGGGCGCTCCGAAGCATATGATCTCGAACTCGTTGAAAAATGTTTGGCATTTCTCTTATTCGGTCAGCTGCTTCCACAATTTTATGTCGTAACACATCTTCAATAGGCTCTTTATAAACTATTTCTTTCATGGTACCCCATAAAAAAAAAATCACATGGTGTAAGATCTGGAGACCTTGGTGGCCAAGCAATGTGTCCAATTTCTTCTCCGTTTTGGCGGCGGTTTCGTCCAATCCATCTTTGAGGGAAATTTTCGTCCAGATATTCAGTGACAATCCTTGAACTATGACAAGGGGCACCATCGTGCAGAAGCCACATGTCCCTTATCCGAGCTAAAGGAACATTATCTAAAAGTTCTGGAAGGTCGTTTTGCAGGAAGGCTAAATACCCTTCTGAATTTAACCTTGCTGGCAGGATATGTGGTCCTATAAGGTGATCGTCGATAATACCTGCCCATATGTTCAATGAAAACCTTCTCTGGCTGTTCATTTCTCGATATCCGTGAGGATTTTCCAAGCCCCATATATGACTATTATGCTGATTAAATATCCCATCTCGGGTAAAACCAGCTTCATCTGTGAAAAGTATTCTTCGAAACCAATCAGGGCCCTCGATTTGACTTTTCTGTACGTACCACCACTCGCAATACCCTTGTCGTAAAGGGTAGTCTTGAGGTTCCAACATTTGAACTTTTGTAATATGGTACGGATGTAGTCCTTCTTCGTTAAGGGTGCGCCATGTAATATAATTTGATGTTAGCCCTGCTTGCCTTGTTATACGCCGAGTACTTACGGTCGGGTCTTGTTCCACTGCGGCTAAAACATTTTCTTCTGCGGCTAATGTGTTTGGATTTCTCACTCTTCCTCTATCAACGGTTCCATTGAAACTACCGTAATCTCTTAATTGTTGCACAACAGAAGTAAATGTTTTTTCCGCTGGCGCTTCCCGGTTTGGGAATCTTTCCATGTATAAGAGCCTTGCTTGTCGGGCATTTTCCTGTGCTGCTTCATAGCACAAGACCATGTCCGTTAGTTCGATTGAAGTTCTTGGCATTTTGAGTTAGAATAGCAAATTTATAATATTAGAAAATAATTTATATCTCTCTATCGCAATTTGCACATTTGGGAAAGTACAGAACTATTGCGCTGTTGCCAGTTTTGAAACTGTAACGTCGAAATTTTTCGCGCCAAAACATTAAATTGAAAATTCGATTAAAAAATATGAATTTTGTCCTAAAGCATGAATGAAAATTATACGGAGAAGTAATATTCAAAAGCAAATGACATAATTTATGGATATAATCTTATAAAACAGCATCTTATAAAAAATACGCCAGCAGGTGGCAACATTGTAGTGTTGTTGTGTAGTGATGCCATACAGAAAAAGAAGAAGAACGAAAATGTCAAATCAAAGGGCCCGCCCTCGAACGTTTTGATACGTTAAGTGGTTGAAGGGTCTGTTTGTTTAATAATTAGGTTAGAGAAAATTGAGTTTAAAGTTTTTTGTCTGGCATCATCAGTACATATTACCTTCATCAACTTGTTATCTGTTATTTACCATTAGAACATTATTGAAAGTAGTTGTAAAAAATGTTATGTTCATAAATCCTTCATCCATGTAAAAAACTAGATGGGAGTGTTTTCTAAGCAGCAAAAGTGTTGTGTGTGTGTTAATTAATGTGCATTTATGTGCTGTTTTAAATAATACCGAAAAGGTAACAGAGCTTAAATAAAAAAAATTTTTCCCAGCGAACAACTCAAGGTAAAAGTTTAGAAATGTACCTTGAAAAATAAACATCTTCTGTCAACCGGTTATTGACCTTCTAAAGAGTTTAACCGACATCATTGCTCAAATGTCAGTGACGTTTTTGGCCATAACCTATCTCAATATTGTTTTGTTTAGGTATGGCCAAGGTTTGTTTACGTTTGGGTCAGTAGTAACAGATATGTTTATTTGGTTTGACATAAGGTGTTATAATTCGGTTATTAATTGAAAGCGCCATTTTTGGATATTTTTTTTCAATTTCTTTTCATCTCAGGAATTGCCGGTTTAAATATAATACGTCATTTCCATAACACCCTGTATACTCATACTTACACAAATATATGCCTCCTGTTATTAATATTATATCATGCATGGTTTACCGAACAAACACGTTGGGCCAAAAAAGTTACCACATTTTTCTTTTCTGAATAACTTGATTGTTTAAAATCATTTTTAACTCAAATTTACAGAACATATTTACAAAAATATAAGTTCTCTTAAAATAAATTTAAAAATAATAAGATGAAAAAACGCCGCAAAAATAAGTTCTTTCTTTTTTGAAATAATTGAAACATATTATACATGATAAAGCCTCTTATATTTAAAAAAAAATATATTTTTTGAAATTTTTTACGTTCTATTGGGTGTATCATGTACAATATGTCCCCGTAAGTTCGCACCATATGGAAAACTTTTTTATTATTAATTTTACGAAAAAAAGTTACTCTTTATAAAAACCTAAACTATCAGATATTAAATTTTCCCAGGCATATACGGGGTTTGTCAAAAAATATGAATTTTGCCCAAGAGTAAACTACCTTTATTTTTGACAATATCGAAAATTGTTATTTAAAAAAGTTGATCAAAACTAAAAACCACGTTTAAATATACCATTACACCCATTTACGATGAAAAAAATCATTTTTTCTTTTTTGAAACGTATGTCTACAATAACAATGTAAATTTAACTGTAGTTACATGTAATCTAGGATGCTCTGACATACAAATTAATTGTTGATAACAATAAATGTTTGACAACGACCGTCAAAACGCGTTAAAATTTATTAAGTACATAAAAATGGTGTTATTAAGTTGTGAAGAAAAAATTGAAATTGTTTTGATTGTGGGAGAAAACTATAAAACGCATAGAGAAGCAGCAATTATTTTTATTGATAGACATCCCAATAAAAATATTAATCATTCAACTGTTACACGAATAATGAATAAATTTAAGACTACTGGAAGTTTAAACAATAACTTTAATGGAAAACGTCAAAAACTGATTGCTAATGAGAACACGCAGTTCGAAGTAATGATGTCTGTTGTAGAACATCCAAAAGTGTCATTGCGCAAAAGAAAGTCGTTAATACAACAAAATGTAAGTAAAAATACAGTGGGAAGAATTTTAAAACGAAATAATTTCAGACCATTCAAACCAAAAATCGTTCACACATTGAAAGAAATTGATTATGATAGGCGCTTTGAATTTTGCAATCTCATCCAAGGAGAGTTAGAAGAGGACCGTTTTTTTCCGACACGTATCATTTTTTCCGATGAGGCAACATTTTCTTCAAATGGATCTGTCTCGTCACAACATTGTCGCTGGTGGTCTGATGAAAATCCCAATTTTACAATAAAGTTTCGTGACCAATATTCATTTAAAACGAACGTGTGGTGTGGTATTTACAAGGACAGATTAATAGGGCCGTATTTTTTTCACCAATCTATGAATGCCGAACGTTATTTACAATTTTTGCAAACTCATATCAGTGACGAACTACCTTTACAAGAACGTCAATGTATTTGGTTCCAACAGGACGGTGCAACATGCCACAGTACATTGAATGTTAGGGCATATCTTGAACAGTTGTTCAATGGCAAAGTTATGCACAGATATTCCGATATTTTTTGGCCTGCCAGATCCCCCGACCTAACTCCACTAGATTACTTCTTATGGGGTTACTTAAAACAAAAAGTTTACCAGAAATGGCCTTTCCATGATGTTAATCATTTGGAGAGGATAATTACCCAATCATGCCGGGAAATTTCTTCAGAAATGATAAGGAAAGTATTAAGGAAATTTGCCACTAGAACGATGAAATGTATTGAACGAGAGGGTGGATACGTTGAGGCATTAGTTGAATGAGTGAAAATTTAATTTATATCTATTATTATTGTGTTACAATTTATTATTTGTATGTGTTTTCTTATTTGCAATATAAAAATTACATAATAAAAAAATAACAAAACCTATTTTTTTCATCGTAAATGGGTGTAATGGTATATGTGGTTTTTAGTTTTGATCAACTTTTTTAAATAACAATTTTCGATATTGTCAAAAATAAAGGTAGTTTACTCTTGGGAAAAATTCATATTTTTTGACAAACCCCGTGTATGCCTGGGAAAATTTAATATTTGATAGTGGCATTTTAGGTTTTAGACCATGTAGAGCTTTTTATAAAGAGTAACTTTTTTTCGTAAAATTAATAATAAAAAAGTTTTCCATATGGTGCGATCTTACGGGGACATACTGTATATAATATATATCATGACTGTTTTTAGTCAGTTAGTCATCGAAATTAAAATGAAACAGAATTGATATTTGGATGAAAGAAATGTTTTTAATATTTAATTTGTTTAAAAATTATGTGAAAAATAAGATTAACATCAAGAAAGTACTTTAGTCATCCAGATCAACCAAAATACAAATATTTGAAACATTGTTTTCGATTGAAATTATTACTATTAGTCAGTTATTCTTTTGTTGTTTTTCACATAATTTTTAACAAATTAAAGATTAATATTTCTTCATCCAAATATCAATTGTTTCATTTTATAAAATTGTTTCCAGGTTCCATGATGAACTGATTAAAAACAGTAATAACTGCTTACAAACATTTGGTCAGAAAAGATAGAAATCTCAAAAAAAGTTTTTGGGAAAAATATAAGAAGCTGTAAGATGTAAGTTATTTGAAAAAAGGAATAACTTATTTTTGCGACTTGTTTAAAGTGTCTTATTTTAGCTTGCCCTGAATAACATTTTAATTCCACTTCATTACTGTGAAATTCATTTTGAGGGAACTTATAGTTTTGTAAATATTTCCTGAAAATTTGGTTAAAATATTGTTTTAAACAATAAAGTTATGGAGAAAAGACTAATGTGGTAAATTTTTTGTCCCATGCAGTAAACATTTATATTTATGTAAGAATCGTGGCAATCTAAGTTATGTCAATATGACACTAAATATTAAATGTTGGCTTAAAATTTTTTTTTTAATCTGATTGTGAAGATAAAGTAATGCCAAAAAGAGAGAAGACACAAAAGATGTAAATATTGTAATTGTCTTAACATTATATATAATTACACTTTATGTTTTTTAGGGTGATAAATTTTTTTTTATGATGAAATACAACTACTACAGGAAAAACCATTTAAGGCATTCTAGGAGTAGTGCGTGTGCCTATAAAGCTATTTACGTTGGTTTTCAATCGCCCGAGGTATATTCGTTTTGGTAAACGCAGCTTCAGGAGGGTCCTTCTACCAGGATGGCGTCCTTCAAATAAGAGAATTCTTAAATAATGAAGTCGAGGAGTACTAAGTTGAATCGCATGCGGATGGTTCGTCATATATTTCTGCTAATCGTCGCTCTAGGTAGAATTAAGCGGACAATGTGAGTCGAACACTAAAGGTTCTTAGTCAGCTCGTCTTCTCCGATCAGACGAATATAGCCCTCCTTTCGATGGAATCCAGTAGCCGAAGAGTACACTTGGGTGCTGGATATTCCAGATTGACACCGAGTAAATTAATATACGAAGCTAGTGAATGGCGTGTCCATCCATGACTATGTCCGTTTCTATAATGATAACCTTTTTAAAGGAAACTGCTGCCTAGATTTCCTTAACATTAAATTGGAAATGTTACTGTCGCCAACAGATAAAATTTCTTCCAGGTCTTTGTTGAGGCGAGGTACTTCATGCATTCTGCGGTTGTCGGCAGCCAGTGTTTGAGCATTCAAAGTGAAAGATGAGACAAGTATCCTATACAGGGTCCGCAAACGAAGCGTGGACGGAAGATTAAATCGTTATCGAAGAACTTATCAACAATACTAAAACAGCTTGAGATATCGGATTAAAAGCGGCATGTTTTAAAAATATTTCACATTATACAGGGTGGCGCAAAAAAGTGTGACAGCATAAAGTTATATTTTTTAAATGGGACACCCAGTATTTTATTGCATATTTAGGTTTGCATTACTATCGTTTATAAGTGCCTCACATTTTATTTAATTTGGTTTCGTAGTTTCGGAGAAATAAATTAAAAACTAAAAAAAAAAGTTTTGCAGTCCCAAATAAAAAAATCAAAAAAAACAATCCAGAACTATTTTTTTAACCTCGGCATTGAGTGAAACCTATGACAAGAGGTCTAGAGATATTATAAATGTAATTGCGTTTATTTTATACAGGGTGTTCATAATAAGCTTTCAAAAACCCCACATTTTAAAATAATTTTTCTTTTTCAAATGGATTATTAATTGGCTATTTGACGTAGAATTCATAGAAATTTTTTTTTTGTTATAAGTATATATATATTTGATATAAGTTATATCCAGCCGTTTTCGAAATAATTATAAATATCATAAATTATGTTGTTTAAATAGAGTTTTTATTGGGAAGTTTTGTTATAGGCGACTAGACTAATAATTGTTAACTAAAGTAAATGTTTAAAAATAGCTTCCTTTCACTCTTAGAGTTTACCTTATTTTAGTTATTTCGATATAAATTTTAAAAGCCTACATTTTTGCTACTTTTATTTATTTAATTTTATTTTTTATTCTTAATCGAGTTGCCATGATTTTTTTTTGTTTAGATTGTCACTATGACAGCCAATTAAAATTATTTACATTTGTTCAGTCGCCGAAATTAAGTACTAAATTACACAAAATGTCGAATTTTACAACTTTAGAAATGGTAAATATAATTTTTATACTGGGTGAATGTGCAAGTGGCTGTCATAGTGACAATATAAACGATAAAGAAATCTAGGATCCACTAAGATTGTGTTAACAATAGTTTGGAAACACAAATGTGAGTTGATAAGTAAATGTTAATAAAAACTTTTGTTTGTTGTGAGTAAAAAATTTAATTAGGGTATTTATTCACCACACAGAATATTTTTTACTTACTGAATACAGCTGTTTTATTAAATTTTGGATTTTTCGTACTTTCAGTTATATTAAAAATTACTAGAAAATTGAATTGTGTATTATTTATTATTATTACAATATCAAAAAAAAAAATTTTTCCTTCATATCTATCTACTTTGTACATACATAATATATACATATAATATGTACTTAGTATTAGGAAATAGTTAAGTAATAAAAAATGAGAATTTGATCCGTGCCTTAAAAACCTACATATTTATAAATTCAGGGTAAGATTTGAGTACTAAGATTTGAGTACTGTTGGTATTTCCAATTCCTTTTGAACATGGCAACGCTGTCGGGAGGTTAATAAGTAGGGTAAATAACTAATCCGATATATCGCCAGGAGGCAGCTTAGTATTCTGTGTTCCTGTTAATATATATGCTTTTTAAAATTCGCAATAGTTTCCCCTCTCTTGAAAATCTGATTCAGGACGTTCCCCTTATTATATTTGTTAAATTACTTTCATTTTAAATTACTTCTTAAAAATTTTTATTTTTATTATTACAAAATATAGAAGTCAAATGGACATAGTAACGGTCTATAGTTAATGAATATTTTAATTTTAATTTAAATTTATTATTTACTTAGGTTTAAATAGAGAAATGTATGCTTATTCAGCTACTTGAAGTTGTGAGAATTACAACATGAGGTAGCTGATTACTAAATATATCAAGTGTATTGAAATATGCTGACATGACACCGGGTTACTTGTGGTCAACGCTTGCACGTGGCTATGTGACATATAACATCTCCCCCTTTAATAAAAAAAGTCGGTCTTTTAACGTCTATATGTGGATTGGAGTTCTAAGGGTTCTTCTTCCAGGGTTTCATCGATAGGGCGTGTATTGTGTCGTCTCTTTGGAATCAGGTTTCGAAGCTTCTGATGGACTGTTTCTCTAGACTTAGGTACCAGAAGTGGTGGTGGTCCAGAATTGTCGTTTGCGAAAGCTAATCCTATTCTCGTGTGTCTTTTACGTCTGCATTTGCATAAGATGCAAAGAACCGTTAGGGCTCCTATCATGGTTATGGTGACGATTGTGAACCAATGTACATGCTTGTTCACAAAGGCTCGTTGATCAGCTTGTCCAGCTCATCAGAATATTGACTGAGCCTGTGTTGTGCGATATTGAGGTCTTCTACGTTGATATTGTTTAATTTTAGTGGTTTCAGGTTCGGAATGGGTGGCTTATCAGCAAGATGGTTGCAACATTCAAAGGGCATCTTCACTGGATGGGTTTGGTAAGTCAACGTTTTGTCCTTGTCGGGGGGGTATCTGGCATTGTTCCTGGTATTCCCAATAAAGGCGCTATATCCTGGCTGTAGTTTCAGAAGAGAATTGGTTTCTAGGATTTTGGTGACAACATCTTTGTTTTCGCATTTGACCGTAATTGGCAGAAGATCAGCAATTGTAACCAACCAGTAGTTTTGGCTGAGCTCTTGAACATTGTATTTCTTAGAGTGGAGTAGTGATGTTTGGCAGGTCTTAGGTAGTTTGCTGAGGTGTTTGAGAAGTTGGGCTTCACACAGGGCATCGCTGTCAATAGGGTATGGAAGAATGTTAGAACAGATCTTGGTGCTGGTACCTAGTTGTGTGCAGTGGTCTAGGTTCTGCAATGATATGTATAGTAATGAATCATCATCTCGCGCAATATATGTTTGAGTACTAGGTAGAATATGATAGAGACCTGTTCGATTATCTAAAATCGGGATTGGGTTAAGTCGAAAGAGTGTGTAAGTCTCAGGATCAGTAAGTGGGATTTTTAGTACAAAAATTATTTTTGAATCGGATTGATAAGCTTCTAGTTCTATAGTATTCAACAATATTTGAACAGTATGTCGGCAAGGGTAAATTGTTTTTTAATAAAGACCGCGAGATGTCTTGTAAGGAGGAAACCAGATCTCTTGGAGTGATAATTGAACTATGGAGAATCTTAAGGCGTGCAAAAGTTATTGCGTTCAAGGAATCCTCTAGGGATATATAACTTTCCATTAATGTTTCACATACGCTTATTACCTTTATTTGACCTTCGTAAAAAATCATAATATTTGAGACATTGAGTAGGGTTTTCCGTATTTCTATGATATCCTGATTAAAGGTTTCTTCATCTATTTGGAGTTTTTGATGGTGCTATTAAAGTTTCTAATTATTGAAGTAGTTACCCAAATATGGTTTATTAACAGATTTTCTATTTGATGTTCGTCGTGGATTAGTTTTTCTATGCCATCGTTAAAGTATTCGCCGCCCGAGGCATCTGCTACCAGTTATGGATTTCCAGATAGTACCTATTTCATTAAATATACCGCGTTTCGTTCGCAAATCATACCGTTTAGTGTCAGTCATAATTGGTACTTCGACTTTAAAGGGTAACATTTTGGGAAGTTGGAACATTTCTACCAAATTAGAAAGAATTTTATCATTGTTTGAGATCGCGTCTTTAAGCGAATGTAGCTTTTTACAGACCAGGAGTGTTCATTTGTCGTTGGAGACTTTGGTGGTATTTTCTTCATGGAAAAAGAGTCCTATTGTGTTATTGATAGGTGTTATGGAGTACTGCGCCGCCGCGGCTGATAGTAGCCCCCACAGTCTGAGTCTTATTTTTGGTATTATTATAGCAAATGACGGCATATGGAAAAATATTGAAGGGATGTTTGTCAGGGTTCTCTGCAGTATGGACTCTTAGCATTTCAGTGAGGGTCGCATGAAATCTTTCTAAAGAACCGTTTGACTGAGGGTGGTTCAGGCTGGAAAAAGTTAGTTTAACATCGTAAAGTTCACATAGATCCTTAGCAGGGTATTGTCGAACTCACGACCATGGTCGCAATGGATTCGCAGTGGCGTACCGTAATGCTGGAAAAATACAAGCAGTGTGTTAGCTACCGTAGAAGTTTTTTTGTCTCCTAAGGGATAGGCCTGAGAAAATTTAGTCAATTCGTCTCGAATTGTCAAAGCGTAGTTACGCGTCGGATATTCAAATATGTCGATGTTGATCCTTTCAAAGGGAATCTTTTGGTGTTTCGGTTATCACGAGAGGGTTGTTTAAGCTTTTCCGACAAATTTTCACTTTTAGACAAATTTCGCAATTTCTTACCAATTTTTCTATGTCTTTGGTAAGACTTAGCCAATTATATTTTTCTTTAACCCGTTTTACGGTTTCATTTATTCCACGATGTAAATTATTTTTACCTTTGTGGTACTGGTCTAATATAATAGGAATTCGGGATTTTCCTCGAATATATAAATAATTTTATAATGGAGGTCTTCCATTTTATTTTCCCAAAAGAATGTAACTATATTTTTGTAAGATTTGTCTAAAGTTGGACGTTAGAAATTTCGAATTTTGAATAATCGATAATCGATTTTGTCTTATATAAATGCACAAAAGTGTTATATTCGTCTTTCAATTTATCCATTTCGATTTCTGTTTCGCTGGTTCCGCCGTCTTCGGGAATTTTTTGTAAACCACTCGTAGAGGGCCTATTACGGTCTTCATTTGAAGCAAGAATACTATATTTAGATTGAAATTTAACGCACTCTTAAAACGGTTTAATTTTATTCGCGATAAGGCGTCGGCGTTTTTATTTATTTTTCCGGGTTTGTATTCTATTTTATAGTCGTACTCTTCCAATTTAAGGCGCCACCTAGATATGATAGATAGGGTCAGAAATGTTTTACGGCAAGTAGTAGTTCGCGTTCGATTGTCGAAAATTTGGTTTTTGCAATACATAGGGTTCTAGAAGCGTATGCAATGGGAAGATCTTTTCCTATTGACCCTTGTGAGAGTACAGCGCCGATGGCGAATGCACTAGCGTCTGTGGTTAATAGGAAGGGTTCGAACTCGAAATTAGGGTATATGAGTATGAGGTTAGAGATGAGAACTTCCTTCAATTCGTCGAAAGATGATTTGCGGTCTGAGTCAAAAAGGAAAGGGGTTTCTTCAATCGTTTCATAAGAGGCTTAGAAATTTTTGCAAAATTTGGAATGAAACGGCGGTAGTAGCCTGCTAGTCCTAAGAATGATTGGATATCTTTAGATTTTTTTGGTTCTGGAAAATTTTGGATACAATCAACTTTTAATGGATTGGGCTTGACGCCATCTTGGGTAATGAGGTGTCCAAGGTATGCGACTTCTATTCTCAAGAATTCGCATTTATCGGATTGAATTTTAAGGTTTGATTTTCGGAGACGTTCATGGCTAGTTGGAGAATAGATAATTATGTCGACTATCTATACTAGACAACGTTCATTTTGAATATCAAGGAGCATGTTGTCCATGGCTCGCTGGAAGGTGGACGGGGCATTTTTAAGGCCAAATGGCATTCTTACAAATTCATAAAGGCCGTTCTCGACCGAAAAAGCTGATTTTGGAATATCACGGGGATCAATTTCTATCTGGTGGAATCCAGAAGCGAGATCTAATGTTGTGAAGTTCTGGCATTACGGTAGTCGATTACGACGCGCCATTTCTGCTTCCCAGAAGCATCCAGTTTTTTGGGAACCACCCATACAGGCGAAGACCACGGTGATATAGATGGGCAAATAATTCCTTCGCCTAAAATCTTGTTAATTTGGGTTTTAACTTCGTTTTTGTGTATTTGGGGATATCTGTAAGATTTGGTAAGAACAGGGCGTACGCCGTTAGTTTCGATAGAATATTTTATTTTATTCGTGAAAGAAAGAGAATCTCCCTCGAGATAAAAAATTTCTGCAAAATCGCAACATAAATTTGTAACAAGCTCATTTTCTTCTTCGTTTAAGTGTTCAGTTCTTAGTTGACTAGGTATTACGGTCGTTCTGCCCTGCGGACATTTTTGTTGTTTACTACCGGTATTAAAGCTGTACAATGGATCGGTAGTGTTATCTACCGGTTACAAAAGTAAATTAGAAAAATCGATTTCTTTTGGAATAGCGTTCGCGTTAATAATAGACGTATAGAATTCGCATTTTCATTAATTTTTATTAACGCGTTCGGCAATCCTTTTTTTTCCGTTTCTTGTGCGGTGAGTATAGCGCCTGTACTTACAAGGTTATATTTTAGTTTAAAGACTCTCTCTATGCGAGGTTCTATTGAAATTTTGTTAAAATTTCGGTTATCTGGAATGTTTCTGTTTTTAAAAGTTACAGGGATGTCAATTTAAAGGGGGATAGTTTAAAATTTTGTATCAATCAATTATTTAGATTTCAGGTCAATTACACATTCGTAAGGTTCCAGGAAATCTAAGCCCAATATGCCATGAAAGTCAATATCTAAATTATAAACATAGACATTATGGGGGTTTCGTGTAATAAACGGGACTAGGGTTGACTCTTTAATAGACAGTTTTTGATCCGTAATTCCTTTAATTATTATGTTTTCGGGAAATCTTTGAAAATTTTTTACTGTTTGTTCTTTGAAAATTGAAATACCTGCTCCAGAATAAATAAGAAGATTAAATTTTTGTGTGGCATCCTTGATATAGTAAAGGGTTTTAGAGTTAACAGTGAGAAGCGGGCTTAAAGGAATGATTGTTCCGGGAAGTTGAGGTTTGGGTTCATATCGTCCAAATTCATTGTCTGGATTTGACTCTGGGTTTGTTCTGGGGTCGGTTTCTAGGGATGCTCCTCCAGGAGGGTGTTGTTGCACAGGGGGTGAAAGAAAATTTTGGTAACTGATTTAAAGATTCTGCGGAACAGTTGTCGGCTTGGAAATAATCAGGGTAAGGAGTCTGATGGCTTTGTTGATCTTGGTAGTTATTACAGTCGTTATAATAATAACCAGACGGGCAGTAATCGGAATTATTTTGTGAATATTGGCATTGACATGATAAGTTTTTTGAAGGTTGGGCCTGAAATTGGGATTTTTATTCGCAAACGGAGGGCGGTTTTGATTTGTATGGTTATACTGTTGAGGCCTTGATTGGTTCTGAATTTGACTACTGTTCTGAATTTGTTCGGGTTTGTTAGATATAGGGACTTGATTAGTTGGCCTCTGAAATCCTGAATTTTGAGGCGTAACGTGGTTGTTGCTGAGTACGACACTGGCAAGCGGTATGACCAATCCGACCAGAATTGTAACATTTTAAGGGTTACGTTGATAACCTTCTTGGAATTAAATTGGGCTTTGGAGGACTGGGTCTATCTGCTTTATGTATCTCGAGATATGATAGTTGGAGTTCTCTCCTAATACGCGAATGGGCGTCTAAAAGACCTTTTGGGTTTCCGGCATGAATAAGTTGTCCTAATTTGGATTTAAGTCCTACCAATAAGGTATTTAGGGATATAGTATCAATTAAAGACGCTTGAGCCGTTTTTTGGTCAGTGGTGAGTGTCGCAGATTTTTGGATACTCGCGTGTATGTTTGCGTTCAAAACTTTGTGAGCGATTAATGAAAGTAAGGGATGATTCGTTTTGTAACTGCTTAAGTCTTTGGAGATCTTGTCTATTGGATGAAAGATCCCTAGAATCTCCAAAATGCAAATTTAATAATTGTTTTATTTCTATATATGACCCGGGATTTCTAGAACTAACGACCTGTGCAGCTCTTCCCCTAAATTTATTTTTTATGTGAATAACTAATCAACATTTTTGATCCGTCGTCGCCATATTTTACGCATGGTCGCAAACATTTAAAAATGTTCTTAAAAAGATCTGATCACCTTCAAATTCGAGAACAACAGAAAATATTTCCGATAGTTTATACGGTTCAATTTCCGCTAAATTGATGACGACTGCGTCGCCACATTGGTAAAATCATTTTTATTATTTTAATTTTTCACTAATTAAAGATATGACTCAAAAGGTAATAAATTTATCACTGGAATAAAATCAAAATACGGGAGTTTGGAAAATCGAACAGTTCAAAAACAATAAAGGAAAAACGTGATGATTCATTAACTTACAAAAGAAGCATCGAATTGGTAGTTTTCTTGGCTGTTGACTACCAGGGGTTTCACTATGTGTTCCTTCCGTAGTAATGCCACGTGAGAGCGTTCTCGATGGGTACAAAGGTCCTTTTTCCGTTAAGAGATTGGAATCCGCCGTTACCAGTTAGAAAGGGTTCTTGTTCTGGCAGCGTTGAGGAATCCTACCGACTGCGCCAATTTGTTAAATCACTTTCACTTTAAATTACTTTTTTAAAAATTTTATTTTTATTATTACAAGATATAGAACTCAAATGGACATAGTAACGGTCTGTAGTTAATGAATAATCTTTCATAGGGTTTACTTAGGTTTAAATAGACAAATGTATGCTTATTCAGCTACTTCAAGTTGTGAGAATTACAACATGAGGTAGTTGATTACAAAATATATCAGGTGTATTGAAATATGCTGACATGTCACCGGGTTACTTGTGGTCAACGCTTGGACGTGGCTATGTGACATATAATATATATGTACATATACAGGGTCCGCAAACGAAGCGTGGACGGAAGATTAAATCGTTATCGAAGAACTTATCACCAATACTGAAACAGCTTCAGATATTGGATTAAAAGCGGCATGTTTTAAAAATATTTTACATTATACATGGTGGCCCAAAAAAGTGTGACAGCATAAAGTTATATTTTTTTAAATGGGACACCCAGTATTTTATTGCATATTTAGGTTCATATTACTATCGTTTATAAGTGCCTCAAACTTAATTTAATTTGCTTTTGTAGTTTCGGAGAAATAAATTAAAAACTAAAAAAAAAAGTTTTGCATTCCTGAATAAAAAAATCAAAAAAAAACAATCCAGAACTATTTTTTGAACCTCGGCATTGAGTGAAATTTATGACAAGAGGCCTAGAGATACTACTACTTTTTCCCAAGTTTTTCAAATGGAACACTCTGTATATTATTTGGCTATTTGACGTAGAATTCATAGACAATTTGTTTTTGTAATACAAGCATATAAGTTATATCCAGCCGTTTTCGAAATAATTATAAATATCATAAATTATGTTGTTTAAATAGAGTTTTTATGGGGAAATTTTGTTATAGGCGACTAGACTAATAATTGTAAACTAAAGTAAAAGTTCAAAATAGCTTCTTTTTACTCTTAGAGTTTACCGTATTTTAGTTATTTCGATATAAATTTTAAAAGCATACATTTTTGCTACTTTTGCTATTTAATTTTATTTTTTGTTCTTAATCGAGTTGCCATGATTTCTTTTTGTATAGATTGTCACTATGACAGTTAAATAAAATTATTTACATTTGTTCAGTCGTCGAAATTAAGTACTAACTTACACAAAATGTTGAATTTTAGAAATGGTAAATATGATTTTTATACTGGGTGAATTTGCAAGAAATTTCCTCCTCGCGAGCAGAGTGTATGCTGAAAGATATCCAGATATTGAGAGAAAGCCGAGACCAAGAACCTTCGAGAAGTTGTTGCAAAGATTTGTAGCAACATGAAGCACTGCGTACACAAAAAGATGATAATCAATAAACCCGTTATTGATGAAGAAAATTAATTAAGAGTTCTGTTGGCAATAGAGGAAAATCATTAAATTAAGTAAAAGGAAGCTATTTTGAACATTTACTTTAGTTTACAATTATTAGTCTAGTAGCCTATAACAAAATTTCCCAATAAAAACTCTATTTAAACAACAAATTTATAATATTTACAATTATTTCGAAAACAGCTTGTAACGGGTCATTTTTGCCATTACGGAAATTTGTCATTTTTATCTTCAGTTTAGTTTTTATTTCAAGTAAATACCATAGATTTATGCCTATATTTTTATTTCTCCCGTTTAAAATGCGTTGCGGAGGTCTATTTCTGTAGTTCTTATATATAACCGAATCATTTTACGAATAACTTTCTTATTTTTGTTGAATTCTACCTGTCGACCCGATTCTAGTAGATATTACAGGGGCCACCGTTTGGTTGTTAACATGCAGAGATATTATAACTTCATTCTTACTTGTAGGGTTACTCGTAGCAAAGTTTATAACTGGAAACAAGCTTATTATTCCGGACTTTCTGTTGGAATAGAGGAGGCCTAGTCGGTGCCTTCGACATTACGGCGAATACTGTATGTTTTTCTCGAGCGTTTCGACCGGTTTCCTTGCATTTATTCGGTGAGACACGGCCAGAGGTTCCCATTTCACTTGGTTGTTTACCTTTTGAACAGGTCGATCAAATGACACCAAAGTCCTACGATTAATATTTTACCCAGATTAGTATATTGGGGATAATTATTTGATTACCTTCACGTTTCATTCTCTTGCCTTAAATTTTGTTTTATTCAGGGGTTGTTTTGATTAATTTTTGGGGTTAAATCTGACGACTGTCATTTCTCGGGTCATAGAATCCTTGCGTGCGCCGCCGCAAACGTTCCAGATGGAGCCACTTTACCGTGCAGAGGATTGGAGCTGGAGGATGTTTATGGGCGTTTGAATCGATCCAATTCGTACGTATCGACGACGTATGTTGAATGAAGTTTTGGGAGTATATTCTGGGTTTTGATTTTCGTAACTTAGATTTAGTAACTTGTTTTCATGCATTATGGTTGTTGCCGATGATAATCTTTCCTTCTTAACTAAATAGATTTTTTTTATATAGCGTATCGATATCGACCATCAGTCACTTATCGACTTGATATCTCATTTTCTGGTAGGAATTTCACATTTGTTAAAAACATTTATAAAAAAGGGGTTAGTTTTTTTTAACGACAGGCAAATTTGGTAGAAATGCATGTAAAATCGTCCCTTTTGACTCGTGACTTCGACGAAGTTACCAGCGTTTTTGGGAACAACATTTGGGAAGTTTTCCTGCCCTAAAAGGCGTTTTAGTTGTGCCAAAAATTAACAAGTAGTGTCTATTTTGAGTCGTTTTGGTTATTTGGTTAGTGTGGGCCTACTTGTACCAATTCTTTTGGATTTTATTTGCTGGGTAAGTTGTGGATTTCCACGTGTTACGGAAGGGATCGTTTTTTTTTTATACCTTGCTTTCTTCTTTACAGTTCTTGTCACTGGGGAGACTCAGCTTCGTTTTTGTTCGAGCTCCTAGATCACCTGGAGAGATTACCCTCTGCTTAGAGGTAACTATACTTAACTAATTTTAATATTTTCCGCCATCATTAAAGTGTATCAAATTCATCTTATAGTACATACAAATTATTAAGATACGTTCAAACAATTATAGTATCATTGGGGCCCGTAATGTGTGCTTGATGCCATGAAATTAGTATTTTTCTTTAAGGGGAGTTTTTGTTTTATACAGGGTGGTTTAACGGCGATGAGGAATATCTTTTCTTTGTAAGTCAAGGGGTTTAGTTCTGATATTTTCATTTATATGCTATATATATAATTTCTAAGAACGTATTAAATTTGGAATGTTTTCTGTTTAGTGCTTAGTAGACTTGATTATTTGAATTAGTTTTACCTGATCAAAGATTTAAGGGGGGGGGTTAATTACATATATTGCATTGGTTATAAATTAATTTGTTTTGGAGTATTAATCGTGTTGAGGGGGGTATTTTTATTTATTCAGTAAGGGGTAGCGATTAATGCTGAGGTTCGATTATTTTCTTTTAAGGGATTTTAATAATTTTTATATATTCAGGAGGGGGTTAGCGATTAATTGGGGTTTTGATTATTTCTTTTCTTTTCATTTATTGGATTTTAATGCTCGCATTGGGATTTCTAGGGTTTTTCCGGAAGGGAGTGTTTCCGGTTGGAAGTTTATCCTGTGGGGAGTTTTTCCGGAAGGGAGTGTTCCCTGTAAGGAGTTTTTCCTGCGAGAGAGTTTTGGGGCTAAGCAGTCTACAGCTGTAAGGAGCAAACCTCCCACCGCTCTAGCAAGTCCGAGGACAGAGGGCAACCGAGTTAAGCGTATACCTTTCACTTATTAATTTTATTAATTTTGATTTGCTTTTGTAGTATAGTAACAATATTGCGTTTATTTATATATATTACAGTTGAATTAACTGAGTTCACCTTGTGTGAACCAGTGCTATAAGCGAGTATTGTGTTTTATATATTTGGTTTTACCTAATGTTAAATGTACGCACCGTATATCTGGTCTTGTAAACCAAGTGATCACTAGTGTTGGGACGCAGTATCAATTTCCCTATCTTTAGGTTTGCGGTGTTACGTTATAAGTATATTGTTGCCACTCGAGTTACTCGAGTTAAATATCTTATTTTCAGGTTTTATTTTTTTTTTGCGGAGTTATTCCGATTAAGTCAACTGATTACAATTTTCCTATTAAGCCCTTCAGACATTTGAATTAATAAAGGTATTATTGCTTGCGATTTCCGTGTACTATTTTTGGTGTCATCAAATACCGAAGTCGGGTATAGGTGACATTATTATTATTGTTGTAGTTGCTTTTGTATTGAGTTGATCACACGCTGTTGTACTAACTTATTTTTATTTTTAATTCATTTAACCTCTTGTACGATCGACATATTGTACGGCCTACCTTCAGTGAATTTCTATTGAACATATTTTCTTTATTTTATAATTGTACCTTATAGTTCACCATTCAAAGTCAAGTAATAAATAATGTTTTGTTTTAATAAAATTTAGTTTGTTATTTCTTAGTGGGGACCGAGCCAGTCTGCACCATTAATAGCAGGAATTTCCGGCTTCTTAGCCAAAGTCGGTGGCGCATACGGACTCACACCCGTCGGGCATGTTATTTTGTGACACTAGATGAAGCACTGGGTCGGTTCACACTAAAATAAATCCAGCGTTCCCTAAGATATTTGATTCTTATTCATATTTTATTTCAATTCCTTTAATTCCCGTTAAAGGGAAAATTCAGTGTCGCAAGCTGGATATAACTTATATGCTTGTATTACAAAAAAAATTGTCTATGAATTCGAAGTCAAATAGCAAAATAATATACAGGGTGTTCCATTTGAAAAACTTGAGAAAAATTATTTTAAAATGTGGGGTTTTTGAAAGCTTATTATGAACACCCTGTATAAAATAAATAAACGCAATTACATTCATAGTATCTCTAGGCCTCTTGTCATAAATTTCACTCAATGCCGAGGTTAAAAAAATAGTTGTGGATTGTTTTTTTTTGATTTTTTTATTCAGGACTGCAAAACTTTTTTTTTTAGTTTTTAATTTATTTCTCCGAATCTACAAAACCAAATTAAATAAAATTTGAGGTACTTATAAACGATAGTAATACGAACCTAAATATGAAATAAAATACTGGGTGTCCCATTTAAAAAAATATAACTTTATGCTGTCACACTTTTTTGGGCCACCCTGTATAATGTAAAATATTTTTAAAACATGCCGCTTTTAATCCAATATCTCAAGCTGTTTCAGTATTGGTGATAAGTTCTTCGATGACGATTTAATCTTCCGTCCACGCTTCGTTTGCGGACCCTGTATATGTATATATAGGAAGGGTAGTCGTTGCTGACTAGTTAGGGAAAACGAATTGGGTAATATTGGGCTTTGCAGCAAATGAAAGTGTACTCTTTAATGTTGGTCCAAGCTTTCGGAAATCTTTATTTCCATCATCAGGGAGACTACAATATAAGAAAAGGTTGACTAATGTTAGAGATAAGCTCTTAAGTAATCAAGACAACCATAGTTACTTACAACTTTGTTGAGGTTGTTCATATACTTGTAGAAAATTATTTATAGTAACACAGCAAAGTTTGGAAACACTGAAGTAGTAAATAGACAAAATCTTTTGTGGTTAGCAAACCAATACAGAACACACCGTAATACATTACTTAAAAAGACGAAACAGATTAAAATTAATTTAAAATTTCAAATAAAACTACTGGTCTTCATAGCCCATGTTTAAGACAACGTCCATTTTATAACGGTATTCATTGATTAAACAAGCCTAGAGAAATTTAAGGAACAATTATGATCCAAATTGTTCTGTGGTAGGGAACCTTTCCACAAAGAAAATGTCAGGTGCATCTTTCGATATTGGACACAAAAAAGAAGAAAATATTACCTATTTCAATTCTATTAGTTGAGGTGTTGATTCAACCCTACGTATGCAGCGCTTGAAACATATCTTGAACAATCATGTGACTTATTTATATATATGAATTTTATTTAAATTTTTTATTTTTATTTATTATTGACTTCCACTGTCCCTGTGGAGACTGGGATTCTTATCTATAGCCAGCAAGTAGGAATAGACCTCACTTAAGTGGCTGATGTCAGTTCTTCTGTTCATGTTATTGGGGATCTGAGAAATCCAAGCCATCTCCAGGAAGAGTCTCTTAGTATAAACCGACTGCGTTGATAAAATCTTAGTTGAACCGTAGTTCAGCTAACGCACATCTCTCAGGGTGTAATCTACAATCACTCCTATGTGACGCAATTCTTTTATTTAATGGTCTGGCAGTTTGGCCAACATAAACCTTATCACAATCTTCACATGGATAACGTAAACCACATCTGAGAGCTGGTCAATCGGGACTCTGTCTTTCAGACGCGAGTGTAAAGTTTTAATAGTTAATACAGGCAATTTTAATATTACAGAAATCATTGCCTTTCTCATGATTGGTGGTGATATCTCTCTTATATAGGGAAAAGAAGTGAATTTATTTATTACTGGGTTATCTGGGACTGCATTGTTAATGTTCGGTATATTTATAGTTATATCAGTAGTGGTTCTAAATAGAATTTTATTTATTAGTGTAGGCGGTTATCAATAAAGAGTTTTGCAAGGATATCTAGGTTTTTCCTCAAGAAAGAAGCATCCGAAATTTTCGAAACTCTCAATTTAGCAATAATAGCAATTAGTATCACCTGTTCTTGATTTATTTAGCACTTGATTGTTTACTCACCCCCTAACCAACAGAAAAATGTGAAATTGTCAATATGTATTTTGAAAACTACAAATTTTCGGAATATATGACTATAAGAAGTTACCGTATTTTAAATAAATTTAATAATAGTTACTATGAAATTACTACTATTTGAAAAAAAAGTGACTTATCACAGTTTTCTTAATTTAATTTTTATGAGCGCCGTGTAATAACAATGGTTAAAATTTATACGGGCTACTAACATAGTTTCCTTTTTACAAATAAATTAGCCCAAATTAATTAAAAAAATAATAAATAATAATAAATAATAAAAATTGAAAATTTAAGTATAACTCATATATATATAAATATGTCACAGGATTGGTCAAGATATGTTTCAAGCGATGCATACATACAGTTAAATCAACACCTCAACTAATATAATTAAAATTTTGTGTCCAATATCGAGAGATACGCCTGACAAGTCCTTTGTGGAGTGGTGTTATACCACAGAGCAATTCAGATCATAACTGTTCCTTAAATTTCTCTAGACTTGGTTATCAATGAATACCGGTACAAAATGGCCGTTTGTCTTAAACATGGTCTTTGAAGACCAGTAGTTTTATTTGAAATTTTAAATTAATTTTAATCGGTGTCGTCTTTTTAAGTAATGTATTACAGTGTGTTTTGTATTGGTTTACCAACCACTAGAGATTTTGTCTATTTACTACTTCAGTGCTTCCAAACTTTGCTGTGTTACTATTAGTAATTTTCTACAAGTATATGAACAACCTCAACAAAGTTGTAAGTAACTATGGTTGTCTTGATTACTTAAGAGCTTATCTCTAACTTCAGTCAACCTTTTCTTATATTGTAGTCTCCCTGATGATGAAAATAAAGATTTCCGAAAGCTTGGACCAACTTTAAAGAGTGACTTTCATTTGCTGCAAAGCCCAATATTACCCAAATCGTTTTCCCTAACTAGTCAGCAACGACTACCCTTACTATATATATATATACAGTGATGGGCTAAAATATGGAACAAATTCATTTAAAAATCAGGTTTTATTTTTTTGTAAAAACGCTCGGACACGTCGATTATAATTTTTTTTCCGGATTTTTTGCCTCAAAAAGAAATTATACTGGGTGTGTCAAAAAGTAGTTGTTGTAAAAATTTTTTGTATTTTAAATAGAACCATCCTATTTTTACTTATCACATAAATTCTACGTCAAAATCTGAGCATAATTCATGTAGCATACTCTATCCTTATCTCTAACGGTTTTAGAGAAAAATTACATCTTAAAAAATAAATTTCTTTAAAAAAAGGTACATGTACCTACTTAAAGGTAAACAGGTAAATTTAAATTAATTGTTACTACGATGGCAAGTCATGTGTCAATCAAAAAGAATTTTAAGTATAATTTTGAAAAAACGGTGATCATGGTGTATTTAAATGAAACTCAAAGAATCGAAATTTTAATTTTAATTGGATGTGGAGACAAAACAAGAAGTCAAGAAGAAGTTTGTAGCTTGTTTAGCGCTAAGTATCCAGAACGACGGATTACAAGATCTACAGTGAGTAAAATTGAGAAAAAATTCAGGGAAACAGGGAATGTAAACGATCGTCTACGGCCAGGTCGTCCAAAAATTAGTGAAAACACAAAATTGAACATTTTGTTAGAAGTTGAAGATAATCCCCATAGTGCATCCACTGAAGTAGCCCTTAATAATGATGTTAGCGATCTGTTTTGCGGGTATTGAACCAAGAAAAGTACCATCCGTATAAAATTAGGTTGCTGCACGAGCTAAACGAAGATGATCCCGACCGCCGACTACAGTTTTGTGAAACTATGATGGAAATTTGCAACTTAAATCTATTTTTCCATCGCAGCGTACTTTTTAGAGATGAAGCCACGTTTTGTTTGAATGGTTCGGTAAACAGACAAAATTTTCGGTATTGGAGTACAAATAATCCCCGTTGGATGAGAGAACAGCATACGCAATACTCACAAAAAGTAAATGTTTGGGAATGGATATTAAATGATTGAATTATTGGACCTTTTTTCTTCGATGGAAATCTTACAGGAGACCGGTATTTACAATTTCTTCAAAATGAATTAATTCCCACACTAGCAGCGGATTTTCCAAATCCGAATCAGCCTAATCTACCAGGCGTCTATTTGGTTTCAGCAGGATGGTGCTCCGCCTCATTTTGCTCGACAAGTACGAGAGTATTTGAATACTATTTTTCCCGAACGATGGATAGGTAGAAGAGGACCCATAGAATGGCCTGCAAGATCTCCCGATCTTACACCAATGAATTTCTTTCTTTGGGGTTATTTGAAATCAAAAGTGTATAAGGATAAACCACAAAATTTGGAAGACTTAAAATTTAAAATTAGATATGAAATTAGGCAAATTAATGAAAATACTGTAAATAATGTTTTAGAAGGGTTTTTAAGTAGATTGGCATATTGTCAAGAAGTTAATGGTTTGCATTTTCAACACTTAATAAAATAATTTTTCAAAATTATACCTACATCTACTTTTTGACACACCCAGTATAATTTCTTTTTGAGGCAAAAAATCCGGAAGAAAAAATTATAATCGACGTGTCCGAGCGTTTTTACAAAAAATTAATACCTGATTTTTAAATGAATTTGTTCCATATTTTAGCCCATCACTGTATATATATATGTGTGTGTGAAAGCTATTTTCAACTTTATATACATTGAAAATTGTCACCAAGTTTCAAAGTCATATTGATTTGCGTCTTTTTTAGTCATTTAGGAAAAACATTTTTCTTCTTAATATTTTAACACCCCGTATAAAAAAACAAATTTATATGAACTTTTTACGACATCCTTAGAGGAGAGTTAAAAAAAACTTTAATATACTGTCAAATTTGTGTTAAGGATGACTTATGTCATTCTGTACCATAAGGTTACTTTGAAATATCGACACTTACGGTGGTAGTTTATGGTATTTAAGGCATTTAAAGTGGTTACGTTCTCAATGAAAATCGATATTGGCCAAAAATAGATAGAAAACTATCAGTGATTAAAATTTGGTATGTGGACATAAAATTATAATATGTATCACAACTTTTTCAAATAACTTTTTTTTTAATTCGATCATAAATGCCATTTTTCGACATTTTGTGGAGAAAATGTCAAATCTTACAGTTAACAGAAGCTGCATGGTCATATTTAATTATGTCTTTAGTGAACCAAAAATGCAAATTTAATTTTCTTGAAACAAACATGGACCCGAACATTTCTATCTGCTTTGTATACGTCAATGGGATGCCTGTTATTAAGAAAATATCGCTGTGCTAGAATAATACCAGGATAACTTAAAAAATATCGATTTTAAGTTATCTGGGCCATTATTATTTACCAAAAATGCTCTTTCAGGAGCTATACTAAGATATATAAGATTAATTTATTTAACCCGCCATAATATATATCTTACTATTGCAATATATACATTTTAATTAGTGTTTGGGTAAATAGTAAGACATGTTAAAATGTCTTTTTCTTTCGTTTGAGATGAGATTCATTGTTTTAACTTTTTATTGGTGAAATAGTAGGACATTTCGAGATGTCCTAGTCTTTTCCCAGGTTTAAAGATTTTTTTTAAAGATATCTTGGTTTTCTAAGTTATCCTAGTATTACACTGTTAAACATATCTTAGTATTTCACTACAAATAAGATTATTTATTTTAATAACCAAGATATTCTGTAACATCCAATAAACTGTCGAAAGTCATTAAAGATGTCTCTGTATTGAACCAAATATAGGTTTAAACTTTCTACTTGTGTTTATAATCTATTTATAAACAACTGCATTGGAAAACATGCTACATTTTATTCGGACAACTGCGGGGGTCAAAATGAGAACAGATTTATGGCAATTATGTTTATTTATGTTGTAAGAAACTATGACCCGAAATCCATTACTCATAAATTTCTTATAGCAGGTCACTCCCAAAATGAGGGTTGGTTGGTTGGTTGGTTAAAGGCGGGGGTCGGTTTAAAGGCCCGAACTTCAAGTCACTGCAGCCTTTCGGCTTATTGTGTACCCCGATCTTATTAGAAGATGTTTGTTCCTTCTATGAGGTCCAGTAACCTTCTAACAAGCTTGTCATGTGGGAGGTTGTCACCACGTTGTATGTTCCCGAAGATATTTTGTCTTCTGCGGGACAGCGCTACGCAGCGGTATATTATGTGTGAGGCGGTTTCATCCTCTTCGCCGCAGAGTCTACATTCAATGGATCCGTTATTTAGCCCTATCCGTTGAAGGTATTTTCGCAAGTGGCAGTGGCCTGGTAGCAGACCCATCACTTGTTTCAACTGGGGCCGCGTCAGGGTTAGTATCCCATTCGATAGTATTTTCGATGGTTTTCCCATTACGGCCCGTGCGTGTATTAGACCAGGTAACTCTTGCCATCGAGATAGGTGTTGCTTTTCCGACCATCTATCTAATGTAGTTTTTGTTGCCTGTTTTGATATTCCAAAGGCCGGTTCAGGGCCCCTAAGACTTTGGGCAGATCCGGCTCTCGCAAGTTCATCCGCTTTTTCATTTCCTAATATCCCAGAGTGACCAGGGACCCACAAGAGTTCCACCTTGTTCCTCCTGGCCGCCAGTACTTTTAGGTTGGTATGATACTCCAGTGTAAGTTTTGAAGTAAACCGATTGGAGTTCAGAGCCTTAAGATCAGCTTGGCTGTCCGAAAGGATGTAAATCTTCTGGTCGTGGTGGCCCTTTTCAAGATTTTGTAGTACACATACTTGTACGGCATGAACTTCCGCTTGGTATACTGTGGCGTAGGTCCCCAGAGAAATGCTTATGTCCATCCTGGGCCTTTCCCCAAATATACCTGCGCCCACACCGTTGGCGGTTTTTGATCCATCGGTGTACCAAACTAGACCCTTGTCAAACGACGGGGCTGCACTGTTTGTCCATTTATCAAAGTTCCAGTCAATCTTGAAAGGCTTTGTGAAAACGTATGTTGCTTTCATAAGATCAGATTGCATATCCAAGAGCTCATCGTTGATTAGATCCGTGGCTCTTGTATGTCCAATTTTTACGGGGTGTTGTGACCATTCCCCATTTGTTATCATCCTTAAGGCGCTGTAAATAGCCTCCATTCTGATGTGGATGTCTAGGGGTATTAGTCCCAGTATGACTTCCATTGCTGCAGTGGGGGTACTTTTCATCGCCCCACTGATATACAGGCACGCCAGCCTCTGCAAACTGTTAAGCTTGTTTGCTGTCGTAATCTGCTGTGTTTTTGTCCACCAGACTACAGACCCATATGATATCAGGGGTCTGATGACTGTGACATAGAGCCATGTCCCCAGGTTTTCCCAACCAAGCTCCTGCACCGCATAAGGCACATTTTTGCTTCGTTCAGGTTTTTGTTTAATTGTTGGTTCCATGTCAGTTTGGCGTCCAAGGTTAATCCCAGATACTTTACCTCGCTGACTGTGTTTATCCGTTCACCAAAGATTTTCAGGTCGTTGTAGTTCCCTGTTTGTCTTCGTTGTACGATATTCAGAGCTCTTTGCATAAGCTCTGCTAATATGGTGGGATGCGCTCCTATGATGAGTATTACTACATCATCTGCATAGCCTTGGGCGTAAAAGCCCTCAGCATTGAGATATGCTAGTAGCTCATCTATCACCAAGTTCCATAGGAGAGGCGATAGTACCCCTCCCTGTGGACATCCCTGTGTTACTGCGGCTTCTATGGAGTCGCCGTGTAAACTGGTTTTGACTTGCCGGTATTTCAACATGTTGTGAATCCACATACGTGTGGTTTCATCGATACCATGTTCACTGGCAGCTGATGTCATCGCGATGCAGGAGGCGTTGTCAAAATCCCCCTCTATATCGATGAAAATGCTCAGGGCAATCTCTTTCTGATGTATGGCTGCTTCGACCCTTGATATTAGGTTGTGCAGCGCAGTCTCACAAGATTTTCCTGGTTGATAGGCATGTTGATGTTTATGGAGGGGTTTCTCCGTGAGTGCCCCGTCTCTTATATGCTATCAATGAGTTTCTCCAACGCTTTGAGGAGGAACGATGAAAGGCTTATCGGGCGAAACGCCTTGGCCTCGGTGTACGTTTTCCGTCCAGGCTTGGGGATGAAAATTACGTTAGCTGTTCTCCATGCCTCGGGAACATATCCCCAGGCAATACAAGCACGGTATATTCTACAAAGGTGTGGCACTAAGTGTTCTATCCCTGCTTGCAGAAGACTGGGATAGATTCCGTCCAACCCCGGAGATTTGTAGGGTTCGAACGTCTCTATTACCCATTTGACTTTTTCGTAGCTGACAGTATCAGCCGCTATTTTCCAGTCCTCCTTCTTTGCTCTGTGAGCAAGGTTCACTGTTTCATGTCTGGCTTCCGGTTGTGTGATTTTCGAACCCGGAAAGTGCACTTGAAGAAGAGTTTCAAGAGTCTCTCTTTCATTTATAGTGTAATCCCCTGTTGGTTTTAATATTGTGCCAACTGAGTTTGATTTGTCCTTGGCGAGAATTCGGTGGATGCGTGCTGCCTGGGAAGTTGTTTCCACCTCCCCGCAGAATTTCCTCCATGAATCTCGTTTGGCTTTCCTTAGAGCTTTGTTGTACTCAGTAAGAGAGCGGGGCCAAAATGAAGGAGACTCTATGCATTCCTGCATAGAGGCTTCAAAAAAAGAGAGCTCTGTTAAGTGGGCCATTATATACTCCACAACAAGTAGAAATGGTTATTAAATTAGCCAAGAAAACAGGAAAGCCTTACTTGGTAAATAATGTAAAATATAATGATATATATTAGATTGGAAAAGTTTTAGCAATAATTTTGGAAACTTTATCAAAAATACCGATGGTGAAAAAATATATTGGAGCAATATAAAAGTATTACGTGTAACCAAAGAGAAACCAAATACGATTTATTATAAAGACACCTTTAATACTGACACTTTTAAAAAAATCAAGGTTATTGAAAAATATAACGAGGTTGACTGTCCTACTCCAGCGTATATTGATAGACCAAAAATTACGTTTAAAAAAAAAGAGGACCTTTTGAGCTTGCTCAAACATATTACGACGGAAAATCATGATTTTTTTAAAAATTTAAAAGCTTTTAAAAAGGTGCAAAAATGGATCATGAAGATAGTGAGTAATCTTTCCAATGTTATTTTGTGCTGTATTTTTTGTCTAGTTTTTTTGTTTCCATTTTATGTCTTTCGTTTCAAACAATAATAATAGTTTCGATTATGATAAACTACTTAGTGTTTATTATTAGGCACCTATTTTATTTGTTTATTATTAAACTAAACGAAATAAAAGTTGTTTTCTATAACTGTATTTTTTTATGCGGCAGTAGTAAGACAACTTTTAAAATAATAAAAAAGACAATTAACAGAATTTACATACTAAAAACCATGCAATACTGAGATAACTAAAAAACGAATTAATAGAGTTAAGTTCGCACATTTCCAAAAAAGTATAGAACAATACGAAGACATGTTTGTCAAAAAAAAGTATAACTTAAATAACACAAATCATTAGGTGGTTCAATACTAAGATAACTTAAAGGAAATAACAAGATAACTTTAAAAAATTATAAAAATGTGTTTTTTCCTAGAACAATACAAGGATATCTTAAAATATAATAATTTTAATAAAAAGTTAATACTTAAAAGCAAAAATAATACTTACCTTAGATTCCTATGTCCAAATAACAACTCACTACGAAAAATAGCATTGTTAATTAAAACAATAAAACATTTATAAACAATTCAAACATAAAAAGTCAATTTTCTCGAAACTATGTTCTTTAATTTGTCCTAGTATTGTTCTAGCACAGCGATATGCAAAACAAAAAAGAGATGGGGATTTTATCTGTGGAATCCCCGCCTCTCTTTATCTCTTCTGTCGTTTCTACTTCATTCTAGGTTTGATATGTCTTGGTTAGGAAAAACAAGCAATCGACGAACGTAGCTAAAAGTCTATATTTTTATCTAGTTTACGGCAAACTTGGTACAGCTTTACCATATTGAGTTAGGAATTACTATTTTTTCCACAAACAATATTTAAAAAATTTAACATACAACCACTGAGAAACAAGAAAGACTGGTAGACAATTATGTAAGACGGCCGTTCCAATAAGGGCTATATAAAAAGTAATTCTGAACGCTCAAAGGGACGCAATGTCTTTGTCTAAAGAAGGTAATGACAAAGAAAAATTATACTAATTTTCAAAGCTCCCCGATTGTTCTCTGGGAAGTTGTTGACAACCTACCTAAGAAAGCAATTTTTTTATTCTTCAAGGACTGTGAAGCAAAACCGTATCCTCCTTTATTTAAAATCCTTGGCAAATTTAAATTATACCTAAATCGAAAAATGCATTTTTCCTTTCCCCCTATATACAACTTTAATGGCGATATATACCATTATGTTGGGGTTCATTTTCATATTTGCGTGTTGAAAATGTACTGAGGGCCGATATTTCAGTCACCTTAAGGTACAGAATGACATAAGTCATCCTTAACACGAGTTTGACAGTATATTAAAGTTCTTTTTAACTCTCATCTGAAGGAATATATATTTAGTGGTAATCTTCCCCTTAACGCGTCAATTGACCCTCAAATTAATTTAAAACATAGTCATTTCAAGGTTTACCATAACGCTATAAGGCTACCTTAGCTGAAGACTAACTTAAGATAACATTCAAATATCGGCCCTTAGCTGTATTATGAGATGGCCGTGATGCAAGAATTTAATAAATCAATGACAAATAACAAAGTATACTTTCATTTCCTTTTATATAGAATTAAACTCGATCAGCATGACAAGCTTTATTTGGAAAACTGATTCTCTCAAATACTGGCTATTTTTTACAAAAATAACTTGCCTTTGATCAACATTTTATGCATCGGTTTTCGTGAATTAATCAAAGCTGACGAAGCTCCAAATAATTCTGTTAAAGTATTTTTTCTGTCACCCATACAATGTGCCTTAAGCCTAAGTTATTTAATTATTATTGTATCACAAACACAATACACCATATTAGTAGCAATAACTCCCTATAAGCGTTTTTTGATTTAAATGATCTATTTGCTTGCTTCACAGACGTTGTGAGGGCTTTTTCTTGTTCCCTAAATAAATTTTTTGCTAGCATACGCATCTTGGTGATCTTGTCGTTGAAGATGGCTGTTGAACTGTTGTTCGGAATATTGACGTTACAATAGTTTTGATCGCAGCATGAAATGCACATCTGGAAATATCACAAAAATAAATTAACATTTTGGTTTTAAGGAGAATTAAATTTATATAATTAATTAATTATTTACAGCTAATCCAAAAAAACAATTTTTTTTTAAATGATAAGAAATCAACTCTAGGGACGAAAACGTTTATTTTATTTTTTGGTATTTAAAAAAATGTAAATATCTAAAGGAAGGTTCACAAATTTTTAAAGGGGATAAAAAATGGGGGGAGGGAGGATATTAATTACACATGTAGACTTTACTTTATAAGTTGCTTCACATGTAGTAAACTATGTTTCCGAGGCGCATGAATTATAAGGAATTTAAAAAATTATAAAAGAGGGTATGATGAAATGACGATATGCAATGTAGAGACGAACAAATTTTTCAACAAAAATTTTCAAACATAAATATCTTGGGTCCAAACATGTTATAGGGGTTGGATAAGAGGGGAAGAAATAATGTTGTTTCCAACAATGTTATGTGGTATGTCGTTTTCAGATTATACACATCCGATACAAGTTTTAATAAGTCTATATTAAAATACGAAATAAAATTATCTTTCAGAAAAATGGTAACAGTAGTATCGCTTTATGGTATTCAAATCATTTTTAACAAAATTTGTTTCAAGAACTAAAAATTTTCAAACAATAAAAAAAAAGTCCAAACTCCAAACGATCGCATAATATAAAAGCATATTATTTTAAGAATAATACGATACATTCCAACCGATGTGAATTGGCAGGTGAAAGTTAGTCAAAAAAACTTACTAAAAGATGTCGAATTTGAGGTGAATATAAGGTTTGAAGGGTGTTGTTTGTTCTGGTTTGTGGGATTAAAATTTATATAATTCGTGTACCAACATTTTTAAATATGACCATGTAGATTCTACAAGAAAGTCCTTCAGGGGGATGACCTTACTTAGCAAAATATTGAAAACTACTTGTACTACATGTAAAATTTTAAATAATTACTGGACAATTAATTTGAGGATTGGTTTTAAATGGGAAATATTCAGGGCGATAACATCTACCATCATTGAAGCACTCGAAACGACGCACTCCCAAGGAAGCGATTATGGGGTTAATTGTGTAAAAAAGATGTCCACAACACATGTCTGTGTCTTTCCTGACAAAACCCAAGACAAGCTTGTTGAGAACTCTTTCACTGCTGATGACAGTGACATGCCTCCTGAACTTTAAACAAAAGAACTCATTAAGTTACAGTGATTAAACATTAATATACAAAGAAAAATAGCGCTATGGCTCGACTTCTATAATAATAATAAGAAAACATTTTTTTCAAATTTAATAGATACCACAGGATAAATTATAATATGTTTTATTGACAGTCCATTTGCAAACAAACATTCTATTATAAATTTCAATGAAAATGGAAACAGATCATTGCTCACGATGCACATTTAAATGTCATATTAAGAGCAGCAACTTCGAGATTTGTTCCTAACTACGAGGATTTAGTGCTAAAAAAAACGGTAAATGTTCCTGACTAAGAACAAAAATAATATTGCTTGTACGTATTTTCTTTTCTTACGTTTGAAGGATCGTAAAACTATTCTCTAGTTTCAATTGAGTTTATTGATACTTAAGTGTAACAAATATAAGTAATGTTTAAGTTTTTTGTGTTAGTTCATATTACAAAATTTTGTTTTTGACTTTCTGAGTTGAGCACACCTAGTATAACATCTTAAATAATAAAATGACTGACCAATTAATTTGAGTATACAACACCCTGTATAGGAGTTACGGGCCAAATGACGTCACGTTTACATTTTATTTCTTATGGGAAAATTTAAGGTCGATTCTGCATTTTTCATTCCATTTTAAGGCGTGACATTTTTTTCTCAGAATTCGAATCTCGTAATTTTTCCCGGAATTCCCAGAATTCCAGTTATTTTTCCCAAAACTCCAATGTCGTGGCCCTTTTCCACGAATTATATTCGCTGACACTAGCCTGGCGTTAGCTAATATTACGGGCACTAGCTACCACTGGCCCAGCGTCGAGGCTCTACTTCTAAAGCCCTACTCTAGGAGCCACTACCCCATTTCTAAGCGGGGCCACTCTATTTATTTAATTTATTGAAAATAATTTTTATATTTATCTGCGGATTCGAATCGCCAGTCATGACATGAGATTCCAACATCTTAAACCATTAGTCTATCGGGTCATCATAAGCTAATATGCAAAATAGATGTAGCAGATTTACCATTTATTAATTTAATTTATTTTAAAAAAAGGTTCGTATTAACCTCAACATCAAATATTCTTTATTATTTCATATTTACAATAATAAATATTTTTTACCTTTTTCTATCTAATTATTATGTACAGTAATAATTTATTATTCTTTCTCCCCCTGGTGATTGTCGTTAGTGGGGGAGTTTTCGTGCCGCTCGGGGTGGCACGTTTGGGTTTATTCCTACAGCAGGTTCTGCCAATTTGGACAGGTCAAGGACGAGTGGCCAAACAAAGAAGCAATCCATAATAGAAATAAATTTAAATATAGAGGGTGTGCTACTACCCCAAAGGTACAACTTGAGAGAGACGTTTAGTTTAGGAAAAACCTGTGGATTCGAACCGTCACTTGGGATGAGGGGTCAACGCTGTAACTATTCGGCTATCGGGTCATCTAGGAGATATCGGTATATGTGGAAACAGAAGATAGAATTATCATTATTAATTTAATTTAGTAAAAAAAATAATCTATTTACCGTGATTTGAACCGTCGGTCTTGGGATGATATTCAAACTTCAAAATTTCAAAAGACTTTATTCAATACATATTACAAATTTTCAATCATTCAAACAGTATAATACAAAATATGTTTTCACGCTCTTCCATCCGAGAGTTTTGAATTCTCCACCCAGGATGTGTGGCCAGGCTGAAACCCGAACCGGGATTAATGTTGATCCTTTGGTTTGAAATATTGAATGGTAAAATGCTGTAGTTCGGCTACATCCGAGTCAGAGCTCTTTAGTAGTAATCACAACTTCAGCCCTACGACCGGGAATATTTTTGATTAATGAACCATGTATTTTGTTACTAATTCCTAGTGCGATAGTTCATTTAAAAATCCCACCACGGATTTATCGAAAACCACTGATTAAAAGAAAAAACGCCGAGACACGTCAAAAGATTTGCCAAAGGGGACAACATTTTAACCAAAAACTACACCCTTTTACCCTCTGGCCCCCAGGGTCATCCCCTTAAAAATTTTAAATGACAAGGGGTAGCAAGTAATAGCTTGTTTGAAAGGTCTTTCAAAGTACTTTATTTTGACGGTTGATTTTTTAAAATCGGTCGATTCGTTTTAGAAAAATCTTTATTTATCTTAATTTGTTCAGATAGAAAAAAAGCACACGAAAATATCACTTTTTATTTCAATAAGTGTTCAAAATGTTGCCCGTTATTGGCCAAACAATGATATAGACGATTTTCCAATTCCTGACGGACATTTTTAAAAACATGTTGTGGGAGATCATGGCAGCTTTCGGTGATGCGTTGACGAAGTTCGTCCAAACTGTTAGATTGGGGAGTGAACACAATAGTTTTCAAATGGCCCCATAGAAAAAAGTCTAATGGCGTCAAGTCAGAAGATCCATAGGCCATTCTATAGGCCCTCTTCGCCCTATCCATTTATCTGGAAACTCGTCGTCTAGCCATTGCCGAACCGGAAGAACATAGTGAGGAAGAGCGCCGTCTTGCTGGAAATATATTTCAGCCTCATCAAGTATAGGATTTCCATCGTCTTCGATTTTGTTTTCAATGGTTTCAGTGATAAGCGGATTGATGGTATTTTCCAACATATCTAAATAAATGCATCCATTTAAATTCCCATTAATAAACAATGGTATTTTTTGGGGGTACTGAGTTTGCCCTTCTACAAAAGCATGAGGATTTTCATTGCTCCAATACCTGCAGTTATGTTTATTAACAAATCCATTTAGATAAAATGTGCATTCATCACTGAAGCAGATATTCTTTACATGAATGGTATTATCATTAATCGCTGCAGTCATTTGTTCACAAAACTCAACTCGCCTATCGAACTCATCTTCGGTTAACTCTTGCAATATTTTCATTTTGAATGGATGAAATTTATGTAATTTAGTAACTGTGTGTACAGAGCCTAATGAAATACCAGTCGCATCAACAATTTTGCGTAATGAAGTATTAGGATTTATGGCAAAATGACCCAAAACTTGAGCGGCTACATCCAAAACTCTACGATGATTACGTTTTTTATTTGCAATAGATCCAGTTTGCATAAATTTAGTAACAAGGTCCAAAACATACCTATGCGAAGTTATCTTTTCCAGATGTCTGGCATTAAATGTAACGGCAGTTTGCCGAGCACATTGATTTTGGGTACCATAAATTAGAATCATTTCCACTCTTTCCGCTAGTGTGTTAACCATTTTTGAAATAAAATCTGAATCAATAAATTAACTTTCACTATCCCAAGATTGTCACAAACTGACAGCAAATTAAATTGTTTCTTTCCCTTAGTAACTATAAAAAACTAAACAGGTATAAAAAACTAAACAGGTATAAGAATAAAAACAGTTCGCCCATATTATCTGTGTTGATAAAAAGAAGGCGAGGCGAGAAGGAAGTTTCCTAATTTTCTCGAAAACGAATCGACTGATTTAAAAAAATCAAACGTCAAAAAAAGCACTTTGAAAAGACCTTTCAAACAAGCTATTACTTGCTACCCTTTGTCATTTAAAATTTTTAAGGGGATGACCCCGGGGGCCAGAGGGTAAAAGGGGGTGAAGTATTTTTTGGTTAAAAACTTGTCCCCTTTGGCAAATCTTTTGACGTATCTCGGCGTTTTTTCTTTTAATCAGTGGTTTTCGATAAATCCGTGGTGTTTAAATATTTTGGTTCTGTTATAATCTTTTCAGCTTTAACAATTTTAAACTCTCCACACAATATAGCATTAACATTGAGTGCCTTATCCTTCTTCAACAAATCTCTCTTTTAAAATTTGCTGAAAGCTTTAAATTTCCTCTGATCAAGCCGAAATATGTGACTTTCGATTTAGCCAGTTTCAATAATAAATTTAAATTTTTTATCGCGCGAATACATTCCTTCAACACTTTACCGATGGTCTCAATCGTTAAATTACCACTTTCCACCTGAGCTCTAATTGATTTAACACTGGCAAAAGACATCTTAAGATAATAATGAATGCAGGGGCTACCGCTGCAACAAACAAACATGTTTTTGGTCTTATTTTCTAAAATATTTGAGTAAACACGTCAGAGCCATAAAAATACCGTAAATTCAACAACAACAAATAAGCCGTTACTAAGTACGGTAATAAATAATCTATTTCCTTCCCTTCACCGATCATACAGAACACTTAATTTTTCATGGAGAAGATACTAGCCTCATCTACTAGATTAATTTTGATGCGTGTAACATATTTCATATATTAACACAAACAGCTCACAACCAGTCCACAACCAGTCCAAATCCAGTCCACAGTACAGAAACAGAAAACAGCAAAACAAGTACAGAAAAAGAAAATCACCAAAATAGCAGAACAGGTGCAGAAACAGAAAAAACAAATTTAGAAACAGGAGCTATTTAAACACGGCCAGCTGCAGTGACATCAATTGTTAGACTAATATATGTAGACTTGATCAAACTTGTCGCGAAACCGACCTATATCTATATCATCGTCTTTCACTAGAACTATAAACCCATATCTATCTTTCCAACATGTCGAACATAAGTTAAAGGTATCAAAGGACATGCCAAGATTTTCATGGTCATCATATACATCTTTCAAGTTCAAGCAAAGCAAAGCAAATAATTTTATGTTATTCCATATTACTTATGCAGGGATAAAGTGAACACGCATGTTAATTTGCTGGTACTTCAAGACGTGTACGCAACCAATGATAACTTGGATGATCTGCTCCTTGTAATATATCAATAAGTTTGCATAAAGAACTTATCCTGTTTGTTTTCTTCGCAGCTAAATAGAGCACATGGTCAAAAGTATTTGTGTGACCACTGTATGCACTATTTTCATTCTGAATATAAATTGTCAATGCACACTTAAGATTGCTTAAAACTAAACAAAGAGGTTTCTCGGCGAACTACAGAAAACAGAATAAGTGGTTGGAATTTAAAGATTTCAGCATAAAGAAATGGGGCCATTTGTAATTTATGCTGATATGCCATACTGTAATTTATAATGCTACTGCCAACAACGTTGTAAAAACACTGTATATTTAGAATATTACTGTTCAAGAAATCGTGTTCCAAAAATGTAAGAAATTAGAACCTTCCAAACACGGAATCTTTGTAAAGAATGACTACCTATGGACCCCTAATCATTCTACTAAAATATATAATTTTTTTTTAAATAATAACCTAAAAACCATAAATTTCAAAGCAGGTAAGTTTTAATTACGGAAACTATTCAAAAAATAAGAAATATTGGTTTTATTGGCACTAACTCTGACCCCACCCCCCTCTGACCCCCCCCCCCCCACCCCACTTCCCATTTAAGATTTTAAGGGTGCCATGGGGGTTAAATCACGAAAGCTGCACATATTCTTTAAGAACGTCCCCCTCACATTAAGATTGACGTGTCTTTTAATTTTATTTACTGGAAATAAAATATTAAGGGTTCTAATTATGGATAACATCATGCCTCCTGTATAATATAGAAGGTATTAAGTGAGATATCATAATTCAAATAATTAATTGTAATATTTTAATTTATCCCTAGAATAGAATAGCACAAAATTGATTGTTAAAATTCGAAAAACTTAAAAACAAAACAATATCAACTAAGAATAATATATCCACATAGTACTTATAGAATAGTTCAATAGAAGAATTATACAGGGTGTCAAATTAAAACCTTCCTACCCTTAATATCGCGTTTGCTGTAAATAATATCCAAAATCGGAAAGACAAGTCATTTTTGGTGTGAAGTGGGATGCTTTTAAATAATATTTGAAGACTTAGTGATTTAACGCACTGTTACCCTTGAAATCTTAAATGGTTAGGGTGGGCCAAGAATTGCCAAGATTACGATAATTTATTATTTTTTAGATATTGGCCCTAGAATTAACTTCTTAACTCTGATATTCCTAAACATATAATAAATAATTCACTTGTGAATTTTTAACTCAAATATGCGTCAGTTTTGCTCAGGTATATGTTATAGTGCGTATTGCCCACAAACATTTTCATTTCATTTCTTGTTTTAGTTAATTAATATAGATTTATTGTTTTTTCGTGTGCTGGGTAGCAAGGAAGAACAGTAAAAGAATCGGTGCCTATTATGTAACTATATATTTTTTTATTACATAATAAAAAAATTTCTAATCTATTCTATCTAAATGATACAGAATATTTCCATAAAATTAGTTTTTATCAATCAATATTTTGTTAGTAAATATGATATCTCTAAACATTCATAAGACGATATTTCACTCACAAAAGGTAATTCATATCACCCACTTGAGTAATAAATTAGATTGAATGTACTTGCCTTGTAATTGACACAAAAGAAAACACCTTTAATTCTATTTTAATAATATCAATAGTAACGGTACAATTCACGTAATTTCTTCCACGTTTTTTCTGGTTACACTAGATCTTCACCCCGTCGAAAGTTACTCAAGTTCCCGCCGTCGATTTTCTGGTCCTATCCCATTGGTCATCTGTGACTTAACTCTCGCCAAACAGTGAGGTTGTGATAATTCTCTAGCTTTGTTCATGTAGCGTGAGCGTGAGCGAAGTGGACAGAACAGGAATCGCCGCTGCTATCGATTTCGCCAAAATTATGAATTAAATATCACTCCCTTTCGCTCACAGCCCAATCGGAACAAAGATTTTACGTATGATTTTTATACCAATTTCTTTAATTTTTTATTACTTTCGATAAAAAGATTTCGCCAGCGGTGTTTTATTTCTACCAACTTTAATTTATTGATGACGTTAAACAAAAAGTACCTAGCTAATATATTCAATATTGAACTAATAAATCATCTATACATATTTTAAGATTAAGAATTCACTTAGGAATTCCACCAATATCTAAAATTTTATAACAATTAGCTAACCGGACTTTATAACATAAATAACTATTACCGTTTGTGCATCTATCTCAACGCATCCAACTTTGTTCCTTTGGCATTCCTTTTCTGTTGTACATTTTTTATTAACTAAGACGCTGGTTCCTTTGGAGTCCATTATGTGGAGTGTGTGGCAAAATGTTTCGCCTAAAATAACAAATATATTCATATAATTAATTAGTGGATATGCTGTTTTGCATTTCGGCATGCCGCATGCTTTAAGCCAATCAATTAAACTAAACAAGTCTAATGATGGACTTAACTTTACTTCTAAAAAGTTGTATTTTCAGTTTTTCCAAAAAAAAAATAGTTCATCATAATTTCTTCTACTTGTTATAGTAATAGTGCATCAGGCTTCCATCTCCTATACGAATTAAGTTGGGAATTTTATTAATATGCTAACTTATTCTTTATTATTGTGAGTATTTCATTAAAATATTTTCCCATATACAGAGAGGCCCAAAAAACATAACAAAAAATATTTTTTTTTAAATGGGACAATTAGTATTTTAAGGAATATTTAGGTACATAATGGTATCTTCTATAATTGGCTACAATTTTATTTTATTCACATTTTTAGTTTAATAGCATTACATTAAAAACTAAAAAAAAGTTTTATAGTCCTGGAAAGAACCATAAAAAAAAAATTTTAAATACTTTTTTACCACGGGATCGGGTGAATCTTATAACAAAGGGTTTAGAGATACTATGACTCTAATAATGTTTATCTAGTTTATACTGGTTTTCATAATTAAGTTTTCAAAAAGACACATTTCAAAATAATTTTTCTCGAGATTTTTAATTTGATGTACGATTCATAAGTATTTTTGTAACACACACAGTTATTTCAAATAGTTTTCGAAATAATTCCAAATTTCATAAATTATGTTGTTTAAATAGCATTGGCGCCTAGACTAATATTGTAAACAATAGTTACAGTTACAGTAAATGTTCACAATGTCTTTTATTTTGATATGTGCATGAGGCAACATGTTCTTGAAACCTTCTGCTTATATCCCTTATGATTTCAGTGGAAAAACTAGCAAACACGTATCTAATTCTTTGCTGCATATTAATAGCGGTTGTAGGTGGATCTTCATAAACTATTTGGTTACGTGTCTCCATAAGAAAGTCAAGTTTTGGATAAACTGAAGCAAAATGACTCCTAGCTAACAAACAATTTATTCGCTTCCGCCAAGTACAATATCAACCAACCAGTAAAACCCATTTTACCTTTCACCTCAAATGCAGATCTTCCCAAGCACGTGTTTACTTGTGCACATATCAAAATGGAATACATCTTGAACATTTAATGTAGAAGACAACTCGACTTTTCATCATGACTGCTTTGCCAGATAGTGTTAGAGAATATATGTTACAAAAAAACACATTCACGAATATGATACACACAATGATATCCAACAGCATTATACTCCTTTTAGAGCCCCAACTTAGGCTGCACAGAAACACCACCTTTGATATTGATATGTTTAATCTCCCACCGCATTTATTCAGCGGAGCTAGATTTTGTACTATTTAAGAAACGTGTTACAAAAAAAATACATGCATGAAATGATACATTTGTTTAATATGTACGTGTTTACTTACATTGATATGTTTGTGAGGAATTTTGTGATTTTCTCTTGCTTTTTCTTCATTATCTTTTATTTATGTATTCTTATTTAATTTGCTTACTTAAGTGTACTTAGTAACGCATCAATGAATGTGTTGTTTTTCTCTTGACTAATAAAGATTAAAATGGAGATTACTCTATGAGCATATACTATTGAAACAACATGATTTATGAAAGTTGGAATTATTTCGAAAGCGGTTGGAAATAACTTATATGCTTTTTTACAAAATAAAATATCTTATGAATTAACATTAAATGCCTGAATAATATACAGGGTGTTCTATTTAAAAATGTTGAGAAAAATTATTTTGAAACATGTCTTTTTTGAAACCTTATTATGAACACACCTTATAAAATACGTAAACACTATTAGTTCGTATCTCTAGGCCCCTTGTCATAAATTTCATCCAATGCCGTGGTTATAAAATATTTATAGAATATTAATGTGAATCTTATTTCCAGGACTAAAAGAAAATTTTTTTTCAGTTTTTGATTTATTGCTCTAAACTAACAAAAGCAAATTAAATAACATTTTAGGCAATTATAGAGGACACTAATTCAATTTAATAAAACATTTGGAGTCCCTCTTTAAAAAATATAATTTTATAACACTTTTTGTGCCACCCTGTATAGGGAAAAATATTTGCTTGAATACACCTCTTGATACAGTGTAAGTCACCATATGAATTAAATTTCTAACTTAATTCGTATACGAGCTATGGAAACCTGACGCACTTTTGCAAGACCCTGTATAGTACTGTTAAACTTGAATCTTTTTGCGAGAGTATTTTGTTTCAAAGAATTGATTGACTCGTCCGTTACTTTGTGACAATACATTTTAAATATACTGAATACTGAATACTGACCCGTTTGTCCCTAATTTAAGTTTATTACACTACTGTGTCAAACATTATTTATTATACCAAATTAATATCTTTTATTTTTTACTACTACCTATATTATATACACTTAGTTTGGGATCACACTCGTGTGAGCGTCTGGAAGATGTAGTTGTACTACGAAACGTTCGTAACGCCAAATCTCTTTTAATAAGTATAGTGACAAATAACAAAGTAAACTTTTGTTTCATTTTATATATTTTGTTTCAGCTAAAAACGTCAACAAATTGGTCAAACTTGTACATTTTAAACAACCTTAAATTTATATTAGGGTAGTATAAATACGATTTATAGCGATATTAAATCAACCAGAAGGATGTCTTATCTATGGGCATTTTTTTAACCACACAATAATCTTTAATTAACCCCTAGTCCATGCAAGCGGACTTACCTATATTTAAATACCTAAAATAGGATAGATTGTAGTATGAAGCTAAAAAAATTAATTTTAAATATTTTTCGGTTTGTGTGTATAACAAAAAGTTAATTTATTATTTGAAATGGAAAAAGTATTCTAAACTTTAATATAACTAAGTTTGCTCCAAATGTACTGCTTAAAATTTATTTAAGATTTTTTATAATATATTATTTTATAATATAAACCCGAAAAACCCTTATAATAATAAGTTTGGAAAAATTTCTCAAAAGTAGCTATTTATTATGAAAGTGGTATAAGTCGAAAACTGTGAAAAATGTGCATAAGTCGGTAATTTATAGAGAACTGTTCATTTTATTTAGTATAAAAGTAATTTAATTCAATATTCACCCATTCACTCGGAGATAGCGCAGCAAATATTATAAAACATTGAAATTCAGTGATATAATTAAATGCATACCTTTGCAAAATACTAATTTATTCAAAATGGTGAAAATATGACTTATATCACTTTCATAATGAATAGCTACTTTTGAGAAATTTGAAATATGAAATTTGGTTCAATTTTTTTTTAATCTTTATAAATTCCATATTTAGCATGCCATAACTAATTTCACATTAAATTCAAATAGTTCAAATAATAAAATTTATTTATAAAATATAATTTTATATGAAGGATCTAATTCGGTGACATTTCACGATTTTAATGACTCTTTTCTGAAACTCCATACTAACCAAATTAAAATACTTTTTAAATTTATGTAAGAAGACACCGTAATACAATATAAAGACGAATGCACTTTCATGTTCAATTTATTTTAGTAATCACTTTTCTATTTTGAGTTTTTTGTCCAGTTCTCGCTACAATAATTGCCCAGATACTTCAAATAATATTTACAGCCGTATTCAAGATATTAGGTTCATTCGCAGAGCGAAATTTCCAACCAGTTGTAAATTTGATTATTCAGTTGTTAACATGTTCCTAACTGGTTGCTGCTTTTTGTCTCTGTGAACGGGCACAAATGTCAAACCAGAATTAATTTCCTAACTTAATCTGCAAATATTCTTATTCTCGCTTACTTCTGCTTAGAAGCTAGCCTTTATTTTTTTAAAGGATATTTAAAGAATAATGGAAAGTAAGGTTAACTAAAACATGTCAAAACTAAAGAAAATGAAACGAATCAGTTAAAAGAAGAGATGAAAATAAACAAACAAACGATCGAGTAAATGCGCAGAATCCAAACTCACAATTCCGTATCAATATGCGGATTATTCTGACGGTTAGTTGGCAATCGAAACATTTTGCTCTACTGACACTGAATTTTTGATCAGTGGCCATGGATTTTGTTCTGTGAAAACTGTAAACCAACTGCGCATGCCTTGGGCAGTTTCTAACTGCTCTGTGAGTGAACCTAATACTAAAAAAATATTGATGTTTCAAGTATAACTATTAATGCAGCTCCAAATTATAATATTTCCATAAAAGTTTTGAACAAACCGGAACAAATGAAGGTTAAATAAAATAAGCTAACTAATAAATATGAATTATGGTTATGGTTTGGTATTGACATCTTTTGACATCTGAATTAGTAATGCCAACGATACAATACAAAAAACTCGAAAAATAATGCTTGAAGAGAATCTATTATCGCAACGAGTTCAAATGTTTTGAACGCTTTAATAATAAAAATAAATTAAATTTATTAAAACTTACTTATTTACTGAAAAATTGCTAATTCTGTTGCTCGAATAGTTTATTAAATATGATTATTCATTACAGCAGTTACGTTTGACCGTCTTTTGTTTTCAGGCTCAAGGTCAAAAGGAACATAAACTATATACTGTTTTCTATAATCGGTTTTACAGAGTGCTAAGTGCGGTCTTCAACATATATAAGATAAGTTTAGTTATTTATTGAATTCTGAAATATTCAAATTTTTGACATGACAATTGTTGATGAAATATGAGAGGTTACTCTTAATTACGTTCCTTAATATATTTTCTCATTTTTTCCATTTCGAGAAAATATATGCTTAAATAAGCTTATAAACATGAACAGTACAATAATTCTTCATATAAGTTACGGTTTTTCTATATGGTTTTTAGAAAAGGTCACTAAAATATTTGTACTATTTTGCAAAAGAATAAAATAATGTATTTATCCGAAATTAAATTGTATAATGAATTATTTAATTATATTATTATATTTAAATTAATAGGAAGAAAGTATTTATACGCGATCTGAAATTGAATATCGACCAGTGGTTATTATGATTTTTTTCATTTTTCTTCTGTTTAATTAATAATTTACACTAACTAAATACATATATCGATACATGCATCGAATAACATTGCAAGTGACATTTTGATCAATCTCAGAGTTCAAAATAAATTTCAATGTTTAAAACCTAAAATTTGGTTTTTAACTTAATTTTTTTTAAATGCCTCTTTCATCCTATTTGTATCTGATTATTTTGGTATTTTGCTTGTAGTAGTATCATGGAAAAATAATATACCGAAACTTTTATGTCTTCTCCCCTAAGAATACGATTTGTCACTTACAATGTTATTCGATGCATGTATCGATATGTCTATAACGCTAACTAAATAAATATATGTACCTATAAATATGAACTTTTCAGTTCCTAAAATTTTTTTTCCAAATCAAAATTTAATATTTTTTTTTAAATAAAGTCCGTGTCATTATTTAAAAAAATATATTAAATTTTGATTTGGAAAATCATAATCTATATTTTATGTGTAGAATTTGTATAAGAAGAAGTTTTATCCAGAAATACATTTTCTAAAATATACATGAAATTTCTTTTTATATCAACATTGTAAATATTTTTACACAAAATTATTTAATAAAATTTAGTTTGTTATTAATTAAAAATTAATATTTACATCTTGTCATACAGAGTATTTTTGGAATTTATGGTATTCCAAATAATTTTATTCAATTACAAACACGAACGTATTCTAGTTAGACTAAAGAAATATTTCGCTTAATTTTAATTAGTTCATGCTACTAGACTTAATATACTAAATTAGAACCTGCAAAACATCTACATTGCTAAATACTGGTTACATGTTACTACCTGATTTCTGTTTAGACTGAAGATATGTTACTATTTATATCAATTAATCATATAAAATTATCTTTGAATTTTTAGATGACACAACAGTTGTTGCTAGGATTGCGTAATTAAAGTTAGAAAACGTTTAAAATCCAATGCAATTAATTGCTGTTGTTATTTCCTTAATAATGGCAGCTGTTCCTAATTTTATGAAAATAACAAGCAAAAACTTAAACTCTATAAAGATCATACTTACCAGGCTTACACGGTCGATCAATTGCGAACTGATTACAAATCTTGTTATCAGACACGTTAACACAAATGTAGCATGTGACAGCGTACTGGTCAAAATCGGAAAAATCCCTCGGAAGACTATCAACTAAATTGGATCCGATCACTTGTTCTTCCAAACCAGTGTTTGTAATAAAAATGCAGCTCAGAAGCATTCCGAACGTGAACATTACAGTCTGAAACCAAAAAACATTTTATTAGCAAAAAAATTATCTTAATTCAAATACTAGTAAGTGTGAGAAAATTCGGACTTTGATATGATTCTAAGCTTAATTACGTGGTAATATGTAAACATGGTTGTTTAAAGCTTTTAAAGAAATTTTGAAAATTTTAGTTATTTCTTGAGTCGCAAACTATATTTTCCTATTACGTCGCAAATGCAACATGAAGTATCCGACGTATTTAAACACCTATATTATTTAGTTTATAAATCACTACAGGCAAGTCTGTGGGTTCCAAATTATTTATTTCTTCTTACATCCATCGAGTTCTTCAATTCCCTTCATAAAATTACACTTAATATAACATTTTTCCACTTTTGTTCATTTCGGCACCAAATCCAACTAAGTATTAGGTGAAAGATACTTATGGACAGTTAACCACAAAAAGGAAAAATATATCAAGTAGGTTGCATAAAATTTATCAACTACTCAGGCAGATCTTATGTTCGGGTTTGTTCGAGTTTGTTTATTATAAAAATAGTAGCCAGACCATATTGTGTTTACTGATTAAGCTGGCAAATACTCCAGGAAGGAAAGAATTTAAATGAAATATTTGAGAACGCCCCACCTAGCCGTTAAAACTGACTTTTTATCCTAAAAGCACGAGTTCGCTTGAAAAAATTAGGAATGTTAAGAGTCACTTCAGGGAACTCTAGTTTTATTTGTTTTTAATTACTTAGTAACAAATATATTAAGGTATATATGTAGTTTGTCATAAAATAATAAACGCCATGTTGGCCTAATTGAAAAAATTAAAACTACAGATCCCACTAAATTCCCTAAAGTTTTAATTTACACCAGTATTATTTCGCCGTATCATCCAAATTCTTTTTACTTGGAATGCTCTACTGCTCTACACACGGAAAGAAGAACTTAGTTATTACTATAAAAATAATAAAACTACCCTTAATTTAAGGCTCTATTTGTGACTGGAATAACTTTTATTAAGAAATACCATTAAATTATAGGAAAATTTTAACCTAAATTTTTAGTAATAATTACAAACAAATTTAGTAAACTATTTATATGAAAAGTTTTTTTAAAATTCACTAAAATCTTCTGTAAAATTTACTAAAATCTTTTGCAAAATTGACTAAAATCTTTTGTAAAATATACTAAAATCTTTTGTAAAAATATTGACAAATAAGGGCTCCCAAGCAGTCACACGTCCAAGTGGTAACCTCGTGATACCTGGCTTGACTTCTTTGATCGATTGTATGTTCTCTGTACAGGGTATTTCATTAAGACCGGCCACCTGTCTCGGAAACTGCTGGGTATAGTAAGTTCGAAAAACACATCATTATTAAAGTGGCTATGAGAAAATCCTGGAAATTCTTTTTTAAGATCCGCATTTTGCCGCAAAAGATATATAGATTTCTCCGAATATTCCCACATTAAGGTATGTAAAACTTTTGGTAACTTAACGTTACAAAGCTTGGACAATTCTGTATCATTTTGGTCTAAGGCTCATTGGCGTAAAGACCTTGATAAGAGTTTGGGAAGGTCATTGGAAGTGAAACCATTTAAATTGCTGTAACCTCTAAACGACTTATTCAATTTTAGTACAGTTAGGAAGAGACATGTAAGTATAGTTGTTGCAGAATTATACCGTTGATTCTTACTGCCATAAATAAACTACCTGATTAAACCCTAATGTATACGCCTGAACCTCTTCAAAGCTCAATAAATGGGATCAGGGCCGGCTTGAAAATGTATACCACACCACATGATTTATTTTTATAATTGAAAATAAATAGATAGGTATTTTTAGTTTTATGTACCTATAATAAATGTAAAATAAGGATAACAATTAATGATAATTGAAAATAATATATTTAAAAGTATAACTATTAGGATAACAAGTACAATAAAAATTAATTAAATTCTAAGAAACTATTGATAATTTATTCAAAATTTAACTCTGTATCACTATCACTATCTTCATATAAGCCTAAACTTATAATTAAGGGTTGAACATTTGTAATCATACAATTGTAAGAATTTTCCACCTTAAGTACATGCTGTACACAGTTTTTCCAGCTGTCTGTAGAAATTTTTCTTACATCTTTTTAATTAATTCTACTACAGATGCATTTAATATAAGAGAAATATTATTTCTCCTGATATTGGATTTTAATTGGTGCCATATTAGGTCAATAGGATTGAATATACCATAGTACGGAGGAAGACGCAATACTGTATGTCCATTTTCTGCTGCAAGTTTATCACACTCGTATTCCTTATTTATTTTAAAAGCTTTTAATGCTTCTAACAGTTTCTTCAAAATATAAATAATTTTCAATCATAAAAAATTTTGAATTTCTGCTCTTGTATTAGTAGAATTGGGAATGATTTTTGCTTGCCGTCTATGATAACTAGCATTGTCCATTACACTGACGCTATTTTCAGGTATAGTTTCAAGGAGTTTATGTTTAAACCAATCTTCAAAAAGTTGTGCGTCGGTATCTTGATGGTAATCTAAAGACGAATCTGCTATGTTTTTAGCTGAAAGCAACAAACAATTTGGAACAAATCCGTTCTCTGAACCAGCATGTAATATTGTGATTCTTTTGCCTTGGTTTGACATTTTTTGGAAGAATCATCCCAACCTTTTCTTGGAGTGTCATGGGTATCGAACCATGTTTCGTCAAGGTAAATAATTGGACGATTTTCTTCTCTAAATTGTTTAACAGCTGTTAAATATTTAAGTCTCCATTCCCGACACTTGAAGATGTCCCCCTATCAGCACAATTCCAAGGACGCCACATTCTAATAATCCTAACCAAAAATTACTCGCCGGAAAACTACTAAAGATTCAAATTATTAAAAATCACTTTGTATTTATATATGCATCAGGCATAGGTATAAATTGAATTTGTATACCTCGTCCGGCTCTGCTCGAAAAGGTCTTAAAATTTGGGATTTCCTTATTTATTTTATGGTCGAATAGATAATGAGGTTGGGTGATCAACGATATAATTCTGCAAAAACTATACTTTTAATTGTCGTATCCAGTGGTACACGATATACGAAATACATCAGAATATACAAGGTATTCTATTAAAATGACAATTAAGGTCTTATAAATTATTTTTCTGGCAATAATTCTGTAACGAAAGAAGATATAGAAGTGCGGTTTTCACGTTTTTTCGTGCAAATTTAATCTACTTTCCGATTGTATTAATTATATCAAAAAACACAGCAATTTAACGTTACACTTTCAATAGTTTGGAAATAGTTGCTCGAATTAAATATTGAAATAAAGAGTTGCGATATTTGTGAAGCAAATGTATGTGTTTGTTTAATTATAAATTTGTAAATATTCACTATCTCTTCATATTGCGAGGCATTAGAGAGATATTGCATGTATGTCTTAAAATCGATTTACCAAATGTGTTAGTAAATGCATTTTGAAATAATTAAATGTTTATGAAAAGTCTTTAAAGATATTAAAATATAGCGTAACAGGTAGGCGGATGATATTTCCGAGAAATATTGGTTTATGGGCATCGGGCCGAGCAAAATAATGGTAATGAAGTATTTTTCTTACCCTTAATAGTTATTTAAGTGTCGCTATCTAAAAGCGTATTTATATTGTAGTTACTAGAATAATGTATACTGAACCTTAACGACAAGCAGCCTACCGAAAAAAAGATTTGAAAAAGATATATAATTTCAATATTGTTCAAGTTACAAGCAAGTTGTCATTAAATTATAATTTTTTAAACATAAGTCTATTTACTATTGAAATTACTGCCACGGTTAGGATTAGCGACATGAATGAAGAGTACTTAATTTTTAGCCAATAGTTAAAGGTATGTAAAAAACATTGTCCAAAGTTCTCATCATACAGGGCCTAAAAAAATGGGCCCATGAGTGTTACAGCTAGTCCGTTCCTGCAGCTGTGAGTAATTCACAACAGTTTCTTGGATAGTAATTTGACGGGTCTTACCTGGTATACATCATATTAAAAAATAATTGAAATATACCCGGTGGTTCAATAATTATGTTTAAAAAACTTGATTCCATTGGTGCTCTTTGGGAGCCCATATCTCCGAAGAGGAGGCCGATGCGAATGAAGTTTATATGAACCTATAGTATTCTTTTCACGTGTTTTCTTCATATCCGGGAGATTTCCCACATGTTCCCGGACACCCTGTATATGTATATATAATTTTCTCTCTTAGGAATGTGTAATTTAACTTGGTAATGTTTTAAAAACATTTTTTTTCATTTTAACTTACTTCTACTTCATGATGCCAGACGAACTGGGTGTCCCAGTCGGGTTGGGGATTTAGTTAGTATTTACTGCTGCAGAATTGACGGCGGTGGTTTTACCTCTGAAACATACAGTTTCTATTTAAACCCGTATGTTTTTAACGAGTGAAGCATATTGTTTAAATTCTCTTCTATGCTTTCACTCCACTGCAAAATAGATTATTTTCAAAAAAATAATATACATGTATATTTAATAGAATTTTTTTTAATGCATAAATTTCTGACGATCAAATAATGAGTTTCATATTAAATAGTACACTTTTCAGACTGTACTTTTCCTGTTCCTTAATTTCATCCTGGCTGGGCGATGCTCCATGTGAAAAATCCGACATAAACAATTTCTATCTAAAAATAAATCAACATCAACATCACGCTATTCCGATATGCCACGCGGAAAATCACAGCGTTTTAGTAGAAACACAGAAAATACGTTTTTAAAGAGGAACGTGAGATTTTTCTTAAATAACTTTGATGCGGATTTATTCCTGATAGCGTTGCGACTATTCGGTAAAGAGGAGAATTCTATTTAGAAAATGATTTTGGTCAAGAACAAAGTTTGTTTCCAGAAAGTTGTTTGGTATCGCATTTTATAAAAATGAACACTTTTATTGGTGCAGGTTCTAGAACCAAATTAAGTTTTAATTCGCATGGAGAACAGTCTTTCTCTGATAATTTTAATAAATTAATGGGATTATTTTTCTATTGTCGTTAGGAATACTCCGTAGAAATAAAATGTGCACTAGTTGTATTATGAGTTGATAATGATCCTAACAAAAGGGTCATGGAAGAGGTTGTTTCCTGAAATATACATAAATTCATATTTTATATTTTTTTCCGATTCTCTACCAAATATTTTTTTAGCATTTTTGATATTCAAATATTTTGTTGTATAACGTCTAACTCTTTTAATCACAAGAAATTTATTTATATAACGGAAATATGAACACAACTAGGAATATCTAATAATTAAACCATATATTTTTTTAATAAATCTTAGCTCCGTCTGGGTGCCGCAAAAATCGAATGTCCCTTAATAAAAGTGCTCTTGCCTAAATCAAAGAATCACATATACGATGTACAGTACACTCTACACACTCACATGCGTGTCTCAGTTGAGACGCAAAATCCCAGAAACAAACCACACATAAATCAATGTCACAAGTACCAGAAATTTGATCACTCGGCGGTGAGATGTTTCGCCAACCCCGCATGTCATAAATGCGCGGGCGATCATCTCTACACTGAGTGCACGAAATCTAAGGACATCCCAGCTAAATGCATATACTGTGAAGGCGCACATCCAGCCAACTACAGTCTATGCATCAAAAATCCCCGAAACCTCCCAAATCAAAAAACCCCTGAAATATCACATAACAATACAGAAACACTGCTAACAGGAGCAGCGAAGAGTCGGCTATTCGATCTGTTCCTACTAGACACCAAAGTGTTGCAGGAGAGGATCGCCCTCCTCTCCTAGGCATTAAAAAACAACCCTGCCTTACTGGAGTTGCTCAAGCCATAAAAGCAAGACCGAAAAAATACACACAACACTTAAAAACATTGAAAAAATAAGGGGTAACCGCCCTACACCTACTACACCCAACATGTTAACGGTGCTCTTAAAACTGGCTTATTTGCTTAAATTCAAATAAAGAAGGATTGAGAGCCATAACCGAAAAACACTAAGTAATGCTCAAGGCTTGACCTAATAAATCATACTTACGATTTAAAAACACATCGAGTGAATAAGAGTTAAAGGTTTTATACCTTTAGTGCTCTCTGATGATTGTATGTACACCTACCCTGTACTGACGAGAACAAATAAGTTCGAAACCGGTCTACACGTGGTTGCATCCTATCAATGGAGAGGGCTTCCTTTTCTTGGTAGTACCATTCAATCTGAAATAGTATTTTAAAGTGCTACTGTGTAGACAAAAATACGCCCTTTTTGTATGAGGATCATCGGGTGGTCTGGAAATAATAATTTTCCATATTGGTATTTAAACTTCATGACATCGTATTCATAGAAATATTGGGTATTAATGCTTGGCGTGTGGGAGGTTCATCATTAATTAAAAAAGTAAAGTTGTAAAATTATTAAAAATATCAATATGGTTATTTAAGCCCTTTATTATGATAGGATGACTTTGAGGTGCACTTTTTATAACTTACCTTAATATATACCAAAAACTTTTTTGGATCTCGTTCTATATCTAGCTCAACTTTTTGTAAATAAGGTTTATAAGTAATTTGACTGTCTTCTCTCTAATCATATTTTCCAAAGGTTTGCCTGCGAAGACTGTAGACAACCTTATATTTAAAATTTTTTATGGAACATGTCATGTTTTTATATTTTTAATATTTAGTAATTTAATGTAGTATTTTAATGATATTTAATAATTATACAGGATAATATCCAACAGGATTGTCCGCACTTTACATTTTCAGTTTCAGTTCTACAACTAACAATAAGCTTTAACGGTTTTAGTACACATTTAGTACATTATTAAATTATTCGTAAAAAATAATTACACAAAAAAAAAATAAACAGATTTAATGAATTTTTAACGGCATTAAGTGACATAGATCAATATTGTTTCAGTAAGTTGGTCAGACCAGGGTTAATTGCCCTCTAGTCTGAGCGGTTTACTGTGTCAGTAGGTGAGTTCGCTGGTGGGGAGTAAAAATCAAACACAGTGGTTTTTAAAACAAGTAGGTTTGTCTATTTTCTTCGTGGGGGTACTGGGTTACAGACAATTCAATTTTTCATATGTTAAACTGCCTCTCATGAATTTTAACTCTTTGCTAGGTATTCGTATGAAATTTATATTTTAACTTATATTGAGTGATACATCTCAGGTAGTCACTGCAATACTTGGTGACACTTTCGGACGTTCACGGGCTACTAACTTTGTAAAAGAGGAGGTCGTTGTGGCACCTATGTTATGACGATTTGTAAAAGAGGCCGGTGTGGGACCTCGGTTACGACGATTTAATAACTTTGTACTAGGGTGGTTTTGCCGGTTAGTCGGCCAGTTTACATAAAAATTAACTTTAAGAAGTTATATGATAAATAAACTTCTAGCAAATTGAAAAGACTAATAATATTAATAGTTATTTATATATTTTTTATATAAAGTATTATCTTTTTACTTTAAAAAAAAATAACGTTTTAACCAGTCGTCGGCCATATTGTAACAATGAAATTTTTAACAGGACTGTAATACGAATAAAAAATAGGTAAGTATAACAAGGACGTCTCTCAACATTTCTTAGGAGTGTAAATAAAAGTAGAAAAGAAGAACAAAGTATTATTTGTATCAAAATCAGCTAATGAAATTTGTACACTAATTTTTAAAAAGAGTATAAAAATTAAAATCACATCTACAGTTATTTTAAAGTAAATGTATAACAACAACAAACAAACAATACATATATATTAATTATAATACATAGAAATGAACATTTTGAGTTATCGCAAAAATGACATTTAAAATCTTCATTTACAACTTTATCGAATTCTCTTCCCAGGAACCTAGTACATCTTAAATGGAACCATTTAGTCGCATCCTATATTTTTTCCGAATCTTCTTCCGTATCGCTATCTAACATTTCTGTACAAGATTCACATTTTTGTTTTACTGATGTCTCGTTGATACTTACAAAATTTTCTCCGTTGTCTTGCACAAGAAAGTTTTTACGTGTTTGTAATTGTAATTTTTTAGCTTGACAGTCGTTTTTCTTTCTTCTTTTCTTTTCTGTATAATCTCTTTTTTCTCGTTTTCTCATTTTCCTTTTCCTCTTTTTCCTTTTGTTTTTTAGTCTAAAAATCCCTCCAAGCGTTGGAGGATATGGCACAGGGTAGGGGTTCCCTTTGCTGTTTGGTGGATTTTTCAATTGGTCTCCGAAAGCGTAAGTGTTTTTCAAACGAACATTGCGTTCATGTGAGAGATTGCCGAGAAGATTGTTGAGTTGTAATACGTTTTGTGAACTGCAGCATGGCATGTTTGTGTATCTGGTTGATCGAAATCCACTGGCTTATGCCATTTACTTCTTCTGTTTGCTCGGGAATCTTTAGAATATTTTTAATAGTGGAGACTTCATTTTCGTTAACTAATTTTGATTCATAAGTTAAAGTTTTTCCCGATAGTATTTCACTATCGGTCAAATTATTATTTAAACCAATAGTAGAATTCACTGGTTCACTAACAACACCTAAATCTGTTTCATTGATCGGACATAAAGTACCGTCATCACATATTATATATTCAGTAACATTTTCATCTGGGATACCTTGATATTATGAAATATTTTCGTTGCATACTACATGTGATTCTTCATTTGATAGGGATTTTACCAAATCTATATTGGGATCAACATTTAGTCCTTTAGTTAATGAAATATATTTAATTGAAGATAGTACTTTGATAGTAGAGGATATCTCACTAGATGATATATCCAGTACTGTAGCAGGTTTTGCTTGTTGCTCAAGCCTGTTTTGAATACATTTAGAATAGTCCAGCGCATTAGGATTAAAAAGCACCACAGGCACCACAGGCTCGAAATCCATTTATAATGCAAACTGGAATGTTTGGGTATTTAGAGCTTCCTGAAAAATTGAACAAAATTCTAGCTTTGTGACTACATTATTAGGATGGTCACTCTGCCATTTACGAATCGATTGATGCCAGTATTCTTTTAGTGGTCTGAATACTGACACATCAGCTGACTGAATTAGGTTTGTAGCATTTGGTGGTAAAGCATATAATATAATTTCGTTATCATGACAAAATTTGCTTCATTCAAGCGACAGGTGGGATCGATGCGCATCGACGAAAAATAGTACAGACCTTTGTTGAATAAGCCAATTATTAAGGCCATTTGCTACAAATTCGAAAAATATATCAGATCTCCATGAAGTAGACATATTATCAACAATACTTCGAGGAGGTTTAACATATGGAAATATGACAAACGGTGGACAGATTCTCCCATCTGCTGTAAATGATACAAGCACAGTTAAATTTTCTTTAGGGTTGCCTCGCTTTACTTCATATACATTTTTCCACCCTATAATTCCCAAAACTTTTCCTGTGTTAGGACACAAATTGAATCCGCTTTCATCGCCATTTAGAATCTTACTAGCATCTTCTAAAGTATCGAGAGCGTTAATGCTTTTTAAATAAGTCTCTAGTTTTCCGCACCAACATCTGATAAATTCTTCCGTCAATTTGGAACATGACTTATCCACCACTTCTGCAGTTCGGATAGAAATTTCAGTATGCCTTCGCAAAAAATTCGAATACTAGGTCTGCCCTGGTCGACCATCTTTAAATGGCGTTTTAAGGATTTCCTTCTTAACAATATTTTGCACGGTTGATAAAAGTTCTTGTTTTTTAACTGGAAACCCACATTTTGTTAATTCAATTAACCAATTCACTATTTGTTGTTCATTATTTAACGTAAGTATAGGATCTGTCGACTTTTTATCTGCACTCTACCTGTAAGCCGGTCCTGGACTGTAGCCCTCGGAACACTGTACCGTCTACAAGTTTCTCCAATTTTACCGCCATCTCTTATTTTTTTAAGTGCTTCTTGCAAACTTTCTTCAGTATACAGATGGTGCTTCATTTTTTGTGTGTTTTCCATCCTCTGAAACTATAATATTTAACAGTAACCGATTTTTTCTTTCAAATAGCAGTCGAAATACCCCTAAAATAATACATGGCCGATTACCGGTAAAATTCAGCCAGAACATGTTTTTAGTAGTCGGCCCCTGCATTTAAACTTCGAATAACAGGTATAAATTTTATATATAAGTGGCCGACTACTAAAAGTTGAATACATCTAACTACAAATTGTCATTATCAGGGACAAGAATCGACATACACGCAAATATTAAAAAGAACAAGGATAACAAAATAAGTACGGCTATTTTTAGTAGTCGGTCATTAGCCGACTACTAAAATAGGGTGAAAAATATATACCGGTCATCGGCCACTTAATTATTAACCTTTAAATATTAATTTTGTTATTTGTAATGACATAAATCAATAATTTAATATGGCCAACGACCAGTAAACAGAAGCAACGTTGCTTTTTTTATGTTCAAATTATTTTATTGCAAAGTGATTTTTGGCCGACCACCGAATATGGCCTACCGGCGAAACCACCCTATGATGTTTTTAATAATATTTTATACATTGGAAACCAGTTTTGATATTATAATAATGAATATTTTGAGAGTATTTAATTTATTTGCAGACAACAAAGGAAAATATGCGGATGGCAGTAATTGATGATTAATTAATATTTACTCGACTTTTATGCATTAACCCAGATATGCCTAAAAGTAGCGTAGGAGAAAAACAGCCTTTATTTTGCTTAAGTTTTATTCAGAATGCAAATAAGAAACAGTATTTTTCGAGGAAAAAAATTTATTTTAACAAAAAAACTAAAAAAATGCCGTATTATATATAGTACGCTAGGTAAATAAACGACATTATGTTTTTACGGTCTGGTGTGATAATTAATGAAAAATTTAACATGGAGTCCTATATTACATTTAGAGCATCTTATTTTTGCTCTCTCGTGGCAGAAACCACAACGAGTTTGCCATTCTTGTAGTATTACGAGATGACATAGACGGTCATATCGTAAATATTTTCTTCAGTTGCCAGACGACCACGAGAAGCGAGAAGAAGTAGAAGGTTTTTTATTTTGGTTTAGTAAAGCTGTTGCAATACGCCTTCTGAACTTTAGTTGATCCAAATCTACCCCATGTATACGATAAAGTTGCCAAGCGTTGTGGACAGCCATGTCGATGCAGTGGGATGTCAATGAAAAATAAAATTTTTTCCTCGAAGAGCAACGATAAGGCTAATATTTTATCGGATCGGTCCATGCCCCCATGTTGGCGTTGTATAACTTTACAATTTGTGGTTGTGTTATCTAACACAAAAAATGTGTTACCATTATCATCTGTATTATTTAGACTTTGTCCAAAAACTAACCTGAACAATTTTTATCCTTCTGTGAATATCGTGTCACCAACTGGATTGGTTCTAAGCCCACAGAGCTGGAGCAAAGAGTTACTAGATTATTGTCGTGCCATTTAACAGTAATGATGTTTCGGGACTTGACTTTCTTGAAGTCATATGTTCTCCTATTTTCTTTCCTCATTATCTTTGAATCCTGTAAATCTACTCCCTGTAAGCTATTTTCTCTAGCTGTCCCGGATGCAAGAAATCTTTTTCCGAAAGCTTTTCAATTTGGGGAATTAATGTGAAAAAATTGTCAAAAAATAAATGAAAATTTTCATTTAGCTACTTTCTTCTCAAAGCATCGGCATACTCAAGTACCACGCTGGCACCTACACCCAGTCACAATATATTTTACTAATACTAGTCGATGCACCTTGGTATGGTTCAAACCAATATACTTATCCGTTACTGAAAGCACCTATCAAGCACCATGGTCCAAATTTAAATTTTCTGCAAGATGCGAAGAAGAAACTGTACACTGAAAAAACGAAGTAAAAAATACGCTAATAAATATTTATTTGATTAATATTTATTTAAATTAAATAATAATTTTTTAGAACAAAGATACTTTTTTTCGCCCAAACAATTTGGCGTCTTTGAATTTTTCCGGTTATTTGGTTACTATTTTTGTAAATTTCTTAATAATAAATTATTATTTTTTTAAATGAAATAAAAAGGTTAAATAAAAGCAATAAAGTTTAGGGTTTTTAATTGAGAAAAGTAACGTTTAAATCAAATAAATATAAAATATATAAATAAGAAACAACTAATATAAAATACGTCAATATTTAGTTGCAATATGCTTTGCACATCTCCACGGCCAGTCGGAGGCACTGCGCGAGAGGCCAGTTCCCACTGTTTCCGTCCCAGTTGAAGTGTCGCCGTCAAACGAGAAGCACGAAAATCACTATTTTTTAAATTTGTTGTTATGCGCTGTTAAGTAGTGAATGGAGAGCACATAAGTCATAGAACAGTTATCGCCTATCTTTCAAGGTAAGTTTAACTTTCCGTAATTTTTAGGAGTGTGTTAAATCACTGGTGTAAATCAGCGATTTTTTGATATAAGAATCGTTGAACACAGTAGTTTTATAGAATTTTCACATTAACACTAACAGATTACTCAAAAATTGTTAGTTTTAGATGCGAACCGATTACCCATGTATATTATGTACACGAGCCAATGATTAGTGTTAACTATTCAACTGAAACAATTTTATTTTAAAGAAGTAATTAATTATTTGACACAAATAAAATGTACTTTCATTGTAATAAATGTAATATATATTAAAATTTTTACAAATGATGTCATAATATTCTTAAAGATAAATACTTTATTCATGTACCTACATAAGTATTGCTAATGAAGAATCACGTTTTATTTCTTGGCATTTTTCAATTTACATGTAGATATCTTAGTTTCGTTTTAGAGTTTTTTAAGAGAAATGCAATTTAACTTATAACTGATAAGTCAGTTACATAATATTGAAATATAAGGTTCATTCATATTCAGTTGTTTCATTGCTTAACCTTATAACGTTCCGAAAAAATATTATATTATATACATAACGAACCCCGCACCAATTACATCATATTTCAATCTCTAACTTCTTGTTTTGTTTTAGGTGGGTAATGTACCTCTTAAACAACTTATTTTTATTACTTTTTATTTTGTATGTTGATCTAGACTTTATAATGCACTAATACATATTTAAAAATTCAGTGATGTTTTATATGCGAAACTGATAGCACAGCTGATAGTAACTTTATCCATTCAATAAACGCTTTTAATATCGAAGCCTTTTTCTATTAAAATTAGATTTCCTAACATTTTTATATTTCCGTTCAATAATAAAATTAGGTTGTTTTCGAGGTTAATCTATTAATTATCTATGGGAAAATCACCCTATATACAGTATGTTGCGGATGGTTGTTAGAAAAGGACAAATGAACAAAAAATTAAAGATTCGTAAAATGTTGTTAAAAACTTCATTTAAAAATTTAAAATTTTTCCTTGAAAATATCCAAGAAGATTTCTTTTAACATTTAAAACAACTTGTTTATTTAACATTAAAGTTTCAAAAAATTTAACTTTACTCATATAACCAAATTTTACGTTCCTGTATTTTTTGCATTCTCTATACAAAAAAATTTTTAGCATCGCCAGCAAAAACTTTTTATAAAAGAAGACATTTCACTTTGTAGTCCATCTATCTTCTTCTATCCGCGGACATACTGCATGTATTGGTATTAAAATCCAAAACACTATTATTTGAATCAAGAAGGAAAGTATTTAAGTTAAATAAATATATTTGTTAAAAATAAACAAAAAGTTTGTTAAGCTTTATTTGGTTTAAATAATATAATGTACTCGATTTAAAAACTGTTTATTTACTGCAACAATCTATGTATTCGTCATTAGGAAGAGTCTTATTTAAACGGAATAAATAATTGTTTGGCGCAACAAACTGTATATTAGTTATAAGAAAATGCGGTTTGTAAATGCAATAAATAATTATTTTGTGCAACAATTTGGGTCTTTAAGTAATTGAATTATTTGCGTTAAGGTTAATCATTAATAGGCGCATGAATAAATATTTATTTATTTCAAATTTGACAGTAATTACTGGTTCAAATAATTATGAGCATTTATTCAAATAAATATTTGTTTGGCATATATGAAACAAATATTTGTTTCAATAAACTCCATTTTTCTTTAATTCAAATAAATTTGTTTTCAGTGTATCGTTGATGGTGAAGTTTATTTCTGTAGACGCTGTCAACTGCGAATCTGGTAAATTATTGACCGACACCTGGTCTTCGTCATTCATATTCTAGAAGGGCCATCGCTTGCTCCAAAGAAAAATTTCTAAAATATAATATATAGTCATTTACCTGGCATACTATATATAGTGCACTTTAAAAAATCAATATTACAAGCTTCATAACAAACAATTATCGATATAATGAAAATGTTATCAAAATAACCTGTTATTCCTTGATCAAGAAACAGTAATATTTTTTTATTCAACTGTCAAAAAATTAAAATATATACTTAGCAAATTAAATTCCATATTCCGCCATATCAGAAAAAGTTTGATTTTACAATTATCACAAGAATAATATTTAAAAAAAAAAAATAAAACGCGTCCACTCTCAAAGATTAACATAAGCTTACTGAAGATACTCTAACCTGCAAGACGGTATACGATCAACTGGTGGGAATATATGGAACTTGTTTTGGGTGTACTTTATATAGTACGTCAGGCATATCTGGGTTAAGTGAATTTTAACCCAGAGAAATTGCAGAGACTTGTTTATAGAAATAAAATTGTAAACTATGAATATCTATGTATACAGGGTGTTATGGAAATGACGTTTTTTATTTAAATGGGTGACTCCTGGGGTGTCCCAGAGAAGCGCTACATATATTTTTTTTCAAATCGAACGTTTAAAAAGTGGGGTAATTCACCCATAAACCCACATACAACTCCTCGGCACAGTCACATTACACTGAGCAGCTGTGTAATAAACAGATGTTCTGGCGCAATGTTGCCAAATTGTTCGTGTAAAACTTTAGATTCTTATAAAAATAAATATTTAGCTACCTAGTATCCAAATAGAAGTGAATCCAGGTGCCAGTATACTAGCAAGTAATCCAGGGCACATAAATCTTCAGTTTTTTTTTTTTAGTGGGTAAAGCTTATACCCCACTAAAACCCCTTCGGCGTTTTTCTTCCAATCTCAGAACATGACCCTGATATCGTCAGAGACACAAACCAAATAGTGAAACACTGAACAAATTACCATAAATCACTTAAAGAAACACACACATGTTTCAAATTAGTTTTTTTAAGATAGGCCCTTGTCACACAAAATCGTTACACACTAATGCATTCTTTAACAAACACACAAATAGGACACAATTGGCACTTTATAAACTAAAACGTTCAGCAATTGTTTTATCTGCTGCATCCAACATCTTATATCGCAACTGATCCATATCTTCGACTTTATCAACTATTTCTTTATTCATCGTATCCCATAGAAAAAAATTGCATGATGTAAGATCCGGTGACCTTGCGATTTCCAGTCTCTTACTAAAGGAACATTTTCTAATATGCCTTCGACTTGATTTTTCTGTATGTACTAAACATTTTCTCACTTATTCGCACTGTACAGTTGATTAAATATCCCGAAAAAACTCTTTCGCGCGAAGCCGCTTGTTGTCAAGCAAATGTCAACTTCTATCCTGTCGATTATATTAGAGATGTAGCTAATCTTTGGTTGTAAAATCCCGCTGTGAAACGATCGATTTAATTTTTTTAAGCTTTTCGAATGAAATAAAGCACCAGAGCAGCGATTAACAGGTTTTTTAATCTTTATTGGTATCTACAGCAGTGAAGGAAAACAATAAATAAGTGCTGTAGATTATTATAATTATTTATTTCAACCTTTTTTGGTGAATGCGCAGGAATCTAGCGGAAAAGATGCATTGCATTAATACATTTCTAGTTTTTGACAGTTCGTGTTTTAAATGCGTCATTTTTAGTTCAAATAAATGTTATTTACATTTTACAATGTGTTTTATAATTAAAAACAAAAGTTCATACAAATCTATGCGAGACAACCCAATGTTAATAAAAAACGATGTCCCCAAGTGAATTTTGTGTGTGTTTTGGCCAGTGTTCATGTGAAGTTTTCCGATTATGGGTTATGTGATGTGCCGGTTTCTTTACTAAAACGCTGTATAAGTTTTTATAGAAGTTGACATTAATTTTTAAATAAGACCGACAAGGTAAGGGTATGTGTGTGGCCTAAATAAAATTACATTAAAAATTCAATCAGCCAATCAAAAGTCAAAGGTCATTGACATTTGACCTAGTTACGTAGTTGGGTATTTCAAACTTAAAGAGTGTAAGGTGTAATTCTGACAACACCGGTGAGAATTCGGATGTGCCGCAGTGCGGTACAGAGGTATTCCTGGTTTGACGTTAGGTCATTTTTACCGCTAAATGAATTGAAAGCGCCATTTAAGGATATTTTTCTTCAATTTGTATTCATCTCAGGAATTGCCGGTTTAAATATAATAAGTCATTTCCATAACACCCTGTATACTTTAGGGGTAACATTCATGTTTCTTCAACATTGTATTTGCGAGATTTAACATTCTATGTAAAAGTGATTTTGAAATACTATTAGTACGGCTAATGGCTAAACGGTACATTAAAATGCTTATGTAAGTCTTATAGTCCTGGGAGGTATCGATGTTAAAATGTCCATTGAGTCAACTTTCGAGTTTACAGTCTTTATAAAAAAATAATACTTCTGGGTAAATATCATGAAAGTACGACATTAGAAACAAATTTTAGGCCATAAACGAGTTATGTAATATAACCCAAGTAGCATTTTTAGACACAAATTGGACACAAATTCTTTGCTGAGAAACGTTTCGAAGCATTTTCGATTAAAATTATAAAGTTGTATCGAGACACATGTGCTACGAAACTTTTGCGACACATTTTCGAATCCAGTTACTAGAAATACTTAAAGATGTGTTTGTTTCGAAATATTTTATAAACCATAGTATCGAAACATTAACAATACGCGAAGATAAATATTTTTCGAAACATTTTTAGTTAAAATTATAAAGTTTTGGTAAGACACAAGATAAGAGAGAGATAAGAGATTTTATAGCATCGGTGTACGTTTATTAGCGATAAATAAGTAACTTCTTGATATTATCTATATTTTAGGTGTTATTATTGACCCATTTTCAACCACAGGTTGAGGTAAGTGTTTAAGGTAGGTTTTTAATCACCATCTGAACAAGTTTGAGGTTATGTTATTGTTTAGTGAGACTTAAATTGTTATTTTTCTGTACTTACTGTACTGAATTTATTCACATAAAGTATGCCTACCACCATATAGCTTGAAATATTTTTTATTATAGATTCGAAATCTGCAAAAATCGTTACAATCAGGTACGAAACACAATTAGTTTTGCAGATTTTCAATCTATAATAAAAAAAATATTTCAAGCTATGGATGGGTATACTCTATGTTGATAAATACAGTGCAATACGCTGTTTTTAACAATAAAATAACAATTTAAATCTCCCTATGTAAACAATAATAACATAACCTCAAACAAGATTAAAAATCTTCAAAAAACACACGTCAATCTGTTTCGGAAAATGAATCAATAATAACATCTAATATAAAAATAATATCAGAAAATCGATTATATATCCCTTATAAACGTGTACCGATGCTTTAAAAATCTCTTATGTGATTCTAGTTTGTTTGGAAAGGTTTTTCCTCTCGTGACGTCAGACTTAGGCTGTCCATACCCAACCTATGTTTGCTGTGCATACAAGGAAACCTTTTTTCTGTGGCTTTCACCACTAATAAACCTTTTATTTTTCTGTGCATCATACGAAACATTATAGAAGCCAAAGACTAGGAATTCTGTGTTTTGTAATTTATTGCTTCTAGCGGCAATTTTGTGAAATGAATTTTTATTTTGTTAAAATGAGTTTTAATGAAATTCCTGCATCTCTTGAAAAGCTAAAAGTTGTTAGATAAGTTCCATTTTCCTAGCTAAATCGATTTATAAAAGAAATAAATAAAATTTTGACTGATAGACAAAATTTACTGCGACAATGATTTTTTGATTCTTATGTGCAATAACTAGGTATATGAAATAAAAGAACTTATAGGAAATATGCTTATAGCGAATTCATCATAGCGACATTATTGTTTCATATTGTTTTTCTTTTATTTTTCGCCTAATTTGTACGATTTGGGTTGGATTTTACCATTTAAGATTTTAAGGGTACGTCGTAAGAGTGGCGTACGTAACCCTTAACGTCCGTCCATTTTGCGCTTACTCAAGGGTAGGTAACTCTCCTATGGCGCGTTTACGTAAGACGTTTTTGGATAACACCTGTATAACCAATTTACCCCTTGAATTTTATGTGAATTAAACTTAAATTTTATCAGATTGTTAGTTAGATGGCACTTTGACTTTGACTTTTAATTTTTTTCCCCATTTTTGGTTTCCATCCAAAGGTGAATTCCCCACTCAGGAATTAGTTATTAAGGCCAATCTAACTTTTAATATCATTTTAAATTTGGAATATTATGAGCGCTGGTCGACACTATCAATTATGTAGCCAGTCTGGATATTTGAATGAAAAATTCATCATAATTTAACGAAGCTATTATTTAAATACCTTTCGAAGGCTATTGATTCGTTTACGATTTTTTCACACGATTTGTCGTTTGTTAGGGAGGCCAGCCGACGACAGGGTCTGTCGATCTTAGGTGGGCCCACTATCCTTTCCCCGCTAACTGGAAGCTGTCAGCAGTCCACCAGAGCGCATGAAGAAATGAGGGCAAGAATTTTGTCTGAAAGTAAATGACTGATTTTAATTTGAAGTATAGTTGTTTGGACGTAGGACGAGGCCTAACTTTTGTTCAAGCTATACTTATTGTTGTATTGGCTCGGGCATGTAAAATGAATACAATAACAATGCAAGTTATTATATTGAACACGGAGGGCTTTTACTTGTTTAATTTTATGTCCTTGTCTTTGATGGTGAATTTAAGGGGTTCGTCTTACGTCAGTTGAGTAACGCGACCCGAAGTACTAATGCCATAATTATTTACATTTTTATTTACAATAAAGAATTATCCTACACTAACATTCTGCGTTTCAAACCAACATATCATTCCTCTTATCACATACTCCCATTTTAAATTTACTTATTTACATTATTTACAATATAAAATAATCCTAAGAATTTTGTTCCCAACTAAAGGGATCTCAACTACCCTAGTAATTGCCACAAAAATAATTATAGCTCGCGGTAGTGACTAATAATACTAACTAAATGGAAGATGTTGGCCCACCCGGCATCGCCCGGTGAGATAACATTGCATCGGTTTAGGTGGCGTGAAGTTTGCTCCTTGAGTTAACTTTTGCTCATTGAGTTGACGTTTCGTCGATGTGCCGATGTTTCCGGTTACCAGGGTGGGACCCCCCAAAAAATAGCATGAAGGAAGCTCCAGGCCCAAAATACTCCGGAGGTAAACTCGCCCCCAATTCGGATCTCCGGGCGGGGGCTGGACTTGGGGCCCCATCAAGCGAAGTTCTTCCAAAAACAACCATTTCCGACAATTTACTGGGATCTAACAACACTCAACGAAGAAATGGTGTGGCACCTGCAGTTGCTAACCAACCCAGAACTAGCAACTTCAAAATTGATTTCTGCAATATTAGAGGGCTTAACACGAACATCAATTCAGTCCACCAGCACTTACAATCTTCCAAGCCTCACGTACTCGCACTGACCGAGATAAAGGTCAGATCGTCAACAAACACCGTCAGCTATTTATACCCTGGATACGATTTTCATTTCCGATTCCGACGCAACTTCGGCGTATGTCTTTTTATTCGAGATGATCTCTGCTGCCAACGAGAACCTACACTGGAACCGAAAGACTTTGATGTAATGTGGTTTAAAATATCAACACCGAAAATCACCAAGTTTATCTGCTGCCTTTACCGTCCTCCAAGTGATACCCATTACAGAGACCTTTTCTCATCACTAGCCAATACAATAGACTTCTTGCAAACCAACCATCCAAATGCCGAGATTGCTATCTTTGGTGACTTTAACGTCCACAATGTCAACTGGCTTAAATATTCAAATACAGACGATGAGCAAGGCCGCGAGGCCGAATCCTTCGCGATCAGTTCTGGTCTAACTCAATTCGTAGAAGAACCAACGCGGATTCCAGACCGAGCTGGAGATTTTGCTAGTCTTTTGGATCTTTTCTTAACGTCAAATCCCGATCTATATACAGTCACCGTACAGCCTCCGTTAGGATCTTCAGATCACAAACTTATTTCAACTCTAAGCGAACTACCAATTAATTCTGAACAACCTCCTAAACCTCGCAAGATATGGCATTACAGATCGGCCAAGTGGGAAGACCTGAAAGACCATTTTCGGACTTTTCCTTGGATGAGCGTATGCTTCTCTTCAGATGATCCATCCGTCTGTGCTGGGGAGGTCTCCGACGTCATTCTAACGAGCATGGCAGCATTTATCCCCTCCTCCCAAAAACGCCCTTCCAACGGCAAGCCCTGGTTTAGTAAGGATTGTGAGCGTGCTGTCAAATCAAAAAATCTGGCTTACCGACAGTGGCGTAAAAACCCTACCACTGAGAATCGTACCATCTTTATTACCGCTCGAAACCAATGTAAGCTAACAATAGATCAAAGCAAAGAAGCCCATAACGTGAGGATCAGAAACAAACTTCTTGACTGTCCAAACGGATCAAGGTCCTTTTGGTCAGTCGCTAAGGCCGTCAGCCAAAATTTTACCAAATCAACTATTCCACCTCTAACACGTCCCGATGGTACAATAGCATCCACAGCCGGAGACAAAGCAAACTTACTTGCTGAACTATTTTCTTCGCATTTCACTGTAGATTTCCAGGAAAGAACACCACCCGACATTCCTGCAGTTCAATCCGAAATGACCGAAATCGTATTCCGTCAGCGTCCCGTCAAACGAATCCTGAAAGGACTCGACGTCAAAAAAGCTACTGGTCCAGACGAAATTCCTGTTATAGTTCTCAAGACATGCGCCGATGAACTAACACCAGTATTTTGTAGACTTTTCAACTTATCCTACAAAAAAGGAATATTTCCATCTTGCTGGAAGACGGCGCGAGTCCAGCCTATTCCAAAGAAAGGCAAGAGAACCCTGCCTAACAACTATCGACCAGTCGCATTGCTTTCAGTTATATCAAAAGTAATGGAGAAAGCTATTAACCAACATCTTCTAAAGTACCTGGAAGGCTTCAACATCATCAGCGATCATCAATATGGTTTTCGGAAGTCCAGATCAACTGGAGATCTTCTAGCCTATGTCACCCATATTTGGAACAACGCAATCGAACATCATGGGGAGTCTCGGGTTGTTGCGCTGGATATTTCTAAAGCTTTTGATCGTGTTTGGCATGAGGGGCTTCTAAGTAAACTGCGATCCGATGGTATGCCCAGTCGATTCTGTGCATGGTTGTCTAGCTTTCTTAAGGACCGCTCTCTACAAGTGGCGATTGACGGATTTCTCTCAGACACCTTCACCATTAATGCCGATGTTCCTCAAGGGTCCATATTGTCTCCCACTCTCTTCTTACTCTACATTAACGACCTTCTAGTGAAAACTCAAAATCCGATATTTAGTTTTGCTGACGATAGCACACTTATCTCATCTTTTTCTTTGAATGCGCAAACATCGGCTGCCGACGCACATCTTCGCAGACAGCATGAAGTATCACGCCTCAACAAAGACCTGGAAGAAATTTTGGCTTGGGGTGACAGTAACCAAGTCGAATTTAACGCTAAGAAAACCCAGGCAGCAGTTTTCTCTAAAAAGATTAACATTATAGAACCGGAAATAGTCATGGCCGGACATGCAATCCCACCGGCTTCATCTATTAATTTGCTGGGTGTCAATCTGGGAGGAAATATGTCTTGGCATAACCACGTTGTGGCAATCGCCAAGATAGCTTCTCAGAAGCTTGGCGTACTCTTCCGAACCAGAAAGTTGTACACACCTCAACAACTTTTGACACTATACAAAGCCCAGATTCGACCATCACTAGAATACTGCTCTCATGTCTGGAGCTCTGCACCCAAACATACTCTTCGGCTACTGGATTCCATCGAAAGGAGGGCTATTCGTCTGATCGGAGACCACGAGCTGACGAAGAACCTCGACAGCTTAGAACATCGAGGACAGGTTGGGGATTTGACTCTCTTTTACAGATATTTTAATGGAAGGTGCTCGGCTGACCTTGCCCTCTTAATTCCGTCCAGAGCGACGAACAGCAGAAATACACGACGAACCACTGCCGCCCATCCATATGTGGTTAAGCTTAGTACTCCTCGAACTTCACTATTTAAGAACTCTTTCATCTGGAGGACTTCATCCATGTGGAACGACCTTCCCGAGGTCGTTTTTCCAATTTTACACTTACTTTTAATGTCACAATCGGGTAATTTTTTATTTGGAAAATTATTCTAGGCCTTTTGGCAAAAAGTCTTTATAGAATAATTTTCCTCGCATTTAGATTTATTTATACTCGCACCAAAAACGAGTATGCCAAGATATCGCAGCATTATTTATACTCGCACGGACAGCTACAAGTTTTCGTAAATCAATTTTAGTTTTTATTTAGACTCGCACTAAAATTCACGAGTGTTCGAAGATATTTCAGAGTTCTTTATACTCGCACTGAAACATACGAGTGTTTGAAGGGATTCCAGCGTTATTTATACTAGCACGGAAACTACGAGTGTTAAATGACAGTCCAGTATTTTTTAAACTCGCCGGAAACACGAGTAGGCGAAGATAAAAATTTTCTCAGGGAAAATCCGCGGTTGACTGTTGCCGGAATACTTGGTGTAAAAACACGCTGAAACCTGTAGCTACCATTGCGGCCTCCGTGTGAAAAAATAAAATCGCGGATGAGCACGGTTCTTTTTGGGAATCACGGTCAACGGCCGATCACTCCGAGAGACCAAAACCGACTGATTCCGTCTACCGATATCATCTGCTTGACGACCCAAGATGGCCGTTACGCCAAGAGAGAGCGGGAACAAAATCACGACGCTATAAAATTCCAAGAAACCTTGCATGTTGGATTATCGATCCCTTTATTTAGTAAATTATTTAAAAAATAATTCGACCGGGAAATCCTTAATAATATTCTTTATTGGAAAAAGATATTTTTACAACATATTTTACACATATTTTACAACAGTGAAGGTATCCTAATTGTTTTGCGCCTGGTTTAACATAGCCCCCCCCCCCCAATTAATATACTGTCATTTTTTAATAAACAGAAGTAACACTTTAGAAATATTTTCGAACAATTTCGATAAAAGTTTCGATTGTGCATCCAAACAGCGAAAGTATCAACCACTTGGAAACCCGTGTAAATGTCCCATTTAAAATGTATATGTTTCGAAAATATTTCCATTTTTGTTGACAACAGTTTCCAATTTTGATCGGAAACAGAAACGATAGTTACGATACATTGACCACAATGTGTCTAAAATTGCTACTTGGGAACACTAATTAAATGAAAAAATGATGAATTGTGACCAATAGATAATTTCTATCTACAACAACGCAAACTTTGTTGCATTTTTACTGAATTATTTCGTTTTTTTTGGATATTCCTAGTATGGGACTGATAATAACACGGGACTGATTAAAACTAAAGGAACTAATAATATTTTATAACAAAAAATATATTTAGATCATATTATGTTTGTTTAAAACGTCTTATTTGACAAAAATACCGTATAATTAAGTACAATTTATGCTCTTATTCTTACTAATAATGAAAAAATGAACTTAAATTCTATATCATCTGAAAATTTCAAACTGTTAGGAACTTTATTGTATTTTTACAATACCTTTATGCTCGTTCAAAAACATCTACAATTTTTCTAAATTTATGAACATATGCTTTCCTCTTAAGACCAATTTTGTTCTTCAGTAATGTGACTTAAATCATTATCGTTCATTCTAAAAATTTGTAAATCATTATCTGAGTCGCATATTTGTAAAAAAGTAACTTTAATTTAGTTTCTTGTTCACTGTTACTGCGTGGTAATTTTAACTAATACCTACATAGGTTCCTATTTGGGGCACAGATCCTAATTTGAACTAGATGGCTCAGCAGTTAACTCAAATTTTGCTAAATATTTTGAAATGGGAACAAAAATATATTCAGAAGAAGTTTTATAATGTGTTAACGGAATATCATCATTAGAGGAGACACCATTGAAGTCATTTTTTTAAAATATTTATCTGAATCAATAGAAAAATGAATGGAGGAACTGCTGTCTGATCAGCCTGCACGATTTTTTAAATAATAATCGAGAGTACCCAATTCAAAATTTTCACAAGGATGACCACCTTAACCAAATTTTTTTTGCTTTTAAAGCGTTTTCATTTGATGCACCTTTATTGTACCCATAAAAGGAAGAATTTCATGTTTATCGATTAACTATGATTGTACTATTTCATGGATAGATAATTCTAAAATCGAAACTCCCGGATAATTTTCTTCAGCAATAACGCGAATACGCCTTAAACTTCATCCGGTACTCTCTTGCCGTGACCGGGTTCACAATAAATCCATGTTGCCTCTTGTATTTCTGGAAAATAACATTGAAGATGCTTTGGCATAAACGATAAGATTTTGTTGTTCCGATAGTGTAGAGTCACTTAAAAAGTGTAAATTTCGAATTTCTTTATGGTAGTAGTAAAACTTCAGTAATGGGTAAAAGTGTGCCGAAACTGCGGCTATATTATGTTCTGGTGATTCTGATATGGTACAAAAGCTTTCACTTTTTAACATTCCAATGGAAAGTTTGGTGTAGACGATTACAGTGTGTAAAGAAATCTGTTATCTGGAGCCTCCGAAAGAAAAAGACTGAACCTCTCGGCAAACTTCAAATTATAATTTTCACTTAAATCAGGGTTAATTAAAATATCTTGTTTAGCCATAGACAATTTCAATTATTTGGTTGCATTACATTGGTGTGAAATGCGAGCCACATAACCCATAAATAAGAATAGCTTGCTAACAAATTTAGAGATTAATTTGGATGCTTCTATTCCAACCTGGATTGCCTATTTTGTTATATTATTATGTCTGATAACTTTGGGATCTAATATTGTTCGCATCAACTTCTTCATTGTACAACACCTTTAATGATGAACATGCTGCACAATTTCGAAACAGGCAGATTTCTTCTTTATACATACATGTTATAACTTCTAAGACTTGAGAGGGTGTTTTATAGGTAAACATTTGATTATAATGTAACAGCATTATAGTAAGTAAGAAAACTAAGTAACTTAGTAAGTAACTTAGTAAGTAAGTAAATTCAACTAACGGACGTAAGAACAAACTCAGTAAGTAATTCATCAAGTCGTACAAAATATATATTACAGTAAGTAATTCATCAAGTCGTACAAAATATATATTAAGCAAATTTTTTTTTCTATGGGAAAAGCTTTATGCTCATCACGTACCCTGATGATAATGTGGAACTGCATAATAAGCTTATACCCACTAAAAACCCCATTCGGCCTCTTATTTCCAATCTCTCGGAACATTTGCACTAAATCACTTAAAGAAACACACAGACACCCATGAGTTTCAAATTAGTTTTTTTTGAAGATATGCACCTATTATCAGATTACACGAAAACACTAAACAGCACTTAATTATTTCGCAACAGAAATAATAAAAACGCCAATTCTATGAGCCATTAACCATTTACTAAAGATAAAATGAAGCAATTATGTTGACATATAGGAACTACCCTTTGAAATAAATGGTCGCGTCCACGGTCAAAGGTGCTTTCTTTGTGCACATTCCGAGAACTAACTTGAGCGAGCGCGGTTGCCATTTCCGAGACTATAATTATAGAAGGAAATTCAGCAATTTATGAATATAATCTTATGAAACATCGAAAGTGGCAACGCTGTATTTGTAAATATTAATCCCAGCCGGCGAAAAGAACAGGCATCCCGCTCGATTGTCCAAAATCAGCTGTTTAAAGAAGCCGGCCGATTTTCACACGCGTTATCGGTTTCCTACTGTTTCTACCAAGTTTCAAGCAGATTTGTGTGTAAAATTGTTAGTTGATACTTAAACCCGAGTTTCAATTATTAAGTTATTTGTTCTTTTCGCGACGGCAGTGCCCCAGCCCAGCAGTTCAATATCGATCGACGGAACCAACGTGTTATTTATTTTTAAAAGTTTTAGATGTTAAATAAATTATTTCCCAGACCACTCAGACAATAAGGGCGTATTTTTGTCTACACAGTATCACTTTCAAATACTAATTCAAATTGAATGGTACTGAGATGTGTTATATGATTTTATGTGCCGAAATCCTCTTCAGTAAACTTTTCTGCGTTGAAAGGAAATATCTCTGAATCCTAAGACACCCTTTTCCATAGTTGCTACATTCATGTATGCTTGATTAAATAAACGAGCCACGTCATACACAGTAATCATTTCGTGTGCAGTCGAAATCATATGGGAGTCATACACAGCAAAGAGAGCTTTCTTCCGTTAGGTCAAGAGGCTGAAGGTGGTTTGATGTATGAGGGGGAATTGTAAGAAGTACGATGTGGTTCTCTTTGCAGAAATTATAAATGGGCAACAAAATATGACTTCCAGGGTTGTCCAAGATAAGTAAAATTGATTCAGCTTCCGTAGCTTTCACATAGGTTTGAAAATGTTTTATCCACTTTAGAAATAAATCATCGTTCGACCACCCATTGTCAGAACAGGAATAAATGCAACCAATTGGACCATCTTTTTCTAATTGAGGAGACATCCGTTTTCTCGGATAATTATCATTGGGGGAACGTATGTACCAGCTGCACTGACAGCGCATAAGATAGTAATCGTTTGTCCTCGTTCGGCTGAAATGGCAACACCGACTTGTTTCTGTCCTTTTTTCGCATAAACTTTCCCAGATTTTTTCTGGACAGTGGTTATACCAGATTCATCGACATTAAAGATTCGATTGCTCTGAAATTTAAACGTGGTCAAAACATTTTCTAGGTTTTTAAAAAAAATTCCAACATCTTCAGCATTAAATGAGGATATACGGTTCAGACTTGTACCTTCTGGTTATCGAAGGCTCAGCTGGGGATTTCTCTTAATAAAACACGACAGTCAATCTTTGCCGGCTAGCTTAGATTTCTTGTTGAACTTATGGGGTAGATGATTAGCTTCTGCGAAGTGAAATGCTATTTTTCTCAACGCTCGTGGAGTTACACCATAAAACAAATCTGCTAACTTCATAACATGATTTGCTAACTCCTCTTCTTGTGGTTTTGTAAAAAGAGGTTTCCTCCCCAAGCGGTCGACTTCTGACCCATGTTCTGCAAACTTTGTAGATTTTAGATGGTGGCGCAATGTTGATTCGAAAATGTCAAAATTTCTTGCAGCCTCGCGTATTTTAACACCTGAACGTATAGCAGCCAAAGCATTATTGCGCTGTTCAATGGTCCAGCTCTGTCGTTGGGTATTTCTTTGATAGCTTCTGACCATCTGAAATAAAAAATAAAAATTGAAATCAATGTTGTGGGGCAATGTCGCGCAATATTACCCCATATCGACCTCGGTTTTATTTTCTAACAACTACAATTTTATTATTTACGTATGAAAATAAAAAGCAGTTATAGGGATAGACCCATGAAATATGCTAGAAAAAAACTGTATATTAGGACGATCGAAAGTTTTAAAATCAACACTTACCTCGCTTATTTCTTGAGCACTGAAAATTATAACCAAAAGTCGTGTACGCACGAGCAGCAAACGAGCTGACACCTGTTGAACATAGTCGCCACGGATACGGAATATCATAGGCGTTGCCAGATTTCACTTCTCGCTCTTAATTTCTATGGTTTTGTGGTGCGCAATATTACCCCACTTTTCCCTACGGCCAATGCATGTGAATTTTTGCAATTTTGTAGTAAGGTTATATTCCGGTTTTCTACTAAAACGTATTTTGTTGTTGCTTTCCACTAAAACTACCCGTTTCGTGTATTCACAACGGTTCGAAAATAAAAGATATTATTTTACTGTGACCCGTTCTTTAATTTCATAAAAACCGACACAACTCCGCACCCTGAGTAATGGAAAATAAACGAACAATGCTCTTTGGGAGTGAAAGTCTACCTGACTTTTACATACAAGCTGGCCACTGTAAAACCGATAAATAACGAAGCAATATTAGTTTCCGTCATGTCTCTGTCGCGAACGAGTCGAATTGCTCTTCTGCAGAAGCAAGTCTGTCCACAGCTTGTTGCTTAGCAAATGAATATTTTAAATGCCTCTATCAGCGCAACGACAAAAGTGTGTAGCACGATTTTGAATATATTTAGTTCAGTATTATTCTGAGGTTTTCATTATTAGGGAGGTTTCACTCACACAAGACGATAATGTGTCGATTTCGTCGCTAGGCTCAGTTAGATCAAATATTACAATTGTTTTCATGAGCTCATTGATCAATTAACATGCTGATTTGTTTTCTTCGTTGGCTGGTATTCTGTACTTGCTTCATGAAGGTAGTAGAGACTGGGGCATGCATATGTTTTGAAGTAAAAGAGTTACGAAAGATGGGATGGTTGATTCTCTGGAGGCGGGCGAATGCCCTGCTGGGATCTTTTGTGACCTCAGCAGGGCGTTTGACTGTGTCCAGCATGATATTCTTATGGAGAGGATGTCGGGATATGGTATTAGGGGGGTCGCACTTGCGTGGTTTGATTCGTTTCTAAAGAATAGACAACAATTTGTACAAATGAATTACAAAAGTAAAAATAAAATACTGCAGGCAAAATCTGAGATATGTGAAGTATGTGTTGGAGTACCGCAGGGCTCAATATTGGGCCCCGTCTTATTCCTGCTATTTGTAAACCCCTTGCCCCAAAGTTTAGCAGATTATAAATTTACAATGTATGCGGATGACACATCTGCCTCTGTGTCAGGCACAACCAATATGATGGTTGAGGAAAGGGCAAACAGTGCTATTGCTAAGCTTGATCTATGGTTTAAGAATAATAAGTTGTTTTTAAATGCACAAAAGACTCATTATATGCGCTTTCGTACCCATCAAAATCATAACAATTTGGACATTGATGTAATATGTAATGATGCAGCTTTAACAGAGAAACAATCAATCAAGTTTCTTGGCTTGGAAATTGATAGGAATTTGAGTTGGAACAGCCATTGTGGTCAGTTAACAACTCAACTCAGTAAATACTGCTTTCTAATGAGAAGCTTGAAGACGGTTCTGAATGAGTCCCAGCTTCTGTCATTTTATTATGCACAGGTTTACTCGCGACTCATGTATGGCATACGCTTTTGGGGTCTAGCTCCTCATGCACGTGAAGTCTTTTTATGCCAGAAAAGGGTGATTCGTTGCATGGTTGGTGCTGGAAGACAGGATTCCTGTAGACAGTGGTTTAAAAAACTTAAGGTTTTGACACTTATATGTATTTTTATATTGGAAATAAGTGTATTTATGTATGAAGGTCAAAATGTGAATCTTAAACATAGCGACATCCATGGTTATAATACCAGGAACAGAAATCAACTGCATCCAAACTTATGCAGGCTAAATATTACAAAGACTTTGCCAAAAAATATTGGAATAAAAATTTTTAACCATCTGCCACCTATCATTAGAGATTGTGAATCTTTGATATGTTTTAAAAGGAAGTTGAAATGCTTTTTATCAGAACAATGTTTTTATACTCTGGATGAGTTTCTCCATTTTTGAAAGTGATTTATGTCGCCTCTTTTTAGCATGTAAATAAAATATGTTATAATGTCTTTTTAAGATTTTAATCTTTTATTGAGTAAACTTTTTGACGAGTTCAATATCTTGATGTATGAGATCAGTGAACAATAAATGATTTGATTTGATTTGATTTGATGAAAGCTCAATAATTGTTATATTTGAGTAAGCTATTCATGTCTTGTCGTATTATGACACGGCAATATTTCTATCGTTCCTATATATATCTTATTTCCACCGTAATGAAGTTTATCTTAATCCTTCTTCAGAAGATGTACCAATGGAATTTAAACTTTTAAAATTCGAAATTCGGGAACCCTTAAATCCACAAGTAAATGTTGTTGGCGCATAACCTTTTTTATGGACTTACCGATTTTGATGAAACTTTATGCATCTGATAGAGTAGGATTTCGAATTCGCAAGAAATTTTAAGATCCTGAAGGGGATAAAATGTAGCCACAAAGAAAAATTTTCACAACAATCTGGAATGATATCTAATAATTGTGGTTCAAAACTGAATTTTGAACAATACATTTCAAGGAAGGTAAAGTGATCGGGGTCGTAAGAATAGATGAAATTATTTTTCTAAATAATATGACGTGCGATAGTGATATACCGTTTTCACGGTTATTTTATTTTAATCAATCAAGCACATATTTAACTTTGTTCCTTGTTTAACAAGTCTCTCTATTTTGATAAAATATGTATTAAATAAACAAATAAAAAACCACCAATAAAAATTCACTAATTCTTATTTTTATTCTCTCTCCCTCCATATGGAGGGAAAAGAAAAGGCGAAGGAAAGTATAGCTTTCTGTTCATGGAGTTATACCCTTATAAAAAGCTACGTTACGTAAGAAATAACGTTTGATTAACCGATAAAATGCCCTCTGGTGGTAGGCTACGGAAACGTTCTTAACTGGATAAGATATTTCATGATAAATATGAAATTGATCTGTTGAATAATAATTTCTTATAGGAATTGCTACCCATATTTTCTGATTTTTTAAATTTTTTTGTGGATATTTCATTTATTTGAATGAACTCTTATTAAAATGATAAATTATAAATTTATTTATTTTTTAACCATTAATATTCTGAATGATATTATAAATAAGTAGAGCAGTAGAAAATGTCAGTTTTTCTATTCACTATTTTGCTCTACCATATTTAATTTCAATATATTATGTATTAGCCGCAAAGTATTAAACACGAAGTATAAATTAAGTGAATCCCCTCTAATTTTACATGGAGTGTAATATGTTCTGACGCAAATCAAAAATGAATACGGGTTCGCTTAGACTCTAAAGGTTGATGCGGGGCTCGATCCGGCAATAAATTCACATTAAGACTGTTAAAATAAATGGGATTTCGGGCCCTAAGAAAATTATCTTATTCTATGTGATGAATAAATGGAATAATTATTCTCGGGCGCATTTGAAAGGCTCCAGCCAATTTTGTTCAAGTCTTTTTTATTAAAATTTGAAACACTATGATGGCTGCCATTTATTCCTTCAGTAACTTGAAGCATCGTCATGTATGGATCGGATCCATTATAAGGACAGGTGTCTTCATGGTTGCCTTTATTTTTTAAATTGTAATGTTACCGAAACGTGCATAATTTAATAATATCTTTAGAAATGTCTAAAACAAAATCTACCTAACAAAAATCAAATTGCACAAAGTCGTAAATATCCCTTTGTCCCACAAAGGCCTCAAAAAACCCACGAAATGGGAAATATCCCACGGGTTATTGGTGACATGTATTCAATGGAGAGGCTTTCCATTCTTGGTAGTACCATTCAATCTGAATTAATATTTTAAGAGGGAGCACACCCTATACATTTATAGGTAGAGATTTTCATAAATCTTCTTAGTTCAAAATTGTATAAACCATGTAAACAAAAGGATTATTAAAATTTTAAGGAACTTAAGGAGAAAACAAACAATTTTACTTCGGGGTCGAAAATGATGTATTTTAATAAGGTAGTAGAAAAAATACTTGTACTTCAGCCATAACCCTAAAAGTCCTAATCAGAAACCTGAAAGAAAACCCAGGGATTATTCCTTTCAAGCTGGGGCAAGCAAACATCCAGACTAGGACCCATACTTTATTCACTTCTTCAACCTAGAAAAAATAAGAAGAAATTAATTCTTTATAGTTTCGGTGCCACAGAGTCCATGGGGCAAGAGAAAACGAACTTAGCCATTCATATTTCTCAAGCCTACAAAACTAGCAAGTATAGTGGAAGCCATATCTGGAAACCTCTACCGAGAAGACGCCGAATAATATAATAATGCCATTTTATCCCTGCAAGATAACATCATTAATCACCACATGAGCCTTAACAAGAAAGTTATGGAAAACCGTCTCCCTCATATAACGAAGGAACCATCGAATTCGTGCTGAACAAGATCAACTCCTAGTTAAACATATTCAACTTTGATTTTTAACCATTCCTTGTAAACAAGAAACGTCCTTGACAAGAATAATTTAGCCCTCCATGTAGTAAATTCTAAATTACTTGGCTTATTCAAGAGCATATAAGAATATAAGGCTCTATCGGAAAAATCCTTCAAGTTACCAACGAAGAAGAATTCTGTCAAAGGGTACCCAGCTCCATTAATATAAGAAATGACAGAAACCCATTACATAGCAGATAAGACATCAATATTTTTTCTTATTTTTATGATCAAACACAAGCACTATAGCAAATATCCCTTAAGGCACTCTGGGAGCGTGTGTGCGAATAAAGCGATTCATGTTTTGAATCGTTGGAGTTATATTCGTTGGGATAAACGACCTCGGGAAGTTCGTTCCATAAAGATGAAGTCCTCCAGATGAAAGAATTCTCAAAGTTCGAGGAGTACTAAGCTTAACCACATATGGATGGGCGGCAGTGGGTCGTCGTGCATATCTGCCATTCGTTGCTCTGGGCGGAGTTAAGAGAGCAAGTTCAGGCGAGCACTTTCAATGAAAATATGTGTAAAAGAGAGTCAAATCCCCAACCGGTCTTCGATGTTCTAGGCTGTCGAGGCTCTTCGTCCGCTCGTGGCCTCCGATCAGACGTGTTGAGGTGTATACAGTTTTTTGGTTCTGAAGAGTACGCCAAGTTTCTAAGAAGCTATACTGGCGATTGCTACAACGTGATTATGCCAATACATATTTCCTCCCAGATTGACGCCCAGCAAATTAATAGATGAAGCAAGTATGATTGTGTGTCCTGTCATGACTATATCCGGTTCTGTAATGTTAACCTTTTTAGAGAAAGCTGCTGCCTGGGTTTTCTTTCATTAAATTCGACTTCGTCAATGTTACCCCAAAATGAAATTTCTTCCAGGTCTTTGTTGAAACGTAATACTTCATGCTGTCTGCGAAGATGTGCGTCGGCAGCCGATGTTTGTGGATTCAAAGAGAAAGATGAGACAAGTGTGCTAAATATCGGATTTTTAGTTTTCACTAGACGGTCGTTAATATAGAGTAAGAAGAGGGTGGGAGACAATATGGTCGCTTAAGGAACACCGGCATTAATGGTGAAGGTGTCTGAGAGAAATCTGTCAAAAGCGACTTGCAGATAGCGGTCCTTAAGAAAGCTAGACAAACATGCACAGAATCGACTGGGTATACCATAAGATCGCAGATTACTTAGAAGCCCTTCATGCCAAACACGATCAAGGGCTTGCTGCTCGATTGCGTTGTTCCAAAGATGGGTAACATAGGCTGGTAAATGGTTTTTAAAGGTACATTACTAACTGAAGAACCACCAGGATGCGAATTAGGAACAATGAAGGAACATTCGTAAACTAGAAAGCGACAATCCAGGAAAAACCGTTAATAGTGCCAAGAATCAAAATAAAAAAACAATTGCCATAAGTAAAACGACTCAAATTAGATAAAATATCCGTCGACGAACTCCGCAAATTGGCAAAAGAAGAAGAGCATCAAGACTAAATTCAATATGAAATACTCATTATCATTTTTGGATATACATATAATACATATAATTATAACTATTGTTTACCTTTTAGCTCAAGCAAAAAGAACATACAAAAATCAAACTAAAATGAAAATATATTAATTTTGAATAGTTGAAAGGAATTTCTTAAAAACTAATGAGTCAAATTTATTGTTAGTTGGCAGCAGCAGATGGGCTGGACAACGTTTGAAATGAGCGATTATTGACCTATATTTCCTTTTGAAATTTTAGGCGTTAATCTGTTGAAAATATACACATGACACGAGACTATGTGAAGGTTTTCTTAAAGTAACAATAAATAAGAAAAATGGAAGTAGTTTCATTTTCATTAACTAACAAGAAAGTTATTTGTGAAATTTATTAAATAAATAAAACATAATATTACAACACTCTCACTACTAAAATTATCACTCATATCGTCATCATCAGAAACTTTTTACTCGGTTATAACTTTCGTCTCTCCTTATTTTTTTATCATATCCTCTCTACGAAATATTCAAAATCCACTCTTAGAACTTTTCCCCTGTCAGCCTGTCTCCGTTACCAAGTATCTACTACTTACAGTCATAAATTTGTTAGAATTCGAAATATTTTCTAATTTTATTTGATTGTCCATAATAAAATATTTAATTTATTCCGTGAATTTATTATCATTACATATCGTAGCTTGAGCTGCTCGATGAAGACACAGGCCTTACAGCTGAAAGTTTTAAATGTCTTAGTTAGGGAATAATATAACCAGGAAACTAAATCTATGCAAATTTAATAAATCTTTAAATTCGTGATCATATTCCATTCTCTGGTGACCCTTTAATGGCGCCGTATATTTTAACATTACAACTTCAACTAACTACCTAATTAGAATCGGAAAATGTTCCATAATTTAATTAATGCCAATTTAAAATATTCAAAATATTTTCTCTTTTCGGATCGGTGTTACTTACGATTACTACAGGTTCCGCCTCGAATAAAATTATTTAGGGATCGGCCGAAATTCTCATTTAGGACAAATGTCACGGTTAAAGGGGCTACAACGAATCGACATTTTTAGGATGTCTTTAATTAAGGGTAAACTAGAATAAATAATACATGTCTCTAGGGAATCCATAACAAGGAATAATTATAAATTTCTCTTGGTTATATAGAAACATATTACAGGCAGCTGTATTTAGTTACAGTATAAGAATTATACCCTCATTTATAGAAAAGGGTTTACAATTCACAAGAAATTACGAACTATTAGTATACAAATTATGTTTTCACAGTGGCGTTGTTCCATTTCGATATTTATTTACAAGTTATATTTTACTTAAATACTAAACATGTTTAATGAGCTAGTAAATAACTACTTACATTATACTATATATATTATAAAAACATCTACATTATTTATAAAAGTAGCTATGAAGTAAAAAATTTATTATATTTGTTTATAAAATTGTCTAAGTTGTAGGATGTAGGCATTCGCTTTGTGGTCGCAATACATTTTGAACTTGTAAAAACCTGCACATAATGATATACCAGTATCATCTTGTTACAAGCATACGCGCAGTAAAAATTCGTGTCAGGATTTATAAGCTATTTAAAACAAAATGTGCCAGGAGTGTTAGCAATACATTGCGTCATCCATCGACAACATTTAGTTGCTAAAAATTTGAGTGTTAGATTACATGAATCTCTTCAATTAGTCATTGATGCAGTAAACCGAATCCGAAGCAACGCGTTGAATACGCGGTTATTTGCGCAGTTGTGTGAAGAAAATGACGAACACTTTCATCAATTACTCCTTCACACTGAAGTACGCTGGCTGTCGAAAGGCTTATGTTTGACAAGATTTTTTTGCACTTTTTGAGACTATTTTAGAATTTGTGGATACTAAAGATAAAATTTTAAAAGACAATTTAATGCAGTGGAAAACAGATATCGCCTATTTATCAGATTTGTTTACAAAATTTAATATGGTTAATTTGCAGTTACAAGGCGACAGTCTAAATTTGATTAAAACTAAGTCAATCTTATCAGCGTTTCTTGCCAGAGTTAAACTAATGAAGCAAAATATTGGACGGGGCGAATTTTCACAGTTCCCCAATTTGTCACAGACAAACTGCCAGAAAGACGACGTTTCAACCTACGTTCAACATTTAAATGCCCTCTATTCAGATTTTAAAACTAGGTTTGAGGATGTTTTGACTATGCTAATACCACCGTGGATAATTAACCCATATGGTGACATAGAAGAAACGAATGTCATAATACAAGAGCAACTGACTGAAATAAGTACAATCGAAGAACTTAGGGTTCAGTTTAAGCACTTCTGGCTGCAAAAAAAAACATACCCGTTACTTATCCCATATTATGGAATATAGCGAGGAAATTTTTAATTTCCTTTCCATCGTCATACCTAGTAAGGGGGTTCAGCGCTGTTACCAATCTCGTAACGAAAAAAAGAAACAGGCTGGACATCATTAACCGAGGAGATTTAAGATTAAACCTTACAAAATTGACGCCAAATGTTGATAATTTATTATTAAAGCATCAGATTCTTCCTTCCCACTAAAAAAAACATTTACTTATTGCTTAGTTTATTTTATCTTTATTTTATGTTACGTTTATTTTATATAACAGATACAAAATTTTATTTTGAGTAGTTTTAATTTAAATTCAATTAATAAATGTATAAAACTTGTGTTTTTACTTTAAGTTTTTAACACTAAACTTCACTAGTTAGAAATTTTCAAAAAATCAACATCAGGTAAGTAGGGGGGTCTACCAAAAACCGAAAAACATGGCAAGGGGTCTACGACACAAAAAAGTTTGGGAACCTCTGATTTAGAGTACTTACTTCTTAGTGTGAGTGCATTATTATAAGAATAAACTGATTCCGCCTTCATCACTGTGTTTGGGCGTGAGTTCCATTAGCGATGTACTAGCTTCGAAATGACAGTCTATACAGTTACTTTACGGAGCCGCTCATATAGTATCTTTAGGTAACGGCTCCAGAATCTATCGTCACAAATATGTCTCATTTGTAAAATATATACAGTATATAAATTACTATTTATATTTATACTACTGTATCCATGAAGAGTTTCGATCAAGTTATTTCGTATTCTTTTTTCGGTCAATGAATCTAAGTATCCTCGACCGTTATTCATATGGAAGCTGGCGAAGTTCAATATAAAATCATATTATTCTGCGCTGAATCTGTTCCAGCGCTTGTACATACACACAAAGACGAATCGCAGACAGGAACATCAAATTTCATGATTGATTGATTATAGCATTGACTAGTTAGGTTTTATGTCTCTAAAGGTGACACTATTGAGTTGACTTTGTTTTATGGTTTATGTATCGCCTATACTTTAGATCTTTTGTGACTATAACTCCGAGGGATTTCTATTTCTATTGATGGTTTTTATTGCATCTCCATAAAGCATGCTATTGTATATTATGATTGCTACTTCCTTATATATATTATTAATATTTAATGGCAGAATCTAGTTATTACATCATGCTTCGACAGCTTAGATGTCCCTTCCATCGGTATGCATTTGTTGGTGGGTTTGAAAATTATATGGTCTGCAAATACCGAGTCATATTACAATATATTATGAGGCAAGTTTGCTAATAACGAAAGCCCCAATTATTGAACGTTGAAGTACGCTACTCTTTATTCTCTGTTCAATAAACAGATAAGTTCTCGATTCCAACTTGGGACACCCTGTTTCATAAAAAGTCAAACAGCAGACTTAACCTAAAAGTGTGCCTGAGCCTCGCCAACGACGATCCCCGCTCGTCATATTAGTATGGGCTGCGAGCCTCGAGCGCACCTACCACGATTCTATCACGAGCCTCTCTAGAAAGGCTCGTCAGAGGCTCGCAGCGATTCATTTTCTGTCAGTTTTACTTTGAGCTCAAATGGATTTGGCACGTTTAGTGGATCGGGTTTCTGGCTGGCTCGTCATAAATATCGCCATGTTCATTTGAAACCAATAATTGTTCTTTTTCTCAAATAATAAAGTTTCTTATTCAGATCGTTCTTTATTATTATTATTTAATGGAGACCTACAAATTATTTTCTAATATATGGGATCCGAGGGTTGGACTGTGGATATTTTATTGTACCAGTGAAATGAATTTATCTAAAAAATGTTGTTTTTTGGAATTTTTTTGGGGTATTTATGAGTATTTTGAAATATATAATGAATATCTTTGTAGGAATTTCAAGGTATTTTTTTTAAAAAGGGGATATTTTATTGTACAAATTTTAGGTAGTGATTTATCCCTCTGTGGGATCCCAAAGTGGAAGATTATTTTAAAAAAGTTATTAAAGATACGTACGAGAAATCTGTAGAGGCGACAAACAAATGCCGAGTTTATTGCCGACCTACCATGTATCGTCAAATTTTCGTTCCTTCTTCACTAAACTTGATAGTAATAGAGCAGCACTACACATAGATATTAGGTAAATAAAAGTGTGTGTAACAAAATGTCACATGGTATATTTTGATTTTATATAAAGTTGTGATACTAACCAGTCGAAGAGACCTAAATAAATGCCTATTATTATTATTATAACAAACAACGTATAATCTTCTCCATCAGAGGTTCAAAGCTAGCGTCATTACGTTCGTGATAGATCTGTTATGGAAGACGATGATTTATTGCGTCATTATGCCGTTCACAAATGTATTACGTTTTTGTAATTATCGATATATTTTCTAAATTTAAAGCTCATTAGCCTAAGTCGATACATCTATTTACCTGTATATAATGCATCAGATTTTTTTTTATCAATTCTCACTAGCTCATTAAACATGTTTAGTATTTAAGTAAAATATAACTTGTAAATAAATATCGAAATGGAACAACGCCACTGTGAAAACATAATTTGTATACTAATAGTTCGTAATTTCTTGTGAATTGTAAACCCTTTTCTATAAATGAGGGTATAATTCTTATACTGTAACTAAATACAGCTGTCTGTAATATGTTTCTATATAACCAAGAGAAATTTATAATTATTCCTTGTTATGGATTCCCTAGAGACATGTATTATTTATTCTAGTTTACCCTTAATTAAAGACATCCTAAAAATGTCGATTCGTTGTAGCCCCTTTAACCGTGACATTTGTCCTAAATGAGAATTTCGGCCGATCCCTAAATAATTTTATTCGAGGCGGAACCTGTAGTAATTGTAAGTAACACCGATCCGAAAAGAGAAAATATATTATTTATATATAATATTTTGAATATTTTCTCTTTTCGGATCGGTGTTACTCACGATTACTACAGGTTCCGCCTCGAATAAAATTATTTAGGGATCGGCCGAAATTCTCATTTAGGACAAATGTCACGGTTAAAGGGGCTACAACGAATCGACATTTTTAGGATGTCTTTAATTAAGGGTAAACTAGAATAAATAATACATGTCTCTAGGGAATCCATAACAAGGAATAATTATAAATTTCTCTTGGTTATATAGAAACATATTACAGGCAGCTGTATTTAGTTACAGTATAAGAATTATACCCTCATTTATAGAAAAGGGTTTACAATTCACAAGAAATTACGAACTATTAGTATACAAATTATGTTTTCACAGTGGCGTTGTTCCATTTCGATATTTATTTACAAGTTATATTTTACTTAAATACTAAACATGTTTAATGAGCTAGTGAGAATTGATAAAAAAAAATCTGATGCATTATATACAGGTAAATAGATGTATCGACTTAGGCTAATGAGCTTTAAATTTAGAAAATATATCGATAATTACAAAAACGTAATACATTTGTGAACGGCATAATAACGCAATAAATCATCGTCTTCCATAACAGATCTATCACGAACGTAATGACGCTAGCTTTGAACCTCTGATGGAGAAGATTATACGTTGTTTGTTATAATAATAATAATAGGCATTTATTTAGGCCTCTTCGACTGGTTAGTATCACAACTTTATATAAAATCAAAATATACCATGTGACATTTTGTTACACACACTTTTATTTACCTAATATCTATGTGTAGTGCTGCTCTATTACTATCAAGTTTAGTGAAGAAGAAACGAAAATTTGACGATACATGGTAGGTCGGCAATAAACTCGGCATTTGTTTGTCGCCTCTACAGATTTCTCGTACGTACCTACCTATCTTTAATAACTTTTTTAAAATAATCTTCCACTTTGGGATCCCACAGAGGGATAAATCACTACCTAAAATTTGTACAATAAAATATCCCCTTTTTAAAAAAAATACCTTGAAATTCCTACAAAGATATTCATTAAATATTTCAAAATACTCATAAATACCCCAAAAAACAACATTTTTTAGATAAATTCATTTCACTGGTACAATAAAATATCCACAGTCCAACCCTCGGATCCCATATATTAGAAAATAATTTGTAGGTCTCCATCAAATAATAATAATAAAGAACGATCTGAATAAGAAACTTTATTATTTGAGAAAAAGAACAATTATTGGTTTCAAATGAACATGGCGATATTTATGACGAGCCAGCCAGAAACCCGATCCACTAAACGTGCCAAATCCATTTGAGCTCAAAGTAAAACTGACAGAAAATGAATCGCTGCGAGCCTCTGACGAGCCTTTCTAGAGAGGCTCGTGATAGAATCGTGGTAGGTGCGCTCGAGGCTCGCAGCCCATACTAATATGACGAGCGGGGATCGTCGTTGGCGAGGCTCAGGCACACTTTTAGGTTAAGTCTGCTGTTTGACTTTTTATGAAACAGGGTGTCCCAAGTTGGAATCGAGAACTTATCTGTTTATTGAACAGAGAATAAAGAGTAGCGTACTTCAACGTTCAATAATTGGGGCTTTCGTTATTAGCAAACTTGCCTCATAATATATTGTAATATGACTCGGTATTTGCAGACCATATAATTTTCAAACCCACCAACAAATGCATACCGATGGAAGGGACATCTAAGCTGTCGAAGCATGATGTAATAACTAGATTCTGCCATTAAATATTAATAATATATATAAGGAAGTAGCAATCATAATATACAATAGCATGCTTTATGGAGATGCAATAAAAACCATCAATAGAAATAGAAATCCCTCGGAGTTATAGTCACAAAAGATCTAAAGTATAGGCGATACATAAACCATAAAACAAAGTCAACTCAATAGTGTCACCTTTAGAGACATAAAACCTAACTAGTCAATGCTATAATCAATCAATCATGAAATTTGATGTTCCTGTCTGCGATTCGTCTTTGTGTGTATGTACAAGCGCTGGAACAGATTCAGCGCAGAATAATATGATTTTATATTGAACTTCGCCAGCTTCCATATGAATAACGGTCGAGGATACTTAGATTCATTGACCGAAAAAAGAATACGAAATAACTTGATCGAAACTCTTCATGGATACAGTAGTATAAATATAAATAGTAATTTATATACTGTATATATTTTACAAATGAGACATATTTGTGACGATAGATTCTGGAGCCGTTACCTAAAGATACTATATGAGCGGCTCCGTAAAGTAACTGTATAGACTGTCATTTCGAAGCTAGTACATCGCTAATGGAACTCACGCCCAAACACAGTGATGAAGGCGGAATCAGTTTATTCTTATAATAATGCACTCACACTAAGAAGTAAGTACTCTAAATCAGAGGTTCCCAAACTTTTTTGTGTCGTAGACCCCTTGCCATGTTTTTCGGTTTTTGGTAGACCCCCCTACTTACCTGATGTTGATTTTTTGAAAATTTCTAACTAGTGAAGTTTAGTGTTAAAAACTTAAAGTAAAAACACAAGTTTTATACATTTATTAATTGAATTTAAATTAAAACTACTCAAAATAAAATTTTGTATCTGTTATATAAAATAAACGTAACATAAAATAAAGATAAAATAAACTAAGCAATAAGTAAATGTTTTTTTTAGTGGGAAGGAAGAATCTGATGCTTTAATAATAAATTATCAACATTTGGCGTCAATTTTGTAAGGTTTAATCTTAAATCTCCTCGGTTAATGATGTCCAGCCTGTTTCTTTTTTTCGTTACGAGATTGGTAACAGCGCTTAACCCCCTTACTAGGTATGACGATGGAAAGGAAATTAAAAATTTCCTCGCTATATTCCATAATATGGGATAAGTAACGGGTATGTTTTTTTTTGCAGCCAGAAGTGCTTAAACTGAACCCTAAGTTCTTCGATTGTACTTATTTCAGTCAGTTGCTCTTGTATTATGACATTCGTTTCTTCTATGTCACCATATGGGTTAATTATCCACGGTGGTATTACCATAGTCAAAACATCCTCAAACCTAGTTTTAAAATCTGAATAGAGGGCATTTAAATGTTGAACGTAGGTTGAAACGTCGTCTTTCTGGCAGTTTGTCTGTGACAAATTGGGGAACTGGGAAAATTCGCCCCGTCCAATATTTTGCTTCATTAGTTTAACTCTGGCAAGAAACGCTGATAAGATTGACTTAGTTTTAATCAAATTTAGACTGTCGCCTTGTAACTGCAAATTAACCATATTAAATTTTGTAAACAAATCTGATAAATAGGCGATATCTGTTTTCCACTGCATTAAATTGTCTTTTAAAATTTTATCTTTAGTATCCACAAATTCTAAAATAGTCTCAAAAAGTGCAAAAAAATCTTGTCAAACATAAGCCTTTCGACAGCCAGCGTACTTCAGTGTGAAGGAGTAATTGATGAAAGTGTTCGTCATTTTCTTCACACAACTGCGCAAATAACCGCGTATTCAACGCGTTGCTTCGGATTCGGTTTACTGCATCAATGACTAATTGAAGAGATTCATGTAATCTAACACTCAAATTTTTAGCAACTAAATGTTGTCGATGGATGACGCAATGTATTGCTAACACTCCTGGCACATTTTGTTTTAAATAGCTTATAAATCCTGACACGAATTTTTACTGCGCGTATGCTTGTAACAAGATGATACTGGTATATCATTATGTGCAGGTTTTTACAAGTTCAAAATGTATTGCGACCACAAAGCGAATGCCTACATCCTACAACTTAGACAATTTTATAAACAAATATAATAAATTTTTTACTTCATAGCTACTTTTATAAATAATGTAGATATTTTTATATTATAAGATAGTATAATGTAAGTAGTTATTTACTATCAGTGTAAGTTGAGATCCACTATCGTGGACCCCCATTTTCATTTCATGGACCCCCCAAATTTTTTTTTCGCTGACGTACACCCCTTTCAGGTTGTCATAGACCCCTGGGGGTCGATATAGACCACTTTGGGAATCACTGCTCTAAATCAAACCTGCACATATACCAGTGAATGCATTTACAAATTGACTTATTTTCTCAGTCTCTCTCACATACACTAAATTTTAAATATTTTATTTTATCTGATGTGTGTATAGTTAATGTAGAATATAATATACATGGTTAAACATCTTTACGTCTACAATTACACATCATTGTTGAGAAGCTGTTCATTTAAACATTATAAATTATGGTCATGTTTTAGAATCGTATGAAATTCAAGTTTTTCTTGAATTTTTTATTATATATATAATCTCTTATGCTCAATATTAAGCAAAAAAGTTTTTACCCTTTCGATAAAAATCTAAATTATCAAACAATGAACTTTACATTAACTCCCTTGATCAGAAAGGGTAGGATTTTAAATTAAAATATAAATAAACTGAACCAGCGAAATGAAACACGTCGAAAGTATTTCCCAAAGGTTTTTAATTCAGTAAAATTTAATTAAGACTTTAATTATGTAACAGGTTGTTTGGGAATTTTGTGAGATCAGAAAGATTAATTTTGTTTAGGGATTAGTTACCTCTGTTCACATGTAGCTTATTGGAATAAAAAATATATTAATGCCAGTTGAACAAAATTGTATATATTTTATTTTAGGCAATACATGTATAAACCGATTTATAAACTCAGTGCAAAACACCACTTTGAATTGATTCCAACCTACAAGAAAAATTTACAGAAAGTAACGACCCTTCAAACCTGTAATTAAACATATTTCTAATTAGTAGCTCCAGAAAAGATCTTACTGCGCCAATTCTGGGCCTCATGAAACACTTTGTCAAGGCTATGGATAGAGATGGTCGTCCTCTCAGTTATTTAGAGGAAAAATTTCCTAGAATAAGTGATGCAAAAATTAAAGAGGGAACTCTCTTCCCAGATTAGGAACCTTTTCAAAAACGACAGATTTGATTGTATACTTGAAGCATGTTCCTTTACAATGATGCGTGCGACAGATTTTTTGGGCAATTACAGAGCAGGAAACTACTGAGATCTTGTTGAATCTTTGCTGTGCTTCTGTGCTCTCACTAAAAGTGCATTTTTTAAATTCACATCTCGATTATTTTCCGAAAACTTATGTAGCTGTAAGTGACGAATACGTGGAGAGATTTCACCAAGATATGTTAGGCGACTACTGCTGCTATTAAAAGAGATGCACCACAAGCAATTTATAAGAAACCGGCTAGAAATCGTAAGAAGGAGGTTTAATTTTGCGTAATGAAAATATATTGTTTAGTGATTTGTTTGGATTTGGTCGAGTAATATAATAATGGAAATATAATATTTTTTTATAATTATATCGATTTATAAATGTTCCCTGCTTTATAATTAAACGTTAGGCATAGCTAATTGCCGTTATTAGCGAAACCTGCTCATTAGGGTTTGCTGGAAAAGAGTAATATGAAATGTTTCGACCATATAAGGTGAAATTTGGCAGGATTGCCAAAGCCAAAATGGTAATTTTAAAGGTTCTATTATAAACCTGTAGCTTCTTGAATGAAGTAGATATCGAGATAAAATAATAAAAAAATGTTTAGAGAAGAAATAAGTATTGTTGAATAACTTTAATTGCCATATTGCTCCCCGGATTTGTTCGCATGTACCTTCATGAAATAGGACATGTAATATTTTCGTTACTAATAGAAAAGTAGCGATAATCTGGATATTGTAGTTAAATTTTGACGAAAACTGGAACATGGTCTAATTTTATTGTAAGATTAAAAAGCCATTTTTTATCAAATTTGATACGAAGCTGTATTGTTCCTTTTAGTTTATCGATGTGTAAATCTGTGGTAAATTTTCAGCTTAGTGTTTAATTTTCTATGGGAAATATATAATTTTATAAACCCATTCTAATTATTCGATTCAATAAAATAATGATTTTTTTAAATTTTAACTTACACACTATTACACTACTACACCATTACAATATTTTGCCGTTTGTATTTCAAAACTCTTAAATCGTAAAATATAAAACAATTTTTCAATATCGTTTCCAACCTTAACTTAATGCTTTTGTGATAAAATGCTGTAATTTTTAAGGTTCTACACAAAAAGAGACTAGATTAACGAGATTACAAAAGTTCAGCTTTAAAAGAAGGTACAGTAATAGTTCTAAGCGGTGAAATACATAAAAGAAACGATTATTGCAGTAGCGTGAATACTTAGAATTCATAAAATAAATTTTACAGAATTTGTAAATAATTTTTAGATGTATTTCTTTTATGTTACTTTTAAGACCAAATAGTAAGACATATAAGTTTTATTATATCAATAATAAATTAAATTATTTTATTCCTAGTCTAATAGGAAACCTACTTATATATATATGTACATGGATTTGAAATGGTACCGAAATGACGAATTGATATGTAGATAATTTAAAAAAAAAATCAATTCTAGTTATGTTACAGGAGAAAAGGCACATTCTAAATGGATTTTCGTGAAATTATAGTTTGGATAAATAGAATACTTTTCCATGTCAAAAACTACTTAATACACAGAGTGTGCTAAAAAACGAGATCACAAATTATTTGCTTATACCTATGTTCTTTTATGACTGACAATCTTCTGCCAAGAATATGATTTGTTTAAATTTTATTTAACTACCATATCCAAAAACAGAACGTAAATAGAATGCTAATTATTCGAGATTTAACAGCAATTAATTAATATCGACTAACTGGTTTTACATTTTTCCAGTTGGTAGTTGGTAGCTTAGGTGATAATTAGTACGACAACAATTTCGATACCGGACCATTATATTATAATCTATTTTAGGCCCTCCGACATTTTCTATTCCGAAATGAGGGAGGAAAATGTCGGAAAAATTCCTCCCTAGGAGGAAATTTTTTTTCCTCTAAGCTTAAAATTGACACTGATACTTGATATTTTATCATATAGCCGAATATATTTCCATGCATGCTTCATAATTTTTAGGGTAAAATTGTAAAAAAATGTACTATCTTGCTGGGCCACTATCCATATATCAAGAACCGTATATTCGAATTTTCTGAAAATCGGCGGATTATTAAAACGTATGTGTACATAGAACAAAAATGTTTTCAGGATAGTGGCACTTCGACTTTTTCAACTTTGTCGTCGTATAAAATCAAAACGGTTAAACTAGTACTACTACTTCCATACTATACAAGGTATTGGAAAAAATATATATCATCGCTCGTGTGGTGATTCCTTACCTTAAAATAAGACAAAAAGTTCCTATCAACATGGGTTTGCAGATCAATTGTGTCAAAGATACAGGGTTTTAAAATAAAAAAATAATTCCGTATCTTCAAGACATTTCCATTAGAAATTTTAGTGAAATTTGGATTATGAAAAATAGCTAAAATAGCACATATTTTAACAACAAAAATGTGTGAACATATTTACCAGGGGCGTGCAGGCCATCGTGCATTCCAATCGTTTTTAATAAAATAATGTATGTCTATGTGTACTTACCACAGAAAACAAATAAGAGTGGGGTTGTAACAATTTAAATTGTAAATTTGGAAAAAGATAGAACTTAGCTTTACAGTCGAACTTGAAAATTACCTTACTGATTTTTCTTTCATATATTCAATATTACTTTTAAAAAAATGATCCAAAATAGTACCATAGTTTCACAGATTCCCTGATGACAATTACTTGATTAAATAACAGAATTTAAAACTAAATATTGCATAGAACAGAGAAACATTGTTATTGTTTATTGGAATCTTAGGTTATTGGTTCTAATTGTCGAAGTATTTGCCAGTATCTCTTACGTGAAACCAGGTTTGGTGACGTTCTGCCAGTCTAAGAAGCCATGCCACGCCTTCGTTCCTCTGTGACGCAGCTTAAATTTACATACTGCTCCGATCAGCGAATCCCAGAAGAAATTACACTAAACTTCCGCTGTCGAAAATTTCTAGAGGTTATCTCGGTCTGGTGATCATATTTCTCGATTGTGTTGATTGTCGTCTGAGTGGATTTTCGAAAATAAGAGTGTGTTCGATGTGGGAGAGAGATTTTTCGTACTCGCCTGTCTAGCATCAAATTTCTAACAAACTTCCAGGCTGCGCACGTTTTGACAGAGCTGTGACAGCTGACTATACAGGGTGTTATGGAAATGACGTATTATATTTAAATGGGTGACTCCTGGGGTGTCCTAGAGAAGCGCTACATATTTTTTTTTTAAATCGAACGTTTAAAAAGTGGGGTAATTCGCCCCTAAACCCACCCGGTTACTCCTCAGCACATTCATATACGATCATATTACATTGCCAAGCTGTGTAATCAACAGATGTTCAAGCCCAATGTTGCCAACTGTGTAGAAAATAACTATAGATTCTTATAAAAATAATATTTAGTTTACCTAGTATCCAAATAGAAGTGAATCCAGGTGCCAGTACACTAACAAATAATCCAGGGCACAGACATCTTCAGATTTTTGTTTTTTTTTCTATGGGAAAAGCTTTATGCTCATCACGTACCCTGATGAAAATGTGGAACTGCATAATAAGCTTATATCCACTAAACCCCATTCGGCCTCTTATTTCCAATCTCTCGGAACATTTGCACTAAATCACTTAAAGAAACACACAAACACGCACGAGTTTCCAATTATTTTTTTGAAGAGATACACTTATTATTAGATTACACAAAAGCAATAAATACTAACGCATAATTACACTTTACAATAACCTACCGTACACATAAAACAACAGCACATAGGATACAAATTATTTCACAATAGAAATTCAGAAATAATAAAAACGCTAATTTATTAATCCTTTACTGAAGAAGAATGATGAAATAATTATGTTGACAGACCCTTCAAGTCTAAGCTAGCTACCAGCCCTTTAAAATAATAGACTCGTCCGTCGAATATGCAATAGTGCTGGGCTGGGACATCGAAACGGAACATCGATGTTGACCATCGATGGCGTAGAAACATCGGTTGTAAAACATCGATGTTTTCTAAACATCGATGTTCAAACATCGACATTTAAAAAAGTATATTTGCGATTAGGAATAAATTAGATTATAAAAAATAAAAATAAACTTGTTATTAGAAAGAATTGAAAAATTATGAAACGTCAAAAAACAAAATAACAAAAATTTTAAAAAAGAATATAAACAAAAAAATAAAGCAATAATTGCCATTTGTAAGTAGCAGTAGCTGCTTTAACTGCCAGTCAAAACGACTGTTAGCAAGGCGCCAGTTGATCGAAAACGGTTTACTGCGCATGAATTCGTGCAATTATAATTGCCATTGCACCGGGAATTTTTATTGTCGACTCTAATAAGGCTTTTAGCAAATGAAATCAAAAGTTTTCGCTCTTATTTTCTTGTGCTGGGAAAATTGAGTTTAAGATTACAACCTAGTTTTCTTGTTTTGTTATAACATTGAACATCGAAAGGTAAACATCGATGTCGACATCGATGTTTGATATCTAACATCGATGTCGAAAACATCGAACCTCGGTAACAGAACATCGATGTTTCAAAAACATCGATGAACATCGCCCAGCACTAATATGCAATTGTTTGGCAGATCAGCGCTGTTCCTCGAAAAGACCGCCGTTTCATACTGTTTCAAGCAGATTTGTGTGTTAAATTGTATGTTAATACTAATACAAACCCAGTCCAGCAGTTCAATATTCACCGACGGAACCAACGTGTTATTTAGACAATAAGAGCGTACTTTGTCTACACAGTAGCACTTTAAAATACTAATTCAGATTGAACGGTACTTAGATGTGTTGTGACGCGAAAACTATGTGATTTTGTGTTGTGAGTACTTGGTGTTTTTTATAAATTAAGTTGGTTTTAAATAAGACCGAAAAGGTAAATAAAGTAGAGATAGATGGGGTGTTCTGCATCAATTTTGTAGGTCCCTACTGCGCAGGCGCGTCAACTGTCATCTGTCATGTCATCTGTCATCTGTCATCTGTCATGTCATCTGTAATCTGTCATGTCATGTGTCATCTGTCATGTCATGTGTCATCTGTCAGTGGCCCTAACTACCAGTGGCCCTAACTACCAGTGACCCTAACTACCAGTGGCCCAAACTACCAGTGGCGCTAGCATCGAGGGGCCGCGTGTGTTCTCTGTGTCAGGAGCCCCGGCTGGAGCATCGAGGGGCCGCGTGTGTTCTCTGTGACAATCCTACCTCTCCAAATGATGACGTTGATGGTCCCCAAAGTCGCGCGTAATATTAAACCTGAAAAAAAGTTTTACCATCTGCAAGCCTCGAACCGCCGACCTCTAGATTGGTAGCCGGGAGTCATACCATTGAGCCGTCGCGGTAATTGATATATTTTCCGCAACTATGCGTACCGATGTCGCTTAATTAAACAACAAATTTACCAAAAAAGATATTTATTTCACAATATTACACATATGGTTTCTAGTAATGGTGACTACACAATTTGTTAATAATATTAAACAAGTTATGGATATAAATACTACTAAACTATAAATATTGTTAGAATGTTCCATGGGTGGATCTGGGTGGGTACTTTCGATCTTATATTCGCTGCTATAGGTCTTCCAAGGAGTTTCTCCAACGGTGGAATCTCTAAAGACAAACTTGATCTTATATCGAAGAAAAGCATCAGAGGATACGTTTGCGGCAAAAACAGGAATCTGTCTATTAAACAGCATCTCATAACGCATCTTCGCCCATGTATTGTTCGTAGACTCAACCATTACCGATGCGTCCATGACATTTGGCGGCATGTAAACATAAAATACATTTTGAACGAGCGCCACCAGGATGATGTAAGACGAACTTAACACGGCCATTGTTGGAGAATAACTGAACTATAATAATTTCTTTGCAGCCCTTATAGCATCATAGCTATTATAAAGAACAGATATAAATATTATCAGAAAAACAATTAGATAAAAATAACCGGGGATATAACGATCTGGTTTTATCTCATTTGCTTTAAACTGCCTACATTTCCATAATATTTTTGCAAAATAGCAATCCCCGGAATACTTGTAGTGGTCCGCAAGGGGATCGTCTCCTTTTTTCCATCCGCTAAATTCGCAATGGCAAAAAGCGCATCTTACAATGTCGGAATGTTGGGTGTAATAAAATCCAGCACGCGCCAAATCTTCAGGGCAGACTTTCTTACGCCACCCTGTATATGTAATTAATCTATCTTCAAAATTATACATGGTGCCAAGCCCATCATCAGCACAATCTAAACAATCCGCGCTATACATGATGTCGCCAAAGCCGCTTCAACTATACTAAGTAATAAAACACAAAATTCATTATTTATACATTTATTAAACATCAGAATTCATATACAATTTATCAAAATCATCTAGAACTTTCTGCGGGTAATAATATACTAGCTCCAAGATATAAGACCTTGTATCCGTATAGTAAGTACGAATACAGTTTTTTAGGTTATCAATAAAATCATCATTCACATCCATATCACTTACATAAGATAAAATCCTTTCATAATTAGCTTTAATATCCAGTTGCCCCAGCAATCTTAACTTATAACTAATCAAATCTCGAATGTTAAATACAGAATCGAGATCAGTACAACAAAAACATAAAGTAATATCATCACACTTGAGTTTTATAATTTTTTCACCTAAAAGAAGCACAGAAGACATAGTGAAATTCTCGTCTGTAGACACCATGTCAGCACCACCAGAACCAGTCGATATATTTTCAGCCATTTCCAAAAATTCCTGCCAGCTAGTAGTAGTAAATGAGACGGACACTTGATCTTCGGGTAAATTCAACAGCGTATATGTCAGCCGAACGCTTGGAACCAGTCCCCGAGCAACGCTCACCCCTACAGCTACCTTGAAATTACCAGCAGGATAACATACTTCATTTAAAAACCGTCGTTCATTTCTAATATCGTTCTTACTTCTCAGCAACATACTATTGAGATAGTTCTCGAATGGTGTTGAAGACTCACTAAGCTCGTCGGAGAAGGCAGGTTCAGACATGATTGGAACGAAACTGACGGCAGATGGGATATATATCAACTATACCCCCACCCCTCAGTTAATTTTATTAATGTTAAGTTCCAAGAACAGGAGCTTAGATAAAGCCCACCCGCTCCCCATCTCGCTAAATTCCGACGCTTTTTTGAGTAAAACATGCATATATTCAGCATAAAAATCTTGTAAATTACTATCATGTTCAATGCGACCATATTTGGAGTTGAACGATTTGATATCTGAATCCATAGACGTGCCCAATAAATAGAGCCCATATAATTCCATATTTGCACTAATATTTTTATGAATAGTTAAGGCATTCTTCAACAAGTCAATTACTTTATCCCTCACTCCTTCTAAATACATCCTGACATCAGACACGTGATGACTCGATATGTGATACGTAGCAAACCGGTTCTGAAAAGCCGTTTGAACAAGTTTCACGCCCGAAACAAAGACCACACTGCAATTCTGCTTATGTTTAGTGGTACGCCTATGATGACTAAGCGATTTAACCTCGCAGTCACACTCAGTGCAATGCGTCATGATGACTGATTAAAATTACCGAAATTAGATATATTTAAACAACGTCTTTTGATACGTCTATCCAGCTGTTATGTGACGCATCAAACCCCACCCATTTGACATACATCTTTCTACCCTTCTTACGCAAAATCTGCTCGATAAGAAATACATCTGGCTGCTTAGTTTTTTGCAGTTCTTCTTCATAAAAACCGCCACTGATTGGGTGACCATGCATATCTTCTAATAAATATGTTGTAGGAGCAGTAATTTTTACTTTTAAAATTTTAAATAATTCAGCCGTCCAATTAGGCACATATCCTTTTTCAAACACGTGTTTAGCTTTACTTATCCGAACGATATCCCCCACTTTAAATTTCTGCCTGCCAACAACCTTGAGATTGGTGTAAGCTGATTTTAATAAATTTTGTTCATTATTCTTAGAAACATTCTTTGGCTTCATTTTGGTTGTGGAATGTGTCGTATTATTATATGTATTTACAACATGTTCCAACAAGTCTATCCATTTATGATTGCCGTTCAAGGTAAACAACTTAAACAGCTTTTCCTTGACTGTTCGAATTACACGCTCGGCAATAGATGCTTTTAAAATACTAAATGTGCTGTAATGATGGATGCCATGTTTCTTCATGAGAGCTTGAAAATTAGAGTTGTAATATTCCTTTCCATTATCTGTAACTAACTTTTTCGGAATTCTCTTAGACTGCGCGAGTATCTGGGTCATAGCATTAGTCACATCTTTGGCATTTTTAGACTTTATAGGCCGCGCCCATAAATATTTCGAAAAACAATCAATAACAACCAATATATACTTAAACCCCCTATTTTCGCGAGAATACTGATCAAGCTGCGCAAGATCAGAGGCAAAAGTATCATCTAAACCATATTGAATAAATCTGCGTCGTTTAAATTTTGTTCTGGCGGGCTTATGCAGCTCATTAACAACTTGTTCTCTCGCTTTAGTAATACTCGCAGCCATTTTCAAACATGTAATAAAAACTAATTACTATGCAGATGCTTTTATATCTTACTTCTATCAACCCTCTGTTTCAATTTATTAACATTTGTATTTATTTTTTTAACATCATCAGTAATAGGCTTAATAGATTGTTTAACAGTAGTAGTTATATACCCCTTTAAAATATTTTCAAGGTTATCAAATTGCTTAGATACCTGCACTATAGATGCTTGATGTGTAGTACGAATCTCATGAAGCTGTGTTGCTAATTGCATATTTAATTTCAAAATCTCGCTCTTCAACTTATCATCAGCAAGTTTAAGCGAATTTTTATAATCCGACATTTCCTTATTTAAAATAGTCATATGCTCACGCATTTGCGCAGATATTAATTCCGTATCAGCCTTACTAGAATTCGTCAATTCTTTCTTAACTCTATCAATAGAGTTGTAGGCGTCCTGCATTCTAACCGCAACCAAATGATTAAGATTAGCCGAAAGAGAACTTATTGAATCATCTATAAATTTTTTATTCGCAGCATCAGAGCCATCTGTAGGCAGCTTTACGTTTACAAGTTTATGATCGCGAATATTATAGTCACCATCTTTATTAACGGGTATTTGATTAGGAGCTCTCCTTATACCTTTTTGACGTGTCGGCAGGGCACGTCCAAACTTGTTCATGGCTAAGCTGATACTAAGACGAGAGACTGCATATAACTAGTTATAAAACTCAATTATCCCCAACCGCTCCAGCTCATGCAAAATATTCATAATTTCATTTAGGTTGTTGGTGTTGCCAGCCTGGCGAGATGCATGTAGCTTTCTAAAACGATCTACCAACTCGTTAATATCATCGTAATACACAAACTCTTTCGGGGCCTCGTCGTATTGTAACAAAGCCTGCCCTGTTCTCCCAGAGTTTAATCTAGTCGTTCTGCTAGGCACTGATGACGTGGATTTAGAGGCTCTAGGAGTTGATGAAGCCGGTGATGGTAATTTAGATGCGGTGCTTAGGAGTGGCTTAACAATCGTCATATATTTTTGAGATCTATTTCCCTTTAAGGCACCACTTTCCTTCCTGTATACGCCTGTTCGTTTAAGGATATCTTTATATTCTAAGTTATCGGAATTGGTATTATATTGGGGATTCTTTAAAAATAACAAGTCATACAACCCCTGTGTACCCGGATATACAACATCTCCTACTTGTATATCACCACTCGGCAAAAAGTCTACTCGCTCGGTCCCCAATTGCCAAGCATCATTATCTGAATTATATGATACTCCTTTAGCATCTATCGATGAAGAGTTGCCCCAATATTTTTTTAAATAACTATGAGCAATCGGGGGATATTGCGTGATAAACTCATTTACAACCTCGGGATTTTGTTTAAGTAACGTAGTGAAATCCTCTTGTACTTCGTGGAATGAAGGATACGATGACTCATCAGCAAACACGTCATCCGCGGCATCGCCGTAGCGCGTCTCATCTGCTAGAAAGCTAGGTTGCTTTACTTCTCGGGGTTCTATCTTTTGTGGCTCAATCTTTATGAGAGGCGCATCCTCTGTTTTAATCTTACGTTTACGAGTCTGTTTTTCAACAGAAGCTTCCACAAGTTTATTTAACGGATCGGTAATAGGTGTTAGAAATTTATTTAGAGCATCGTCTTCTTCTCCACGCTCCAACTTTAATGCCAAGTATTTTTTCCGTATAACATTTGCGGTATTAATAATGCGTTGCTTAACATCCTTATCGAGCCCACTCAAATTAGAAGCCATGATATACAGGAAAAACAACCCAAGAAACAGGAAACACCAACCCTAGAAACAGGAAAAACAACCCAAGAAACAGGAAACACCAACCCAGAAACAGGAAAAACAACCCAAGAAACAGGAAACACCAACCCAGAAACAGGAAACACCAACCTAGAAACAGGAAACACCAACCCAGAAACAGGAAAAACAACCCTAGAAACAGGAAACAACAACCCAGAAACAGGAAACAACAACCCTAGAAACAGGAAAAACAACCCTAGAAACAGGAAACACCAACCCAGAAACAGGAAACACCAACCCAGAAACAGGAAAAACAACCCTAGAAACAGGAAACACCAACCCAGAAACAGGAAAAACAACCCTAGAAACAGGAAACACCACCTCAGAAACAGGAAAACAGCCACACAATACAACCACCCTCTATGACTATAGGTGATAGACTGATGTATTATAATTAGGGGATTAAATATATATCAAACTTGTTCCTATATCGGCCTTTATCAATATCACTGTCTTTAACCAAAACTAAAAACCCATGTTTGTCTTTCCAACATGTGGAACATAGCCGTTTAAAAGCTTCAAAGGACATGTCGGTATTTACATGATCGGTATATACATGCTTCAAATTCAAATCATCCTGTTTAAATAGAATTAATACGTTGGCATTGTCGCGAACCAGCTGTTTGGGAATTTTTGAATATGTTTGCGTTAAATAAAACGAATCGATATCATGGTGTCTGCCCATACAGAAATAATTGCGTATTTTATCCTGCTTCTCACAGGCAACATCGTCAAATATAATAATAGAATGAGGCTTGGCGCTAGAAGGATCTAGAACATCGTCATTATCGCTGTACCCGAAATATCCAAGACGGGCCTGTTTTAATGTTTTCTGCAGAAATACATATTTGTCTTGCTGTAGAGATTTTGAATATACGTATACATTCTCAAATTTCAAGCCATTTTCATCAGCCAATAAACTTATCATAACAGCAGTTTTACCACACGAACTGGGTCCGCATATTATGGCCCTAATGGTCGAGGGTAAAACAGCACTATGTTTATTCGGATTTTGCTGGGGCCCCATATTGAAATCATGTATTTGAATTGAACGTTTCTGCTTTTCTTGACGCATCTTTCTATAAGTACCACTCTGCATTCATTCGCAACTACATTAGTAATGCAGACGTCACAGGGTGCAGGTGTGTTAAATAGTATCATCAATAAATTACCAGTCGAACTTCATCTGCCCGGATATTCTTATTGCGGCCCTGGTACAAAGCTTCAAGAACGTTTAGCTCGCGGAGATAAACCCAAGAATAAATTGGATAGTTATTGCAAAGATCACGACATTGAATACGCAAAGTCCAAAGACTTGAACCATCGGCATCAAGCCGATCAGGTGTTGGAAAACAAAGCTTGGAAACGAGTCAAAGCCAGCGATTCGAGTCTTGGTGAGCGAACCTCTGCGTGGTTAGTAACAAACATCATGAAGGTCAAGCGTAAGTTGGGTGCAGGATGCAAGAAGCATGAATTATGTAAGCTTATTAGACCGCTAAAGAAACATGGTTCTGGTAGTGATAAAAAGGCGTTGAGTGGCATGCTCAAAGCTGCACGCATCAAAGTTAAGAAGCTTGGCGGAAAAAGAAAAATCAAAATACCTAGAATCATACCCCTGCCAAAACAAGGCGGCATCTTGCCTTTGATCCCGATATTCGCCGGGCTTAGCGCCCTAGGGGCATTAAGCAGCGGGGCTGCAGGAATTGCCAAGGCCGTTAATGATGTACAGAATGCTAAAGCCAAGTTGAAAGAATCACAGCGTCATAATGAAACAATGGAAGCCATCGCCTTAGGCAAGAAGGGGGATGGGCTGTATTTGAAAAAACACAAGAACGGATATGGATTGTTTTTACGTAAAATGCCAAAAAACTGTCAATAAAGCTACCCAAACGTCCTTTATCCGATCAAGATATTAAATCATATGTAAAACGTCTAAAGATCCCTAATTTCAGAGGTGTATTTATGCGAGATACTTTACCAAAATCACCGAAACATACAGAGAGTGGCGTTTTAAATTTAGATGGATACAAAGGAGATGGTACACACTGGGTAGCTTACAAGAAGAAAGGAGATAGAGTTGTTTATTTTGATAGTTTTGGCAACTTGAAGCCGCCAAAAGAATTTGTAGAGTATATGAAAAATTATAAAATTTATTTCAACTATGATCAATATCAGGATTATGGTACGATAAATTGCGGCCATCTGGCGTTGACGTTTCTCGTTAATTCATTATAAATTACAATGACGTCATTAGCCATCATCAGTCATGTCTCAAACATTCACTTTAAAGGGTCGTTCTCACCGGCTTGAAGCATACTTTGTGCCGCCTATAGAACTAGACTCGAGATTTGATTACTCTCTGGCATTAATATCTCTAAATACGTGGAATACCATACCAAATATAGAACCTGGTCGTAATAAGGTTTATTATACAATCAACGGCAAGGAGCAAGTTTTAAAAATACCAACCGGTTCTTACGAGTTGGAGGATATAGAGTACTATTTACAAGGTCAGCTTGCTGGTGCGGAATTATCGGATGCTGAACGTAAAGAAATCCTATCACTTCGAGCTAATAACAATACTTTAAAGTGTGAGCTGCAGAGTATCTATAATATAAATTTCAAGCCAAAGGATAGCATTGCTCAGTTATTAGGGTTCTCTCCTCAAGTGCTGACGGCTGGTCAATTTCATGAATCTGACTTACCAGTTGAAATTATACAAGTGGTTACTATTAGGGTTGAGTGCAACATTATTTCTGGTTCTTACTATACAAATAATCCGGCGCATACTTTATACGAATTTTCTCCAACTGTTGACCCCGGATATAGTATTAATATAGAACCCCGAAATCTTATTTATCTACCTGTCAACGACAAAAATATATATAATATTACTCTAACGCTATTGGATCAAGATTCGAGGCCGGTTAATTTCAGAGGTGAAGAAGTTGTAATCAGATTAGAACTGAGACGAAATGGGCTTAGTCTTTAATAGTTATTTAACTACATCTACTCCTTCTCCAGACTCATTCTGTAATCAGAAGCCAAAGAGAACACTCGCGCTTGTTAATATTATTTTTTTACAGTCCGCTAGCAGTCTATATAACTATCATGTCAGAAAAACTTCAGCTATTTAACCCCATTAAAAGCGATGAGTCAATCATGCGCGAAGAATGGCATACTTATCATCCTTTCACCAAGTCTTTTAATAACAACGACGAAATCGAGATTGTCATCAATCAACAAGATGTATTTTTAGACATGAGCGAAGCTCAGCTTTATATCGAAGGGTCGTTTAAAGCAGAGGATACAGCTGGCAAGACTGGCGACTGTACATTAACCAATAATGCTGCAGCCTTTATTTTTGACAGCATGTCGTATGAAGTGAATGGTAAAGAGATTGAAAAAGTTCGCGATCCTGGCATAGTTAGCGCCGTTAAAAACCTGCTATGCTTAAGCGATGCAGAAAGCCGCGCTTTAGATATTGCCGGTTGGAATTGGCCTAGCGGTACTATAAAAACATTGGATGAAACTAGTAAAGAATTCAACTTTCGCATTCCGCTACACATGCTGTTTGGGGTGTTTGCCGATTACAAGAATGTCCTAATGGGTAAACAGAAGCTTAAACTGGTTCGAGCTCGCCACGATGAGAATTGCTACAAGTCAACTGGTGACAAAAAGGCGGCGATTACGCTAAAGACTGTTGAATTGAAGGTTAAGCACATTTATCCTAGTGACGCAGTTAAACTTAGACTTTTGGATGACATTGCAAAAAATAAGCCTATATTTATCCCGTTTAGAACTTGGGAGATTCACGAGCTTCCTGCTTTGAGAACGACAAAGAGAGATATTTGGACTGTAAAGACGATGACAGAGAGGGCAAGATATGTTATTGTATTTTTTATGAAAAATCGCAAAGATAACTACAAGTCAGATTGCTGTTATTTTGATAACTTAAATATTACCGATGTCAAGTTACATCTAAACTCTGAGATATACCCCTATGAGTCCCTAAATTTAGATTTTGCCAATCGCCAATATTCAGAAGTCTATAAGATGTATACAGACTTTCAAAAATCTTATTTAGGCAAGCCGCAAAGCGAGCCTATTTTAGACTTTACGACTTTTGCTAGTAGAGCCCTATTTGTTATTGATTGTACCAAGCAAAATGAATCTCTAAGGAGCACCGCTATTGATGTCAAGTTGGAGTTTCAGAGTTCTTCTAATTTTTCCAACGATTCACGAGCGTTTTGTATTATTATTCACGATCGTGTCCTTGAGTACCAGGCTTTAACCGGCCAGGTGAGAGAACTAGTGTAGTTCCGACCCTTGCAAGATGAAGTTTGCTGTAGTCGACGTCCAGGGATTCCAGGTACCAGAATTTCAAGCTAAAGAACTGGCCATTTATGATGGAAAACACATGAAGAGTTACCTGTTTAAACCTACTACCCCATTTCATACCTTGAGTGATGATTGTAAGAAGCAGGTATTATTCCTACATAGAAACCATCATGGCCTCTTTTATAATTATGGCGTAACCGATTACAGCGACCTCTACACAATCATCAGCACCGTTTTGCGAGACGTTGACCAGATATATGTTAAGGGTCAAATAAAGAAGAGCTTTTTAGACGAAATTTATTCTCAAAGTAGTAATAAGCCACATGTTGTTAATTTAGAATCTAGTATCAATGTTCCAAAACTCTCTAAAGACGTAACCACATGTTCTAACCATGATCTAGAAGTTTGTAATTGTAGTATTAGGAATGCTTATATACTGTATGATTATATTTATGATTTTTTACCAAAATAAATAATTGAAAATGTCACGTGTGTTTTAATATAGCGTTCTAATAATATTTAATCATTTGCCCTCGAGCTTGTGATGACATCAGTCAAGTTGCAAGAGCACCTACGTAATATACATAACCTCAAAAAAGATATAAAGTGCTACGAAGATTATCGGTTTATATCACGTGGTTTTTTAAACCTCTCCATGACTTCTGACAAGGTGTGCCCTAGGACTGTGGAAGCCCCGCCCCTTTGCAGAATTAGGCCAAACAGAGTATATGAAATTGATGGCTATATAACCGTCATATTTAAAAACACTGAAGTAGTAGTGGATACTATTGGATATGGAAAGATTTATTTCACTAGTGTGGAATTTGAAGAATTTTTAAGCAATTTCGATTGTTTCAACACTCACTGGGTTGGCATATTTATGATTATTGGAAAGTATACTTTGGTGTTTCATCGTAATGCAGAAAAACGAAGCCTAAAATTCGAAGAGGCGGATACAGACAAGTACCTGTTTCGATGGACCGATAATTTAATTAATTTATTTGCACAACATATGTATCAATTGTATAAACTAAATACTGAATATTATTCCATAAAATATTGAACTGTTGTTTTATTTATAGGGTATAGGCGGGTAAATAAAACAATTTAGTAATGTGGGGTAAAACATTTATTTAACACACATTTATATAAAAATATTTAGAAATAATCAAACACAATTTGGGAATATGGGGTAAAACATTTATTTAACACACATTTATATAAAAATAATCAGTCTTATAGAGGGTGATATACAATATTAATACAATACTTGAAATATAATATATAACTATACGTGTAAAGGGCGCTATACAATATTAATACAATACTTAAACTATAATAAATAAATAATAAATAACCTAATATCACAGCCTCTAACACCACCTAAAGAAATTGAAGCAAAATCAGTCTTGACTTGGAATTTCCAAGGTCTCCTTATATAATGCTATATCCTGGTGACCCCAAGCAAGCGTGTTCTCTAGGTCTCCGGGTATAAGGTAACGCTTATCGTCCGCGTATGATAGCGCTACCTTATTTTTAAGTTCCACATGCATATCATGTGAATGTGAGCGGAAAGTATTCATCTCGCGATATATTTTGGTCCCTACTACGTTAACTGCTTTTTTATAGTCTTCAACTGATAGTTGGGATTTTGTAACGTAGTCGGGGACGCCTTTTGCTTTTTTTGTACATTTCCCCTCTACATTCACACAATATGCCTTAGCCCCGGTCCCGTAGAAATCCCATATAATTTTTCCTGCGTACTCATCTTTCATTTTTCCCAATATAGATTGGTTTACAGGAACATTATGTGAGTTATCTGGAGAATAGTTGGAGGTGTCAAATCTATCTAAATTTTCTGCTATATCATCATAAAAATTTTTGGTTTCTATATTTAAAATTAGGGAGTCAGTGTCCGTGTATAACAAGGTCGCGTTGTTGCCATATTTAGGCTTAATATAACCGTACAAAAAGTCGTACATAATAATCTTGGATAATTCCAAGATTCCAAACCCTGCGTATATGGGCTTGTTATATACCACTTTTTGTTTATGCATCTGGATAGATACCAGGTTCTCGCTGTAAATAGTGCGATCTTTAAAGTGTGGTTTCGCGATCAACGCCCCAGCACCGAGCCTCCTACCAATATTTTCCCAATGGGACACTAATTTGACATCTACCCGTTTCTCTACGTTTTCCATTGTCTTTCCAAACACAGAATTGTTCATCAGCTTGAAAAAGTCCTTTTCAAACTTATTTTTTGCTTGATTGCGCAACCCTGTGTTTAGGTCGATGTACGGTTTAAGCCACGGTGATTGGTCGAAAGATATAACGCGGTGAATTTTGGTTAGCTTAAGGCCATAATTTAAAGCTTGCTGTAAATTTTGATAATGAATAATATATTTCGTTTTCTTAAAAAAGTTTGGGATTCATTTTGTTATTTTCGGAAATTTGGACTCTGGTGGCGCAATGGATTCTGGACAAAAGGGTAGTTCATTATGCGAATAATGCAAATCTTCCGGGTATGTTAAATCGACTTCTAATACGTATCCTGTTTGTGAATCAGGTGCGATGTTCATATAATCTAAATTTTGAATTTCGATTTCGTCTAACCATTTAAAGTTCCCTGTGGGTAAATATTGAGACATGGCTGCACCGTATAAATTTGTTGCATCCAAATATAAAATGTAGGAGGTAGGTTTTGAAGCGTCGTATGTGGGTATAAATTTATTATTCGCAATAGCTTTTCTTACACTACACTGACTGACTCCGCCACGAATCCCGTGTTTAAAAAAGTGTACCATATCTAGATCGGTCAGTAGCTCAAGATTTATGGATGTATATTTAAGTGCGGATTCCATCGACAATCCTGGACACGTGAAAAATTGGCTTGGGTCAAGGCCGTATGTAGATATGCACACATTTCTAAAGCTTTCAAACACATCTGTCAAAATTAATACGTCGGATTTTAAATAAATGTCTGAATATTCGCCTAAAGTTTTGCATTTAAATAGATCCCATACCTTCAACGCACGCTTGTAATCATCTTCAGTAATATGCTCGTTTTTAAGTTTATTAAAAAAGCCTTCATGTGATGGCAGCACTGTATCGTCTAATTTTGAAATATGATCCACGTAGTTATACGGGAAGACACCCTTCTGCCGAATAAGTTTAAATTTTTCCTCGTCAGGGAAATATTTACGTACGGTCCTGCATTGTTCGGGCTTTAAATTTTGACTTAATTTATCCAAGCCTGTGGCCATAAATCGAAAACTATCTAAAAACCGTAATTTTAAATATACCTGTCGTTGTTTCCCATCCTCTTCGATGCTATCCACCAATATATGTTTACTAAAGGAAATATATTTTTCCTTATTTTGAGGGATAACATCAATCTTTTCTTCATTCGACGCCAATTCTTTAACAAAGAGGTGGGAATCGAACCCGGACATGTTATGGAAAAAGATCGGTATGAATGTCGGAATTTTGAAATTTAAATTACATACAGGGTGAGAGGGGCCCCGATACAGCCCTGTAAGATGATCGTGATCATGAACACGCATGTCTTCTATATTAAACGGCTTTTCGCAAATATGGCAATGTGTTGCGGTCTGATGTGCATGCTCTTGTTCAGCAGTTATAGGGATCATGGGCACTATTTTCTTCAAAAAGCGATTGTATATTGATTTACAATCAGCATCTAATCGTTTTACAAATTCTTTATGTGCGTCAGGACCTCTATAACATTGATAATTTGAATGCGCGTCATCAAAGTCACATTTAATATAGTAGGCAAACGAGTATGGAACGTGTTTATGGGTGCGTACTGTATATGACGTATCAGGGTCTCTCTCACTTTGTTCTGTAGGCAGTGGTTCTAAAACTGTTTCGAAATCCGCGTAAACAACAAAAGGTACTTTTAATTTCTTTTCAAAGTTTGTAAATTTAAAAATATTCTCAGGTATCTCTTCACCGTATTTATTCTTTTTCAAATCGGTAGTCGGTACTTTGGCCATAACGTGACCGCAATCGTGTTCTTGATGACCTTTTAACTTCAACTCGGAATAGAAATACGATAAACAGCCATCACATAAATACTTTGTAGCCTTATGTTTAGATAATTGTCTTGAGATCAGACGAGATAAACTTCTTATTAAACAGTAATGAGTATTTTCATTATCATCACTGATTACTAACAAATTTACATGTCTTTCATTGCGAGATTTAGTAAAATATAAGGGACCCACGACATCAATACTATTTTTACCATTGTCGTAGTTTCGCTCTAAACCATAGACATTGATAGAAATATTATTCTGCCGTTCAAACTTTGAAATATCTTTTAGTTGAATTGGAAATTCCATACCTGTAAAGTCCAGCTCGTTCTCAAAAGGTAGATAGTTCACGATTCTATTTGCATTTTGAGTCCGACCAAGAGGATGTAAGGCGGCCAAGACTGACCACATGAAGCATTTTTGGTCTGTGTTTTGAATATTCAAAACAGCTTTCCTTGCTTCAATTTCTTTTGGTAGGGACAGGTAAGATGATGGCGTTAGAGGCTTGATCTTGCTAATTCCTATTTCTAAGTGGAGAAGTTGTTGAAGAGCCCACCCTGTAACAATTGAAATATTGTTTTATAAACACAACTAATTTTCGCATTATTATATACTTACCACTATCCTTTTCCGAGAACTCGGAATATTTGCGGTCTAGGATAGCGCTGAACTGCCCAAACAACTCCTCCAGGTCCGTTGAGCCATTGACCATGGTGTGCCTGGTGTTGAATGATTTAATTTCCATCGCCTCGCTCGTCTGCAGGAGGAAGCGGCCGAAGAGCTCCACACCGACCTTGAGCTGTTCGTATTTTGCAACTATATTCCCCACCAACCGAAGGAATTTTTCCCTAAGATGTTCAAGGAACTGGGGTACGTTGGTGAGGTCTTGGCTCGACTTCAGTCGGTAGGTAGCAATCCGGCTTCGGAACGATGTTTTTATAAGTTCAACACCATCCTCCTGCACCATGCAGCAGTTCTCCCGATGACGTAAGGTTCTTAGATGAGCGACCCATCGGGAGCTTGGAACGTCCATATTACATTCACTACAATGCTGCATGGATTCATCTGAAATGATATTAATAAATTTTATCTCAGAACCCTCCTGTATTCCTGCTAGCTAGTGTTCTAAACTATTTTAAAAAACTCACCATCTGACGGAGCGAGTCTTGCCCGCTTGGCCATGGCTACTTGGGCAGGGGTTGCCTGTCTTTTAGGGGCTCTGTGAGCTTCCCTCTGGTGCGCCTGGAGAGCCCACATCGACGTGAAACTACCCCCGCAGACTGGACATGTTTTTACAGCTTCCCTGCAATCCCCATGGCGCTTGAGGGCGCCTTTCTGGGTGAAGGACCTCTGACAGTGTTCGCAGTTGAACATTTTTCCTAAAATCAATGTATAAGTTCTAATTATTAACACCATTTTTAATCAAATTTTTATGAACACGTTTCCTATACACCCCCATATAATCGTTATTTGTATTCTCGCTTTGGCAGAACGTATAACCTATAAATTACCCTAGATATCATATAATCACACTATAAGTTGCATTTTATTCAAATTATAACCTATAAATCTACATACCTGATAATTATTTTATTCACTGGCACTTATACTGCACTACTACTAGCTTCAACTAACTGGATTCAACTGTGCCTCTGGCCCAGCGCGGCTGGTATTTATAGGCGGTGCCGTGACGCGTCTAGAATTATCTACCATACTCACAAGGTATTACGTTTTGCTTATTTCCCGGAATGTTAGCGTTACCCTTGTGCTATGAATATTAATTAACCTCTCGCGTATATTGTTGCTCTTGTTGCATCATCTTTCTAGGAATTTGTTACTGGCTTGCTTGACATTGAATATTAATGAGTGCCTATCCCGTGATTATGGCGCCGCGTAGACTATGCAGTGGTTTAAAATGATATATTTTAAACCCACCATTTGGGGGTTTTTGGTGGTTTTGTATAGGACCATTATCCCATAAGTTGCCAAAAAGGCCTTTTTCATACAAGTCCCGTTTTTGAAAGACCCGGGGTGGGCGGACTGCCGAAGGCACTTTTTCTGGCAATTGCGCAGTTTTTTGGCTTATAGTTTCCGAGAAACCTCAATTTTAGGCTATTGCGCATGATGTCAAATGGGCCATATTTTTTTTTAACGGATTTGGGGTTTGTGAGGGGTGCTGTCATTGCCTCTAATGTTAGTTTTGACAAAAATCAACCCAGACCCGAGATATAGGGCCTATCTTTTTAATGGTTCTGTTCCGGCATCAAATTTTCGCTATTTTGATCGTTTTATACATAGCAGTATAGATTTACGCGCTAGTGTCTAGCACGATATTGAATAATCCAATTGTTAGCATTACCTTCTACACTTTGTAGTATTATCTTGAATCCAATAGTTACTTTATTCAATAATAACACCTTCTATGGTTCTTCGTATTAGCACAATATATACTGTTAAAGGGTCTTGAACGCATCTGTTAAGGGGTCTTGAACGTAAATATAGTGAACTTGTATATATTCTAACAGCATTTATATTGATATAACGACCACCATTACATATTATCTTCTTGACAATTTGGTTAATTAAGCGCGTGCAGCGGTATTATCCGTATGTCTATTTGCTAAATTATATCAATTGCCGCGGGTGGCTCAATGGTATGACTCCCGGCTACCAATCTAGAGGTCGGCGGTTCGAGGCTTGCAGATGGTATACTTTTTTTCAGGTTTAAACGCGCGGGCCCCCCCCCCTCGACGTCATCATTTGCAGAGGATTCACAAAGAACACACGCGGCTTTGGGTTCCTGCCACAAAGAACATACGCGGCTGCCACAGAGAACATACGCGACCACTAGTAGGGCCCAAGTAGTTAGTACCCATGGTAGTTAGGGCCACTGGTAGTTAGGGCCACTGGTAGTTAGGGCCACTGACAGATGACAGATGACATGACAGATGACACATGACATGACAGATGACAGATGACATGACAGATGACAGATGACAGATGACAGGTGACAGATGACAGGTGACGCGCCTGCGCAGTAGGGACCTACAAAATTGATGCAGAACACCCCATCTATCTCTACTAAATAAAATTGCATTTTTTTCTAAAGGGTAAGTGGCATTTATAAACTTTTAAGTTGTCCAGATCTGACGGGTGTCGTTCGAATTGAACAAATGAGAACATACCTGACCATTTGAAAACTCCGCGGCGGTTCGTTCGAGTCAGTTCAAGTTTATAAATCAGAGATTGTTTCCCAGCGAACTGAACTGAACGTAAAAGTTTATAATAATGTACCCTGAAAAATAAACAACTTGCAATCTGTCAAACGGTTATTGACTTTCTAAATAGTTTACCCTGAAGATATGACAACACTGTTGACATATGTTGCTTTGTTTACCTTCCTGACAGGGGCACCACGTGGATATTTTTGGTTTGATATAAGGTCATGTACAGGGCATATTAAATTAAAGCGCCATTTTTAGATATTTTTCTTCAATTTGTTTTCATCTCAGGAATTGCCGATTTAAATATAATACGTCATTTCCATAACACCCTGTATAAGCAGGCGATTCGAAACTGTTATCCCTGTAAAGTGTTAAGAAGTTAATACCGAAAAAACCAAATACCGATCGTTATCTGAACCGCACTCGACAGTAAAAATGAGACACACGAGGCCGCCCTACAACCCAAGGTAAAAAAAAAATTGATTTATTCTTTTTGCTACTTTCTGATATGAAGCTATCTCTTCCAAGTTTTGTTAACCTTAAGGAGTACAGGCACTGAGAATCGTTTTTTCCTCCATTCCTCCATTTCCTCCATCAACTTTTCTACCCAACACCTCGTCTAATCATCTTGGTTAGAGTCATAATCATGTCCTCAACGTTATTAAGCTGAGTCTGTGTCGATGTCTAGCATTCCTGTTAGGAACTAACAAGTCTCTGAGGACCAAGTTTCCAAGGAAGGGTGTTCCCCATTACATGGCAGTTCCAAGGATGGTTTTTGTTCTCATGTGAAGTCCATCTCCTTCAGAACTACCTTTAAACGCTACGTAGAACCCCAGGACCATATCCTGTAAGGTTGGCTGCAGCTCGCACGAGTATCAAGCACCATACTTAGCATGAGACAAGGAAGCCTCAGCGGTAACTACAAAGAGCTTTTTTTTAAATTGGTCTATTTTTCTCATACATATTAGTAAGCCTATAAATTCTATAATATTGAGTAATTTTGCACAAATTTCACTTTTACTAAATTTCATATATATAACAATGTAAAGTCACATCATGGTCCCGTGTTACCATCATTTATTTTCAGCAATAGGTCACCCCGAATAAATGCATTTATCCTAAGGTACTTTTGTTTCTTATTTTTCGAAACAGGTTATTAAAAAAACAATAACTTTTAATTAATTTTACAGCTTTATAAAACGGAAAGATGCAATACCATACAATACTGCTTTTTAAAACTGATGTTAGGTGTACTGTTCAAGTCTCGTGGGAACGATGCTTTTATCAGCATTTTGCAGAGCGTTGTTCCTATTGGCTTTTAAGAAATGATGGGTACATAACTCCTCCATCCTTAGAAGGAACTCGAGGGTGGAACCATCTGAGTTTCAATAGACGATTCTTCTACTCGTTTTCTTTTTGCTGCTATCGGCTTCTTCTTGCAAATCAAATTACGTATATCTTCTTTTCGGGTCATCAGGAGATATATGATGATGCATAGGATTAGAGTCGCGACGCAAACCAGTGACCAAATAGAGTAGCTTGAATGGAGTTGAAGTTCTTCTAACGGCTCCTCCTGTAGCTGTTGAAGTAGGATTTCGTGGAGTTTATCTAATGATATCTTTTCTAGTTTAATTTTTTGGGCTTCCAAGGTAGGGATATGTAGATTTTTGATTTCTTGTAGGGTGACTGGGTGACCGGAAATAATGCCTTTTTCATTCTTGTAAGTAAATTTTGTATCTTTGATTGCGCAATTAGGTGGGACAACGAATAAGTAGGTGCCTTGTAGTAGCGCAACATCGTTTTCAGCGCATTCGGCTTGCAGTTTCTTTGATCTAGGAAAAATGCCAATATAATGAGCATCATTGATTTCTTCGATGATTTCTGCACTGATATGGACAGGAACTTGTTGACACTTTTCTATTTGGGGTCCATTAGAAAGTAGGGATGTTACACAGTCTAGGTTGTATTGCAATGGTAAGAGGTGGTTTTTCATACAGAGAAAGTTTGGATTTAGGTTAATGCACTCCTCTTCCTGGTATTGGTAGTCATTTTTATGGAAAGGTACGTTGATGGTGGGATTATTATTGATTGATTTTAGTTTTTGATAGAATACAAATGGTAGTAATCGAAGGTATCGGAATGTATTAGCGGGAAATCGAGAGAAAAAAATTATTTTATCTTGTATATAGAATACATTGGTTTCTACTATGCTGTAGTATTTTAGGTAATTATTATCAGTAAATAATATTTGTGAATGACTATGAATTTTATATAGGTTATTAACGATTTCCTTTAAGTCTGTAGGAGAGACGATACTGTGATGTAGTGTTTTGAGGCTTGAGAAGCTTATTGCATTTTCGATTTCCGATAGGAACTTCAGCAACGAATCTAAATTTAATTTTATTTCTTCCAATATTTCGATTATTTCTAAATAATGTACATAACTAAAAGCAAATTCGTTCAGGCCTTGCCGTAGTTCTTCAATTTTTGTTTTGATTGAATTTTGATTATGCGTAACGCTTGTCATAGTTTCATTAATATTTTGCATTTCGATGTTAGTGATATTTGTTTGTTTACAATTTTATTTTGGTTAGATTCTAGCTGTTTTAAACTATCATGGATTTCATCAGCATCTTCTTGGTCTAGATTACCGGAGATATATTTCACTACTGAGCCTAATGGGTTGATAAGGCCGCGTCTAGTGCGTTTTTCTGGGAAAAGCGATTGTAGTTTTTGATTGACAACGTATACTTCGTATTCAAGGTGTTTGTATGCATTATACAGGCGGTAGGAGTTGAATTATTAATAAGTTCTTTGAAATTACTATATTGATCGGTTATTGATTTGATTTGTATTTTAAGGGATTTAAGTTTGATATAATGCAGGAAAGTATGAGAAGCGACTTTTATTTTTGCCGATCCTAATTTAAAGGGTAGGATTCCCGGATTGGACTGGAGGGGTTGTATCTGAATTCGTTGTGTCATCGAGATTTGAACCAGAAAAATCATCAATCTGTAACAATGGTTTGTCTATAAATTTTCGTGGGTTTTTAGATATTTGTTTTGTGGTAGGTATTAAGCGGGGTAGTAACGGTGAGGTTGATGCTTCTTTCCACATGTTCGGGTCGATAAAGAGGGTTTATTTTTGGTTGTCTGTCAGTTTCTTATAGCCAATGGTACCAGGTTCGATGTCAGGTGGGTCATCACATTTCTCGTTTAGTCTTGATATAACGTTAGATTTTTGTTTGGAATGTTCTCGTGAATAATTTTGTATAATTCGACAATGGCCTCCTTATGTTCGTTAATTTGGTGGCTAATGGGTTCTGCTTAGTTATCAATGTCAATCGGATCTTTAAGTTCCAAATGTCCTAATAATAGGTCAATCGGTTTGTTTTTAGTTTCTTAATCCAGTACAAAAAATATTCAAAAGGTTACTTATTATTTTCCAGTTCCAATTCATGTTTCGTACAGAAAATATTTAAAGTTTGGATATAATTTTTGAATGATTAAGTCCTTTCGTTCGATTTAATCATTCCTTCATTTGTTTTTACGAAATTTAAAATCTATTTTCTATCATTCAAGATGACAAGGCGTTTCTTGTCTAGAGGTTATTTATATGATATTTTATTTCTAGACTTATCATATGAATCGTGAATAAAAAATATATATTGCATAGTCAACTTATTAACTTCCTTGGGTTGTACGATAATCTCAGAAGAAGGAGTATTCACACTATCACATGGAATAAAATTTCTTGGTATCACTTTTAATTCAAATAATCTTTCAGTTCCCCAAAAAATTGCAAACATATCAAAAAATCTAGTAAAATTAATAAACGAACACACTGTAAAATAAAAGAATTTCCGTCTCTGATTGATCGACTAAACATTTAGAAATGGAAAAATGGTTAGCTTAATTAAGAACAAAAAATAGTAATTAGTGAAATGATTCTTCCAGACTACCTAAGGGTTGATTTTTTCTGTTGGCTTAATAAATTACCAGGTAGTAAACAACAAATAAAATACTGCATGCATGTACACAGCACAAACCAGATCCTGACTGTGAAGAGGTAGATGAGTTTACGCTACAATGGAATAACATATTTTTGTCATCGAATTTTAAATAAAATAATTACTGACAACGCTAAAGGTATTGTTGTAGTACCTGAATGACCAAACCAACCATTCTACCCTGTTTTTAATAGGCTTCTGCAAAAACCAAATGAGAATAAAAACACATCCTCAACCAGTAAGGAGTACATATTGCCTTTAATACATCATATTATACTATTCTGTCGTCACGATATTCCCCTTAGAACAAACCAATTTTTAAACAATTTGAAATTTGTAGCATTTTTAGAAAATCTGAGTAAATTTTCGTAACCCATATTATGGTTTCGCATATATACACCTGAAATTGTAGCACCCTGTATATATTCTTTTCACCTTCAAGTTTTATTTAATTAAAGATGACACAACTCTGCAAGATTTTACATTATAAACTTGATATTACAATGTTTTAAATAGTACCACAGGAAAAATAATTTTATTAAAGTTATTATAGGGTTTGTTCGGATTTGTTCGTAAATCGTGATTTATGATCACTTTGCAAATTTTACAATAATATCGAAATATCAAAAGGAGAGGAGAAATTTGCAGGTAGTTGAAGTCGTCATGAGGTTTCAAAAATCTTGAATTTAACTGAAAGTTAGAAATACAAAATTTCACATACTGTTCTTAGTATTGTCAATAACATGAAAACAGATTTTAATTAATTTTCCGAACTATTTCGTATATGATGCATTCATTAAATATGTTTAAACTGTAGTAACTGGAATTAAATTAATTATTTTTATTTACTATTTATACTTTTACTATGGTTTCCTTCCTAATTGCCATTAATGTAATACATAAATTACTAATTTTTTGATAATTTTACCAGTTTATTGCACCTTTGTGGCACCCTGTATATATTAATCCACTTCAATCTGTGAATTTTATTTCACTAACAATGACAACTCGGCAATATTTTACATTATAATGACTTGTACAGCCTCTGTTACCAAAATTTAATAAAACTACAACCTTTGCATGCATAAACCAAATTTCTGTCTAGGTTTCAAATTAAACGCAATTATTAGCACTATGTATTTATACACGAGCATAAGCGACGGGAGAACGTTTAATCAGCTTTACAGTAACGCCGAAATTTATGCTATGTTTGTAAATAGCTATGTTAATTTACAAGAAAATATTTACTCAAATAATCAGTTAATCCAAATTTTATTAAAGAAATAAAAATATGGGCGAGTCCAGGAGCAAAACACCATCAGTTTTTAAAACTTATTAAGGAATTCAAGGAATACTTCCTACTTAAAAATCTTGATGATAATAAAACTTTAGTTGCTCTACTACTACTACTACTATCATCGCACAGTGTAGGCCAGAAGTTCGGAAACGGCCATTTTTCTCATATCCCCCTGTATCCAAGTGCTTTAAATTTAATACGTAAGGGTAAAAAATGGTTTTGCATTCGTTAATGATATCTGTGACATTGTTAGACCAACCGCTTGTCAGATATTGACACAGTGGTTTGATTTTTTTGCGAAACACCATGTAATTCTTTTCGGATCTCTTGAGCAATTAAATGTATGTTTTGATGAAAACATTAGATTTTGTAGTAGTCCCAGCATGGAACAGGAAACCTCTATCTATGTATACCTTACTAGCAATCACCAATAAATTTTAAACAATACATGTCAAAATGCCAGTGCCGTGTTACCAAAATTTCACTGTCGGCCTACTGCGTTCAAACAAGGATCTTAAATCAAGGAGGATACGACTTTAGTTCTCAGTCTTCAAAGAATAAACAACTTTCCAGGAAGACAATCAGGGAGCTCTGAATATTAGTATAATGTTCCTCTGTCGTTTTCTGTTAATTAGACAAGGTCATTACGTCGCCTTCGAGCTTACCTATTAAGTTCTTATTATGGAATGGTCATCTTCCATACATGCTTTCACGTTTGACAATACCGGATTAACAACTGTCATATTTGCCGTTATTCTTAAATAAAATTCTTTTTATATATTCGATTGCGGTAAGTAACTACTTACCGCACTAATTTGAGTGCGGTAAGTAGCGCTTTACCGCACTAATGCCGTAAGTAATTACATACTATAAAAACAAGTTTTTATATTAGTAACTAAATTTTTATAATTTATTTCCCTAACCGGATATTAATGTATTGTTGATAACAACTTACGAAGCACCTACGGGGTAAATTACGACAATGTTCTTTTAGTTTTTAATATTGATGACCTAAAACACGCTTGTTGATAAAATATCGTACAATACACTTACGGTAGGTATCTTTACCGCATTTTCGTGATTTACCAAACTAGCATTCGGCTCGTTGTATTAAACATCACGCACATGCGGTAAAGACGTATCTACCGTACTTGTATTGTAATATACTATTGTTATTATTTAGTATTTGGTATTAAATTTAAATATTCTTTGTGGAAAAAAGAGTAATTCTTAACTCAATATGGTAAGACTATGCCAAGTCTGCCGTAAACCAAATAAAAATTAGATACATCCGTCAGACATATCAAACCGGGCACCTGAAAAGAGGAACAGACAAATGATAAAAAGAGATGCGGATTCTATAGATATATATGTTAGCCGTCACCGTGCGTCTTTATGCTAAACCGGTTGCCAAGCGGCCTCTTGTGAATGACTTTACTCAAACAAACTATCGGAACGCACTGTTTACGAATCGATTTTTAATGCACAAGTCCCTACACGTTATTCACGAATTGCCCACCACGCATCGCTCTTCAATAGTGGCGATTCAATGCATAGTCTACCACCTTTAGAAATAACACGATATTGTACGAAATGTTGCAAACCGCTTCTATAGACCTGTAAACTGAAGTACGAAAAATTCCCCTATCATGATAGAAGAGGAAAGCAAGTCAATAATTTATAGCTGACATATTATGTTATATTGTCTGTCCGTAATTGTAATAGTTCCTTGTCAAATCTGTATACAATAATTTTCGCTTGTAACAGAATGTACTTCCTGTCAATTTATAATACAGTACTTATTTGTCACCATTTGGTGAACGGTAAATTGTCACAATACTTTTCGGTGGGGCAGTTCAATCGTATAGATTTCACAATTTCGTTCCGAACTATTTATAAGATAATATAGAGGTTTGCTTTTGATATTATCCCTATCATAGCATGCAGCCAATCCATATTCATGCTTTTAATTTCGCCCGAATTCATGCAGTGCTGGCTTAAAATATAACTTCATATGTGCAGTTATACCTCAGGAATCACATGTTTAGGTGGAAAACCTTTAACTTATCTTTAGTAGAACCGTTGTGATCCGTTTTTCCCTTGTTCAGAAAAAAAGTTCCATGAATTCGGAGTGAATCGCTATGTTTAGAGAAAATAAACGTCTTTATTCCCACATGTTCCGGTCAGCAAGCTGGATCATAGAGCTCGTCTTTTTTGCTGAGTGGTGCTATCACTACAAAGTTCCTTTGGGTGCCTATTTTAGAAGGCCTCAAAACCTTACTCCTCATTGATATATTTTCGGATCATGTCTTCGGAGATATGGTTATTTACTCGATTCGTATAGAGCATACTCCTGCTTTCATGGCCTGGTAATCCAGATTGCTTGTCTTCTTTACTTATTTAGAGACTTTCGAGCCGCTTTTTCAGAGTTTTGGTATTTTTACTTCGAGGGTTTCCACTTGATCTTGCACCATTTTGCAATGTTAAATTTTGATCCCCTGATTTTATTCTGTTGTCAGATTGCGTCTGTTTTCCAAACTGTGCTCGTTGGGCTTCGTTGGGATCACTTACAAATCACTAAAACTTTACGTTATTAATTTCATAATGTCGGAGATCTTAGGTGCAGTCGGGTTAGGACTTTAACTAGGTGAGATTTAAAACCTTATAATGTTTTCATTTTATTAATAATATTGTTATTCCAGTCGTGACTGCTGACTGGTTTTTACCTTCGAAACATATGGCTTTAAATTAAATTTAAAATAATTTTCTTATTGAACTAGTGGACCAGCCAGCCACTTAGAATGATATACATTCTCAGTAATTTTTCATTTAGAAGACATTATTATTGCTCTTGTTTACCTTTGTTTATATAAACAGCAAATACAAGTTAATTATTGCCTCTAATATTAAACTTAGTGAACAGTTGAGCTTACATACGGCTTAAATTGACTTAATTAAAATGTTGAATTGGAGCGACAGGTGGGATATAATTTAGTATAATCTGGAAAATTTATAATACTTTATGAAAATTGAATTTGTTGATTATAAAACAATTTATTGTGTATATTCCTTACAGTAAGGAATAAATATTAATTTGAACGCGTTTGTTTAAATTTATCGACGTTCCATTATTTATATAAATTTATAAATAATACTTCATTAAAAATAAATTCGAATAATGGTGATAATTTAATAGATATCCTGCAATTATATAAGGTGGCCAAACGAAAACGAAACTACATTGTTATTGGATATTTAGGTCTTTTATTTAAAAAATTCCCGGACACGGGAATAAAATTATTAGCTACTTTCAACCCTTTTTCTTAAAGCCCTAAGCAGGAGTAGAATAACTCGTAAAATTTTAAATGACATGGGGTCACCTTTGACTTTTAAACATTTAGAGAGTAATCTAGCCTTATCTGGAGGTTGAAATACGCTAGATGAAAATAGTTAATAAAACTGTATCCCCTCAATAATAATAATAATAATGTCTTTATTTCTGAATATATAAAATAAAAAAATAAAAATTTAGTACAAGTACCTGTAAAGGAAAAAGTCCAGATTTTAAGTAGGTATCCTAGAATGCCTCTCTGATTATACTTAACCTATACAATTAAATTAATAACAAAAAATATTTTGTGGTGTAAAAAAAAATTAACTCAAATTAACTTTTTCTGTCGTTACTTCTCAAAAAATAACGATGTCGTGACGTTCCTAATTGAAAAAAAATTAATCGACGATCAAAAACCAATATTTAAAACAAATTGTCTTAATGTGATAAGTTCTAAATTATTATAAATATTTAATATAAAAATACCACCGGGAGATTGCCTCATTTAAATAGAAAATAAATTTGCATTGATATTATTACACAGAGAACAATTTTATTCTTATATATTTTTTATTCTTATATCGTCGGTTTAAGGGCAATTTTTAATAAAAACGAGTTAAAATGGTCGAAGTGTTTAACAGTCGTAATCCTATAACAAGAAAAATTTATTAAATATTTAAAGCTATTCTAGTATGTTCCGAATATACAGTGTGTCCGGGAAAAGGAGGTCAATCCATTAACCATATATTCCTTGAGCAGAAATAATAGTCTGCTGCAATTACCTCTCCGATCTTTGCGAAAATGTCCATTCTGTCTAAGTCGGTTCACTAAGTTAGAAAAATACCTCCTTTTTGGGTGAACTCGATCTGGAAATTTTTCTGCATAGCGCCTAGCGGACAAACTAGCGTTGGAGTTACATTTTCCTATTCGAGAAATGGAAATTAATTTTTAGCATTAACGATAATATAAATCTTACCCATCATTAAAATCTTATCCGTCATTTCAGAAAACGGTAATAAATGTTCTCGTCTAACATCCATATTGTTTCTTTTTTACTTGAAAGAAGACTAATTAACTTAAAAACTTTTAAATCTTAAAACACAGTGAAAAGTAATATTTAATTTGACAGCAAATAAAAAAATGGTAATGCTACAACGGCTAACTTGATTTAGCATTTGAAAATTATTGGATGGCATCTGGTAAGGATCCATGCTTTTCAAATTATCTCCAAAACACATGATTTGATCGAAATTTTATAAGGAAGAAAAAATAATCAAAAATAAATGATTACCTAAAAAAATATAGTTTGGAAGTCACTGGCGCACCCACTTAAAAATAGGGGTGGTCAGCGGGAAATAGACCCCCTATTTTGAGTATTTGACAAACATTTCTTGTTTTGTTCCTCTCAAAAGATGTAACATTTTGTGCTGACGTAATGTACCAAATTTTAAATTAATATCTCATTAAATAGTCGAATTATTAAAAAAAAATCAGTTTTTAATTTCAAACTTTAACACCCACCGCACATGAGGGTCAAAAATGAAAAATGGCATTATAAAAGTAATATTATTTTTGCTCAAGGAATATATGGTTAACGGATTGACCTCCTTTCTCCGGACACCCTGTATATTATATTATATATATTCTATATGAACGGTTCTTTTTTGTGAAATCCCATTTTAACCCTTATAACATGTAATTCTTTGTCATTATATAATATAGAACTATTTCCGATTATTTAATGGGCTCAAAGTTTGACTAGGTGTTCCTAAATCGACTAATGTAGCCGCAAAAATCATGTTTTCTCCTAGTTAATTATTTTAAACGACTGATTTCGTTTTATAAGCTTTTTATTTATGGAGACAGCGAAGAATCAAAAATATTTATCATTTTCATCTAGGGATATTTTATAGGTTTGATCTAAAAGTACTAGGAAATTATGGTACTTGGTCAGCTTGGCTGTTCACATAACTTCCTAACTCGTATATGTTTCCGCACAAATATAATTTAATTTACACAATCCGATTGATACGGAGATATTTTATTTACATTGTTTCGGATCAACAATACTGTATTTGAAATTCAAATTATATTTTGGCACTACTTGAATTCAATATTTAGCTGCTCGATTCCAATTCAATTATATAATTATTATTAGAATTAAACCTGTTTATTGCGTGTAGTCTGCATTACTGGAGGCTTTAATAAAAAATAATAAATATTAGAATAAAAATAGAAAATATTAAAATAATAAATATTGAAATTAAAAACAATAAATATTAGAATAAAAAATAAAAAATATTAAAATAAAAAATAATAAATATTAAAATAAAAAATAATAAATATTACAATAAATAATAATAAATATTACAATATCTCTATCCATGCCGATGTTATCAATTCACGACCCGAAACATGAATGATTATATTTTAACAACTTCAAGGACATTTTATTGTTAGCTGGATAGTGATATTAGTATGGAGGAAAAGTAGATAATTAATTTTGATTTGTCATTATATCACAGCAAACCTTTCAAATTTAAAATTTAAGCAATGTATATTAAGAGAACTACAACGAGTGTTCTTTATTATTATAAAATATAATTATAAACCAACATTATGTCATTATATCATCATTATCGTCATTATACATCAGTATATAATGGAGGCGTTATTTATGTATTTTAATTAAAATTAAGATATTACCGGATAATTATGTTCACATTCATAATTAACTGTATATTATTAAATTAAACTCTGTAATAGTATCTGTGACATGTCGCCATATTGATTAAAATGATAACGCTCCTTTGGGTTTAATTGTTGGTTTGCTCATTGGTTCGTAAGTCGCCCGAGGGTATATATCTATTAGTACCCGTGGTGCATACAAACTTTTATGTCATACCAGTTCGTTTTAAATAATAAACATTTTTTAAAATTTAATTTGATTTACCTATTTTTTATTTTTACCTGCGACATTACCTTGACATTACCTTACAGAAACTAGAGACCCAGACAATAAATCATAAGTCTACCTTTGCTACAGGAAATATAGCTATCAGCGAAACCTTCCAGAATTGCCAGTTTTGTCTAAATACAACCAAATAATATATAAACGTGTATCTATATTTTGTTATTTTATTAGTAAAGAATAAGTTAATCGAAAATTTTGCGTCTTAATGCCAGCGCGGGCCATAATGTATACTTTATGCGCACACGGGCATAAAGTAATCCATTATGTAGATGGTATCTAAGGTATAAAAACACAATAATCTACTGGTATGACATAAAGTTATTTTATGTTGGTCTTGTTTAGTTTGGTTAGTTACATAAAAGTGTAATATAATTTTTACTGTGAGATATGATGTGCTATAGCCCAAATTAATAATTTAAATCACATTAAAATAATCCTCGGTGAGAAAACATAATATTATATAATACTTCGTAGTCTCATTAGATAATTATATGACAACTTGCAGCACCTATTTCACTAAGTCATTAAGAATACATTCCCACTAGAGCTTAAATAGTAATGGTCTTGCACTGATGTAATTTAAAGTTTACACGAGAAGTGACACAATAATGGTAATCTAATAGCACAGCATTAACCTTTTTATTATAGCACCGATGCATATCGTCTGTCAAACGAGATTAAACTCATAAACCGAAATATGTTAAAACAAAAATATAAATTGCTAGTATTCACCAGTACATCATAGTTACCGTTGTTTTATTCCTATATGAATTTCTTTGGTAACTACAACCTCAATACTGCTGTTCATTGCCTTATAATATGCTTTTATCCGGGATATTCGGTTTCGATCGTTCGGATTTGTCCGTCTACGCAGATGGAATCAATGCAATGAACTGATAAAGTTTTAACATAATATTGTATAGATAACTCTATCTTACACTACACAGGCAAAGGATTGGTCGGCAGCGACCTTCTTGGTTTTCACCACTAGCAGAACCCCTGTTACCCCTAATTACTTCGACGAATGGTCCTCATTTCGATGGAATCCAGTAGCCGAAGAGTATATTTGGGTGCAGAGCTCCAGACATGAGAGCAGAACTCTAGTGATGGTCGAATCTGGGATTCGTATAGTGTCAAAAGTTGTTGATACACAACGTGGTTATGCCAAGACATATTTCCTCCCAGATTGACGTCCAGCAAATTAATTGATGAAGCCAGTGGAATTGCGTGTCCAGCCATGACTATATCCGGTTGTGTAAAGTTAACTTTTAGAGGAATCTGCTGCCTTGGTTTTCTTAGTATTAAATTCGACTTAGTTACTGTCACCCCAAGACAAAATTTCTTCCAGGTCTTTGTTGAGCCGTGATACTTCATGCTGTCTGCGAAAATGTGCGTCGGTAACCGATATTTGTGCATTCAAAGAGAAAGATGAGACAAGTGTGCTATCGTCAGCAAAGCTAAATTCTAATTTTTAATTTTCACTAGAAGGTCGTTAATGCAGAGTAGGAAGGGGGTGGGAACAATATGGATCCTTGAGGAACAACGGTATTGAAGGTGAAGATATCTGAGAGAAATTCGTCAATCGCAACTTGCAGAGAGCGGTCCTTAACATCCATGCACAGAATCGACTGGCCATACCATAAGATCGCAGTTTATTTAGAAGCCCCTCATGTCAAACAAGATGAAAGGCTTTAGAAATATCCAGTGCAATAGCTCGAGACTCTCTATGATGTTCGATTGCGTTGGTCCAAAGATAGGTGACATAGGCGTTGATCTGGACGAAAACCATATTGATGATCGCTAATAATGTTGAGGCTTTCCAGGTACTTCAGTTGTTGGTTAATAGCTTCCTTCCTGGTCGATAGTCGTTAGGCAGGGTTCTCTTACCTTTCTTTGATTAGGCTGGACTCGTGCCGTCTTCCAGCACGATGGAAATATTCCTTTTTTGTAGGATAAGTTGAAAAGTCTACAAAATACTGGTATTAGTTCATCGGGGCATCTCTTGAGAATTATAAAAGGAATTTCGTCTAGACCAGAAGCTTTTTGGCGTCGAGCCCTTCTAAGATTCGTTCGACGAAACGCCATCAGGACGTGTTAGAGGTGGAATAGTTGATTTAATAAAATTTTGGCAACGGCCTTAGCGACTGACCAAAAGCACTTTGATCCGTTTGGACTGTTAAGAAGTTTGTTTTTTATCTTCTCGTTATGAGCTTCTTTGCCTTGATCTCTTGTTAGCTGGCACTAGTTTCGAGCGGTAACAAAGATGGCACGAGTCTCAGTGGTAGGGTTATTACGCCCGGTAAGACGGTAAGACCCGTCAAATTACTACCCAAGAAACTATTGTGAATTACTCACAGCTGTAGGGACGGACTAGCTGTAACACTCATGGGCCCATTTTTACCTTTAACTATTGCTAAAAAATAAGTACTCTTCATTCATGTCGCTAATCCTAACCGTTTTCGGAAAAAACTTATTTTTAATTACTATATCATGTATTTAGCGTATTTCGATAAAAGATACTTTTTTTTTCGAGTTACCTTTGCAAACTTTGGTAGGTTCGAAGTAAATAAATATCCTTCATTTTAAAACTTGTCAACTTTCTCATCACTGATACATTGATTCCTTATTACGTTGATATTAATTTACTGATTTGTGAATTTCGTGGTGAAATTAATTGTGAAATAATTCGAAATATGGAATACACGTTTATTGAGTATGCAGATATGCATCTGACATATGGTCTTGCATCTTCCCATCCTTTGGAAGCTAGAAGGTTATATCACGACAGAGTTCCTAATCGCACTCTTCCAGATCAGAATACATTTCAACGGGTTGACCAACGTCTAAGGGAGAATGGTGGGCGATTCTTTTTAATAAGGTATAATAAGGTAATGTTATTTACTTCTTTCATAATTTTAGGAGATTTTTGGAAAAAGAAGTAATGATACTGGTCAGGGAAGAACAGTACGTACGCTGCAATTAGAGGAAAATATTTTAAATGCTATATATGATACTCCTTCAACGAGCTCTCGAAAATTATCAGTGCAGTTTAATGCGTCGAAAACAATAGTACATGAAGTTCTTCAAGAACAACTGTTATACCCATATCATTTGCAAAAAGTGCATAAACTGATTTCTGAAGATTTTCCCCGTAGAATGCAGTTTGCAAACTGGCTATTGGATCAGCAATGAAATAATGTAAACTTCAATAGCACTATTCTTTTCACGGATGAAGCAGGTTTTACCAAAAATGGTATCATAAATTTACATAACTCACATGTATGGGCTGATGAAAATCCTCATGAAACTATTGTTTCGCATTATCAACATCAGTTCCAATCAATTAATGTCTGGGCACGAATCGTTGGCAATTTTTTGATTGGACCATTCGTATTGCCGGCACGATTGAATGGAGTACTTTATTTGGAGTTCCTCCAGAACGCTTTTAATGATTTAGTAGAGCACTTACCACTTGAAACCCGCCGAAACATGTACTTCATGCATGATGGGGCACCACCGCGTTGCTGTGCGGGAACACCTGAATAACGTCTATCCAAACAGTTGGATAGGTAGAGGAGGACCTATTGCCTGGCCTCCTAGATCTCCCGACCTAACGCCATTAGATTTTTACCTGTGGGGACATCTCAAAACCTTGGTGTATTCCAGTCTGGTTGATAGTAGGGAGGAACTTCTACGAAGAATCACGTTTCAATGTACTCATATAAGGAACAAAGCTGGGTTATTGTGGCGGGTACAGCAGTCCTCAATTCGTCGTACCCGCGAGTGTATCAGACTTCATGGAGCCCATGTTGAACCCTCTTACGAGGGTTTTAACTAAGCAGTTAAAGTTCAACTTTTTATTGAAACTATGTTGGTTACAGTGGAAAATTACGCTAAATACATGATATAGTAATTACAAATAAGTTTTTTCCGAAAACGGTTAGGATTAGCGACACGAATGAAGAGTACTTAATTTTTAGCCAATAGTTAAAGGTATGTAAAAACATTGTCCAAAGTTCTCATCATACAGGGCTTAAAAAAAATGGGCCCATGAGTGTTACAGCTACTCCGTCCCTGCAGCTGTGAGTAATTCACAACAGTTTCTTGGGTAGTAATTTGACGGGTCTTACTTGGTATACATCATATTAAAAAATAATTGAAATATACCAGGTGGTTCAATAATTATGTGTAAAAAACTTGATTCCATTGGTGCTCCTTGGGAGCCCATATCTCCGAAGAGGAGCCCGATACGAAAGAAGTTTATATGAACCTATAGTATTCTTTTCACGTGTTTTCTTCATATCCGGGAGATTTCCCACATGTTCCCGGACGCCCTGTATAGATATGGGTTTGAGGTCAAGAAAATGTCCAAAAGACTAACAGAATCTCCATCTCGGTCGAGAATCTGCGTCGAATTCGGCCTCACGGTGTTGTTCATCGTTCGTATTTGAGTATTTAAGCCAGTTGACATTGTGGATGTTAAAGTCACCAAAGATAGCAATATCGGCATTCGGATGGTTGATTTGCAAGGAGTCGATTGTATTGGCTAATGATGAGAAAAGGGCTCTGTAATGGATATCACTTGGATGACCGTAACGGCAGCAGATAAACATGGTGATTTTCCTCGTTGATATTTTAAACCACATTAGGCACCAGGATATAAATAACTGACGGTGTTTGTTGACGATCTGACCTTTGTCTCGGTCAGTGTGAGTACGTCAGGCTTGAAAGATTGTAAGTGTTGGTGGACTGAATTGATATTCGTGTTAAGCCCTCTAATATTGCAGAAATCAATTTTGAAGTTGCTAATTCTGGACTGGTTAGGTGCCACACCATTTTTTGATGGAGGAACCCAGTAAGTTGTCGAAAATGGTTATTGTTTGATGGATTTCGTTTGATGGGTTTCTTCCAGCCCCCGCCCGGAGATCCGATAGGCGGGCGAGTTTACCTCCGGAGTATTTTAGACCTGGAACTTCCATCATGCTATTTTTGTGGTCCCACCCTCGTAACCGGAAACATCGTTACAGCGACGAAACGTGAGTTACAGCGACGAAACGTGAACCCAAAGAGTAAACTTCACGTCACCTAAACCGATGCAATGGTATCTCACCGAGTGATGCCGGAAGGACCAACATCTTCCATTTAGAAATTTGTGTATATTCTTGCGATTTTCTCGAAAATGGATGGTTGTACGAATAGAAGTGATATAACAGAATATGTGCATTGTATTAATAATTGTTTTTGTTTTCATAAAATATTTTTTAACATCGTCAATATTTCACAAACAATAAGAATCAACAGATTCTTGCATATATTATTATTTCACTGGGTTTGTTCGCGTTTGTTACGTTTTACTCGAGAAGTAGATATTTTAGATCAAAGCTCACCTCACAGGTCACCGATAACCTCACCGCTCACTTCATCTCACGTTACTTCTATTAACAGTGATCCTTATGTAATTATTTAATTAATAAGTCTCGTTGAACTCCAGTTTTTAGTATAAGTACGTGGATCAATCAGGAATAAGATGATTTCATATTTTCTATATGGGTATTACTAGTTTGAACGGAGGACCTCTAGGGTGGCACACTGCCTTCTTACGAAGTAGGTCGCTAGTGAATGACTAAGGAGTGACCTTTCTATCACTAAAAGATCGGAGGCTGGTATCAGATGATGAATTTTTGCCTTTTCTCCCAATTTAACCAAATATAACTTTAAGTTATTAAATTTTCTGTTCCTATGATTATAAAATGAATCCTAGTATAATCTCAATTTTTAATATTTTACTTACTTGCGCACAGAATAAAAAACCATTATTTTTCCTGGATACTCGCGCTCATTTATTATTATTAAATTATATATTTCTTCCAATTTCCATAGCCAATAACTCCTGACACGGTCTTAGAACTAAGCAAGAATAAAGTTAATTTTATTTCATTAATATTTCTTGTTCGGGTTTGTTCGGGTTTGTTCACAGTTCAAGCTCAACTTTTTATGTGTTATAGCACGAAACATCAAATTAAAGTAAATTACGCTTTAAAAATCGATAAATCGTTTTTTAACAGCTGTTTACAGGTTGGTAATTTGAAACAGCTTCCTCGATTTGAAAGCATTTTCCAAATTTCGAGAGATTGTTCTTCATATTATATGATGACTCATTTCTATTACTCAAAGAGGCCAAAAGAACCTCAAAAATGTTAAATTTCAAGGGATATCTCGTTAGTATTACTTATTTAATGCCCCATAATAAGATTATCCTATATTTTTTTAACAATAGCCCTTTGTCACCGATGTTAACATATCGTCGGCTTAAAGTGCCTGCTGAGTCCATTCTAACTAATTTGAGAAGGGAGGTAAAATAGTTTTTTAGTTATCTTGTACTGGGTAGATTAATTGATACGTTTGTTACATCATTACTGCTTCCTGTATTTCCTGGATGTTCCATGATGTTCCTTGTCGGGGTGTAAACTAAGATTTATTTAAATAAACAAGTAGTATACACAAAAAATAAGACATAAAGCCAAGAAATTGCATTTTTAATCTTATTTCACACTAATAGTTTAAAAATATTATCAAAATTCCATTAAAGCAGGTCATTTTCCACAAGAAGTCCGACCCAAATAATAAAAGCTTCCTTTAAGAAAAACTAATATTTATTTTAAGGTCTGCAAACGTAATTTTAGTCATAAAATCTTAAATAAGTTAAACACGTATAGATTTAGGTATAGGACATTATATCTGAAATTTGCTTAGAATCTTGCGTAAAATCCAAAAATGTAATAATATACAGGGTGTTTCCTAACCTCTCTGAAAAAATGAAGGAGGTGGAGGTACCTTATTTTAAGACGAAAATGGGGTATAAAAGTTTTTCGCATGTCGCTTCGTTGTCGAAATACAGTCTTGTCTTTTCCATTTTATTAATTAATGCCAAACGATATTCTAATGATATTTGTTAAATACAAAGAATTAGAGCATATTACTTTGGATCAATTTTAAATTTTACAATTAATTCATTTGCGTGATCTGGGTAAAAGAGTAATTTAATTTTTTAGTTATTTTCGTATTTTTATCGTCAATTTACGAGTAGGGTTTGCATGCCGTGTACATGGGTGTTTACTGGCTCATAGAGGATATTTTGAGCAATTTATTTAATTTTTGTTCATATGAGTTCATTATTCAAAGTTTTTAAATCATATGCATTATCAAATCATTGGTATTAATTAATAAAATGAAAAATATAATTTTTTTTAACAGCTAGTATTTCGAAAACGAAGCGAGACGCGAAAAACTTGTATACCACATTTTCGTCTTCAAATAAACTATGTAACTAATTTCATTTTTTCATAGAGGTTAGGAAACACCCTGTATAGTGTTCCATTTAAAATAAGTGAGTTCACACCGACTTCCGGTATAAGCTGATAGCTGCGTCAAAGTATCTTCATTAAAAGATCAGTATCCTTTATACTGAGTTCCAATGCCGATAGCCCTGATATATTAGAAGAACAGAAATATGGTCAACGATTACTTCTTTTCGAAGCAAACTCCCTATAATAATTCAAAGTTCACCTTTTTCAGCAGTGTAGATTTAACTTTACAAGCTACACCTAGATACCTCTATCAACAAAGGTAGAACGGATTATATCAGTAGTTATTTTCGCTCTATTATTAGCTGTTAACCCCATTTCAAATTTATTAAACCCCGAAGATCCGCCCCCACTATATTACGTTAAGACGCTTTTAAAATTGTTTATGAAATGTGGGGGAGAAAACATCTTTTTTACACAGATTTTTGCTCGTTTAGTATAATTGATGTGACAGTCAAAAAGTTACAATTACAAAGGTTTAGATACCAATCAATATTTTTTTTTTTTTTTTTTTTTTTTTTTTTTAAATCAGCACCGCTTGTGCTTACATATTAAAACTAGTCTAGAAGACTAACCATTAATTTTAATCTAATAAGGCTTAAAACTAGGTACTTATCTAAAGTCAATCCAATGATATTCCTTAGGTTTATCTATTAACTATTTACACTCAATCACTATCCTGTCTGACACGCTATACTAGGTCAAATGGTTTTGTCCTCTTTAACCTCCGGACATGGTGTTGGTTGTCCAGTAATTGTATGGCTTCCACGTTGTCGTGAAGATGTAGTCTTGCCTCATGTTTGAGAGCATACCTCTTAATCTCTTCTTTAATAGTGAACATTTCTAAATCACGATGAATATCCGCATTGCGCACATACCAAGGGGCATTTACAATGTTGCGCAGCACTTTATTCTGGAACGTCTGTATTGTTTTTATATTACTGACTTTGGTACAGCCCCATAGCTGAATGCCATAAAGCCATACTGGTTTAAATATCTGGTTATATATTAATAATTTATTACATATCGACAATTTAGAATTTCTACCAATAAGCCAATAATACTCTTTATATTTCAAGTCAAGTTCTGCCCTTTTTCTTTTAACGTGCTCTTTCCATCGTAGCTTGGCATCAAGAGTTATACCTAGATACTTTACTTTAAGATCATAAGGGACAATTTTTTCGTTGATGTCCAGTGAAAGAGGCTGAGTTATATTTTTGTTAGTAAAATTAATATGTACAGATTTCGATTCGTTAAGCCTAATCTTCCATTTTTTTGTCCACTCTACTACAGAATTGCTGGCTACTTGTAATCTTCTGGTGGCTCTTTCCTGCTCATGATCAGTTGCAAGAAGAGCAGTGTCATCAGCAAATGTAGCCAGGGTTATATTTTCTTGGATTGGAAGATCACTAGTATATAATAAGTAGAGAATGGGCCCTAGGACACTTCCTTGAGGTACCCCAGCTCTTATTTCTTTTAGGTCAGAATATTCATCCTCCTGTTTTACTCTAAAGAGCCTATTTGAAATATATGAGGTTAGTATATCTGCAAATTGCCTTGGAAGCATTTTATTCAATTTATACACCAAGCCTTCATGCCATATCTTATCGAAGGCTTGGGCCACATCCAGGAACACTGCAGAGCAATTTATTTTCTCTTCGAGGGCACGCTCAATAACATCTGTTATTCTATGGACCTGGTCAATTGTTGAATGTTTCTGTCTAAACCCAAACTGATAGTCCGGAATTAATCTGTTTCTTTCAATCAGGGCCTTAACCTCTTAAGCAGAAGCTTTTCGAATAGTTTTGATACTACTGGTAGAAGTGATATAGGTCTATAAGATTTGACATCGTTTGGTGGTTTCCCTGGTTTCGGAATCATAATCACTTCTGCAACCTTCCAGCAATTAGGGACATGTTTTAGTCTGAATGCTGCATTAAAGAGGTAAGTGAGCATTACAATTCCTTTTCTAGGTAATTGCTTTAATATTTCACCTGTTATCAAGTCGAAACCAGGTGCTTTCTTAGGATTCAGATTATTTTTAATCTCCTTAGCTACTTCTTTCCAACTAACCGGGGTGATGTTCTCCGAAATTAGGTTGTTGAGTAAGGGTAAATTATGTTCTACTTGTGATTGATTAGGTGTAAAGATTTCGACAAGATGTTCAGCAAAGAGATCTGATTTTTGTTTATTGTCTTTAGCCCATGGTTCCCTGTCTCTCCTAATCGGCGGTATAGTGGTGATGGGTCTCTTAATCTTCCGAGTCGCTTTCCATAGAGAGTAGTCGGTCTCCTCATCTGCTGTAAGATTTTGCAAATAGTAGTTTACAGATTCTTCTTTTATTTTTTGTATCTCTCTCCTGAGTTTCTGTGTTTTGTTATTAAGTACTGCTTTATTTGCAGGATCCCTAGTTTGTTGCCATCTTCTCCTTGCTATTCTTTTTTCTTTGACTAGAACTCTAATCTCTTTGGGGTAGTTTATTCCTTTGGTTATGTGAGTAATTTCTCTGATATTCTCATATGCTGCTTTTTGAATAAGCTGTATAAAGTGCTCAGCCTCTTCTTCAAGTTGTTCAGTGGTTCTTAGAACAATATTTAAGTTGATGCTTTCTTGTAGCTCCTTACGAAATATTTCCCAGTCAGTGGTTTTGTTGACCAACGAAGGGCGAGCAGTTCTTTTTATAACAGTTTCGCACAAAGTTAGAATGACAGCTGAATGATCCGAATCTAAATCAAAATTCTCCTCTACTTCAATAAAGTTAGATGAAACCTTCCTTGTAATAAAAAAGTCTAGCAAATCTGGAATTTTGTTAAGATCTGTGGGCCAATAGGTAGGTTTACCTGATGAGTGAGTGTTGCAGTTTCTCTTTCGAATAGCTTTTCGCAGCTCTCTACCTTTGGTTGTCGTTAATCTGGAGCCCCATTCCACATTCTTGGCATTAAAATCTCCACCAATAATGAACCTCTCCCCTGATTGCTGCAATATAGTTAAATAGTCCTCTTCCTTAAGATTATATCGAGGCGGACAGTATACTGATCCGACTGTAAATCTTTGTTTTGTTGAGTTAATACCAACCATTGTGCCTTGGATGTCTACCCGTTGTATATTACTTTCCTCAAAATGATTAATTGAGTCCTTAATTATCACCGCACTACCACCTTTTGCTTGATTGTCTGGATGGATAGTGTGATATATTTTGTAGCCTCTTAGCTTAATATAAGATTGTCTTGTCATGTGAGTTTCTGATATGAGACATATATCTATTCTCTGAGTATTCAAAATAACCTCTAAGTCATGTATTTTGTTTAGAATGCCATTAACATTCCAGGTAGCTATTCTTAAGTCTTTTATATCCATAGAATTATTTTCTCTTGGGCACTGCTTCACTGCTTCTATTTTCTAATCTATCTAGACGTTTTGTCACATCGTTTAGTGTGACCATCATATTCTGCAGCATTTGCATCATAGTTGGTTCTTCTTTACGTGAGGTTGACTCGGATTCTATTTCCTTGTTTTCCGCCATTTGCGCGTAGGTAACTCCACTCTTGATGTTATTGGATTCAAAAGACCTTGGTTTTGTTTGTTGATTCTTTCCTTTTATTGTATTTTGTATATTTATTTAAAAACTATAATGAAGAGGGAATTTGTAACAGGACGAAGTAACGTGGTTTCTTAGTCGGTTCTTGTCTCTGGATGAAATAAGTAATAAGTATGCAATCTTTAAAAATATTACACTTTTAAAGAATATTGAAATAAGGAAAATGACAAGGAAAGTAAGATGACATTTTTTCAGTTTAATTGTTATTGGAACCTTCGAAGTTGCGCGTAGACATATTTTTCTAATTAAAAAGTGCGTATAAAATGAAAATTCAACACAGGAAGGTGCCATTGTGCATCCATAAAGAATTACCATCCCGTAACTAACTCGCAATAATTAAGATTGTAAAAGTATCAAAAGTGTAATTTTTGAAATACCAATATTTCAAAAACTATTCAGTTCACAGGAAAGGCAGAGGGTATGAAAATACAAATAAGTATTTTCAGTGCTTATTTCATTAAGGGAAAGTTGATCATACTACAACTTAGGGTATAACCTCTACAACGAAATAATATATATAAATTCAAGAAATATCGTTCATTTTATTATCCTGCAGTTACTGTATTTAGTTCTGGTAGCACCCATATTTATATCTAAGTTCTGTACGATTAATTCTCTAAGATGCTGCCTGTCGCGGCACATACGAAATTAAAATACGAACCGATTATACAGCACATCAGGCCTTGTCTCTCATTAATTAAGACCGCGAATCCAGAATATTTCGCTCGTAATATCTTATACCCAGGTTCGTGCTCATCCCTTTTGTGACATTAAACAAATTACAAATTATACAGTTGCATATTCGGAATTAATTTATAGTCATAAGAAAACATTGAAGTCAGTGCTTTATGTTATATACTGTGTGGTCCATTAAGTGTGCAAGTGTGAATTTTTATTATTAGTTCAATAACCGAAATGCAAATTCCGTCAAAACTTAGTAGGTAGAGTACGTTTCACGAAATTTGGATACGACTTAATAATTTCCTGGGTCGGTCCCATTGTGTCGACAAGAGCTTGGCAATAAACAAATGAAGTATGACGGGACGGACTAAGGAAAACAAGTAATGATATGATCAAATGAAATAACATTTTTTTTAAATATTACTAGTCATAATTATTTACATTTATAATGCCATTCTATAGATAGTTCTGGTTCGCTATCGCTATCCTCATCAAAATTAATTATAATTGGATTAATTATACGGTCCAGACTAATATACGAATTTTCTACAGTTATTACGTGACGGAATGAATTTTTCCAACTACCTGGGGAAATATCATTAAAGCATTTTCGTATTAATTCTACAACACTAGAACTTAAAGTCGGAGAAATATTTTCAGACCTAACCAGTGATTTTAACTGGTGTCACATATGCTCTATGGGGCTAAAATTGCAATAATAGGGTGGGTCGCAGACACTAGCATAAAGTCCTCTTTTGAGTAAATAAATATATACTATTTTTACAATTTCCCTAGCATCGAGAGATAAATGTATTTTCTTCACTGCAACACTAGAAGAAGCAACATCAATGTTTTTCCATGGACGCCACATACTGTTTTTAAAAAACGTTTGGTAAAATAATATCGGTAATATAACTAATCTCTTCCAGCAAGAAATACAAACTAACAAATTTTACCACAAAAAGATATTTAAATATAAATTAAGCAACCTAACCTACCTGATGTGCCTATATTTAATTATAATTATTACAATCCGGTCCTTTCCACATAATAATAACAAATGGTCATAAATAATAGGATCGCCCAGGTACTTTTACTGCAGTCATTAAGTTATATCCGTTTTACATGAAACAATCTTTACATGTTTATTAAACATATTGGTTGTGCTTTGAATCGCTTTAAGTCAGCCTGCAGGGAAAGTCAAGGAATATTAAATTTACTTAAGAGTACATAGGTACCCTTATTTCGAGAAATTCGGAAAACGCTATGAAGACACCATCACCATCAATGCCGGTGTTCCTCAAGGGTCCATATTGTCTCCCACTCTCTTCTTACTCCACATTAACGACCTTCTAGTGAAAACCAAAAATCCGATATTTAGTTTTGCTGATGATAGTACACTTATCTCATCTTTCTCTTTGAATGCACAAATATCGGCTGCCGACGCACATCTTCTCAGACAGCATGAGGTATCACGCCTCAACAAAGACCTGGAAGAAATTCTGGCTTGGGGTGACAGTAACCAAGTCGAATTTAACGCTTAAAAAACCCAGGCAGCAGTTTTCTCTAAAAAGGTTAACATTTCAGAACCGGATTTAGTCATGGACGGACAAGCAATCCTACTGGCTTCATCTATTAATTTGCTGGGCGTCAATCTCGGAGGAAATATGTCTTGGCGTCCCCACGTTGTGGCAATCGCCAAGATAGCTTCTAAGAAATTTGGTGTACTCTTCCGAACCAGAAAGTTGTACACACCTCAACAACTTTTGACACTGTACAAAGCCCAGATTAGACAATCACTAGAGTACTGCTCTCATGTCTGGAGCTCTGCATCCAAACATACTCTTAGGCTACTGGATTCCATCGAAAGGAGGGCCATTCGTCTCATTGGAAACCACGAGCTGACGAAGAATCTCGACAGCCTAGAACATCGAAGACAGGTCGGGGATTTGACTCTCTTTTACAGATATTTTCATCAAAATATATATAAAATAGCTCAGCTGACCTTGCCCTTTTAATTCCACCCAGAGCGGCGAATATCAGAAATACACGACGAACCACTGCCGCCCATCCATATGTGGTTAAGCTTAGTACTCCTCGAACTTCATTAGTTAAGGATTCTTTCATCTGGAGAACTTCATCTTTATGGAACGATCTTCCCGAGGTCGTTTTTCCAAACGAATATAACCTCCAACGTTTCAGAACCAACGTGAATCGCTTTTTGCGCACACGCACCACTCCCAGAGTGCCCTAAAGGATTTTTCCTATAGTGCTTGTGTTTGATCATATAAATAAAAAAAAAAAAAAAAAAAAAACTTGAAATAGGCATAGCAAAGCGCATGCGATGGTTATTTTTGACACTTTGTTTTATGATTTGTAAATTTAAATTTAATAATTACCCTGTATAGGAGAAGATGCCAAAAACTCGCATATATTAATCTAATTTTCTATTTAATTGATTCACCTATACAGTCGCATAGAGCATATTACAATAAGGCCCGATTATATAACTCTCGCATTAATTAAGGTTTGGAAATCAGAATGATTCGCTAGAAATATCTGACATTTAAGTTCTGGCTCATCCCTTTTATGACGTAACAAAGTTATCGTCATGTTTAAAACTTGTTATAAAAATAAATTCCGACCAGCGATTTTGGTTATCTACATGTCGAATCCAATATGGGGCTTGAGTTGCATAATAATATATATTATTTCTATTTACGATACCGTTATTTTTAAATGTAAACTCGTTAATAAAGAGAACTTTTCAAATTTCTGGTATTTCTGTAATTTTTACAGAATGCAATTCTTCTTAAGTAATCATCTCGGTCATTAATCATGCCAGTCTGACTTATGATTTTTCTATATGGCCGAGAGAATACTTAATTCATTTCTTCATTAGTAACGGGTTTCTTGATTACCATTGTTTTCCTGTGCGCTATGCTCTTTGTTTCTACAAATGTTTGCAACAACTTCTCTAAGGCCTCTGGTCTCGCGTTTCTCACAATACAAGTATATCTTACAGCATACAATCGACTTGCTAGAAAGCTGCCTAGTGTAAAAATCATAGTTTCCAAAGTAGTAATATTCGAGAGTTTGTGATAGTGAGTACCTAATTTTGACAACTAAACAAATGTTAAATAATTATTATATTCTACGGTTATAGTGACAACATCAACAAAAAAAACTTATACCAGTGATCATACTGTATAATAAATGCACTGAACATAAATATTTTTTTATTCTAAAGGTAGGCATCATTTTAAAATAATATTTCTTTGTGTATTAATTTCAATATATCAAATTTGATTGTTTTAAGCAATTTGGAAATGGTACCTAAACTTAGGCAATTTTTAAGACAAAATCGTTATTAATTCTTAAACTATTAAAAATGAACTCCTTATATTAAAACCCTCTTGACCCTTATATCAAAATGATGCAGCTCTATACCCATATTTTGTGCCAAAAATATCCATACATGGTCATCTATTTTAAAAAATTCAAGTTTAGCTCGCCACACTTTTTTTCAAATACCAATATGGAAAATTATTATTTCCCAGATCACCCAATGATCCTGATACAATAAGGGCGTGTTTTTGTCTACAAAGTAGCACTTTAAAATACTATTTCAGATTGAATGGTACTACCAAGAAAAGAAAAAGAAGCCCTCTCCATTAAAGTGCTACTGTATAGATAAAAATACGCCCTTATTGTATAAGGATCATCGGGTGGTCTGGGAAATAAAATTTTTCCATATTGGTATGTGATATTAATACCACCTGAAAAGCTTAGACTTTTTATTTCTCAAATTCACTTTTTTTCGCCACAAAATTTTTAAATATGGCGATTTTAGTTTCAAATCCCATGCAGTTCTAGTATTTTTGATAAATTCTTCGATAAAGTTTTAATTTTGCATCCTGCTTCGTTGACGGACCCGGTATAGCTGCGTTACATGTTTCTTTATTGTTTAACCATGTATATTTTTAGGAGTTTTTCAGGAAAACTTGGCCTATTGACATTTTTTTATGATCATCAAACGTAAGCACTATAGGAAAAATTCTTTAAGGCACTCTGGTATTGGTGCGTGTGCGAATAAAGCGATTGACGTTGGTTTTGAACCGTTGGAGGGTATATTCGTTGGGAAAATCCACCTCGGGAAGGTCGTTCCATAAGGATGAAGTCCTCCAGATGAAAGAATTCTTAAATAATCAAGATTGAGGAGTATTAAGCTTAACAACACATGGATGGGCAGTAGTGGTTCGTCGTGTATATCCATGGAAATATCTGTAAAAGAGTGTCAAATCTTGGCAATTGCCTCAACGTGGTTATGCCAAGACAAATATTTTCTCCCAGATTGATTCCCAGCAAATTAATAGATGACGCTAGTAGAATTGCGTGTCCTGCCATGACTATCCGGTTACTGGTTACGGTTAATTTTTTTTTTTTTTTTTTTTTTACGATCAATGCTATGCTGATGTTAGTTCATCAGCGCATCTCTTGAGAACTATAACAGGAATTTCTTCATTTCGGATTGAACTGCATGAATGTTGGGTTTGTTCGGGTTTGTTCGGTGTTCTTCCTTGGAAATCTACAATGGAATGCGAAGAAAATAGTTCAGCAAGTAAGTTTGCTTTGTCTCCGGCTGTGGATGCTATTGTATCATCGGAACGTGTTGGAGGTGGAATAGTTGATTTGGTAAAATTTTGGCTGACGGCCTTAGCGACTGACCAAAATGACCTTAATCCGTTTGGACTGTCAAAAAGTGTGTTTTTGATATTCACGTTATGAGCTTCTTAGCTTTGATCTATTGTCAGCTTATATTGGTTTCGAGCGGTAACAAAGACGGTACGATTCTCTGCGGTAGGGTTTTTCCGCCACTGTCGGTAAGCCAGATTTTTGATCTGACAGCAAGCTTAACCATGATTTGCTGTTTAAAGGGGAATTTTTGGAGCAGGGGATAAATGCTTCCATACTATTTAGAATGACGTCGGAGACATTTTCAGCACAGATGGATGGATCATCAGGAGAGAAGCACACGCTCATCCAAGGAAAAGTTCGAAAATCGTCTTTCAGGTCTTCCCACTTGGCCGATGTTTAATAGCATCTTGCGAGGTTTAAGAGGTTGTTTAGAATTAATTGATAGTTCTCTTAGAGTTAAAATAAGTTTGTTATCGGGTTTGTTCGGGTTTCCTCATGGAGGCTGTACGGTGACTGTATATACGTCTGGGTTGACGTCAAGAAAAGATCCAAAAGGCTAGCAAAATCTCCACTCGTCCTGGAATCCGCGTTGATTCTTCTACGAGTTGAGTTAGGCCAGAACTGATGTCCTTGCTCATCGTCTGTGTTTGAATATTTAAGCCAGTTGATATTATGGACATTAAAGTCGCCAAAGATACCAATCTCGGCATTCAGATGGTAGATTTACAAGAATTGGATTGTGTTGGCTAGTGATGAGAAAAGGTCTCTGTAATGGGTATCACTTGGAGGGCGGTAAAGACAGCAGAAAAACTTGATGATTTTCTGCGTTGATATTATAAACCAAGTCTTTCGATTCAAGTGTGTGTTCTCGTTGGCAGCAGAGATCATCTAGAATAAAAAGACATACCCCGAGATTGGGTCGAAATCGAAAATGAAATTCGTATCCAGGGAATAAATAGTGCGAGCACGTGGCCTGGGCCTGGAGCTTCCATAATGCTATTCTTTGAGTCCCACCCTGGTAACCTGAAACATCGGCACAGCGACGAAACGTTAACTCAATGAACAAACGTTAACTCAAGGAGCAAACTTCACGCCGCCTAAACCGATGCAATGGTATCTCACCGGGCGATGCGGGGTGGGCCAACATCTTTCATTTGTTCGAGTTTGTTCGAGTGTATTATTATTAATATTATTAACTGATGAATGTTTCCAAAACAAGTTTAAAAAAAATAAACCTGTTTAATGAATATAAACATTTTTTATAGAATATCCATAAATTGTTGCATTATTGGCATAATTTTGTGATCTCTAAATTATTTTGCTCCATGGATCCAAAAAACCGAAAATAAATGTGTGAACAAACCCGAACAAACCCAAAAAAAACAAAAATAAATGTGTTTTAGGACAAAAAATGTCTTAAATAAATCTTAAACTAATTCAGAAAATTCAAAATAAGTCTAAAAAATCAACAAAACGTGCATACAATTTTTACGCGGATTTATAATAATATTTAATCTCTGACGCACGTTGTCCACTCCAAACAAATTTGAATTTTGCAACTAGGACAGAAAAGCGATGTTTTTCTCGGCTGTCTGGAGGTTTTTCTTGTTTCGAATTTAGCCTCTTTTATGTCGTACTCTTCTTCAATTTTTAGTATTGTTCCGATACAAAATTTTACTTCCCTGCTAATGTTATGATTTTGATTTTCGCAATTTTGCCAATTGCTTCACAAAATCAATTCAAAGCCATCAGAACTCATTATAAATTATAAAATAATTCACTTAAAACTAATAAATAAAGAAGATAAGACAAGAATATGCATACTCTGCACACAAGTTTCTTTGAAACTTAAAGGCGAAAAGGTACCAAGTTACCAGTTACCTGTCTAAATAGTAGGTGATGCTAGAAAATGACCAATCCAGAAGATAGGAATGTCAAAATGAGCACGGAATAAGTATTAAATGATAACATGAAAAACACTAAGCTTCGTACAATTATTCAAAACTTTTAATTGTGTTTGTATTATTTAATGTTTAACCTGGGACCTAAAATATGATTTGACTTGACATCTTTTGATATTTGAATCGACAGTGCTCGGCAGTGTTACCGAAATAAAAATGCCCTAACTCGATTTTTAATTTTTTTTTAGTTGCCAAACCACTGCGAAATCATTAGTGTGCCATCAGGTTACATAGCTGAATACATAATTCAGGGTGAAATACAATATAAATATGTATTTTCAAGTTAGCACTATTAGAACTACACTGGCATATTCGACAAACTGCACTAAATATTATATAATTATATTAACTTACTTCAAAACAACAAAAAGTAATGTGGATACTTGGATTTTACGAACACATGGTTCGTCCTTTATCCATGGCAGCTCCGTTGGTTTGAATGGACACACCATTAAATTCACCTCACGTCAAAGCCAATAAAGTAGAATCACCACCTTAATATATTCTTATTGGTTAGGTATGGATACATAACGCCTCACTGCAATTTCCATTTGATTAATTTGTTTTTATTTTCTTATACGTTTTAACTCGTGTCTAAGTTTAAATTCGATAATTAATAATACTTTATTAGTAAAACAAGATTTTCTCAGCCGCTTATAATATCAAGCCAGTTCTTTTTATTTCTACACTGAGATCTGGCGTAAAAAGGGCGTATAGTGATGCTTATTATCTAATACAATATTTAGTATGTTCTGGGGAAATAAAATGTGAATCTTATTTGAATAAATATTTACAGAATGCATGTACCTATAACCTAAGTATTATAATTGAGCACCATCCATAAACATTGTAGTTATGTGTATTCATTTTAACTAAAAAATATATTTAAAATGTTTCAATTGTCGTTATAATTTATTAATTTAACTGTGTCGCCCTATATACCCCTGTCCTCATGGGGTTTCTAGTTTTTTTAAAATGATTCTTATTATTTTTTTTCCAGCTATTAAAATATCGAAAGAAATCCGTCGAAGAGCTTATTGTACGGAAGTATTTCAAAATATAAGCGCTAACTCATTAAAATTTGTTTAATATAATTATATTTAATGATCAAAGGCACGTTCAACAGGCAATATATTTACGAAATATTTAAATCAAATATCGGAACTAGAAGTTCAATAATTTAACGCATCTCAGTTTTTCAAACAATTTATTTAATCGAAAGTCCAAAAGAAATATTTATGACTTTTTTACAACCCCTGGGCTGTGAAACGCAAAAACAAACGATCAATCTATTTTATTCGCTTTTCAACCCTAGCGATTTGTTGATTTCCTATATGTGAGGGTGAATTTTAAAACTGTTCGACGGAATTTTAAATAGAATGTTGATGGTTCTGCCTATTGTAAAATTGTACATTTATGAATGTAGTTGAAGTGCAAACATGGGTATTAATTTAGTTCAGCCACAATATAAAATTTTTTAATTCTTCAATTTTGTTCCGGTTTTCAAGAACTCTTCCCCAGGTATTTAGGGTATTTTTGAGCTAACTAATAATTTTTTCCTTTTCGTTCGCCTGGTAGGGCCTTCCCGAGTGGTTCTACAGCTTAACATTTGGTCATCGATTCTCGGTCATACGCTGCTTATCCATGGGCTATCAACCATATATCGCTTGGGAAGTGCATACCGTCACCCGTATCCAACGGGATATCCTATCTCATCCGTCATGATTACCGGCTTGACTGTGGATCATACATTTTTCACTATTCTTTATTTTTTGCATGACGCCGGACAGTATCGCCATGACTTATTCCACAAAAATCCACCGAGTACGAATCGGCGGTGGGGTTTGATCCTACGAGCTCTGAGTCTCATCCTAGAGTTCCCAGTGACTTCCATTTTAACCACGGTACCACCGTTGTCGTCCTAATAAGTTTATTCATTTATTGACAAGTTCTACGAGGACAAATGAAGAATTTAAAACCGACTCAAGGGTCAAACAGGGTTTCCCAGTTTGTTCAGGTTATTGAAGTTAATGAGAAACAAGTATAGCACTTATTAGCTATTTTTTCAAGAAATTAAACATATTCTTGACAATTTCAGGAAATATACAGGGGAAAGTTACAAAATTGGCGAGCTTGAAAGTACCTGTGTAATTTTTGGTTTTAAGAGTACAGAAATGTTTCTTATATATTTTGATCAAATCAGAATTCATTAAGCAAAATAGAATAGCATTAATCAAATTTTTATTGTATAGGGCCGAATCATGGCGAGGTTACTTTAAATGTATATTTATCACCAAAAAGCTCTTTTAATTATATATTCAAATATTTGGATTCGATAGTTCATATATATGAAATTTCACTACGACATTTTAATAGGAACTATAAGATTTCTTTAAAAAATTTTCTAGAAATCTTACACTATATTTATTTTTATAAACTCATTGGTTAATGGGTGTAGAGAAAACTGATTACTTCTTTACTACTAAAAACATGGTGACCACCTTACTTAATAGCTGGTCAGGTAGTTTGGATTATAAATTATAGGTGGTGGTTGTGAGGTTCATAAAAAAGATTATTTGCTTGAAATGAATTTAACTTTAATCCGTGTTTACATTAGATAGTTAAAGAATTGGAAACGGCGTGAGAGAGACAATTATCTACTTCGAGGAGACATGACAGAGAGAAAAAATGTATAAAAAACGGCTAAAAATTGCGTGTGGACTAGTTATTATTATACGAGGGAGAAAGTTTGTTTATACCGGGGAACACGAGATAATAATTAAAAATTCTAAAGTAGAAAAGAAACACGATTGTTGGGAACTGCTTTTCAAACAATGGATGTTATGGAAATGATTTATTATATTATATACGAACAAATCCGAACAAACCCGTAAATCATGATGTGAAAACAAATTGCAGAAAAATAATCATCATTCAAAAATGAGAGCCTATACGTATTTGCATTATAAACCGTGGGAACCACGATATTTAAACATACTTGCATTATAAGAAATATGCTAATTAAGAATCAACACTTGGTCTAAATTTTGAGATTTTTACACTTATTTAAATATAATAAATCATTTCCATAACCTGTATGTATTACCGGGTGTCACATAAATCACGATTCAAGCTACAATAGCTGATAATAACGGACCTCATTAGCAACAAAAAGTTATAATAATACAGAGTAGCCCGATTCGTTATGGTTCTCGAATTAAAGGGATTTTTGTATTTAACATACAATGTTACAACCGTAACACTAGCTATACAGTGAGGACGTAAAGTAAGGAATAAATTCATTATGTCGCAAACTACAATTTTTTTTAAAAATCGCTCGGACCCTTCGATTTTGTTTTTCGAACGCGCATATTCTGACATAAAATGTAGATATACAGGATGACACAAAAAATTTTATTTGTGTGGCCAGGGCTGGAACAAGTTCTTGTTCTAAAAAACTCAAGTATCTCTTGCCTGTTAAATTTCCGTCAAAAAAGACAGGCCCTATAACAATGTCATCGACAACGCCAGCCCACACATTGATCTTTTGATTAAATTGTGTGTGTCCTTCCCTCATCCAGTGTGGATTTACATCGGACCAATATCGATAATTTTGGGTATTTACGTCACCATTCAAGCAAAATGTGGACTCATCGGAAAAAATTATATTTTTTACAAAATTTCTGTTTACGAAACACATATCCTAACGCTCTCAAAGTCCCTTTCCAAAAGTTCTTGGAGAACTTGCATTTTATAAGGATGGAATTTATTTGTATGCAGTATTTTAAGAACTGTTGTTTTTCCAATATCCACGTCACTTGCTACCTGCATAGACACCACATGCTGGTTATCTTGAACTGACAGTAAGACTTCTATTTGTTGATTTGATTTTCATCAACTTGAGGACGACCAAATCTAGGGACATCTCTTACATGACCGAATTGCCTAAACTTGTACTCAATTTTGCTTACTGTTGATTGTGATATTGGCGGACGATTGGGGTATTTTTGATTAAATAACTCACAAGTTTCTTGCTGTGTTCTAACCCTATCACCGTAGCCCATCATCATCAAAACCTCTATGCGCTGTTTCTCAGTGAGCCGCATTTTAATTTAATTTAGTTATGAAAAAACGAAATGAGTCTTTTGAAAACTAGTAAAACATTAGGAAAATACACATAAAACTGACAATAACAGTAACTATTGACATTAATTCTTTTGGTTCTTGCATCATAACTCCAAAGCCTACTTGACTTTTCTTGCGCTTCACACATGCTGACTACAGGTTTTCCTCAGCGTGCATGAATCAATGCAAGTCTTGATTGATTGCGAAATATCTGATTTTCAAATTTTGAATGAGAATAACTCCAAAACGCTTGGGCTAAGGTATAGCACATGCTACATGAAAAATGTTTAGGATTTTCCGAAGAATCCGTACATGCAATAATATACAGTGGGTTCTATTTAAGAAAAAAAAAATTTTTGTGTCACTCTTATTTGCAATACACTGTATATCTACATTTTATGTCAGAATATGCGCGTTCGAAAAACAAAATCGAAGGGTCCGAGCGATTTTTAAAAAAAATTGTAGTTTGCGACATAATGAATTTATTCCTTACTTTACGTCCTCACTGTATAATAATATAGTATAAAATGAATTATTCTCAACGCAGGAAGTAATTTTTAAAAGTGGACTGTCACAGAATCATGGCACTGAATATCCTTTTCTTACTGTACTGTAGAGTTTAGAGAAAAAATTTTGCATTTTGGAAAGTAACATGACATTTTTTCCAAGGTTTGCTTCATCAAAAAGGAGGAGAGTTAGGATTGCGACAAACATAACAAAAAGAAAACACAGTACAGAAAATGTGTCCTTTGCATAGAAAACTTCTTCTTGTCTTCTTATTTAATTGACCTAATGTTGATTAAATTATTCCAAAGATTTTAATTTATTTTGCTTGTAGTCAAATATATACTATTTTTTAAAAATGTAACTTTAGATATAAAAGCAATAACATAAGCGTGGGCCTCTAATGATGGGGACGACAATAAAAACCAAAAAATTATTGATGTTTACGATTGTTCTCAAGAGATGCGCCGATGAACTAACACCAGTATTTTGTAGACTTTTCAATTTATCCTACAAAAAAGGAATATTTCCATCTTGTTGGAAGACGGCGCGAGTCCAGCCTATTCCAAAGAAAGGTAAGAGAACCCTGCCTAACAACTATCGACCAGTCGTATTGCTTTCAGTTATATCAAAAGTAATGGAGAAACCTATTAACCAACATCTTCTAAAGTACCTGGAAGGCTTCAACATTGTCAGCGAGCATCAGTATGGTTTTCGGGTTTGTTCGGGTTTGTTCGTCCAGATCAACTGGAGATCTTCTAGCCTATGTCACCCATATTTGGAACAACGCAATCGAACATCATGGGGAGTCTCGGGTTGTTGCGCTGGATATTTCTAAAGCTTTTGATCGTGTTTGGCATGAGGGGCTTCTAAGTAAACTGCGATCCTATGGTATGCCCAGTCGATTCTGTGCATGGTTGTCTAGCTTTCTTAAGGACCGCTCTCTGCAAGTGGCGATTGACGGATTTCTCTCAGACACCTTCACCATCAATGCCGGTGTTCCTCAAGGGTCCATATTGTCTACCACTCTCTTCGTACTCTATATTAACGACTTTCTAGTGAAAACGAAAAATCCGATATTTAGTTTTGCTGACGATAGCACACTTATCTCATCTTTCTCTTTGAATACGCAAACATCGGCTGCCGACGTACATCTTCGCAGACAGCATGAAGTATCACGCCTCAACAAAGACCTGGAAGAAATTTTGCTTGGGGTGACAGTAACCAAGTCGAATTTAACGCTTCTCTAAAAAGGTTAACATTACAGAACCGAAAATAGTCATGGCCGAACACGCAATCCCACTGGCTTCATCTAATAATTTGCTGGGCGTCAATCTGGGAGGAAATATGTCTTGGCATAACTACGTTGTTGCAATCGCCAAGATAGCTTCTCAGAAGCTTGGGGTACTCTTCCGAACCAGAAAGTTGTACAGACCTCAACAACTTTTGACACTATACAAAGCCCAGATTCGACCATCACTATAATTTTGTAAATACAAAATTATTTCTAGTTTATCTGCTGTCTTTATTTTAAGGTGGAGGGAACTAGCGAACAGGATGAAGTCTAATTTCCAAATAGGGTAGATTAGTTTAGTATATTTTATACCAATTCAGCCCAATTTTTAATAAATTAAAACATATTTAGATTTAATGAAATTTTTAAATCTGTATACTTAGATAAAGATTCATAGATCGAGTTTTAAAAACTTGTTTTGTTTTGCTTACTTTTTGATGTTACTCAAGGGCGGAACTAGCGGGGGAGGGGAAGGGTGCATAGGGGGCAAGGTTTAAGGAGCCCAAAGAAGTGGACTCCATTGGTGACTGCCCCGATATGAAACTAGCGACCTTTTTATGTTAGTCGTATATTTCCACGGCCAAGTATGAATAGTATTTGACGTAGTACAATATATATGTAAGAAAACACTGAATTTATATTTTATTTTTTATATGTATATGAATATATATGTATATATTTTAAATATGTATTTTTCACCAGTTAATTACAAAAAACACGTCGAGGAAAGCGACATGCACTCCGAGTGAGAAGCGGAGCATAAGTGTCCCTCCTTAAAATAATCTGTCTATAATACTCCCAAAGTCGGCTAAATATATTTTCTAAGAACTGTGTTGTTCTTGCCTAATAGCCGTCGTAGGTCGTAAATTTATTTCCTTATCGGCTATAACTTATAACTAACTTCTAACACATGGGGCCGTATACAAGTGCGTTTTGTTATGGTAGTTCCGTCCAGCTTAAGGGTGGAGACTCACAGCTTAAGGGTGGAGTATGCTGACACGGCCAACCTGACACATAATTCGCTCTCGAATTAGCAGTTAACAGCTAAAATCTGAAACAACATAAAAGAGATTCGGTTTTGGTTGGTCATTAAGTAAACGTAGACATGTGAGCTGATCGTGAACAACATAACTAAATATATTTTTATATATCATCCTAGGAATCACAGTATATCATGGTAGAATTTGAAGTATCGAAAGTATCTCATCGTAGAATTCAGAGTATATCATCATAGGATACGAAAATTAACATCATAAAATTTAAGGTGTATAGTCGTGGAATCTAAAGTATCTCATCGCAGAATTAAAAGTATATCATCGTAGAATTTAAAGTATGTTATCGTAGAATGTAAAGTATATCACATCGTAGAATTTAAAATATATCATCGTAGAAAGTAAAGTATATCATCGTAGAATTTAAAGTATGTCATCGTAGCAATAAAAGTATTTCATTGTAGAATTTAATATATCATCGTAGAAGTAAAAGTATATCATCGTAGAAGTAAAAGTATATCATCGTAGAATTTAAAGTATGTCATCGTAGAAGTAAAAGTATATCATCGTAGAAGTAAAAGTATATCATCGTAGTAAAATTATATCATCGTAGAATTTAAAGTATATCATCGTAAAAGTAAAAGTATATCATCGTAGAAGTAAAAGTATATCATCGTAGAAGTAAAAGTATATCATCGTAGAATTTAAAGTATGTCATCGTAGAAGTAAAAGTATATCATCGTAGAAGTAAAAGTATATCATCGTAGAAGTAAAAGTATATCATCGTAGAATTTAAAGTATGTCATCGTAGAAGTAAAAGTATATCATCGTAGAAGTAAAAGTATATCATCGTAGAATTTAAAGTATATCATCGTAGAATTTAAAGTATATCATCGTAGAAGTAAAAGTATATCATCGTAGAATTTAAAGTATGTCATCGTAGAAGTAAAAGTATATCATCGTAGAAGTAACAGTATATCATCGTAGAATTTAAAGTATGTTATCATAGAAGTAAAAGTATATCATCGTAGAAGTAAAAGTATATCATTGTAGAATTTAAAGTTAAACATGGTTTCTAACAAACTCTCCTATCATTTTACAAATCGTTAACATAATAAAATGAGAACAATAGTCATTATAAGACAATCATTTAACGTTGCTCACCATTAGCTCACATTTTCATATATTTTTTTTTATAATATTCACATACTCCGAAGGATCAGATAATTCTCCGGGCCATATACGAAGCATAAATCTTTGGCAACGATGCTCTTACGATTCGTTGACAAATTTTTGACCTCAAATTTATCGTTTTCCAACACATTAAAGATCTCGACGGACCTTCATACTTAGCTAAGAGGCTACTGCCCGATGGAATACCAGATCGCCAATATTTAAAACTTTATTGGATCTACGTGTCTTATCAAACAAAACTTTCGCATCGTCGGCCTGTTTCCTTTTTTATATCGCGGTTTGATAGACTCGTTAGTTTCCTAATATCAGGCACATTGCCTTCGACACCAGTCAATAATAAAAAGAAAACTCTGTAGTTTTTTGAATTGTCGTAGAAAGCGTGGTTTGGGTTTTACTAATTGAATGTAACCTGTCCACTTTGTCGTCGATTTCGGTGCGTAACAAATAAGCAATTTTGTAATTTCCGAACAACGTCAGATACATTTTAAGAGCGTCGCATGAAAGTGTTTTTAAGGGCATCAGAAACAAAACCTTCATAAAAGCATCTAGGTACTAATAGCGACAAGTGTTTAAAACCATCGACGGATACTGGGAATGGACCCACATACGCCGCGTGAACTACCTGAAAAGGGATTGACTTTTTGTCGATGTGATTTAATCGTCTCTGTTTACCAATTCCACTTGAAACAATGGTCACAATACTTTTTAACAAACTTGGCCATTTTGAGTTTATTTATTATTTATTTAAAGTGTATTTTGGAAAGCGTTTCGTTTGGCACCACGTGACATTGTTCATTGTGAAATAACCGTAATAACCCTAAACGACTATCCTTAGGTATAGAAACCCTATAAATCTGTGGGTTTTGACCTGAATCTATTTTCCGGAGTAGGCTATCATTTTGACACAAATATTGAGTAGTTAACTGACCCTCTTAGAGCTTTTGTTTTATTTCCGATGTCTCGCGGTTTTTTTTTGTAACTTCGTTAACTGAAATAACGCTCATCACTAATTTCGCCGGTTTCAGGTTCAACATCAAGCGTAGAATTTCTGCTAAAATATTTACCCTTCCGGTAATCGAAGTCAAAATTAAATTATTGTAAATACAACTACAGCCTGACAATCACGCGAATTTCTTATGCTGTGACAACTTTAAAGAATTATAGTCGGTGCCCACCTTAAATTGCACGGCGAATAGATAGACACAAAAATGCTTTATCGCATAAAAATACAGCAACAGTTTTTAACTCGTACGAGTGGTATTTAGACTCTTCCGGTGTGGTCACAAAAGCTAGTAGTTGACTTAAAACTACACAAACATAATTTTTAGCAATTTTCTGGTGTCGTCGCCCCATTATAGCGTCGGGGTTATTATAGTGTTAACAACTATAAAGAAGCAAATGTCAACAGCGGTGCTATTACATTCAATTAAAGAAATTAATTACTTGCTAAGACGTTATAATTAATTAAAATAATTAATGCAGGCTCAAAGTGCTACTCGTTTTTTTTTAGCAACTTTTTCGGACAACAGACCGCACTCCGCTGAGAATCTATCAAACAGACTGACTTTAATACTTACTACTAAAACGACATTTTCCGACGGTCGTTGGTCAAAAGAGTAAGGAGTTAACTGGCCGACTCTATATTGCTGTTAAACGTTGCATGGATATCAGCGATATCACCAATAACAGTTTTCAAAATTTGAGCGGTGTACAAGTCAAAATTTAACGAATATTTTTCTCTGGCCTACTCACAATAGAATTTTGCCTCCCTACTAGTGTATTGGCTAGCGTTGCGAAGTTTTTCACTCAAATTTCGTTTGGCAGGATAAAGGCTGGATAACTCGTTATGGAACTGCTTCAAAGATTTTTCCAAAAACTTCCACGTTGAAAACCATTCCTCGGCTTCTCCGGTGAGTCCGGTAGCACTCCTCAGTAGCAGTTCGTGGGTTGACCAGTTAAAAGTCTCTCCTAATTTTTCCATTTCGTCACACCACTTAGTCGCACCATCGTCATCCCGATTCGGTTCGAAAATTGGTACTCCAAAGTTGTTAATATAGTTGGTCGCACACTTACGTCTCTTAATTCGTTAATAGAATCGGTTAAAATTTTCGCGAACTCTTCCATTATGACCCGACTCGCGAAAATTAATAAATTCACTACAGTTGGATGACCGCTCGTAAAGCACGACGTGGAAAAACGCGAATTCTATCCCACTTCTGATGTAAGAAAACACTGAATTTTACAAAAAATATGTATTTTTCACCAGTTAATTACAAAAAACACGTCGAGGAAAGCGACATGCACTCCGAGTGAGAAGCGGAGCATAAGTGTCCCTCCTTAAAATAATCTGTCTATAACACTCCCAAAGTCGACCAAATAGATTTTCTAAGAACTGTGTTGTTCTTGCCTAATAGCCGTCGTAGGTCGTAAATTTATTTCCTTATCGGCTATAACTTATAACTAACTTCTAACACATGGGGCCGTATACAAGTGCATTTTGTTATGGTAGTTCCGTCCAGCTTAAGGCTGGAGACTCACAGCTTAAGGGTGAAGTATGCTGACATATGCGATCTTGATATAGCTATAGACTTTATAATTATTATGAAGAATAATCAATTATACGTTTTCCTTGATCCCTTAAATTAAAAGTTATCATTCTTAAACTAACATATTTTAAGTCAGAAAAATATTTTGACATCTCTCACTAGCATGCTTAGTTTGTCGCAAAAATATCATGTATGTGTCGAAAATGGTTCCTCACTATTAAAAACATTTTTATAATTTTTCTTCTTAAGAATTATTGATATTTTATACTTCAATTTTGTTAAGTAAGTATTGACTTTGTATGCAACGATGAGTCGGTAATGCTTAGTTCAGATATTTTAATTTAAAATTATGTATTTCTCCCCAGGACGCTGCGCCAAATACTGTTTATTATTGATTTTCCAAAAATATTTAATTTTAGTACAAGTTGGTAAATGAACAATATAGAAGCGGAAAAATTAAAATATTTTTTTCAATTGTCAATATATCAGAATTGATTTAATTTGGGTATAGGGTATATTAATTAAATTACGTTCAGAATTTAACGTATAATTGAAAAGTATGTTAATATACAGAATGTCCCATTAAAAAAAAACTTCTTGGTCCCCCCTGTAAATCAACAGACCTAAAATGATGTAGTATGTATTGCAATAAAAAAGTTAAGAAGGTATCACCCTGTATATAAAAAATTATGGAAAATTGATAGTGTCGTTCTAATCCTTTGTATCAGTTTATTAAACATATTTTAATTTTTGTACTAAAGTCGATCCATTTTTTAATTTCCCTCTAGGTATACTTAAATTTGAGACTTGGTCTCGGTAAGCGGTCATGTAATTTATTTAATGGAATTGTCGAAGATAAAAGATTTACTGCCCTGTTTTTAACGCCCTTGTCGTAAAACGGTGATATATAGGCCGATTTGTTTTATTTAGTTTTTATTTTCGGTTGTTTGAGATAAGGCAGATTTGTTTATATCTAAAAATAATAAGATTGTACTGATCTAAAATATTTTTATTTAATTTTTTGATATTTGTTACACCTCCTCCAAAAACCCATAGTAGGATATTATATTGGATAATATTCAGGGTCCTACTTCTCACCTCCCGTCTTTTATAGCTCGGTTATGAAATACGTTAGGATTGTAATATTTTACCAGTGTGCTAGGACCCTTCACGGAAAATATTTTTGAATATACAGGGTATCCCAAAAAAATGTGACGCCATGTTATATATTTTTAGATTCATGCCTACTTTGTGGTTTATTTCGGTGTTACGGTTACTTACATGCTCCTAAAATTCGATTGCAATGGGTTCGAATTTTAAAGCACTTTATTTTTCTTACTTTCAATTGTAATTGTATACTTACTGTATATTTTCTGGTCATTCGATGCCGAATTAAAAATAAACATTTTTCTTTATTATAGCATCCGCAACCTGTTTATGAATCATAATTAAGCATGGTGTCCAGATACGCCAATGGGGCTATTACGGAAAGTTTTTCTAAATTGGCGACAACTGACGGTGCTGTAATTAAATGATTTGCTTTATATCTATTGTTTAATAGTAGGATTGCGTTAGAAAAGAATTTAAGAAATAATATTTTGTGTGTTTTCTTCTATATCTTTTTTTATGTTTTTGAGCGTTATGCATACATGCAAGTCTATTGACCTATTTGAGCGTTCCCTTAATTTATTTGAATTTAAATAAAATTGTTATACACTAAAACGTATTATTTTAATATTTTAACAGAAAATTTCTAAAATATAACTTTTATCCAATTTTTTTATGTCATTAATTGTCAAAAAAATAGTTAAAATGATTCTTTTAAGGTACAAGTACCAAAAATAGAAAGGTTGAGTATATACTTCATTGAAAAGAAGTGTTAAATATAAATATATTTTTCACTGTCATACTTTTCTATTCTTCGGTATGCTCTTGATAGATATTCTCTGATTGTAATATTTTATGTATCCATAATCCAATTTTTATTTGGAAATTTAAAAATATTTTATTAAATTATTTCAGCTTAAATTGACAATATTTTCCCAAATATAACTACATACATATTTCTGTCGAATAGAAGTGACCAAAAAAAGTGTTTTTATTGCGATTTAAATTTTAACAGAATATACTTTATACACTTATGGAAACATCGAAAACTGTAGACTTGTTTATTTTTTATGGAAACTTAAGATGGATTCCATATTTTCAATGAATTAACTTTACTCAATCTGCCGAACTAGTTGATATAGGTGATATAAAAATGTAACCGAGGAAGAGGCTTGGTCAGGTTGCCAGTATTTGTAACTTAAACTCTAATATTATACTAAAATACGTTAACAAAAATAAAACGAAGGGGTCGAGGAGGAATTACAGTGATTGCTTCAAAAATGTTAATATAGCTATGGAATAGGTTATAGGGGAGCTACAAGCGCAATGATATCATGATATTACATTCATTTGTATTATCAATCAGAGGTAACTTTTTAAGTCTTCAGTGAACGTAATTTATTCCAACACCTTAATAATATCTATGACAACAAGTTTTTTTTTATTAATTAGAAACTGGCTACGTTAAATTCATCATAATAAAAGTATTAAAAGTTTGATTTTATTAACAAACATTGGCTAATAAACTGTTTTAAAGTCGCCACCGTTATATGTCGCCTGTCTATTTCATTATAATGCATCGCCTGAAATCACTATAAATTTAGTTTTAGCCGTCATTTTTCTAAAACCCTGTTTATGAAGAATAGTTTTTAACTTTTTGCGGATTTAAACATAACTTTTACATCCTTACTTCCTTCCTTCTTTCATAAGTATAATACAATAATTATGTTTTACTTAAATATTTAATTACAATTACATCTTCTGCGATTCATCTTTAAACATTAGAGTTATATTTTTCAAACAATAGTTAATTTAATTTATTTAAATTAATATAGCGATCTCCGTCATTAAATTAAACTTGATAGGTGGTACAAAATAGTTTAATAACGTATTCAGTATGACACCGACCACAAAGTGCTGATTATATTTGCCATTAAAAATGTGATTGCGATGTTAACTGTTTTTAAAGTTTGTTGGTTTGATAACGGTTCTGTTATCAATATCTTTTTGTCATGTAAAGAAAAAAATTAAATTCTATGACTTAATATGTTGACACTAAAGCATACTTTTAGTATCATAACAAGCTATATTTTCTTTATTTATTTAACGTTTTTAAAGGTAAAATAATGTACCTAATAATTTCCTATTTTGTGTTGGCCCACCTTGTCGAATATTAAAAATTTTAAAACTTTTTTCGTACCTGTAGAAATATATGCAGCACGAGTGTTTTTTTAACAATTTCAGTAAGAAATCATTTTTAATTTTCCCTGTAGGAATAAGAATTATATCTCTCACCTATTTATCCAACTTTGTATTTGAACAAGAAAATTCAGATTAATTTCCTAGCCAGGCAGATTAGAAAATATAAATGGTAAAGAAGATTAAATTGTTTACTGAAATGCACAGTTCGCTGCTCTAAAACTGAGTTATAAATCGCACTAATGGCAAGAGCTTAAATCATGGGGAATAAACTCTTTACAATTTCTTCTTAGAATACTTCCAATTAGTTTTCGCATTTTGTAAAACAAAATAAATAATATTGATAACTAACGCTCAGCAATTATTATTGTACAACGCATACTAGCCTTAGCTCAAGGAACAAGACAAGATCCTGCTTGATTTAACGGACAACAATTGTTGTACACAGTTAATAGAACATCATGACGTATATACGAATTAACCGACAGACGCGTGCGAGGAAACAAGTATCAGATAGTGTCAAATATGTTTTTGTATTTTTTATTCCCGTTTCTTAGTTGAGAAATATTTATTTTATGATCATAACGATATAGATAGAATTTTTATTAGAATATAGTGGACTTTATATTTAACACAATCGTTTGTAACAAAAGTTGTTTTTAAAAGAATAAGTATTTTTCAATATTTCAGAAAATCATAAACGGAAAATTCGGCATACTATGCCATATCTATAATAATATAGTCGGTTCAGTCAGTAAACTTGCGAGATAGTAGCGGTCAATTCATAATAGCTCCAATTGTATAATATATATGAAGACAAAAATTTCCATCACTGCAAATTATAAAAGTCGAATTCAATACATAGACAAAACCAACCATTATTATGTACATATATTTGTCATGTTTCTTCATGTTCAGTTAAATACCTACATTATAGAGAGAGACACATATTTGTCCTCAATAAAACGACACAGTCATAGGAATACATTACAGGCACGGATTCTTGCAATCTCAATCAATAGTTTTAATAGTACGGGCATACATACAAAAAATAATTGCGAGGATATTTAGGTTGTGTTGTTTTACTTATTTTAACCAAAAAAATCAGATAGTCCTTTATATAATGCGGCTAATATCAGTCAATATTGAAATTAGTATTAATATGCTACTATGGGAGTCGACAAAATATCGTTTAAAAATAATCAATTAAAGGACAAAAAAATTAGATGCATTAGTTTTTTTCCTTCATTTCCTTGTCTAGAAAATATAATTAATTATCTATTACTATCAATTTTTAGTCGGAATTTGGAACTAGTAAAATATGAATGCTGCAATTATTGTCATTCTTTCAATTGAATTACGATCAATATTTTGGTTTATCAACGTTTTCTCTCATTAATTTTTGTGCTTTGATCCTTGGTAATAAGTTGCCTTCAAATAAACAAGTTTTGCATGTTTTATTCTTTAACATGCGTGAAGTGAAACTAAGTTTACGTGATAGTGCTGCGCTAACTATTAAAGAAGCTTCTATTTTGGGACAAAGCTCGCATACCAGTACGAAAAGAAAGCCACTGTATTGAAAAACTGGAAAAACTTTACGCAAAGTGAAGAGCGTTACAAAAGTCAGCTGAGAAAAAGAGCGAAAGTGCAAAACAAAAAGAACAAACATTTGTGGAAAAGATGGACGATTTATTTGATATATCCCACGCAAACGCCCTTGAGCTAATAACAATTGAAGAGGACAAACAGTTTTAAATCAGTCAGAAGCAAAATGGTCGCCCGGGGTTTATGTATGGCATCTACTACCAGCTGGCTGCTCGAGAAAAAGTAGGTGAAGAAAAGCACAAAATACTATCGGAGCGATTTCAAGTCTTCAAGAAAAATCTCAACTAATGGAAACCGTGACATTTTGATCCTCGGGAAGCAGTTCTTTTGTTTAAATTGGAAGTAAAATAGAAGGGAAGCTAGAGTCTCAAGAGGAAGTACCGCTAGCCCTAGAAGAGCCTGGTCCATCACAGACAAAAAGAAGAAAATTTTACGGAACAACTAGCATTGTTACACCAAAAATAGTAGCTGCATTTGAGGCTTGTAGGATAAGCGATAGAGATGGAGTTCGTATTTTGACCGCAGTAGCAGAAGCACTAGGACATGATGTTCCGTCTCTGTCTATAAGTAGAATAACTCTTCAATGAAGTAGGCAATGTATGCGAAAAGAAAGGGCTGCAAAACTAAAAGCAACTTTTAAAGGATATGATCTTTTGGCACCAATAGTCCATTGGGATGGAAAACTCCTGCCTTCCTTGACGGGGATGGAGAATGTTGACAGACTTGCTGTAGTAGTTACTAGTGGAGAAGTGGAGCAGTTGCTTGGAGTGCCTCCTTTGCAGCATTCGACAGGTAAAGAACAATCCTTGGCAGTTTATGAAACTCTAATTACTTGGAATTTAGAAAATAAGATTATTGGTTTATGTTGTGACACCACAGCCTCTAATCTAGGGTATTTAAATGGTGCAGCTACAATACTGCAACAACAATTAGAAAGAGACATTTTATATTTTCCTTGTCGACATCATATTTTCGAAATAGTTTTGCGAAGCGTATTTGATGTAAAAATGCCCTCGTCATCTGGTCCTGATGTTGCCTTATTTAAACGTTTTAAAGAATATTGGCCTAAAATAGACCGAACTAATTTTAAAACCGGCTTTCAAGTCGAAATAATTAAGCAAATTTTGCAGCCTCGAAAATCTGAAGTTGTCGATTTTATAAATTAATTCCTAGCAATACATGATTATAAAGAATTTTTATTACTTTCTAAATTGTTTTTTTGAAGAAAAACCGTCAAACGTGACTTTTTATCGTCCTGGTGCATTTCATCACGCACGCTGGATGTCTAAAGGCATTTATTGCTTAAAAATATTTTTCTTTCAAGATCAGTTTAAACTAACACAAAATGAGAAATCAGCTATTAACGACATATGCTTGTTTCTTGTAAATATTTATATAAAAGCCTGGTTTAAAGCACCTTCGGCAAAAAAGGCCCCATTTCACGACCTCCAGTTTTGTAAAGAATTAATAAAATATAAAAACATAGACGACAGTATATCTAAAGCTGCATGTGGTAAAATAAAAAAAAAATTTGTGGTATTTAAATCCTGAAAATGTTTCCTTATCGTTCTTCGGTGAAAATATTGTAATTGATGTTAAGAAGGAAATGGCAAGGGCTCTAAACAGGCCAGCGTCAGATGAAGAGGTCATTAAACGGGTAATAGTAGGGGACTTAGGTCAAATAGAAAATAAAGAAATTTACGACTTTATATCCGTTACTTCTATATACTTTTTCTTTTTCAAAAATTGAAGTTTCCTATAGAATTTTTGGAAAGCGATCCAGCAACTTGGAATAAAAACGAAAGTTACAAAAAGTGTTGTAAAATTATTAATAATCTTAAAGTAGTAAATGACACAGCTGAGAGAGGTATCAAGCTAACTAATGAATATAACAAAATATTAACTAAGGACGAAGAGCAAAAGCAATTTTTAATTATAAAACACGTTTTCCAAATGTTAAAAAAGAGACAATGTTGCAGGTCTTAGAATAGTCTTATTAAATAAACTTGTATGACTTAATGTACAAATTGTGGTTCAATTATTTTTTTATAAATATATCACTCCAAAGTTTAGAAAATACATGTAGTTTTATTTTACCCATTTATTCCCATTAAGCATAATTATTATTATTTTAATAGAGAATATATTTCTTGCTCTTGTGCTTTCAGGATAACAAATATTGTTCTTGATGATTGGTGAGATGCAACACAAAGTGCTAGAAAGTATTGCCCTCATCAATCACTTTAGGGTCATTATAGGCTCTTACATCGTTCCTTTCATCAGATCCTAGCTTCACTGATGAGCCGTGATAAGGCGAAACTGGTCTGGGGATATGTCTGGGGAAGGGAACGACCAAACATTTAATTTAAAAATATTGTTTTGTAATACATTTTGCCTTTACAAAGACAACAGATTTGCAAAATTAGGTAATAATTAATTTTTCATTTTTATCCGATCAAAATAAAATTTTAGTGGGGATGTTTTTTCATCAAATTCGATCACTAAGGAACACCTGGCTGGCATAGACTGTTTTGTCGTGTAGAAATATTTTACTAGTAGCGGACAAATTTGAATGACACTGTCAGCGAGTATCAGGTTTGTTTATTCATTTTTATCTTATAAAAGTTGAAATGAATGAAGGTTTCATTAATTGCCCCCCTATGGATATAATTTCTAATTTTTCCTCTATTTTATTACTTATCAATGTATATCCTCTACTAAAAGGATAATATATTTGTGAACAAGTGTTAGCCTTAAAAGCTTTATAGAGCCATTTTATTTCCGAGTGCTTGCTGACATGAAATAAATTGCGTTAAACACGCAATGATGATGAAATATGAAGGGCCATTTGTTCTTATATAAAATTGAAATAAAGAACCATTGTCAATTTTTTAACCTTTTTATTAGTATATCGTTTTTTATTGCTAGATAGCTTAGTTGTCATTTAATAAGTTTTCCTAACGAGAATATTTCCTAAACCATAAAGGTTAAAAAGACAACGTTTGCTATGCTCATACAGTTTTTAAAAATATTCCATGCCAACTTAATGTTGCCTATCAAGTTGTAAAATTTTTTTCATACCAACAAGGTTTACAGTGAGTTGAATCAAAACCAGGCAGAAATATTTAGAACGGTACCCGGCGCAACATGGATATGCATATTATGTCGTAGCCGTGGCGGCTCCATCGGTGACGCGTCCGGTAAGCCGCATCCGCAGCGTCGAAGTTCAATTTGTCCGATTTCTGTAAGTCGAGTGGAGAATACCGATATCTCTAGCTTGATTGCCGTTAATGAAGAACTTAAAGTCATTAGAGAATCCGTAACTTTTTGTAGTGATAAGGCTCTGAGTTTGAAGTCACCATTCGAAAACTGACAAACTATATGAAGATAACTGAGAAATTAAAGCTAGAGAATGAAAAATTGAGATCCGACATGTTAACTCTAACATCTAAGATGAATAACTTGTAACAAATGAACAGATGAAATAATATTGAAATAACAGGAGTTCCAGAGCGGAGCAATAAAAATCTAGTAAAAGTAATTGATAAATTGGATGTAAAATCGAGGTGAAACTCATAAACTCCGTCCTTCAAGTTCCTACCCGAAATTTACAGAATCAACCTAAAAATATAATATTAAGGTTCACGTCGAGGCGTTTTAGAAATAACATCGTCTTAGCTGCTAAAACGAAAATACGCGCAAGTCCTAAAAAGAGCCTTATACTAGATGGATGACACATCTACGCCAATCTTTCTAAATGAGCACATAACTCACGCACTTAATAATTACTCACAAATTCAATGACTAATTACAATTTCTACGTACGTACTGAGTGCTTTCTATCAAAATGTCGGGGGGCTTTCGGACTTCAAAATTAGTGCTCATGCGAACAATTGTGATATAATATTCATTACAGAATCTTGGCTTAACAGTTCAATTTCCGATAGTGAGATGATCGATTTAAATAAGTTCGATATATTTCGAAGAGATCGCAAAACCTCTGGGTCACTAAAGTCAGATGGGGGAGGTCTCCGCATTGCCACACGCAATATCTTGATAACTTCATTGATACCAGCCTTCCACAGGGATGCTGAACATGTGTGGGTGCATTTTACAGTGCATGAGCATGATGGATTTTATTTGTGTAGTGTTTATTGGGGTGGTCCTTAAGTACATCAAGAAAATCTAGGATATGATTTCTGACATCATTTTAAGACGAAAAGTTCAAATAAACATGGGTCCGAAAATGCTAACCCTCTAAGATACAGGGTGTTAAAATATTTTTAAAAAATAATTGTTTCCTTAAAATTTCGGAACTCCTTGAAGATACGGTATTGAAAATTGATGTGGATTGATTTCGTATTAAACTGCACTTTTTGGTTAAAAAAGGGGTTGCCTACTTCCACCAGTGGCGTGCGTGAAGGTACCATCAATATTTTTTTTGTGAAAATATGTGATACGCCACTGATTTTTTTAAACTCTGGTGCATTTTTATGCATTACTGATATAAGCGGAACAAAAGTTGTCTCTACTATCTTTTTGAAAAAAATGGTAGTTTTAAATGAAAATGGAGAAATATATAAAATTGTAAAAGATAAACTATCTCGACTGTGATTCTAGTTTTTTCAAAGTAGGCTTATGTCACATATTGTGCAAATAACAAAAATTAAATGACCGAAAAATAATTTAAGTTTTAGTGCGTCGTTTTTGTGAGTTATTAGTCGATCCAAAAGTTTTAGAATTATGAATGATTTACAAAACAGTGCTCATTTGGCAGATATGCATTTTGTTTATGGTCTTGCTGATGGAAATTCATACGAAGCAAAACGCATTTACCAGGCAAGATATCCGAATCGTGTAGCACCGTGTACGCAGACCTTTGTAAGTCTCCATCGCCGTTTATCCGAAACAGGAAGTTTTGCAAGAGTTTCTGATATTCTCGGCAGGCCAAGGACAGTAAGAACACCACAATTAGAAGAAGCAGTATTGAATAGAATTGAGGAAGATCCAGAAACTAGTACTCGAAAAATTGCGAATGAGGTAAACGCTAGTCATCAAACCGTATTGAGAATCCTTCAGGACCAACAAATGTATCCTTACCATATACAACGGGTTCAGGCCCTTTTACCACGTGATTATCCTCAACGCGTAAATTTTTGTCAATGGTTTTTGGAAAGGTTGGCCAGAAATCCACAATTTTTAAATAATTTTTTTTTTACCGATGAAGCAAATTTTTCTAAGAATGCCATAACAAACTTTCATAACAATCATGTTTGGAGTCAAGAAAATCCACACGCTATTAGCGAAAGATATTTTCAGTACCAATTCTCGTTAAATGTATGGGCAGGAATAGTTGGTGACAGACTAATAGGTCCTTTCTTTCTTCCCCAGCGGTTAGATGGCCAAACCTATCGCCATTTTCTAGAAAATGAGATGCCAACATTATTGGAAGACTTGCCATTAGCTCAACGAACCCAGTTGTTTTTTATGCATGATGGAGCTCCCGCCCATTTTAGTGCCACAGCCAGAGAATATTTAAATGTTCATTACGAAAATCGATGGATCGGTAGAGGCGTCGCAGTACCTAATCAACCGTGGCCGCCAAAGTCCCCAGATTTAAATGTATTGGATTTTTATTTCTGGGGTCATTTAAAATCGATAGTTTACAAAACTCCCGTTGAAAACCAGGAAGATCTTAGAAACCGAATAATAATGGCTGGCGAAAATATTAAAAACACCCCAGGACTTTTTAGAAATGTTAGAAGTTCAATGATAAGACGGCTAGATGCTTGTATTTTAGCAGAAGGTGGCCACTTTCAACAATTTATTTAAATCAAGTTTGTTTGGTGTTACATAATATTATGTTTAGTTATTATTTAATTAATAAATTAATTTTGTTTAGTATAATATACTACGAGTTATCTCTAAAACCACCATTTTTTTCAAAAAGATAGTAGAGAAAACTTTTGTTCCGCTTATATCAGTAATGCATAAAAATGCACCAGAGTTTAAAAAAATCAGTGGCGTATCACATATTTTCACAAAAAAAATATTGATGGTACCTTCACGCACGCCACTGGTGGAAGTAGGCAAACCCTTTTTTAACCAAAAAGTGCAGTTTAATACGAAATCAATCCACATCAATTTTCAATACCGTATCTTCAAGGAGTTCCGAAATTTTAAGAAAACAATTATTTTTTAAAAATATTTTAACACCCTGTATCTTAGAGGGTTAGCATTTTCGGACCCATGTTTATTTGAACTTTTCGTCTTAAAATGATGTCAGAAATCATATCCTAGATTTTCTTGATGTACTTAAGGACCACCCTGTATATCAAAATTGATCACTAAAAGAGCAGGTAACAATAAAATAATTAAATGTGGCGATTTTATGCCAAATTTTTCCACAGGTATATATTCATTATCACAGTTTTTATAACAACGAACACTTTTTTAAAAACATAATATAATAATTCTTGCCCTTCCTATCACTACGCAACTGGATGAAGCATATTGGACATCGCCGAACAACCACACCGGCATAATGGGCGTGTCACCAGACGTCATCCTCTGTCTGGGATATAACCTATCAAATTAGCTTGTTCTCACATAGACACTGTAATTTCTGAGGCATCGAGGGCATGTTGGTTCATTCTACAATGTACATGTAATTTTACGAAGATTCAGGCTCAGGATCATCAGTTGGAATTGGATCTGTATAGTGTGGTCCCCGGGATATGGCATCCACAGTAACAATTGGGGGGGGGGGGGGGGGGTGTTTTCAGCTAAGGTTTTTAAAATATGTTACTTTTAAGCGGGATGGTACCTATCCTCAGCAGAGTTTCCCGCATGAGCAAGTGCTTAGCATGTTGGTTGAGCGGCGAAACTTTTTCCTATTAACAACTCTCTTTTAAATTTTTAATAACCTGATTGATTGTCCAGACTAGCTGTCCAAGATTAGCTTGAATGGGGTTATGCCAACCATCAAAATTTCTTAGGTTCTATTAATTCAGATAAATCCGCAGATATTTTTGTTAATCTGTCTTTTTGCTATCTGGTCCAGTTCAATTATGTATACAGGGTGTCCGGGAACATGTGGGAAATCTCCCGGATATGAAGAGAACACGTGAAAAGAATACATAGGTTCATATAAACTTCTTTCGTATCGGCCTCCTCTTCGGAGATATGGGCTCCCAAAGAGCACCAATGGAATCAAGTTTTTTACCACCTGGTATATTTCAATTATTTTTTAATATGATGTATACAAGAAACTGTTGTGAATTACTCACAACTGCAGGGACGGACTAGCTGTAACACTCATGGTCCCATTTTTTTTACGCCCTGTATGATGAGAACTTTGGACAATGTTTTTTACATACCTTTAACTATTAGCTAAAAATTAAGTACTCTTCATTCATGTCGCTAATCCTAACCGTTTTCGAAAAAACGGCATTTCATATACATCATGTGCTTCGGGTATTTCAATAAAAGATACATCTTTGTTCCGATCCAATGTTCAACCTTCAAGATTCCGCTTTTTCATATTTAGCCCATGAGCAGTTAGGGGACTCAATGTAAATTAAATTAATTTCTCGAAAACGGTTAGGATTAGCGACATGAATGGAGAGTACTTAATTTTTAGCAAATAGTTAAAGGTATGTAAAAAACATTGTCCAAAGTTCTCATCATACAGGGCGTAAAAAAAGGGCCCATGAGTGTTACAGCTAGTCTGTCCCTGCAGCTGTGAGTAATTCACAACAGTTTCTTGGGTAGTAATTTGACGTGTCTTACCTGGTATACATCATATTAAAAAATAATTGAAATATACCAGGTGGTTCAATAATTATGTGTAAAAAACTTGATTCCATTGGTGCTCTTTGGGAGCCCATATCTCCGAAGAGGAGGCCGATACGAAAGAAGTTTATATGAACCTATAGTATTCTTTTCACGTGTTCTCTTCATATCCGGGAGATTTCACACATGTTCCCGGACACCCTGTATAATAGATTGGGAAGAACTTTAGATTTAATCTTATCTAATCACGATAGTGTACTTTGGCACTTGTGATTGAAAATGGTTATCATCTTGCTTTGGAATTTCTTCTTTCAGTGAGATTCGTTGAAGCGCTTTCAATACCCAATTATAAATTTTTTAAATTCCATATAGCTAATCACCTTCAGATTAACAACACTATCAAGTATCCCGTGGGAAGAATTACTAAGCAGCAACAACTTAGAGGTAAACATTGCAAAATTTTACAATACTCTAAGAAATGTAATATCACAATTTGTTCCTGCATGATTTCGTAATAACAAATTTACTGTATATTTTTCCAGATCAACTATTAAAGCCATTAAAGAAAAAAAAAATTCATAAAAAATGGAAATTATATAGAAATCTAGTTGATTTTGACACCTTCAAACGACTTCGTAATCGATCTACATGATTGATTAAGAAGGATTACCGAAATTATTTCCATCACATAGAGGCAGAAATTCCAAACAATTATAAAAAATTCTGGTATATTGCATCAGCCAATTATGGTAAGTCTGGCTCCACTATTGCCTCAGATATTTTCTGTTAGACCATTAATGCAAATGACAATAAAAGTATTTGCAGATTATTTGGGAAATATTTTCAAAGTGTATTTGAACGATCTAGAAATGTCGTCACAAGGGATGCTTCCAGTATGGGGAATGCAAATTTCAGTCGACTTCAGCTCCCCTAATCTGCAATCATTTCAGTACTTCGTGAGCTCGACCCTAAAAAAGGAGCTGGATTCGACGATATCCCAGCAGTCATGTACTTTGCCACTAGCCTGAGTCGTTAACTGCGTAATTTATTTAATCAGTCAGTATTCCAGTTTCCAGCAATTTGGAAGAAAGCTATTGTTGTGCCAATATTTAAGTCCGGTGACAAGAAAAACATTCTTGGTAGCCTTGAGGAGCGTGTTCAGATTGACTCCGTCTACATCGACTTTAGCAAAGCCCTTGACAAAATTCATCATGGTTTACTTTTAATCAAATTAGCCGAGGTCGGATTGGTTATGCTGGAATGGTTTAGGTTATATTTGTCGAACCGAGAAAATATTGTTTCAGTCGATGGCTCTTATTCAGAACCTTTTGTCTCAACGTCGCCGTCGGTGATTCCCCAGAATACTGAAATTTTGAAAGTTTAAGGACATTTATTGATAAAATAAGCACTTTTCATCGGATAATAATAAAATTAATTAAAAATCTGGATAAATTTTATGTAGAAATTTGTAAGCAGTGCCAAAAGTTAAAAATTGGATTAAGTAGGTACAAATTATACAAAATTCAGCGTATTCAGGGATCTTCTTAAGTTTTTAGAAAAAAGTGTGTTTCCCTTGACAATGTTGAAGTAGATGGGTCTTAAACTTTGAATTTAAGTTTAAACATCATTGTCTATTTAGGAAGAATTAGGAAGTAAAGGCAAACAAAAATGTTGCTATTGCGGTCGTGAAAGGCACAATATAGTTAAATATTTCAAATTGACGGTACAGTTTGACGGTGCCGTAAAAAGCTGGATTTATAAACTTGACGATGTCGACGATAACATAACCTGTTTTCTCGGCTTTTCTGTATTTTTATGTGATTATATTAATTTTGGTGTTTATGTGATCTGAATGATACTATCAACACTTATCAACAGGTCACTTTAAAATGGTTAATAAGATGGTATAAAATAAAATAATAATATTTACTAAATATCACGTGACAGACAAACACGATTTTGATTGGTTGTGTAAACTTGCTACGAACGTTGCTACGACCGTCCACCGTCAAAAGAGAGAGAATTAGTTTATGTCGGCAGTCACCCACCGTCAGACACCCACCGTCAGATTGCACCGTCATCGGCAAATATAAATGGTCTTATGGATTTCAATATGTTTAAGCTGCAACGTCATCGTCAAACAGCACCGTCAATCGTCAACGTCAAGTTTATAAATCCAGCTTTAAAGTTAACTGAAAAAAGTACATTTTTACAAATTAATGTTACAATTGCATGGGAAATGCTCATGTGATAACAAAATGTCAGGAGAAGGGATTTAAACTTGTGGTAAGAAATCATGCTACATCAAGATGGAAATAATAATGGTATGGGTCAAAATACGAGTCAAGGTCATGATGTTCCAAATAATGAACAAGGGTTTAATCAACGGCAAAACAGCTTGTTACAAAATAATACAGGTTCAGAATCGGCTTCAGGAGACCAGAGAGCATTTTTTGTCATATCTGATGACCAATATTTAATTATTTAACACGGAATTAATATGGGTAAAGCAGAAGACAAGATAAAAACAAACTGCTCTTGCTTTTTCAGGTTCAAATTCTCAGAGTTTTACTGGCTACCGCCCAAGTTAATTTAACTATGGAGGACGGGAATAAAATAAAGGCAAGAGCCTCACTGGATTCGGTTCAGGTTGTACTTTGTGAAGAAAGGAATTTATTAGCGACTGAAAGAACTCGTGAGCTGAATATGATAGCAATATTACGATGTGGTGCAAACTACTCAATGAACAGCGATACACACTGAAAAGTGAAATCGGCCAATTCGAGGAATCGTTCGTAGCGTCGGCTTAATCTACGATATAGTCATTATATGGATAGAATTTTTATATTTTATCTTATTTCATTATTGAAACTAAAGAAAATTTGTTTCGTTGCTGGAAAATATAAAATTGTAAACAAAACAGTTTTGTAAATTAAAATCTGTTCCCATAATATCAACTTTAGCTGAAGATTGTGTCTGTAGTGCTGTTATAACCCCTCGTGCACCCTTAATATGATTTTTCTATAATTTATAATAATAATTTACTTTAAGCCACAGACCCGGTATAATAGTGCAATATCTATTTATCTTAATATGCAAAGGGACCCTATTTGTTTACCATCAATCCCTCCTGTAATTTGTTTATCGCCACTTGTTGTTTTTCATGTTAAATAATACTTTGGAATTTTGGGAGGCTGGAATTTAAAAAATGGTAGTCAGTTAGTAGTTAAGATTTAGAAAGTTAGTTTTCATTTAGATTAAGACAAATGAGTTATCTCTCAAGTTTTTGTTTTACTCTACAATATGGCGCTAAAGTATGCTGGGTCATGTCGTTTTCCGTGTGGTCGCCGACAAAGTGTTAAACAAAACTTATTATCCAGGTAAGTACCCGCCTGTAGTTATTCGACAAATTCTTAATAAGGATATTTTTATCTTAGAACTAAATCTTAATGATGTTTCACTGAATTTGGCAACAATGAATTTTATATTACGAAATTACACTGAAAGTTAAAGTTTAAGCCGTTCTTGAACAACCGGGCATAAGTAGAACATAAGTAAGTTCTAAAATGCTGGAGGTTGAATAGTTTAGCAGTGCGCTTTTTGTCAGTACAATGCATTGCCACCTTGGGGGATCGACATATTATGTTTTGTATTTTTTAGGTTTAATATTTTTAATTCTTACATAGAATAGGTGTAAGACAAACCTTATTGCCTTCTTGTTAAATTAAAATAATATTTTCAATAAAAATTTAAGATAATATTACCGTTCCTTATTTATGGTAAATTACTTAATAATACATACCAAAGATTGATTTAATACCCTGCATACTTGTATATTGCGTATTGTTAAATTTATATTTAGTACCTTCTTGGCTGGCTTATTAATATACATACGAATCTCGCTGCGCCATGATAATTAATCAGTCAGATATGACTGACTGACGCTGGATTGTTCCCCACCTTAACTGCGAGCGCAGCGCAACTGAACTCTACTGAACTGAAAAGGTTCTTAGCTGCGCCAGAAATATTATGTTATTTATTTTTTTTTATGATCAAACACAAGCACTATAGGAAAAATCCTTTAGGGCATGCTGGGAGTGGTGCGTGTGCGCAAAAAGCGATTCTTTAACTAACTAAAAGAATTTGTTATATTGTATAAAACTTTACGTGAACCAATACATTACCTGAATGCCCTGAAAAAAGAGAACATTTGTATCAAGTGGATCATTTGCCCAAATGAGTTATTCTTTTGAAATATGTCAAATGAATGGCGCATTTCCTTACTTCAAATTCAAAATTATTCACATGAGTTTATCGCAAAATCTCAGACCCTCCGATCTTGAGCTATACACTCTTTATAACTTGTAGGAAGATTTCGTATTTTTATGACAAGTCCGTTAGTCTTGAAGACGCCGCCGCCATTTTGATTCTTAAATTAAGATACTTACTAAAAAACAAAAAAAAACTATTTAACTATCCTACAGCTATGAATTTTAACCTGTAATAAATTAAAAAAGTTTTCGTAAATTTAACAGGTTAGCAATACATAATAATAAGTTACACTTACACTTTGCCATAAGTGGTTCCAATGCCGGGAAATTAACAATTGTTGTACATTCATAGTGTGTTTACACGTTTTCATAAACAAAAAGCAAAAATGCACACAGCCGACAACAAGAACAATATGTATTTTTTTTTTATAATCAAACAACAGCACTAAAGGAAATACCTTTAAGGCACTCTGGGAGAGCATGTGTGAATAAAGTGATTCACGTTGGCTTTGAATCGTTGTAGGTTATATTCATTGGGAAAACGACCTCGGGAAGGTCGTTCCATAAAATGAAGTTCTCCAGATGAAAGAATTATTAAATAATGTCATACGTTCGAGGAGTACTAAGCTTAACCACATATGGCAGCAGGTTTACCGGTTCTACAGGACAAACAGCTGGGTTGGTTGGCTTGCGGGAGTGCACCCGTATCATCATTAGTCAAAGGTCATATTTACAACACTGGTAGCAATAACACAGCTGTAAATTTATTTTGTCACTCATAATAAACGCTGAGGAGGTAATACCAAATTTTTGGCAGTTGGAAGAAATTAGTAATAAACGATTTTTGTCGTCTGATGACAAGTTATGTAACCAAAAGTTGCTTGAATCTTATAAGCATATAGAAAACGGTAGTTTCCAGGTTTATTTAAGTCTTGATAATGATTATGTCAAATTAGATAATTCTATAGCTTCCACAAGGAAACGATTTAATCCTTTGGAAAAAAGGTTTGTTCCGGTTTATTCGAGTTTAATTCTTTGGAAAATAGGTTTAATACAAATCAAAAGATATATCCATAGTATATAGTTTCTCTGAATGATCTTATGTTAAAAGGGTTTTCCGGTTTAGTCGGAATTGTTTCATATCTTCTGTAGATTTCATACTTTCGAATTTATTTTAGTTACAAATATAAAAAAAGTTATCGTATGATTGACATAAATTCCAGTCCAAGGTTTTCACAAAATATATTGTGGAGAAATACGCCTAACGAAGACTTGAAGGTAATACAGTTACAAACGGTAACTTACGGAACAAATTTGGCACCTTTCTTGGTAACTAGGTGTTTAAATCAATTAGCCAATGTGGAAATATGAACATACCCTCTTGCTGCTAAGGCTGTGCAGCAGCAGTGTTATATTGATGATATTTTATGCGGTAAAAACTGTAAAAGCGATGATATAGAACCAAGGCGGCTCGCAATAAGCAACTGACGATAGGTAATGAGAAATAATATAGTGCATTTGTCTCATATCACAGCAACACAAAACAGAAACTAGTGACGGTAATTTTGTGAGTAACCCGAACAAAAACAGGAAGATCCTGGATTCACCCTTCATTATTGGAGGATAAGATGTCGTAGTGCAACTAAATGGATAAAGGAACTGAGGGTCTCGCGCCTAAATGACGAAGGTTTTGAATTCGAAACAAAACATTAAGTTAGCGTATCAGTAGGTAAGCATGATTGCATTGTAAAGTCTTTTATAAACCTGTACATGAACAAAAATATGCATTTTTCTACATTTTATTAAGAAACCACTGGTCCAGCTTCAGCTCAATTATAAATTTATTTATGAATAATATCACAATGTCCATATGCATTTAGACTAAAATTGTTAAACATGAGGTATCATTTACGTTACCAATTAATTTATAATATTAATATGGGGTCTCTCTTGTATCAATTTTAGTAGCTCATTTCCTTCCTTTTTTAGTAGGGCGTTAGGTGTAATTGGTACTTTCCACTATGAACCGTACATATGCAGGGTCCTCCAATGGTGCGTCAGGCTTTCATAACTCCCATACGAATGAAGTTAGAAATTTCATTCATATGCTGACATTCTGTATGATGGAGTGTATTTCAGGAAAATATTTTTTCATATGCAGGGTGGTCCAAAAAAGTGTTTTGAAATGTGTTGTTTTTGGAACCCTACATGTATGATAAAATAGATAATATTAGATTCATAGTATCTCTAGACCCGTTGTTATAAAGCTCACCGAATCCTGTGGAAAAGAAAATAATTTTAGAATTGTTTTTAATTTTCTGTCCATGACTACAAAACTTATTTTTAGTTTTTAATATATGCTCTTAAACTACCAACGAAAATTAAATAATATTTTATTTATATAGAGGACAAGAACAAACCTAAATGTGTAATAAAGTACTGGATATCCCATGTAAAAAAATACAACTTTATGTTATCATACTTTTTAGGGCCACCCTGTATATGGAAAAATATTTTCTTGAAATATGCTCTATGATACAGTATAAACCAGCATATGAACGAAATTCCGAACTTAATTTATATAGGTGCTATAGAAGCCTGATGCAGTATTGCAGGACCCTGTATATATAGAAGTTAAAATCTCACATGCTTCCCCGATGTCCTAAAGCTCACGTACAATTTTTTAAAATTCTTTAATACTGTTCTGGATTTCATTAAATAATTTATTAAACTTTCGAGATAAATTACACATAGCTATAACGTTATAGTTGTCTATTATCGATAAAAGTACCGCCCATTCTTAGTAAATAATGTTCGACCTTATAATTTGTAGAATTATATAAAGTCTGTTTCGTACTCACATTCTGCTGTATATATTAATGAATAACGACGGACTGTCTAGAAGGAGACGAGATAGAGGCGAGAAGCATTACCGGCTTTATACATATTTTACCGAAGGCATTACATTGCATTGCATTGCATTACAATCGTATTTGCGACACTGAAACGGAGCGCTTTCCCAGATTAAGAAATCATGAAGCGCACCTTATGAATTTATAGTTTTGTTAGCCACCTTAAGTTTAAGGTGAATATGAGATTAATGATGATATGTTTTGTCGTATATAATGAACATCTTAAACATAAATAAAAAAAAGTCTGTTTTCTTTTCAGGTGGTATTAATATCAAATAAAACATAAGTTTTCTTTTAATAAATCTTAATCTACTGAAGATAATTATGGGCTAAGAACCTGTCGTATGAAACATTCTTATAATCTTATAACATCCCCTTTTTCATTGAAACGATTTAGCGTTATTCAAACGAAACGAATTTTTCAATTTAATAACAGCAGGGTTTGTTATCCGATATCGCTCTGCTCCCTTTAATTTAATTCAACTTAATTTTACCGACTTTTGGCAAATAATGCGATTTAATATTCAAATATCTAATTGGACGGAATCATTCGTATAGAAAATTATGGTTGTTGAATTTAAACTGTATACATGTAAATTAAGTTTTTGTATTTGGGTTGATAAGCAGAAGAATCGTCATTTTCAGCTTCATTTTAGATAAACAGGAAGACTACCGAACGGTAATCATGCGGTGAAGAATAGATGTGAATGTTTCTTTGTCGGAGCGGAGACGTTTATATTTTAGATAGATCAGAGGTGATTGGTTTAAACCCCACAGCCGGTGATCATTTTCACTAATCGGGTTTTTCAGTAATATACGACATGGGGTTTCTGTCCAGCGTCATGGCAAAAATTAAATGTAACCTTCATGTAATATTTTGTTATTAATGTATTTGTTTGGTGATTCTTACTTATACAGCGTGTGTGGTAGTCTAACTAAGTCTAAGTCTAATAGAAGGGAAAGTTTTTTATCCTTCATTTTATCGAAAAAATCCACTCTTGATAAAAAGCTTGGTTGGTTGAATAGCCATAATATATATATCCGAAATATTGTATAGAAGTGTGAAATTGATCTGATAAAATACCCTTATTCCCAAAATTCCGTTTTGAAGTTCTTTCTAGAATCATGTTCTCTGTCTCTAATCATGCTGACGAGAAACAGCATATTAATATTGTTCCTACATTTATTTTTTTACTCGGCCAGAAACAGGTGAGTTTATTAGGCCTTTTTTATCCATGCGTGAATAGTAATCTCGTTGTATAATTTATTAATAATAATTGTTATGAATTTTCATGAAGTATCGCCTGAGTTGTACTAATGAAAACAACGTTGTTTAAATTATTTTTAAAATGTAAAGCATTCTCTTCTCTAAATTTTTTTTTTTGTCCGAGAAACAAATTAAAGGAAGTAAAAGGAATAATTCCAAAAAATTCTAAATTCTCAGATTGGAAGTATGAAAGGACAGAAATAACTTTCCGATACCGTCGTATTTTTTTGAAGTCGCTAAGGTTATGTACACTATATAATAATTTGAGTAATGAATCTTGAGAAATGAAAAGGGACTCATTACATTGACTTGACTGACTGAAGTTAAAAAGTAAGGTAAGTAAATAAAAGTAAATATCTTACTAAATTTGATTATAAAATAAAGCTTATAAATTGCATTTTTAATAAGAGCTTATTCTTATAGTTGTCATTTTAATCCCACGTCCCCCTCAACTGTCAATTTAGGACGGTTTTAGCGTTAAACCCTTTAGTGCATATGTATTACAAAATATAACTTTATATGTGAATAAGAAAAATATCCCGTAAGATGTCACTCAAAATTTTATCGCCACTGATATTGTAATAAATCACTTAACGAAGTAAAAAAAATTATATAAACAATGATTTACTATTCATTGTCTGATAAAAATAATTCAGTTATATTTCTTATATTATAAACTAAGTCTTGTTCTCAAATTGACAAATTTTTCCCTGGATATAATTCAATGTGCGTGTTCTGGGGTAATTCCCTTAACTCAATAACGGAATACAATGGATTCTTTATAAAGTATCTTATTTTTCCTTTTGAAGATTTGTTCAGTTCGATTTAGTTGATATATAGGACTAGATGTGTTTTAATACTGACATAAAAGAAGTACCTTTATTATTAGTATAATATGTGTCAATAGTATGTATGTATTTTTTAAATGATTAAATGGATAAGGATGACGGTCCACAGGAGGCAATGACGGCCTACATAACAATGCAACAGTTATTTTTTAAAAATTGTAAATTTTTTTGGAGAAACTGCTATAAATTTTAAAGGGATAAATTAATAAATGGACATTTCTTGTGGATACCTATTGTTTTCAAAAATACACTTTTGCTGGTCAAGTAAAAATTAATAATTAATTTAAGATCTGCAAATGTCAGACTAAAATCTTAAATATCTCAAACATGCTTAGACTTAGATATAGGATATAATATACGAAAACTGCTTAGAATCATGCGTAGAATCCAAAACTGCAATAATCTAATAATATATCTAATAATAGGGTGTTCCATTTATATCAACCAATATGTATTTTAATTATAAATGTAAAATAAGCAAGTTGATATAACCGTAAGTGGGGTATTTTCTTAAAACTTTATGTACTAAATATATTTAGATTAAGTGCATCAGTCTTATACTCTCCCTCTTATGGTTTCCACCGTGCCATTATTTTAATATTCCATGTAACTAATAATAATAATAATAATAATAATAACACTTCTTTATTTCAAATTACAAGTTACTAGGTAATTACAAACTACAAGGCAACTATAAAGTGAAATGACGTCACAAAAAGCAATAACGACAAGAACTCACTGGAGTCAAAAGTCCCAATTAAAAAAGTCTCTCAAGGTATATGGTTCTATTTCAATTAATAACCTCTTTATCGGCCTTTCCACAGTTTTATATTACTTATCCTTTTAATGTTAATAGGCAATCTATTGTATAATTTAACGCATGTAATATGGGCTTTTTCCAGAAATTGTCAAATGGTGAAGTGGATACATAAAATTCAAAGTTCGAGTACCGTAGCTATTGAGATTTTTACTAGAAAATTCCTACGAAAATAGCTTTAGTCTTATTAATAAAAACTCCAAATGGAAGATGTTGGATCACGCGGCATCGCCCGGTGATATACCATTGCACCGGATCAGGCGGCGTGAAGTTTGCTCCTTGAGTTAACGTTTGCTCATTGAGTTGTCGCTGTGCCGATGTTCCCACAGATTTACAGGGAAGAACACCAACCAACATGCCTGCAGTTCAATCAGAAATGACCGAAATCGTGTTCCGTCAGCGTCCTGTCAAACGAATCCTGAAAGGGTTCGACGTCAAGAAAGCTTCTGGTCCAGACGAAATTCCTGTTATAGTTGTCAAGAGATGCGCCGATGAACTAACACCAGTATTTTGTAGACTTTTTAACTTATCCTACAAACAAGGAATATTTACATCGTGCTGGAAGACGGCGCGAGTCCAGCATATACCAAAGAAAGGTAAGAGAACCCTGCCTAACAACTCTCGACTAGTCACATTGCTTTCAGTTATATCTAAAGTAATGGAGAAAGCTATTAACCAACATCTTCTAAAGTACCTGGAAGGCTTCAACATTATCAGCGATCATCAATATGGTTTTCGGCAGTCCAGATAAACTGGAGATCTTCTAGCCTATGTCACCCATCTTTGGAACAACGCAATCGAACATCATAGGGAGTGTCGGGCTGTCGCACTGGATATTTCTCAAGCCTTTGATCGTTGGCATGAGAGACTTCTAAGTAAACTGCGATCCTATGGTATGCCCAGTCGATCCTGTGCATGGTTGTCTAGCGTTCCTAAGGACCGCTCTCTGCAAGTGGCGATTGACGGATTTCTCTCAGACACTTTCACCATCAATGCCGGTGTTCCTCAAGGGTCCATATTGTCTCCTACTCTCTTCTTACTCTACATTAACGACCTTCTAGTGAAAACGAAATCCGATATTTAGTTTTGCTGCCGATAGCACACTTATCTCATCTTTCTCTTTGAATGCACAAACATCGGCTGTCGACGCACACAGCATGAAGTATCACGCCTCAACAAAAACCTGGAAGAAATTTTGGATTGGGGTGACAGTAACCAAGTCGAATTTAACGCTAAAAAACCCAGGCAGCAGTTTTCTCTAAAAAGGTTAACATTACAGAACCGGATATAGTCATGGACGGACACGCAATCCGACTGGCTTCATCTATTAATTTGCTGGGTGTCAATCTGGGAGGAAATATATCTTGGCATAACCACGTTGTAACAATCGCCAAGATAGCTTCTCAGAAACTTGGTGTACTTTTTCGAACCAGAAAGTTGTACACACCTCAACAACTTTTGATACTATACAAAGCCCAGCTCTCATGTCTGGAGCTCTGCACCCAAACATACACTTCGGCTACTGGATTCCATCGAAAGGAGGGCCATTCGGGTTTGTTCGGGTTTGTTGGAGTTGATTGGAGACCACAAGCTGACGGAGAACCTCGACAGCCTAGAACATCGAAGACAGGTTGGGGATTTGACTCTCTTTCACAGATATTTAAATGGAAAGTGCTCGGCTGACCTTGCCCTCTTAATTCCGCCTAGAGCGGCGAAAAGCAGAAATACTCGACAAACCAGTGCCGCCCATCCATATGTGGTTACGCTTAGTACTCCTCCAACTTCATTATTTAAGAATTCTTTCATCTGGAGGACGTCATCCTTATAACGACCTTCCCGAGGTCGTTTTTCCCAACAAATATAACCACGATTCAAAACCAATGTGAATCGATATTTGCGCACACGCACCACTCCAGAGTGCCGTAAGGATTTTTCCGATGGTGCTTGTGGTTGATCAAAAAAATAATAATAATCGAAAGAAGCCAAAAATACACATGGAATTCTATTTAAAATTATATTGTTAAACCTACGGTATAACCGGAAGTCATAGATATGGCAAAATATCTTCAGTGAAAAGATCTGCCACTTTTATAGCGAGTACCATAATTTCAAATAAATTTTTTTAGTTCCTGAGTTCTTTTAATAGCCTGTATTTTAAATTTTAAGAAGGGTCCAGAGGAGGAATATATATTTTTATTCATTATATTTCTGATCCTAAAAACTCTAATAATTCATATGACCTGGATGGGATAACGTGACAACTTTGATAGTTTTCCATTTTTATTATGTATATTTACGCGAAATAAATCAAGAAATATTTTATGTATTTGTATGTTTGTTTTAAGAAGTATGTAAGATCAGTTCAATTAGTCAAAGTCAATTATCAAACGTGGCAATTGCACATAACTTCCGCGAGTATTATTAGCTAATTTTGTGGTGTTCTCCTTTTTTAATTATTGCGACTATGATATTGGCATCCTGTGGGAACTAGGCCCAAGTAACGAGCAACAGTTGCCAATAGTGCCGCAAAGAACTATTAAACCCCTACACTGTAACTTGAAGGGAGAATTAAAGGTGCATTTGAGTGTCACCCGAGAACTAAAAGGTGGAGGCTTAAGAAGAACATCAGAACTCAACTATTTATTTAAGGCTAATACTAATTTTTGTGTTGTCACCTGCTGTTTTTTTTTCAAGGTTATTTTCACCGTTTATTATTTTACGAAATTGCTTACTAAACACGGCTTATCAGTGAGCGGCTAAATGGTTCGGTTTCATAGCTGCCAGGCAATTTATAACAGCTCGAATTCTAGATGACTAGCAGCTAACACTAACAGCTAAAGTACATAACCACGCACTGGTAAAGCCATTCTAAGTTGATTTAACTAGGGATAGTTTATGTCGCCATCGCCAATTGCTTTATGTTTACAATTAACCAATATTCTGTGTAAATTAACTTTATCTTTGATTGGGTCATAGTAACTCTAACTGTGTCAAATCTCAGTTCCATATGTCAAATAGTTTCTTAAAAAGAAGTATAACCGGCTTAAGGACATATAGGCAATGGAGTATCTCCATAGTATTGCGTGTAACAACTAGTACAATTTAATATTGTTATGTATTGCCAATTTTTAGCATGGAACTGTTTAATATCGAAATCGAATTGATTTAATGACCAATAACTATGTTTGACAATAGTACATAATTATAAATTTAAATTATGTATTGAATTTTTATATTAAAAATATTATAATTCCCTTAATAATATTCACATAAACACAGACTGAGGAAATATTTTGCATATAGTTACTTATTTTAAAAGTCGTTTGAAAAGGAACAGTAAATATTTCTGCAATGAGATATCTAGAAGTTGTCTTTATTGTGGTATTGTGTTATGAGGAATCATATTTTGAAACAACAGAAGTTGCATTGACTAATAGAATGTTTCTAGATTCATTTACGGAAGATTCAGTGGATTCAATGTATCAGGATGATCCGCCACCATCTAACACAGAAATATGGACCGACTCAATTGTAGATAAATTAACTAAACCAAGTAGGTAATAATTATTCTCATGAAATGTCCACCAGGCTACATTAGATATCGTTTAAGAAAATTTGAGTTGAGGTATGATATAGTAAAGAGCTTAACACAGTGATAAGATTTCTCAATTTAGTTCTGTTTATTTTATATGGTTATTTATATATCCATTTTTTATTAAGAATATTAAATTTTAATTCAATTTAAATTTGTAGTCATGATTGCTGAATGATGTTTTTTGAATTTTAGGTCAACCTAACTAACTAAACTACCAGAAAAATCGGAACATAATAATATTTATACGGGGTGCACCAATTAAAGTGGCCTATTAGAAGTATCTCGAGAACTAAATGAGATTTTATTTTGATTAATTTGGCTGTGGCTATAAGAGATGGTTTTCTACGTTTATAAAATGTTTTCGATAGTGTGGTGTTGCCGGATCATACCTAAAGTGGCAGCAACGTCGGAATTTTAAATGAATTACCCTATATATTATATTTTTTTTGGAATCTAGGTAAAAATCTATAACAGTTTTCTGTATAATATCATATACCTTTAATAGTTTTTGAATTATAAATAATTTTGTGATTTTTTAACGCCGTATCGGGACCTGAAAAGAAAATCGTATCTTTTTAGACGTTACAGCTAGAAAGCTGAAAATTTGACAATAGTTTTACAAGACCATCAAAATTTTATAATTTCGAACAGTATTTAATTAGTTTTATACAGGGCGTCTCCATAACAATATTTCTGAGGCAGATGAATTATTGCAAAAATCTTCTTTTTTTTAAATGGGACACCCTGTATTTGATATGTTTTGCTAATGGAGGGTCGAATCTTCTATCTAATGATATTAAGTGTTCCTATAACTATCTTCAGTATTTTCGGACGCGAAATTAAAAAATTATCTTATAAAAATATATTTTTTGTGGTTTTGTGAGTATGATTGGTTGTGGAATGGATTCATAGAAACAAAATAATGAAAAAATCCACTTGACGTTATGTCTGAGTTATTGTAATAAAAATGACTAATTCACATTATTCGAGCAATATTCGATGCAATATTTTAAGTTTATTTTATATTCATGGGGAGCGTGGTAGAGTTTCATCTAGAACTTGCAGAAAATTTAATGAACTGCATCCTAATGCAGCTCCTATGACTCCAAAAAAGTTGATTGGACGAGGCGGTCCATGGAAATGACCCCAAGATCTCCGGATCTTACCCACCTAGATTTATATCTATGGGGTAGGATTAAAGAAATAGTATACAAGACACCCGTCACAACAAGGGAAGATTTAAAAAATCGAGTACGAACAGCTTTGGGGTCTCTAGAAGGGAAAGAAATGAAAAAGGTGACAAATGAACATGTTATAACCACAATTTATGAATGTTTAAGAGCCAAGCATTTTAAACAATTTAGTTATTATTTATTTTATTGGTGTTGTTGCGTAATTTTCATTTTGTTTATTTATTTATTAATAAATTCCTTATTGGTTAACCTTTTTTTACAACAATACGTCACATGGATTTTTCATTATTTTGTTACTATGAATCCACAGCTAACTACCAAAAAATATATTTTTATAAGATAATTTTTTAAATTCGCTATAAGTCAGAAAATACTGAAGATATGTATAGGAACACTTAATATCATTAGATAGAAAATTCAATCCTCCATTAGCAAAACATATGAAATACAGGGTGTCCCATTTAAAAAAAATATAATCTTTGCAATAATTCATCTGCCTCAGAAATATTGTTATTATAAAACTAATTAAATACTGTTCAAAATTATAAAATTTCGATGGTCTTGTGAAACTATTGTCAAAAGCTAAAAAGATACGATTTTCTTTTCAGGTCCCGATACGGCGTTAAAAAATCACAATATAATTTATAATTCAAAAACTCTTAAAGATAGGTATATGATGTTATACAGAAAACTGTTCTAGATTTTCACCTATATTCCAAAAAAAAATTTAATATATAGGCCAAATTTTCAAAATAAAATCTCATTTAGTTCTCGAGATACTTCTAATAGGCCACTTTACTTGGGGCACCCTGTATAATAGAATACAACCAATTTTCTTCGTTAATTTTTTTATGTAACTATTCATATATTATATTATGCTATTATTCATTAAACGTTTAATAAAATAAATAGTCTTAACGCTTATTTCTCTAGATTTAAATACAGGGTGTACGGTAATTACCTCCTACTTTCTCCGGAACATAAAATTTTTTAAATTGCTAGAGCTGGAAGCTGATACTTTAAATACTTTGGTCATTTGTCTTTAAAAAGGACCTCTTAATTTATTGCTATAAAACAGGCGGTTTTCGAGATAAATCTATTTTTTATGCGAAATACTCAAAAGGTTTAATATTAAACATAAACCACAACATTTAATAGAACGTTGTCAAACGTTCTAGGAATGTAAAATATCGGCATTGAAAGATTTTTGGTAGATTCTTCCATTAAACTATAAATAATCATGACTACCTTAGAAAAAAAAATGAACTGGAATTTGTAAAGGTCAAAATAAAGCTTTTGATATTTAGCTATATTGGAATAGCAGGAACTTATCAAAAAAGTGATGCATATGTCATGAGATGTATTTGGGAGAAACTAAAAATGATAAAGGCAGAATATAAAAATATTAGCTGGTTTAAAAGATACGAGCGTAAATTGAAAAATTGTCGACTTTAAGTTAGAAAATGATGCCACGTAAAAATCGCATTTACTGGGTCAGTTATCGGATCTAACTTTCTTATTTTAAATTGAACACCCTGTATATTTTTAGCATAAAATCGCAATCCGAAATAAATATTACCATTTTTACTGACGGGTTGCTGGCTCTCAGAATAATAGGCAAATTACAAGTTTAAAGCAGTTTCTTCATTTTTTTGCATTATGCATAAAAATATCTAATTAAATAGTTTAGTGGATGAAATTTAGTTGACATGAAAACAAAAGAGGATAATTAATGTTATTTACTGATAGATCGAACGTGTTTCAACTTCTGTGTTTAACTGTTAGATAAGACGGTTTGCGAAAGAAGGAAAACATAATATGTTACGCAAATATATTTAGTGTCCAAATAGTGTTAAAATAAGAAAGTTAGATCCGATAACTTTTTGACCTGACCCGGTAGATGTGAGGTGGCACCATTTTCTACTTAGAGCACTGTAAAACTTTTAAATGAAACATTTTTTTCTATTATTAATAATAAAAAATGTAGAGGACAAATTTAAAATCGATATTTTTTTCATTTACCCTTGTATCTTTAAAGCAGCGAATATGTTTGAGTTTTGTTTAATCATTTTTAGTTTCTCCCAAATATATCTCACCACATGTGCATTACTTTTTAATGGGTTCAATAATTACCGAGATACCCATCAAAAGTGTCAAAAATGGGTAAACCTTACTTTTCTAAAACGTGAATATTTCACTCAAATTAATTAAAGCTTGTTGAAAAGATATAATGTAATATTAATGCTAGTTTTATACTTTTACAATACGTATGTATTATTATGGAAATACTATTAAAAGCCAAGCCAAGCCAAACCATCCAAGCCCCTGAGTATTAGATATTAAAAAATATTTTAAAAAAATTATTATTTTAATAACATTCTTATAACCACAGTAATCTTAGGAACCTGGTATCCTGTAAAATATCCTTTCTTTATATTGGTTCTATTAGTAGAAATATCGAGAACGTCAATGTGTATTTTCTGTCAATACAAAGTTTCCAAAAAATATTAGTGGTCAATTGCCTAATCAATTGAAAAATGAAAAGGCGAAAAAAGTAATGGGTAAACATTTTGGCTTCAGTGCCTGACGCGCCATCGAAACATATACATCGTACGAACCTACGCTTTGATTTATTAAACTTAGCAGACTCTAATTTTAGTTCCCCCTCTCATTGAGAATGATTTGACCAAAATCCATTTACGGGGGCCAGGTTCCGAATTTTTTTCTTTTTTAAATCTCATGGTACTCCATAAGTGCACGAGTACGGGTTTTAGGTCTACCAAGTAGCTCGTGATAGTTACTACAAAAATTTTTCGGACTTGTCCTGAAGCACTGACCAATAGTAATTGAATAAAATTTACAGCAAAATAGGATTTTTCCTACGTAAAAGAACAAGAACTTTTTTTTTCGGATAAGAAAGACTACTTAATTTTGAGCTGGGGACGTTTTTACGTTTTTAATTAGGAGTCAATAAACTTGATCATAAACTTTCAGATTTAATTTTCTGTCCATTTCATTATAGTTAGAAGAGTTAAAAGCTGATCGGTCATCCCGCGTGCACTTTATTGATAAGTACCGTTTAATATCATTCTATTAGGAAGCAAAATTGACTAGTCGTCAAAAAATCGTACTATGCTGGGGATGTTTATTCAAAAATTCGTAAAAATATTTTTTTGCACTATTTGATCATCAAACTGCCTTAATCTTAGTACAAAATCTTAATTAGAATATTTGAAATAGATTTTTCTTAATTTTAAAATATCACGCGCCATGCCATGCTTTAACGAATAACCACTCGCCCTGAAAAACCACAATTGTATTAAATTTTACCTCGTTATAACTTTCCTTGGCTAATCATAAAAATGCTTTTCATAAACGTTGTACACCAAACTTCGGGTATTATAATTATTTTTTTAAATTTTCAATCGGAACAGTTTCGTCAAAAAATTGGATAATATAACCAATGTCGCAGCAAGCGGGCGACGGTAGAGATTAGACGAAGATTGACCTTGCCTGGGCCTATAGCCATCTGGTTAGCCGATACGGCCCTTAAACGATTCTATTTGAGTTATTGTTCATAGGGTGTTAAACAAATGATAGTTGTAATGTAAAACAGAAAATATGTTGTTATATAAATATATATATAACGAGCAAAGAGGTGTCACACATAATCTTCTGGGCCCAGAGGTGTCCATCATTTTAGACTCTCTGTATTTTAATGCTAGAGCAACTAATCATACTAGTCCACTAAAGCCAGTAGAACTCCATTTTTACAAGTTTCCCGAAAGTGCCTCTTTTCATATAATATGTTCTCTTAACCGAAAGTGGCGCTTACCAGACTTGTCCGAGAGAGAGAGCGGGCGGGAAAGATTTTCCCGCCCGCTTCGAGTTTGTTCCATGTATACGCTCCTCATATATTTTTTTTAATGATAAATAAATAAAACTAGAAATGTCGAGTGCGGGATTTGAACCCGCGACTCTCAGATCCCCAGGCGTGCACTCTGCCACTAGGCCAACAAGGCATACACACCAACGATAATAAATAACGGATTATATATATATAAATTGATTTTGCAGTTAATTTTTCAAAGATGTTTTAGAAAAGTGTATGACGAATTTCTTTGTTATTTGGCCTCGGAGTTGGAGCACTTGTAAAAAAAGTACAGATGATTTATGCTAAAAACATTTGATAACTAACTGTAAGACAGACACATAAGAAAATATCATGGATCACAGGTCAATTCATCAAGGCCAGCAATATACGACGGGGAAATTAAAGGATTCGGGCTATTTATCTACTAGTCAGCAAGGTTGATAATATCTCTCGAGAAACTAGAAGTGCTATTGGGAGTATTTCTGGACATCAGGGGTATATTTAACACCCCATTCTCAATAATCACTAGAGCCACCAGAGAACTCAATGTGACCCGCTGCAGATGGGTAGAAAGCATGATATGGGGCAAAATTGTATAAAAGGAATTGTTGATGGAATACTGGCAACGCAGGAGACACGGGTATTGGGTAACCCGCACTCCTCTTGTCATAATATTGCTGCTACTGGCAATCAGACGAGAGGCATTCTTCATCTCAGGCTACGCGAATAGGAAGGACTCAACATCGATTCGGACCCTACTATTCAAGGAGAAATCATTTCACTGTCGAAACAGTTTAAAAATATGAAACATTGGACTTTAGACTGATATGGAATAAACAGTGGAAAAATCAACCGGACATCGGCAAGCAAGAATCTAGATATATACCCAAGAACTTAATATGCATTAAAGACTAATGTCAATACGCACCATTTTCAATTTAATACAGGATTAGGTAGTCTGAAATTAAATCTTAATATTAAATTATTATTTTTTTATTTTGCCATATAAAAATTATGGGGATTAACAATTCAGGATTACAGCTTTCGTTGACATGGCAACGTGGGGTTGATTTAGGGACTTGTTTTAATAGTGTTTCTGTACTGTCATTATGTCAACAAGAATGTGAGAACCGGCAGGTTCCACAAAAATGTGAGTACATGTAGGATCGATAGAACCGACCTGTCATTCCAGCAAGAAGTTTTTGTGAAGTTTGTGTTATAGAAAAGTGGTGTGTATTTCTTTTAATTATTGACTATGAAGAGCAGCTTCAGCCAAATTTCATGACCCATGGGAGAGATGTTTTCAATTTCTACAAGTACAGCGAGTACTGTAGCTTTCCTCAGCCGAAATCATTGGAAAACTGCAGTTCATCAAGGTCTTCGAAATAACTACTCCTAAGATATCTTCGAAAACTGAAATCGACAATATTTGTTTACCTCCAAAAACAAAATTCATCAATGCAAACCAATTAGTCCAATTAGAGATTCCAGTGATATGTCAAAGATCGCAAAATAATGTAGTTTTAATGGGTGGCTCTATGCAATCAAATTAGGATTACCTCCTATTTTTAACGTTACGACTTAAGAACTAGGACTTAATTCCGGAATAATCTCTTATTTTCTTAAGGATTAAAATCTCTGATGAGGTGAAAATCTATGACTACAAAAGGAACGCAAACGAAATTTATTCTTTAATCCAGCGTTAGGCAGTAAGTAATCCTGAATTACATAATGCAATGCACTGGAATAGATTTTTCGTTGACTTTAATTTATTCGCTTTTTGTTTTGTTTTATTAAAAAAACAGTAGATATAATAAACCTATTAATTATCGTACTTACCAACCAATTTCAGTTTCTCCTAGCAACATTATTAAACTTTGTCAATCCTAGTATGAACCCACTTGTGACAGTTTTTAGGAGAGAAGTTTCCTGAAACTAAAGAAAATATATATTATTTACCTGAATACATAAATACAGGGTGTTATGGAAATAACGTATTATATTTAAACAGGCAATTCATGAGATGAAAAGATATTGAAAAGAAATAACCAAAAATGGCGAATTATAACACCTTATGTAAAACCAAACGTAAACAAACTGTAGCCATATGTAAACAAAGCAATATTGAGATAGGTTATGGCCAAAAACGTCACTGAAATTTGAGCAGTGTTGTCGATGAATTCTTTAGAAGGTCAATAACCGGTTGACAGAAGATGTTTATTTTTCAAGGGACATTTCTAAACTTTTACGTTCAGTTGTTCGCTGGGAAACAATTTCTGATTTATAAACTTGAACTGACTCGAACGAACCGCCGCGGAATTTATAAATGGTCAGGTTTAGATTTCTTCAATTCGAACGACACTCGTCAGATCTGAACAACCTAAGTTTATAATGTCACTTACTCTTTATTTAAGCTCTGTTACCTTTTCGGTAATATTTAAAACAACACATAAATGCACCTTAATTAACGCGTACACTTTTACTGGTTAGAAAACGCTCCCATCTAAGTTTTTTACATGGATGAAGGATTTATGAACATAAAATTCTTTACAACTACTTTGGTAATGGTAAATAATGTCTTAGCTGACATTCCATCTTCTGTCGGCCGGGTGAATCGATCTGTGAATTTCGGATCGGTGTTTCCAAACTACCAAATACTAATAACAAGAAATCCAGCTTGTCGACAAAGAGTTTTTACTGTTTTATAAGTTTAAATTCATACGTCGACTAATTTCCTTTTGTAATATTACTTTCCGTATTATTATTTTGTCTCTACTGCAGGAAAAAATTAATATGTTTTAAATTTGGTTTTAAATTTTAAGTTTTGCCGCGTAAATCTCGAAGTCTGGTAAATGGAATCTATTAAGAATTTAAGGTAGCGCCATCCTATGGCAACTTAAGTATTAATTATATTAGTTTCTGTAATAAAGATAATATGTTTTAATAGAGGGCGTAAACATGTGTTTCCTAAATAATATGTAATAAAAAAAACTGTTCAATTAAACTCGCTGTATTTTACCTGATTTTCGACAGTTCATTGGAACTACACCACTCACAGATGAGCTTAGCTTTACACGAGATGGAATATTTAATCAGCGAGTTATAGAGGAGAGAGAAACCCAAACACGTTAGCCGCTGTACTACAAAAGTTAAAAAGTTGAAACTACAAGACTTCCTTTACAAGCAGGTTATAACAGTGGTACATACAGTCAGTTCGAAGTACCTGACTAATTCCGAAGGATAGTTCACAGATGAGGTTGGCTTTACCCGAGATGGAATATTTAATTAGCGAGACCAATAGCCATATAAGGTTTTTCTTGAACATATCGGCAGGTGTTACTAATAATCACCTAATAGGACCACATATCCTGCAAAACGACCTGCCAGAACTTTTAGAAACTGTTCCTTTGCAAGCATAGTTTACGGATTGTCACTGAAATTTGGACGTCCTATGTTTATTCTAGCGTATGACAGTGTTTATAGTAGTTTTGTGGGTGTCTGTCTGTTTCTTTAAGTGATTTAGTTAGTTTAGATATGCCGGTCATGTCCCGAGATTGGAAAGAAGATATTACAGTAAATTTTAGTTTATACTATTGATATAAAACCACCCATTTTTAATTGTAAAAGTTGTTTACTCAACCAGTGGCATAGCGTCTCAATACAATTTTAACAAATAAATATATTGCATTGATATTTTCCAAACAATTATTTTATTAAAAATTATCATTCAGTTATAAACAAAAATTTATCTTCCATCTTTCTTAGCATGAAAGTAATATGACCTCAGTGTAATAACTAGACAAGTCTATATTTTAGTTATTAAGGATAAAGTTGTTGGGGTAGCATAAAAAATCATTATTACAGGAACCATACGAGCAAGATTTGGTTTTAATGGACTTCCAAAAATATTTTTATTTTGAACTCGTGGGGATTAAATAAAATTTAATTACTGGTGGATTTTTATTATGTCATACATTGTTGAATTCGGGAGAAGAAAGCTATCAAATTAAAATATCAGAAAAGCATAACCGTATTTAAGAAAGGAAAGTTGATAATGGCCCTTCGAAGACGAGTAGTCGGATTACAAAACAATTAGCCCTGTTAGATAGAGCGGAAAAAGTGGCAATGCAAAAGTGCAATTTACTTTAGAATTCGATCTAAAAAAAAAACAGGAAAACAATAAAACGATTTTTCAGAATTCGGAAGCTGTATTAAACTATATGAAAGAAGAAACAAATATTTATTTTATAGCATATTAATTACCGATAATAAAGTGAATGTGTATTTAAATGTTGCTTTTATATTAACTTATAATAAATTCCTTATAACTTTGCTTAGGTAAATTCAGTTCAATAGCAGCCAATTATATTTGAGAATTTTGGGGAAAAATATACTTACTTGTACTATTATATCTATATTATTTTTAGGCGAGAATTAACTGCTAAAAAATTTCAACACCCTGCAAAAAAAAATTTAAACCGTTGCGAACATACATACAAGGTATACAAATTTCACCCAAAATTGCACCCAAAAGATATAGGATCGGTAGATATGCATATTTCAAAAAAAATTCTAGTTTTTAGAAGTAGAGCGGCAAAAGGATATATTTTTTTCAATGGCAATTCACATTTTTTCAGAATTGGATTGAGCTTAAAATTCTGTATAATATATGTATGTATTTTAATTTGGTGTTGCTGTTTGAGGAAATTGGTAATTCTGTGCAACTATGTTCGGCAGAAGCTATCGTTAGGAAAAAAAATGTTACTCCTATTATTCATGTTTCAATTATGGTGTAAGATTCATTCGAGTTTGTTCGGATTTGTATATTATTTATAATTTACCAAGAAAATCTGCGAAAAACGACCTTTTCAAGTCTTCAAAATATTATTAACGGATTAAATTTAATAATACTGCCCTATAGCAGAATAATCTTATGAGCGACTACTTATACATAGTGTTTTAACGGCAGTGCCTATTTTACTATTTTTCAAATAGAATGTAATTTTTCAAATGAAATACTCTATATGTTAATGGGCCATGTTGTTAACTATTTTATGCTCTATAAATTCGAAAGTATAACTCATGTCCTAAAATCGGCAGTTTTGCCATACTTTTCGATTTTAATGGAAACATTTTTATGATTTGGTTTGATTGGTTACTTTTTACTAGAATCACTAGTGCTAAAATTACAGTGGTAATTAATTATTCATTTTGAAGATTGTTTATAAAAAACAATCCTAAAATTGTATATTTTTAACGATCGACCGAAAATTCAAGAAATACAAATCTTGTTGAAATTAATTTATTGGGTTGCTTAAAAATAAAGATCGTATATTACACAAACACTATGCAGTACCTGTAGTTGCGCCACTCGTACCTACATGCAAGGCAAGTAGATATAATGTCGATAGAAGCACTAGATTTTAAAAATCCAAAAAGTCTCCTTCGTTCTTGTTCCTAATAAGATTTAAAAGTTTAAACGTTTGGTCATATCTATATAATATACTTAAAAATATAGTAAACCCCCATTTTACAGTCAAAGTTAGGTCCATCCCTTAAAAAATCCCATTTTGGCAATGTCCCTATCGCTCCTTTGCTTCCTGGATAAAAACTCAATTTACTAGCCACGGGCAAACTAACAAAGCCCGTCCCATGGCGATTCCAATAATCCGAAACCCCTTTGCTTTATTGAGTATACGGTGCTTTGGGAATACTTAGTAAATATTTGGTTTCGCATATATACGGATTTGTATGTAAATTTGAGAAACAAATAAAAAAAAATTAGCATTTGCGGTGTCATGGATTTATAGTTTATTTTGAACGTTTCCTTGTACTATTAAAATAAAATGATATTTTAAAGATGGTGTATTTGTGCGTGTCTTTAAAGTATGTGTACAATATTCCTTTCATTGTTTAAACCAATATTCCAATATAGAATAAGAATAATTCTTCCTAAGTTTCTGGACCGTGGCTTAACTTCAAAAAATGGGGCTGAGGGCAAGACTTTCTGCAATAACTCATGGTAGGCAAAGACGCCGACGCCCAAATGTTTCGAAATTTGGTCAATAATTTATAGCAAAAAAACTGATGCGGTAAGGTGTTAAATTTGCCGAAGAGGCTTAGTGGAGTGGCTAATGAAAAATTTGTACTTATAGTTATTACGTAGTTTTATATTATATAGATTTTTTTTACAAAAACATGCGACGTCTTTTTTGCCGCGCTAGCTTTGTTCAGGTTACATTTTTTATAATATATTTGGGATCAAACAATTATTTTTGATACATAAATTAAGTTCCGCAGTTGATCCAAAAGTGAATTTTTTAACATACATCTTGGAAGTTGATCGGTGAAATAATTTTGAGGCCCCCGTAGGGGCCCCTAAATCTTGCGGGCCCCGGAGCAATTGCCAGCTCACAAAGTAGACCTTGGCAATTGGAAAACATTGCTCAAACGCGACGCGGCGCGGCTACTTCAGTATGTTTTTAATCCGAAAGGAATACGTCGCGTCGAGCGCGCCTTCTCCTTGAATTCCCATGTATTGTGTACGAATTTTAAACGTTAAGATATTTCTGGCTTAATAAATAAGATGCTAAATTTACCATTTGTAGCATTATCATTTTTTGGCTCTGTTGTGAAATAGTTTATAATAAAAACATGTTGTGATGTGGTTTGGATGTGTGCTATTACTCTTAGTTGTGTTGCTAACATACATTTTTCCTCGTCATTTCAAATTATGGGAAGAAATTTTTAAAAAGATATGACAGAATGATAAAGTGTCAAGAGTATTTTTTGTAAAGTGTATTGATTAGATTATTAGCATCTCTCCCTAGTACCTACGACACGGTTTTGACATAAGGTAGCTTATCTCGATTATTTTGGGATGATATGAACCGACGTATATATGATAGTAATTAGAGCTAATATTTATTTTATTATTTAAGTAAAAATTGGTAGTTAAGTTTGTTTCTGAATGAATTTGCAGTTAAATCTTGATTGCAACAATAATTTCATTAAAAATGTTATTCTCATTCCAACAAGAATAATGAAATTATTATCGAAAAATTTGAATTATTCATAACCAAGATCATTTTTCATTTGTGTGAGAATAAATGCATGTATTGACATGAACTAAAAATGAAAATGTACAGAATAGATTACTCTAACGTTAAAACTGATAGGTGTTGTTACAGCTCTCTAAAAAGTCATTAATATCACTTAAAAGTTAAAGCTATTTAGCCTGAAACTTTATCAAAATTTTGTAATGGCCGTTTTCTTTGGTGGTAAAATAAATTATTTCCATCATACCCTGTATGAAGTTCAAGCTTTGAAACGCCACTTTTGACAATTAATGGCTTTTTTGGAGCTTGGACCCCACAGAGCCTGTTATTGTTGGTTGAAAATGTTTATTTTTATATGATCTTCATAAAATCTATTGAACATACCGAATCTTGTTGATTTCTCACCAAAAAATATTTATTTCAATAATGATTTCATATAAATTTTTAATTTTCGCATATAAATTTTAAAACATATTTTTTAATATATTATATATATATATTCCAGTGGTGTTCAGCTCTGGATTACATGGACTTACGGCAAATGAATTATGGAAACAAATTTACCTTAGTTTTACAGGGTGTTCAAAATAAATTTTTGAATTTCACTAACTTTAAACTAAAAAAATCTCGGTTTTTGGAAATAGTACACCCTGTATATTTTATTTTCCTCTGATAGAATATGTAGTTCGCTTTATATTTTATTTAATATATCATATGTTTATTTTTAATACTTCTTGACATATTTTAATTTTTCTCTATTTTTCATTGTTCATTTTCGACATTAAATACTACTGTCAAGACTTTTACATACTGAAATTGAAAACTTTCTTATATAATGCCTGAGGCGTTTAGGAAGTAATTCAACAAGACGGATAATTCTTAAACTGACATTGTCCACAACAATTGAATGGCCGCGGTAGATCTGACCATACTAGATTTTTTTTTGATTGATGATTGTATATATTGTGTATAATTTATTTATTACTAAACAATTTAAAAATGAGAAAAATAATGATTTTAAATATTTTTTGCCACAAGTTTGTTGTATTTATTATTTATTTCTATTTCTATTTTATTATACAGTGAAGGAATAAATTCATTATCTCGCAAACTACAATTTTTTAAAAAAATCGCTCGGACCCTTCGATTTTGTTTTTCGAACGCGCATATTCTGACATAAAATATAGATATACAGGGTGTTGCAAATAAGAGTGACACAAAAAATTTTTTTTTCTTACGCACTGTATATTATTGCATGTACGGATTCTTCGGAAAATCCTAAACATTTTTCATGTAGCATGTGCTATACCTTAGCCCAAGCGTTTTGGAGTTATTCTCATTCAAAATTTGAAAAGTGGAAAAAGTCATGGAGAAAACAAAGAATAAAATTATTTTAAAAATGTCTTATTTATCGAAAAAACAGTTAGGTGAACTTAAAAATAATTCTCGCTGAACATTTCGAACCATTTGGGGTGTAATTTGCCGAATTTCTTGCCGGATGCGATCTTTTAAATCATCTAAATTTGCAGGCTGGCTTTTGAATACTTTTCCCTTAAGGTATCCCCATAAAAAAAAGTCGAGTGGTGTTAAATCGGGTGACCTTGGCGGCCACTCAATAAAACCACCTCTTCCAATCCACCTGTTTGGAAAAGTATCGTCCTAATATGTACGAACTCCCACAGCGAAATGTGGGGGAGCACCATCTTGTTGCAACCAGATATTATGATGTGGCAAATCGGGACGTTCTAACTCAGGAAAAAGGGTGGCCAGGGCTGGAACAAGTTCTTGTTCTAAAAAACTCAAGTATCTCTCGCCTGTTAAATTTCCGTCAAAAAAGAAAGGCCCTATAACAATGTCATCGACAATGCCAGCCCACACATTGATCTTTTGATTAAATTGTGTGTGTCCTTCCCTCATCCAGTGTGGATTTAGATCGGACCAATATCGATAATTTTGGGTAGTTACGTCACCATTCAAGCAAAAACTGACAATAACAGTATCTATTGACATTAATTCTTTTGGTTCTTGCATCATAACTCCAAAGCCTACTTGACTTTTCTTGCGCTTCACGCATGCTGACTACAGGTTTTCCTCAGCGTGCATGAATCAATGCAAGTCTTGATTGATTGCGAAATATCTGATTTTCAAATTTTGAATGAGAATAACTCCAAAACGCTTGGGCTAAGGTATAGCACATGCTACATGAAAAATGTTTAGGATTTTCCGAAGAATCCGTACATGCAATAATATACAGTGGGTTATATTTAAGAAAAAAAAAATTTGTGTCACTCTTATTTGCAACACCCTGTATATCTACATTTTATGTCAGAATATACGCGTTCGAAAAACAAAATCGAAGGGTCCGGGCGATTTTTTTAAAAAATTGTAGTTTGCGAGAAAATGAATTTATTCCTTACTTTAGTATGATATGTTTTGAAAATATACTTATTTTGATTTTGTCCTGTGGCCATAGAGGTTTGTTTGTTGTTCATGGCAACTATGAGGCTATAATATACAGTATGTTCACGGATGGGGTTTACAAGAGGACAAATGGACTAAAAATTGAAAGATACGAAAAAAAGTCACTCTTAATAAACGTTTTTGCTTGTCTAGAAAATACGATTCATCATAAGAAACTTCAATTTTTTTTTATACAGGGTGGGTAAAAAATGCAAAAATATTATCTTGCTTAAGATTAAAAATACTTTATTTTGAAAGATACGAAAAAAAATCACTCTTAAAGAATGTGTTTTCTATACAACAAACCGAAGGAGAACAATTCATTAAAATGTTTATATCCCAAAAAGCATTCTCTGGCAGAATTGATATCTACTGAATAAAGAGTTTTTATAATACAATGGCTATAGGGATGGTCAAGTTTCATACCGCTACGTCATGGAACAATTTACCGAGAAATTTGTAGGAATCCCAATAACTAGGATGGCAATCTGCAAGTTAATAAAGAAGTTCAAGAGAACTGGTTCGGTTTTGGACCTCAAAAAAAAGAAGAAATACGACCATGATGATGCTGCTACAGTCTTAGTTCTTCATTCTGTTGAAAAAAATCATATGACGTCCCTTAGAAATCATGTTACTCAGTTGGAAGTTGTGAAAAAAAGTCAAATTCAGAAGATCCTTAAAGCAAATATATTGTATCGGTATAAACCGCACTTAATCAAAGATTGGAAGAGGGAGACGAAGCGAAACGACTTGATTTTTGCCTGCGCGATATCCATCCATGGCATTATAGGGCCATATTTTTTTGATAACACGTGCAATATATTATCATATTTAAAAATGCTGGATACATTTTTCAATGAACTCGAAAATCTACCATTAAATTTTCGACAAAATATGTATTTTCAGCAAGAAGGTTTTCCAGTCCATTTCGCTCGTGAGGTTGAGAATAGCTTGACCGCAGATTTGGTCCAAGGTGGATTGGCAGGAATGGCCCAGTTTTGTGGCCCCCAAGAAGTCCCGACTTAACCTTGGCCGATATGTTTTTATGGGGGCGTTTAAAACAAATTGTTTTTGCAACCGCAATACTAAATAATATTGAAGTGCTGAAGGGCAGAATTATCCAGGCTATCCAATCGATATCTCAGGAAGAAATCAGAAATTCTTTCACTTATTTGAGAAAGCAATTAGAAAAATGTGCCGAGTATGGGGGTGGAGTTTTTGAATTATGAAATCGTTATCGTATTCTTTTCATGTTAATAAAAATGTTCGTATTATTATTATTATTATAATTACTTCAATAAATAAAAACATTGACAACATGTATCACCTATTCATTATTCAAGTAAAAACGTTTATTAAGAGTGACTTTTTTTTCGTATCTTTCAATTTTTAGTCCATTTGTCCTCTTGTAAACTCCATCCGTGGACATATTGTAGATGTAGGAAATGAACAATGAAAAATAGAGAGCAGTCGAAAGTATTAAAATTGAACATATTATGAAATACTAAACACAAGTTAAAGAGAATTACAGATTCTACCAGAGAAAAATAAAATATACATGATTGTGTGCTATTTAAAAAACCCCAGATTTTTTTAGTTTAAAGTTAGTGATATTCGAAAATATATTTTGAACACCCTGTAAAAACTGATGTAAATTTGTTTCCATAATTTATTTGCCTTATCCTCCATACCAAATATGAATATATAATTTGCAAATGTAGTGTACGTATTCACAATTAAATTCAACGCTGAAAACTGGCATTTTTCAGAAAAAATGGAAACATTGGCAAAACTATAAGATAACATATAACATTATAAGGCTCCTGCAATAGTGCGTCAGGCTGCCATAGCTCCTATATGAATTAAGTAAGGAATTTCATTCATTTGCTGACTTATTCGGTATCATGGGTGTATTTCAGGAAAATATTTTTCCATATAAAGGGCGGCCTAAAAAGTATTATAGCATAAAGTATTTTTTGAAATGGGACACCCACTATTTTATTATATATTTAGGTTCGTACTAGTGTCCTCTATAATTACCTAAAATGTTATTTGTTTGCTCGCGTAGTTTAAAAGCAATTAATTAAAAACAAAAAAAGTTTTGTAGTCCTGGAAAGAAAGATCAAAAAGCATTCTACAATTATTATTTTCTTAACCACTGGATTGAGTCAGCTTTTAACAAGGGGTCTAAGATACTATGAATATAATAATGAGACAAATGATTTTGAAATATGTTGTTTTTGGAACTTCATTATGAACACCCTGTATAAAATATATAAACACTATTATATTCATAGTATCTGATTAAAAAATAGTTTTAGAATGTTTCTTGATTTTTCTTTCCAGGACTACGAAGCAAATTAAATAATATTTTAGGTAATTACAGGAGGCACTAATAGGAACCTAAAGTAATAAAATATTGGGTGTCCCATTAAAAAAATACAACTTTATGCTATCACATATCTTTGGGCCACCCTGTATATGGAAAAATATTTTCCTGAAATACACCCCATGATACCGTATAAGTCAGCGTATGATTGAAATTCCTAACTTAATTCGAATAGGAGCTATTAAAGCCTGACGCAATATTGCAGGACCCTGTTTATAAAAATTAATTGTATGTATAATCCAAAAATTTATATAAATACAGGGTGTTCCGTTTAAAAAAACCTAAGATATATTCGCCACGTGTTTGTGGGTCACCCTGTATAGTATATAATTTTGGAATGTGCACCTTGATCATCTCTCCAACTTTTGTATTTCGAATTTTTATTTAATTCTTAAAGTAAAGGAGAAAATTTACTCGATTGTTGACCTACCCTGTATTTGCAACGGTGACGATACTGTAAAATTTATTTGTTTAAATTTAGTTTTACGTTCTGCAGACTATACAGTGTGTTTGTCTAGTAAGTAGGAACCTCATAATTTCTCGGGAGCATACCCGAACAAACCCGAACAAACCTGATTTGTCATAAAAACAAATACTATACTAGAATAGATGTTTTACATCATCAGAAAAGTCAAGAGCGCACTTGCCATTGTGGAGACCGATGACATAATGCAACTCGGACCGAATAAGTGAATCATTGTTGATAATATCGAATATACATTTAAGTTTAGTTAGTAGATACGGTACGTTAGAATGAAGAGCTTGTTATTCTTAAATTTAGCATTTTGATACATTATATAAAAGTTGATAATTAAAGTGTTTTGTGCTATTAAATAGTTTTGTTATTTAAGTGACCGCAGGCTAGGAAGCCACCACACTAGTTGGGTCAAAATTTTGACCTGTGTCATTTGACAGAAATGAAAACTAATTTTTTAAATAAGGGACTCTCAATTTACTGCGACGTGGGGGTTTCGAGATGATCTGTTTTTATTCGAAACACTGAAAAGTTACTATATTATATCCATCGAAAGAACGGAGTGCGTCACCACAATATCACATAACCTATGAAAGTAAGAATGTGTGCAGTTTGTGCATTAAGGGTCGACCAGATCATTGTTAAATCTTTGAAATTATATAAACTTAAAATAATAAAAATATGAATATAAATTAGTACAAGTATGTAAAAATTAATGAAAATTTGAGTCATTAATAAGAAAATAAACGACTTTTACCTCGGTCGTGTCGAGACCTGTCTAAATGCCGCTCCTGCACTGCACAGAAGACTAAAGTACAGAAGTGGAAATTAGACTGGTTTGAACGTACTGACGTAAAAGTCGTTGGTTTTTTATTCGTGGCTTATAATTTTTATTAATTTTTACATACTTGCATCTCGTTTATATCTCTATTTTTATAAAAATCGATGTAGATTTCAATTCATGGGTAGTCGAATGGGGGAGCAGAGATACCAACACAAGGGGGCGGGCGTTACTGGAAGCTATGTCCGCACTGGATGTGGTCCTATTCAACAGTGGCGATGAATCCACATTCACGAGGAGAGGCGAGTTCAATTGTGGACCTCTCATGTGTGAGGAGCAACCTCATTAAAGAAAATTGCTTCTAAGAAGTGATGAATATCTACACAGCCAATGACCATCGACCAATACTCTGGGAGGTATCTACTGGCCGGAAAACAGGGCCAGTGTTCAGGAAGACAAACGCAATTGGCTTGAAAGTGAGCTCTTACGACTTAACTTATTTCCTAGTAGCTCTACACGATGGTCTAATCAGCGGCAGAAATGCTACAGAAAAGGTGGCTTCATGAAGAGAGTTACCAAAGCCTGATACCTCCCACATTAAATTAAAGAGATGTTGTATCACGCTTAAAATCACTATAAAAATATTTCTTTATGACAAAGCCTCTTTATTTATTAAAATTTCTATAGAACTAGGAACGAAAATACGCAGTAATTAAAAGGACTTCGTATACATCCGCAACAATAAAATAGCGATATATGTATGGAAACAAATTCCATATATGAATCCACCAGTTAAATACAACGATTTAGGGCACTCAAATTAAAGTTTATGAAATTTACGAACGCAAATGCCGAGTATGAACCATAATAATATTTCAGAAGAATCCATAAAATTTGAATTAAACGGTTGGTGGTCTTAAAAGTAAAATACTCAAGTACAAGAGCCACAAATCAATATAATTTACGTAAATACATACACTACAACATAATTTAGGGAGGGAATGAATGAGCATCATAACTTTACAGTAATATCACAGATCTATTATTTTTAATGTATTTTAGTTCTATCAGTTAATGAAAAATCAGACAACGGTTTCCTTCGAAACGAACTACAATTCAAGTGAATTAGACGGAGATGGCAAAATTAAAATATTGACACGTCCTTATTTGTCATTATTGACATTTATATAATGTCTTTCATGTAGTTTACAAATTTTCAATTATAATAAAAATATTTTTAAATATACAGTATGTTTCACAAATTTCACAAATTTTTAAATGGAACATCCTATATTTTTTAATCGATATTAGCTTGTTTGATTGCTTAAATAATCCCAATTATTATTTTTCAACCTGTTGTACTGTAGGCAAGTATTATTATTTTCCTATTTTTATTCCTTTGTACCATATAACTATGCTACAGATTCTCAATTGATTTTAATTTGATTAGATCCGATACAGACAATTACATCTGGGTTATATGAGAACTATTTATAAAATTTCTTTATTATTGCTGCCAAATTTAGGAAAATTTTTATTAATTTACTCAATATTTTCAAATGGATCCCATGTCGTAGTAAACAAATTGCTAAATTATATAACGTCCAAATAAGTAAAAAATTAATAAAGTAAAATGAAAACTTAATTATGCGACATTCGAGTCTAATAATTATTAATATACAAAAAAATAATTTACTTAAGTTTGAATTAGATTGAAAATTGTCTCTTATATTGACTAAAGTCTGTACTATGCATTGAAATGCCTCTCCTAATAATTCATTTTATTTAAGTGTAATTACACATAAAATAGTTTAAGAATAAAATGTCAAAAATTGTCAATTGTTAATTTCCATTGGTAACTTAGACGTAAAGATTTGAAATAATTTAAAAAAATGAAAACCACCGATATTTAATAACTGATGATAATTATTGGATCGGTATAAGATTAGATATTTTCTTATAAAGGTAGGAGGTATGTAGCAAAAAATACAGGATATTACAATACTTTCGACCATTTACACAAACAATAAAAATAACAACTAAAAAAATAAATAAAATTTTGAGAAAATCATTACGATTTGGCAATGCTGCAGAAACTAATAAAAATAGTTTATAGTTATATGGAGACGTTTCAATTGTTGTTAAATATAGAGGGTGTTCAGTTTGAAAATATTTAGTAAATTTAATATAAATTTCCCGAAGTTTGGCAGCCAAATTAAAGCACCCTGTATAAAAAAATCTTGCATAATTTTATGAATTGTACTCATATAACGCAGATGTAAATGTCTATAAAATTTGGGTATGGTAATTTGTGTAAGTGTATGGGCGAAAACTGTCATGATGCACCGTCACGATGGATATCTGCTAATGCCTAGTTACGACACGACGACGGCCTGTCACGATCACCGATGAACCTATAAAAAATTACGAGGTCTGTGGGAGGCTTTACTTTCCAATCGAGCAGTGCGGTCAGGATATATACGAGTATATATTGCCATAATCAATTGGCAAAAATGATTTTTCTCAAACAAAATTTAATATAGATATAAATAGCAAAGAAACATAATTTTATATGATAAGTTATAGAAGATTAAACGCATACTTAACATTCAATAACAATTTTTTCTCATATGTTTCATCGTCTGTCAGATAAGCTCGTGAATAAAATTGATCGCATACATTTTTTCGCAATCTCACTGTACGATTTAAAGTAAATTAATCTTCGATCCTATATCGTTGGATGGGGTGAAGGAAATTGAAATCTTAACTGTGAATGTGTTTTCAAAATAAAACAGTTATTTTATTTTAACTATTGCAAAAAATAACTTTAGCTACTTTTTAAAAGTAGATGCGAAATGCTATGATTTTATGAAATTTAATGAAACATTTAGGTACAAGGTAACAAATATGCAGTATATCCATAAGGCAATGTGAAAGTTTATACAATGTATCGTAATATTTGCTATAGTGGTGTAAAAATCAATCACTTAGAGGCGATCCAATCAGTCACATACCGATTTCAAAAACGATAGAATCTTTTCATTCAATCATACAATTGATATTTTTGTTTATGCACACCAGTCTTAATACTTATCGGTTTGTTCCCCGGTTCCGCACCGAACGATTGATTACCCATTCTGATATATTATTTTAGAACATAGGCATTCTGATTCAATACATAAAAGTATGCATTAATTTCATTTCCTTCGAGAATGTCGAGTGTTTCAACGCCGACGATATAACAGAAGTGGGAGATTGAATTCTTTGTCTCTGTTGTAGTTTAGATATTATTTTTTTATTTCATTTCAATATTTCCGATCATTCGTTCTCCGTCAAATAATAATTGGTTTGCGGAGCTCGGTTCGGTACTCAGTCGTCTCAGTATATAGTTATCGTAAATCGCGACCATAGATATGGATAATACGATTGAAATTTTCTAAATAAATATTTTATAATATCGGAACACAAAATATCATGTAATATAAGAATATTAATTATAAAAGAAAATGATAAACTATATAAAAGAAGCAGTCCGCCACCAATATTTAAATTCTACAATAAAATTGTAAATACAGAAAAGTTGTTCTTAAATATAATCGTTTCTGCTCTTATAGTTTTTGAGATATTCACCGTAACATTGTTCTTAAAAATCTGCAAATATATTGAAAACGGTTAAGGGGGGGTAAATGCACAATTAAATTCTCTATAAAAGCTTTATATACAATTTTCCATAATGATTGAAGTAACGGAGATAAATTGAATTAATGCAAAAAATAGTCGATATTCTTGGGATTTTCAGTCAAATTTTAAAAATCATAAAACTTATATTTTATATGTGTAATGTGCAATGTCTTTCCGAGAAACTGCTTTCGAGATTTTTGCATTGTATAGTGTCCAGTGCGCTTTTTAAAATTTTGAAATAACACATTATGATAGATATTAATAATTATTATATTATAGGTAAAGGAATTTAGCTACAAATAATTCAGAATTTATAAAAATATTCTAAAAAGTCCAGACTACAAAAAAAGTAGAAAGGAGAAGTAAAGTAATTAAATGGTTTGCCGTTATTGACAATCAAGCGGCTTGGTCAGCAAGAGTTTACAATTGGTCAGTAGAAACAAACATGTCTAGAAGCAGTTTACTTCGGAGGTCCCAGGGCATTGTCAATTTATGTAACTTTCTTGTGTTTTCTTTTGCCAAATACAGAAGGAACAAAAGGTGTAGCGGGGGCGGGTTTTCACTTGTTTTCTCAGGGCACTGTCACGATTCAGAAATGTTTGCTGTCCATAAGTTACTGACCAACTAGCCATTTTGGCTGACCGATTACATTTTTCTGTTCGCAAAAATAATATCATATCACAATTTTTTCAATATTACCTAATATTTCATTTATATTTATTAAAAATTTACATATTTTCAAAATTATTTTTTTTTAAAAATCTCAACGCACATGCCTTGAGAATTTTTGAAAATCCATATATTGTCAATTTTTTCGAAAAGTACTCTACAGCAAAATTGTAAATTCCGGAAAGTTGCATTTTGATATGAGCTACAATCCTTGAATATAAACATTTCTGTGGCTCTTATAGTTTAATAATTAATGCAAAAATAGCCGTAATTTTTGGGATTTGCATTAAAATTTTTAGAAATTCATAAAACATATACTTTTAATATTTTATCAGAAATCTAATAATGGAACAACCTTGAATAATTTATACAAGATTTATTTTCATAATTTTGTATTTATATATTACAGTTTAAATCAAGTTGATACAGTTTTAAGGCTTACGGTCGATTTGCAAACAAATATTTGAGATTCGGACATTAAGTCACTAAATTTATAGACCATTCTTTATAACTTATAACCCTTCGCAATGGCCTTTTTCCTTAGAAAAACAATATTCTCGTTTCGTTTGTTGGCATTTAAACTTAAAATTTGATTATTTTATAAACCAATACAAAAAGGTAAATCAAATCCAATAACTGACTTACTTTTTAAATACCCTGCGACTTATTATCCACGAAAATGATTAACCTATTAACAAACTAATTAACCAATAACCATTAACCAATAACTTCTGAAGTATCTGGAAGGCTTCAACATTATCAGCGACCATCAATATGGTTTTCGGAAGTCCAGAACAACTGGAGATCTTCTAGCCTATGTCACTCATCTCTGGAACAACGCAATCGAACATCAAGGCGACTCTCGGGCTGTTGTACTGGATATTTCTTTATTATTATTATTATTATTCCTTATATTTATATGGTATGCCAGTCGATTCTGTACATGGTTGTCTAGCTTTCTTAAGGACCGCTCTCTGCAAATGGCGATTGACGGATTTCTCTCAGACACCTTCACCTTCAATGCCGGTATTCTTCAAGGATCCATATTGTCTCCCACCATCTTCTTACTCCACATTAACGACATAGTGAGAACTAAAAATCCGATATTTAGCTTTGCTGACGATAGGACACTTGTCTCATCTTTCTCTTTGAATACACAAAGATCGGCTGTCGACGCACATCGTCGTAGGCAGCAGGAACTATTCAGCCTCAACAAAGACCTGGGACAAATTTTGGCTTGGGGTAACAGTAACCAAGTCGAATTTAACGCTAAGAAAACCGAGGCAGCAGTTTTCTCTAAAAAGGTTAACTTACAGATCCGGATATAGTCATGATAGGACATGCAATTCCACTGGCTTCATCTATTAATTTGCTGGGCGTCAATCTAGGAGGAAATATGTCTTGGCATAACCACATTGGAGCAATCGCCAAAATAGCTTCTCAGAAACTTGGGGTACTCTCCCGAACCAAAAAGTTGTACACACCGCAACAACTTTTACAAATCACAGATTCGACCATCACTAGATTACTGCTCTGATGACTGGAGCTCTGCACCCAAACATACTCTTCGGCTACTGGATTCCATCGAAACGAGGGCCATACGTTTTATCGGAGATCACGAGCTGACGAAGAGCCTCGACAGCCTAGAATCTAGAACATCGAGGAAAGGTTACAGATATTTCCATGGATAGTGACCATGCCCTCTTAATTCCGCCCAGCAGAAATACACGACAAACCACTGCCGCAAATCCATAAGTGGTTAAGCTTAGTACTCCTCGAGTTTAATTATTTAATTATTTAAGAATTCTTTCATCTGGAGGACGTTATCTTTATGGCACGACCTTCCCGAGGTCGTTTTTCCCAAATGAATATAACCTCCAACGATTCAAAACCAACGTAATGAATCGTAAATGAATTAAAATTGGTGGTGGCTTAGCTGAAGCCTAATAATAGAAAAACCTTTTTTCTTTTATTTTTAATAAAATATTTTCCAATCTGGGAAAAGAAAAAATACACGAAATTATTTTTCATTTGTATTTATACACTGATATTATATTTGATTCTATTTTCTAATAATCTCCGGGCGGGGGCTGGACTTGGGGCCCCATCAAGCGAAGTTCTTCAAAAAACAACCATTTCCGACAATTTACTGGGATTTAACAACACTCAACGAAGAAATGGTGTGGCACCTGCAGTTGCTAACCAACCCAGAACTAGCAACTTCAAAATTGATTTCTGCAATATTAAAGGGCTTAACACGAACATCAATTCAGTCCACCAGCACTTACAATCTTCCAAGCCTCACGTACTCGCACTGACCGAGACAAAGGTCAGATCGTCAACAAACACCGTCAGCTATTTATACCCTGGATACGATTTTCATTTCCGATTCCGACGCAACTTCGGCGTATGTCTTTTTATTCGAGATGATCTCTGCTGCCAACGAGAACCTACACTGGAACCGAAAGACTTTGATGTAATGTGGGTGGTTTAAAATATCAACACCGAAAATCACCAAGTTTATATGCTGCCTTTACCATCCTCCAAGTGATACTCATTACAGAGACCTTTTCTCATCACTAGCCAATACAATCGACTTCTTGCAACCAACCATCCAAATGCCGAGATTGCTATCTTTGGTGACTTTAACCTCCACAATGTCAACTGGCTTAAATATTCAAATACAGACGATGAGCAAGGCCGCGAAGCCGAATCCTTCGCGATCAGTTCTGGTGTAACTCAACTCGTAGAAGAACCAACGCGGATTCCAGACCGAGCTGGAGATTTTGCTAGTCTTTTGGTCAGTCGCTAATGCCGTCAGCCAAAATTTTACCAAATCAACCATTCCACCTCTAACACGTCCCGATGGTACAATAGCATCCACAGCCGGAGACAAAGCAAACTTACTTGCTGAACTATTTTCTTCGCATTCCACTGTAGATTTCCAGGGAAGAACACCACCCGACATTCCTGCAGTTGAATCCGAAATGACCGAAATCGTGTTCCGTCAGCGTCCCGTCCCGTCAAACGAATCCTGAAAGGACTCGACGTCAAAAAAGCTACTGGTCCAGACGAAATTCCTATTATAGTTCTCAAGACATGCGCCGATGAACTAACACCAGTATTTTGTAGACTTTTCAACTTATCCTATAAAAAAGGAATATTTCCATCTTGCTGGAAGACGGCGCGAGTCCAGCCTATTCCAAAGAAAGGTAAGAGAACCCTGCCTAACAACTATCGACCAGTCGCATTGCTTTCAGTTATATGAAAAGTAATGGAGAAAGCTATTAACCAACATCTTCTAAAGTACCTGGAAGGCTTCAACATCATCAGCGATCATCAATATGGTTTTCGGAAGTCCAGATCAACTGGAGATCTTCTATCCTATGTCACCCATATTTGGAACAACGCAATCGAACAACATGGGGAGTCTCTGCGATCCTATGGTATGCCCAGTCGATTCTGTGCATGGTTGTCTAGCTTTCTTAAGGACCGCTCTCTGCAAATGGCGATTGACGGATTTCTCTCAGACACCTTCACCATCAATGCCGGTGTTCCTCAAGGGTCCATATTGTCTCCCACTCTCTTCTTACTCTACATTAACGACCTTCTGGTGAAAACTAAAAATCCGATATTTAGTTTTGCTGACGATAGCACACTTATCTCATCTTTCTCTTTGAATTCCCAAACATCGGCTGCCGACGCACATCTTCGCAGACAGCATGAAGTATCACGCCTCAACAAAGACCTGGAAGAAATTTTAGCATCGGGTGACAGTAACCAAGTCGAATTTAACGCTAAAAAAACCCAGGCAGCAGTTTTCTCTAAAAAGGTTAACATTACAGAACCGGAAATAGTCATGGCCGGACACGCAATCGCACTGGCTTCATCTATTAATTTGCTGGGTGTCAATCTGGGAGGAAATATGTCTTGGCATAACCACGTTGTGGCAATCGCCAAGATAGCTTCTCAGAAGCTTGGCGTACTCTTCCGAACCAGAAAGTTGTACACACCTCAACAACTTTTGACACTATACAAAGCCCAGATTCGACCATCACTAGAATACTGCTCTCATGTCTGGAGCTCTGCACCCAAACATACTCTTCGGCTACTGGATTCCATCGAAAGGAGGGCTATTCGTCTGATCGGAGACCACGAGCTGACGAAGAACCTCGACAGCCTAGAACATCGAAGACAGGTTGGGGATTTGACTCTCTTTTACAGATATTTTCATGGAAGGTGCTCGGCTGACCTTGCCCTCTTAATTCCGCCCAGAGCGACGAATAGCAGAAATACACGACGAACCTCTGCCGCCCATCCATATGTGGTTAAGCTTAGTACTCCTCGAACTTCACTATTTAAGAACTCTTTCATCTGGAGGACTTCATCCTTGTGGAACGACCTTCCCGAGGTCGCTTTTCCCAACGAATATAACCTCCAACGATTCAAAACCAACGTGAATCGCTTTTTGCGCACACGCACCACTCCCAGAGTGCCCTAAAGGATTTTTCCTATAGTGCTTGTGTTTGATAATAAAAAAAAAAAAAAAAAAAAAAATATCTTCTATCATGTTGCATGTTTCAGCATTCTATCATATGCTTGTATTACAAAAAAAAATTGTCTACGAATTCTACGTCAAATAGCCAAATACTATACAGGGTGTTCCATTTGAAAAACTTGAGAAAAATTAGTTTAAAATGTGGGGTTTTTGAAAGCTTATTATGAACACCCTGTATAAAATAAATAAACGAAATTACATTAATAGTAACTCTAGACCTCTTGTCATAAATTTCACTCAATGCCGAGGTTAAAAAATAGTTCTGGATTGTTTTTTTTGATTTTTTTATTCAGGACTGCAAAACTTTTTTTTTTAGTTTTTAATTTATTTCTCCGAAACTACAAAACCAAATTAAATAAAATTTAAGGCACTTATAAACGATAGTAATACGAACCTAAATATGCAATAAAATACTGGGTGTCTCATTTAAAAAAATATAACTTTATGGTGTCACACTTTTTTGGACCACCCTGTATAATGTAAAATATTTTTAAAACATGCCGCTTTTAATCCAATATCTCAAGCTGTTTCAGTATTGGTGATAAGTTCTTCGATAACGATTTAATCTTCCGTCCACGCTTCGTTTGCGGACCCTGTATATACTATATATATATATTTATATATTTAGTAATTTCCATGATACCCTGTATATTCCGCATTAATAGGTATATGATCACACTGAATTGTTCTTGATTGATGAAAATTTATACGATCAAATTTGTTATTTAAAAAAATATAAAAAATAAAGTGTCATTATTTTTGATAAAATAATTAAAACAAATAAAACATATCTCTCTGTTAATAAATCTGAAATCGGTATCTAGATTCACCAGAATGTTGTTTTGTCCAGATGCATACAAGTGTGTTTTTATTGATATTTCAACATACATCACGAAGTACTATATCTAACTAAAATTGTATGGATAACTATCTGCAAGGAAATGCAAGCCAACAATAGGAAAATATTATTTTATTCAAGTAGACCAATAAGATATCGGAGGTTGGAGATGATCTCGTATTAAATATATTACATGATTTTAAATGAAGCGAATTATGTACCATCGTTAAGTTCAACGTAGAAAGAATGAATGAACATCATGATTTTAATATCTTTCATCGGTTCAACTGTACAGAGTGTCCCAAATTTGATGCTCACCATTGGGATTTCGGAAACTATAAAATATACATTAAAGTTTAAATTGTGGTACAGTTGAATAATTTGTAGCTTAACTTAATGCTGATGAGGAATTTAAAAAAATTATTATTACCTCCGGAAATACCCGAAAGAACGAAAATATAATTTTTCATTATTGTTAAGGTTCAGTGTGACGTTATTTATAAATGTAGTTAAAACCATAGATAACTTTCTACAGGCACTTTTTATAATGCATTTAAAGATTACTAATTTAAAAAGGATGTTCCGGTTTTCAGATATCAACATCAGATCACGAACAAACCAGAACAAACCTAAATTTGGTGCTCACCATTGGGATCTCGGAAACTATAAAATATACATTAAAGTTTAAATTGTGGTAAAGTTGAATAATTTGTAGCTTAACTTAATGCCGGTGAGGAATTTAAAAAAATTATTATTACCTCCGGAGATACCCGAAAGAACGAAAATATAATTTTTCATTATTGTTAAGGTTCAGTGTGGCGTTATTTATAAATATAGTTAAAACCGGAGAGAACTTTCTACAGGCACTTTTTATAATGCATTTAAAGATTTCTAATTTAAAAAGGATGTTTTGGTTTTCAGATATCAACATTAGATCACGAACAAACCCGAACAAACCCAAATTTGATGCTCACCATTGGGATCTCGGAAACTATAAAATATACATTAAAGTTTAAAATGTGGTACAGTTGAATAATTTGTAGCTTAACTTAATGCCGGTGAGGAATTTAAAAAAATTATTATTACCTCGGTAGATACCCGAAAGAACGAAAATATAATTTTTCATTATTGTTAAGGTTCAGTGTGACGTTATTTATAAATATAGGAAGAGAGCTTTTCTACATTCACTTTTTATAATTCATTTAAAGATTACTAATTCAAAAAGGATGTTCCGGTTTTCAGATATCAACATCAGATCACGATTTTTAAATACGTACCTTAAATTTATTATTACTTTCTAAATTATTTCGTTCCCTAAAAATATTAACCAATAACAGTTTGATAAAATGTCACCATTTTGAACCGAAGATTCATCATCAGTAAGTAAAATAATTAAAATTAAATTGTAATAAATATGTCTATAAAAATTCATATGTAAATTTTCGTTTCATTGTAATTGATTTCGTGCCAATCAGTTCCTTGTCCCTAAACGTACTAAATTACTTGGTCCATTAGAATTGTTTCGTTTTTTCTGTAATCGCATTTTATATAAGAATAAGATAGAAATTGGGAAGTTTTGAACATTATTATATCCATCATATTCATTAAGATAATACAACGTTTCTAATTTCTTTAAAACTTAAATTCGGAAAATTTTTGAAATAACCAAAATAATATTTTTTGATAGTCCTTTTATTTTCATTTTGTTACAGGAGAATAACAGCAAACGATGTCATTTTAGTTAGAGTTACAAACAAAGAAATAAAAATGATCAACTAAGAATTTCTGTGAACCCGCCCTTCATATCTAGAAATATAGGTTAATGTTTATTAATCTTTAATTATAATTAAGCAACCCATTTCAATCCTGACAACCCCAAGGTATAAATATAATGACATCTTATACAATTTTTAGAACTTATATAAATGTATTTTTTAAATTTATGATTATATTTGAACATAGATTTTTGTTGCATAAATATAATTTTTTTAATGCAATGCAACAACAAGTTGATAATGAAAAAGGAATAGTTAAATATTTAGATAAAATGAATCTTACTAATGTTCTTCATTACAGAAAAGAGAGCATCTAAAAAGTTTCGGTAATTGTTCACGGCTCAAAATAAAAATGAACATACAACTTTAGACAAAATCAATACATTATTAGAATAATGGGGGGCTTATTGGTAACTACTTTAATAATTAAAAATATATAACCCGAGTTACTTGTCCCAAATTATTCTGCCGGTAAAAATGTAATGAAATCTGGAAATACACATTTAGACAAATTGAGATATCTTGTGAACAAGTTGCCTAAATATTATGCCGCTCTTCGAAGAAGTTATATCTTTAGAGTGCCGATAAGTGAGTTTTAACAAATGGTGAGTATGCGATTTTTTGTGAATTATTAAGCATATATCCGTTTATTTTGTCTGCATTAAATTTTAAAAATATCAAACTATAAATAATCATCCCTTATTTTCGGGAAAATTATTACAAAAATAAAGTTAGAGAGCTTATGCTAGAATCAGTAGTGCCCCTAATGTATAAGTATATAAACTTTTTTGGCTTGTTAAGTTTTTCGGCCGGAAAAGACTAAATAATTACATTTTTAAAGCTTTAATATAACATTGTTGTTATTTTAAGTACCGTTCAAACATTTATTCATTATTATTTGACTTTATGGCCAAGAGAAACGATAAAAGATCTAACCTTAATTAATTTATTTGAGGCTAGGTGATTTTAACTTCTTAAAAACGAATGTACGGGTGATTTCGTTCTCCACACATCATTATTATTTTTGTAGGGAGATTTAATGAATCTTGTAAGACTGAGTAAGAAAAAGTGAGACTTCTTTGGAATTTTTCGTATTTCGTGGGTTTAACATTAACATTAAAATTATTTACAATTATGTGACATACAACTTCTTATTACCATCTCAATTAATGAATCTCTGACTCTCATTTTTTCAAATTTTATTTTTGATAAAACTATGTAGGAATGTATTGATACCGGTTAAAATTATTTCCGTCTCCTAAATATAGGTTTTAAAAAGATACATTTTAAAGTTCGGATCGAATATCTTTACTCGAAAAAATATTTACGATAATTATTAGACCAGACAGACGTCTTACTTCTGACCTGCCTCAAAATTAGAATAGCAAAGCACAAAAAAGCAAGCATATACCGCAGAAATATACCGAAAAAAAAGTTCTCTATAATAAAGAAAGATAAAAACGAAATCGTAAGCGACAATAATGGGCGGAAAATAATATGGGAAACTATATTATAAATCTATTCTCAGATGAAAGAATTCTTAACCAAGAAGAGAATGATCTAACAGGACCCTCAATAACAAGTACAGAAATATAGTGGGCAATCCGCATATTGAAAAACAATAAAACATCTGGTCCTGACGAGATACCGGCAGAGCTCATAAAATTACTCGATGATAGAGGCATAGCAGTTCTTCAGAGACTCTTCAACAAGATATATGAGACCGGCCAGTACCCCGATCAATTGCTGACATCAACTTTTATTCCCCTGCCAAAAAAGAGTAACGCAAGGAAATGCGAAGACCACAGGCTCATCAGTCTTATTAGTCACTACCTAAAACTATTTCTCAAAATAATACAGCAGAGAATATTTAGAAAATGTGAACAAAACATTAGTGACTCACAATTTCGATTTAGACAGGGCACCCGAGAAGCACTAGTGGCAACACAAGTGCTAGTACAAAACTACCATGATCAACGGAAGGATGTATACCTATGTTTCATAGACTTCGAAAAGGCCTTTGACAGAGTGCAACACCATAAACTACTAACAATACTGAGACAAATGGATATGGACGGCAGAGATATCCGCTGCATCGAAAACCTATATCTGAATCAATCAGCTCACATAAAAATAGATGGAGAACAAAGTAATAATGTTGGAATCTGCATGGGAGTCCGGCAGGGATGTGTTCTTTCACCACTGCTGTTTAATTTTTACTCCGAAAACATCTTCCAGGAGGCACTTGAGAAGGTTGAAAGAGGTATTAAAGTCAATGGAACATGGATTAACAACATTCGCTACGCGGATGACAAGGTATTGATTGCCGATAACATGCGCGACCTCCAATATCTTGTCAACGTAATAGGAAATCACTGTAAAAGAATTTGACTAAAAATGAGCGTCAATGAAACAAAAACATGGTTATTACTCGCCAACCAGATACGCTAACAAATGCAGAACTAACATCGGACGGATCGCCAATTGAGCGGGTGAACAAATTTAAATATCTTGGAGTATGGATTACTGAAGAATGGACATCTGACCTAGAGATAAGATATCGTATAGAGAACGCCCGCAACACATTCATGAGATTCAGATGCATCTTCACAAATACGGACTTTGACCTGAACGTGAAACTGAGAGTTAACTGAAGTGTTACATCTGGTCGGTGTTACTATATGGCGTGGAGAGCTGGACACTGAAGGTCGCTACAATCAATAAAATAGAGGCCTTCGAGATGTGGATATACCGCAGAGTGCTGAAAATCCCATGGACGGCTCGAGTAACCAACGAGGATGTCCTACGAAGAATAGACAAGGAACGTGAATTATTCCTAATAATCAAAAAAAGAAAAACCGCATACCTAGGTCACATAATGCGAAATACGAAATACCAGCTCTTGCAACTGACGGGAAGATAGAAGGGAAGAAAGGAAGGAAGAGGATGTCATGGCTGCGCAAGGTAAAACAGTTGACGGCTTACGAACAGTAGAAAGCTTAATACACACGGCCAGAGACGGAATACAAATGAGTCATGTGGTCGCAAACATTCATTAATGAATATGCACCAGAAGGAGATCGCTGTTAGGTCGATAAAACTAACTTTTAAACAGCAACAACTTTTGATGTAGGATTTATAATTAGAAAAGTTTGGAACTTTAATTTAACCATGTAAGTGTAATTTCAAAACATGCAAATGGAGAGAATTTTAATAGGTTTTGTGAATGTGTTATGAGATTTATACAAGAGTAATGCTTCTCATTTCCACCTTAAAGTTTATGTATAATAGAATTTTCAATTGATAATAATTTTGTAAGTTTTAAGAGATTAAATAAAAACAGAACAAAAAAGAGAATAAATCACCGTATATTCATTACTTCTATGATGAAGAACTGAAATAATATTAGTGTATGAGTGATAGGCATATTTTGAACTTCCATTGTCATTATTTATTTATAATACAATGTTTGAACTCGTACATATCTAAAGGCGTCTTCAGGTGAACAATGTGTGGTCATTATTCAGCTGAAGACGACTGGAGATATTTACCAGTTGAAACGTTGTGTTATAAATAAAGACAGTGGAAATCCAAAATACTTCTATCACTCATAAAACAGCATGGTTCTAACTGCCAAATAAACAATATTAGTGCAATTCCGCGAATTCTTATTATTTATTAGTGCTAATATATTTTTTAGAAAATTTGTTTGCGTTTGGTTTTAATATTTCTTTTTTCTACTCCTATATTAGTAAGAAAGTACTTACGCACTATCTACTGTTACGTAATGATTGTTACGTAATATATATTAGTTAACAGTTCCACAAATGACATTACCCGTGATATGCCAAAACCGTCAATATTTCCAATACATTTTATGCAAAGTCGGCTGTCAATTATATCGGGTCGCCTTAACAACGTAAATGTCAAGACATTTAAAACGTCAATATTTTTAATTTGTATATTTTTGGGTAAAGTATGATTGACTACGATATTCATATGGAAGGAACGCCACGGGAAATTACATTAGAAGCTCAAATAATTACAATAATTTATCACTAAAAAATCCAGGGGGTGGTGTACTGATGTGAGTATCAACTCAAAATGTTTTATTAGCATATGTCGATAAGTTAACATAATAGTAAAAATGAAGTCGTAGAAAAAGTATAGTACACAAATCGCGTGGTAAGCCTATTTTACACTCTTTCGAAGTATCGTACTCGCTACGTTCATACCGTAAGTTTTGAAATCGTGTGTAATTTACTTTACTTACTTACTTACTTACTTACTTTACTTATCTTGGTATGTAATATACTATTAATTATTGCAAGGGTTTTATAGCGCAATTTTCAATATATTACAATATTGGTCTGTATATCAGTAGAAATTTCCAAGCCATACTTCTTAAAAACATTGTTAAGTTAAAGCGGCTGTAGCGGATTGGTGTTATTAATTGTACTTTAGTGGCGTGTAAATCAATCATTTAGAGGCGATCGAATCAGCCACTAACCGATGGCCGTATCCTTTCAAACATTCATTCAATTGATATTTCGTATTGCACATCAGTCTTAACGCTTATCGGCCTGTCCACTGGTTGCGTGTATCGAACGATTATGTCATGCCGAACGATTGTTATTATTCATTTTAAAAATATAATGTAAAGCAAATTATTTTAGAATATAGTCGTCCTCATTCAATATACAATTAATTATATTTCATTTCTTTCGGGAGTACCAAGTGTTTCGACGTCCATAGTATAGCAAGCAAGTGGGAGAAATTGTTTGTTTATGTTGCTTTTACCTTAGATGTTATTCTTTGTTTCGTTCCAATATTTCCTATCATTCGTTCTCCGTTAAACAATAATTAGTTTACAGCGCTCGGTCGACACTCAGTCTGCTGTAGTCGTCGTCAGTTGCGAGCCTCGTTATGGACGTCAGCATTGAAATACATGATCGATTTATATTAACCGGTAAGGATTGGGTAAGTTTGTACCAAGACAATCCTTGTGATGGAATATTTCTCGATTGATGAACCTCTATTGCACTTGCATTAAAATACGGATGAGTCTAAATAAATTAACTCTGGGCCATTTAGTGGCGTTGTCGTCTGTAGATTTACCTCAGGATACGACAGTCTGAATGAGCTCCAAAAAGAGCGAAGGATATTCTTCCATTTTTCTGTTCTGTTGTGAAATAATATGGTTTTATGTATTCGTGATGTAACTAGATATGCGAGTTATTTTGTTGGCAAGAAATACCTTTTTTGTTGAAGCAATTGTTAGGGTAACTAAAATTGACAATGTCGCTGAGGTTTTTGACAATAACATAAGGGGTTTTTTTGCGCTTATTAACTCAACGTGCTATTTATTGATATTTTTCTACAATTTCTTTTCATCTCAGGATTTTTGGATTTAAATATAATAAATCATTTCCATAACACCCTGTCGCTTTTACTTCTTAGCATTTACCATGCGTCATTCAGCTCAACTAGCACAACTAGCTAAAGTTATAAAGAAGTATTATAATGTGTAAGAGCCTCGACAACCTGGAACATCGAAGACAGGTTGGTGATTTGACTCTCTTTTACAGATATTTCCATGGAAAATGCTCGGCTGACCTTGCCCTCTTAATTCCGCCCAGAGCGATGAAAGCAGAAATACACCACGAACCACTGCCGCTCATTCATATGTTGTTAGTACTCCTCGAACTTCATTATTTAAGAATTCTTTCATCTGGAGGACGTCATCCTTATGGAACGACCTTCCCGAGGTTGTGTTTCCCAACGAGTATAACCCCCAACGATTGAAAACCAACGTCACTTTATGCGCACACGCACCACTCTCAGAGTGTCTTAAAGGATTTTCCTATTGTGTTTGATCATAAAAAAAATACTAAGCATATACTTTTCGGCATTCTTATGTTGGCTATTGTTATAAATCAATTATTGTTAAACTTTTGCCGATTGAACAACAAACAATATTCTTAGAATCTATCTCAAATCTATTTGATTCAACCGTATAGCCGGATATCTATTTAGATATGTAGAAACGAAGCTGATTTTTAGTTATATATGATTTTTTTATGTCAAGCTACTAGAAAAAATTTATTTTTTAAACTGATATTGCCGACCTTAGGAAAGTTGCGTTCGAGAAAGAGAAGTTGTTTGCTATTTAATCTTTTTTAAAATTATCCTCTCCACCTTTCCAAGGTAAAGGAAAATTTAAAAATATAGATTTTTCTTTTGAAAATACAAGTCGGATAATTGGATTTTGAAATAAATGTAGTTATAAATTAAACGTTATTTTAGCGCCACAAAATACTAAAATATTTTTCCATCCTATCCGCTAGAACATTGTAGCTTTTTGCTTTAAAATAAAAATCTGATACTTCGAAATGAATTTCGCTATAGGAAGCTTCTCGCAACTAGATAACAGTTTCTCAATAGATTCACGAAATGTTCGAGGTCCTGTAATTTCACCATCAAGATGATGTTGAAAATGCAATTAATTCATAATTCGCGTGTGCCCTAAACAAAAGTTTACCGAATAATATAATTTTCAATAAATTGGGCCTAGTCAACCTTTGTTTTTTTTCTTCGACTCTAAGGTATCAGACCCTAGGTGGCCGCCTTGTTCACCTAATAGCTAAACCGGCACTTACCGGCATAGTTCCTTGCCAATACTGTATATAAATTATAATCATTGTTTACTGTCTTTTTATTGGCGAATTCCCAGTTTCTCTTTCATTTTAGTAATAGTTTATCAGATTGATTCAGATTCATTCGTCTTGCTTGCTTATTCATATTGTCGTTTGTGTCGTAAAACTGACATCTGAAGAGGAAGACGACGCTGAAACTTAATTTGTGGAACCTCTAAAAATTGTATTATAAACTTCATTCCTCTTGTCAAATTGGCATGTCTAAAAGGAATTAGTAATTTTAAAAATCTCTGTTAATAAAAAAATCTCATAAATACGGAAGGGCTGCCTAAAAATTCCTAGGAAAAAATCCTAAACTAAAACTTATTTATTTATGTGAAATTAGTCACGATTTTCTACTAGACCTCACTATAGCTTGACCGCAAAGTCGTCCAATACTGCTAATCTTTTGATACATACATAACTACTTATAATCTTGACATAAGTTAATTATTGTAGATAGATTTTAATTTGCATATTAATAGTTTAATAGGTAAAAAAAATCAACAGTGTAATATGGTTTCCTCTCTATATTTAGTTTTTAAATTTGTCATTAGATTTAGACACACATACTATATTGATTATAACTATTGTTTGAGCTTGTTACTCTTGTCATGTTTGGTACCTTATTTTTTTAGTGTTCATAAATAGTAGTCGATGTTTTTCTGCTAAAAGGTTTCCCTGGTCGAGAAAAAAATAGACAGAATTCAAAAAGTAAAAAACTCTCTCCTTTTACACATTCGCGATAAAGAAGATTCATACATAAAATTAAACTTTTTCCACGGTTTAAGAACTGTTTAGGTAAAACTAATATTTTATGAAATGTCAACTGCCAAAGAACTAGTAAATGTATGAAATGTACTTGTAATTTTCATATTGTACAAATACACCCATTTAACGTCCTTCAAAATACAGTACCATTAGATTATCACATTGAAGACATCAAATACTTTCAAAATTACTATAAAAATATTATCATTCCTAACCATGCCATTCTTTAAATTTTGTATCACGGAACGGAAACCAATTTATATTTTACTGCCCTTAATCTATATTTTAGAGGTTTTTCAAATTTAATTTATCTTGTATGCCTGTCACTTAAGGTCCAAGTAAATGCGTTCATTCATTTGTTTATAGAGTTTTACGAAATTTACATCAAGATCCTCGTTTAGATAAAAACAATATATAATACTAAAATACATATTTCTTTATTAATTTGACAATGAATTATTGATAATATATATACTAAATGAACCTGATTTTATATTTAAAACTCTTAAGCTAAACCATCTTAATCGATTTTTTTTCCACGTGTCATTAACCACTAATTACTTAAATATACAGTGTGCCAAGAAGTCTGGAATAATGTAAATATTTCAAGAAGTAAGCTGTATAAACAGCTGTATAATCTGGGAAATATTGGGCTTTGCAACAAATGAAAATGTACTCTTTAAAGTTGGTTCAATCTTTCGGAACCTTTATTTCCATCACCAGGGAAAATACTAGAAAAAGACAATGCTCATTCACTCAAGAATACCTTGTTAAGGTTGTTTATAAACATAATAAAAATAGAAATACTTGAGATAACATCATCGTCATATAAAATCGAATTAGAATAAAGAAAGTTAGGATCTATGCCAATAAATGATACATGAAATGCACATAAAGTAAGATAAGGCCGTTAAACGGCACAAATTTTAATTATTACAATTCCATGAAAAGAGACAAATACTGTGAGAATAATTAAGATTATGGGATCGGAAAAAAACCAAATCAATAAATAAACCTCTTATCCAAAAAAAAAAGACCTTACAAAGTTAGGTTATATAAAAATTCTTACTCAAAAGAATCATTAATGATAACAATGAACTAGAAAATTAAAATTGTACCAATGATACAACAAAAGAAAAAATTTAAAAGAATCTAAAAAAAATACTACACAAAAAGAACTGTTGAATTTTGAACAGCTATTCCCATGACTATATGTCTTGTCAAGCGCTGAATTATGAACGGAAACTGCCCACCAGAGACAATACTAGTAGTTACAGAAATGGTGAAAATTATAGTGTCATGTAAGCCTGTATGAACTCTTCAATAACAGTTGAATACAGTGAATCCAATAGAAAAATGATGTAAAACAGCTTTCCTGAATTCGCTGAATTCTTTTTTTTTTCAATCGGTGATAAGTGGCTTTGAAAACATAAGAATTTTCCTTTGCTGTAACTCTAGGATAATATTTATAAAGTGGTTTTACTACTACAGTAATGATATACCCAGCAAAATCAATTTTAAACAGGTATTTTTTATTGTCCTCTTTGTAAGTATATTTTTTGTTGCCGTAGTAAAAATTTTTATAACGTTAGTAGAAACATTTTCTCAGTGTAGAACGGATTCAATCTTACGGTTTCACTTGCTTGAGATCAAGAGACGGACTGGTGTGGGTTTGTTCGGGCTTTTACCGAGCTAGTAAAACTAATTTTGAATAGAATATGTTTAGTCAAAATTAAAATTACCTGAGAATGTTTGTTAATTATAATTTTAACTAGTTATATCTAGAATTAACTAATATATGTTTAGTTAAAACTAGAATTAACTGAAAATATTTGTAAATTCTAGTTGTAACTAGTTAAATCTAGAATTGTCTAGGAAGGATAATAATTGAACCTAGTTTTCCCAGGGAAAATCGGTTTTAACTGAAATTGGGTTTTTACGATAAAATATATACTTAATTTTTAGAGACCTTATTGAACAGAATAAAATCTGTATTTATCTTGATGAGATTTGTATACCTTCTACACCTTAGAGAAAATTTTAAAATATTTAATGCAGTTTTGAATTATTAGTGAGAAATCACTGTTAGCAAAATTTTAAAAAATATTCATTTTTTCGTGAAAGTACCCAATTTTTAGGTTACACAGTAACAGAAAATTGTATTACTTCGGCTAATCATAATCTAGAAGTGATTCAGTCTTACCTACCCTGTTCCAAAGAACTTTAAAGACGTGCAGAGTTTCTTGTGGTTTATTTCATTTTCTAGACGCTTTATTCAGAATTATGCTTTACTTGCTAAAATATTATATGTGTTTATGAAAAAGAACGATACATTTAGGAATAAGTATTTTGAAATATTAAAATCTTTATTAATCCAGTTAGTCCAGGTTAGGCTATCTATAATTCTAAAGAAGAAACAAAATTACATTGTTCTAGTTTGTCTTTGACAATATTTTAATCCAAAAACGGGAAGATAACATTCGTCGTATAAGCTCGGAATTACTCTTTCATTTTTCTTGTGTGATTTTTTTAAAAAACCATAATTTTTCTAACGTAACAAATAATTTAATACATGTTTACCAAATAGATTCAAAAACTTTTTTTATTATATTATCTTCATGCGAAACGATAAAAAGTCATTTTCCATTCCCCCTTGTCTACATTTCAGCGCTCTTGTTGCCATCAAATTTAAACTTACCTTAATGTGACCGACGCCTTTCACTCAACTTACGAGAAATACTTTACCACTCTCGCCTTGAAAGTTTTAAATATGTTTGGTTTTATGGCAAGCTATAAAGAATATGGAAAAACGAATAAATAACTTGATGAGAAGGCTATATTAACGGCATATGAACATTTTTTTTTACTTTTCTCGCAAGGAAAGAATATTCACTGGCAAAAAAATACTTTTCGAGATTTAATCACATCTTGAGTGTCTAGACTAGATCATGAAAAAGTTACTTGACTGGGAAGAACCAATTAAACAAATTTACTGGATTGCTCGGGCATATGTGGTGAAAAATTGTGTCAAGTACAATAATTAAGGTACTATAGTAATTAATTAATTTCTGATAACATTCTGTATCAAGTATTCAGACTTGAATACAGGCAGTTCAACTATTTTGTGTCGATAGCAAAACTTCTCGCACCAGTAATGCACCATTATTGCCCGACCGTCGAGTTTAAACCATTTAAGACGCGAGGACAGTAATAACTTTCTACACAGTGGTTAATATACTATTTTTTCTGCTACTAATCCATGTACAAAATCTTCCTGTAGTTATTAGTTTTACTCACTTGCATTATCGGCTATATTAATCAATTCAATAAAGTTACCTATGATTTGAATTGTCACAGAATTTTTGCTGTCAGATTATTATAATTTACACTAATGGGGTTGCCTGCTTTCAAAAGTTTGATAGGTTGTTTTGCCAGATGCCTCTATTATTGACCATGGTAAATAATGGAGGCATAATAATGATTTCTGGCATGAAATTAAGAAAAATGATTTCTCAAGCTGAAAATCGGTTAATAATACGTGATAAAAAAATAATTATCATCTCAATATTTCGAAAGAACTAACAGGGTTAAATAATAAATTATTGCAATCAAACAATCAATGTTTTGGTTTTTAAATCAAGTTTCATATAACATTGCACCAAAAAACATAATATTCCGAATTCGTAGTAATAACCCTTCCTGAAAATATCATATATTCGCCATAACCTTTAACCTTGAGAATAACTTCAATAGACATCATTCTTCAGTGATTGATAAAACATCAGTAATTTTATATAACTTAAAATATTTATTGCGTAATTTCTAGCAGAATTACAATTCTTTTTGTACTATATAATATACAGGCGTTATCTTATCTTCTTGCTTTATTTACATTTTAACGGTGCTCTTAGGAAGGAAAATTCAAATTTACCTCTACCTGACGCCCTTCACTCATATTTTGAGTAAACTCTTTCAAGTGCCTCGCCTTCATATATCATGCTTGAAGTTTTTGCCTTTGGATGTTATAAATATTTTTAAACTAAACTGATTCTAATAAAAATGTTTACGATGTAGATGTAATTTCTTTTTTGTTCTTTAAATAATACATTGATGAAGTATTTTTATCCTTATATTGATCATTAATATTTATAAATCATCAGGTCACATTCGTAACATTCAATTATGAATCCAGGCGGGAATTCATATTTTGATGGTTCTTTTGCCGATTATCGCTATTTTGTAGTTTAAAGGTTTACGATGTTTCCTGGCACGATTATAAAATAGATATAGTAGTAAAGACCTTTTACAGAATTATTAAAATTATCATAATGGAAGCTTAGTCAGTCAGTTTGTTCCTATTGTCAACAATGCGACGATATAAGGGCTAAAATACTACACATTATATGAATATAGAATTAGTATTTATCTGGGGAATACTCGTAAATGTAAAATTCTACTAATTCTACAATATAATTATGTTAGATTGATGGGTCCATGAATGAAAAACTCAAGATATAGGTAGTAGCAGAATAGTTTTAAACACAAGTAAAAGATCATATATTTTAAAAAATGACTGTACAAGTTACTAACACACTAAACCTGTTGTCGAAAAAAGAACGTTAAAAAATTATAATATATGACCATAACAAAACAAAATAAAGAGAGAAATGACAAAGAGTAAAATCTGAGAACTTAAATCCTATTAGATAATATAAATAAATAAAACAATGATATAGCAGGAAAACACTGTAGCAAATAGTGGTGTGTGAATCAATCATTTAGAGGCGATCGAATTATATAGTTATATTACATACCACACCAATCACCAGTCTTAATACTTGTCGGCCTGTTCGCCGCTTGCATTAAGCGAACGATTGTATAATGCTGAACGATTGCATTCTGTTCTGATATTTTTATAATAAGAAATAATGCGAATTGGTTGGGATTAATTTATAATATAGTCGTCCATATATAATACATAAACGTATGCGTTATATTGCATACTTAGTTTGTTCGTAATATAGTCGTTCTTATTTAATACACAAACTTATCCATTATATTGCATACTTTGTTCGGGTTTGTTCGTAATATAGTCGTCCTTAATTAATACATAAACGTACGCATTATATTGCATACTTAGTTTGAAAGTTATTCTTTCTTTCGTTTCAATATTTCTTATCGGTCGTTCTCCATTAAACCATAATTAGGAGTCTCGTCAAACAAATGATTGGTTGATATTAACCGGCAAGAATTCGGTCAATCAATATTTTCTACTGATACAATCTTTGTGATCGAATCTTTCACGATATAAACTATTCGAATACCGGATGAATTTAATTAAAATTATCCTGATAAAATTCTGTAATTATATAATAAGTAGCATTTTTAACATTTAAATATTTTCTAACAAGAGCGTTAATGAAAGATGATTAAATAACTTTTTACATTTGCCAAATAAAATAGTTCTTTATTTATGTAGAGGTAGAAATTGGAAAGCTTGTGAAAATTCGACGAGATTATAATTGTTTAGAGTATTAAATTCGAGATTATTTTTTTTATACACCGAGCATATTCTTTCCATCAACAATAACCATTGTAGTAAGGATTTTATGCCTTATGAATGAATTTACATGATTCGCGGAATCTTACTCTAAACACATAACATATGTACATATTTTGAAGCACATATAACATACAAGGTGTTAATTATGAATGTAGCCAAATTTGAGGGTGTTATTCCTTGCTCAATTTAAAAACAAGAATTTTATATAAACACGGTTTTGTTTTTTTATTATACAGGGTTGTTGACATATTTTTTTCATTTACAATAAATTTAACACAGTCTAAAACTACTAAGTTATACGGACTGTAAAATTTGTTGAAAAAATTATTTTTCCTTCCATGGCACTCTCTTTTTTGTTGCTTTCAAAACATTGAACAAGTTTTTCATTTTATCAACATAGTTGATATGAGTGAAAACACTCAAGAGACGACTTTCGTGTAGCTGTAGTTTTTAAAAAATAAAAACCTATTCGATTAAAAGATAAAGAGACGTACTTTAAGTTTTTAACATTAAATCTCGTTCGTTACCCCTGTGCATGCACCTGGCAAAATATAACAAACAATTTTTAACTTGAACAGTTATTCTTTATACAGGGCTATTCACGTTATTCGACATGATATATTATAGGTGAGTTATTTGTTTGGGATAAAAAAATATGTTTAGAGTGGATAGGCACCTATTGGAGCCACATTTTAAAATTATTTTCATAATGTACAGGTTATCCCAAAAACACATAACGTAGCATTGTACCATTTTTAAATAGAATGCCCTGTATATTATTGCATTTTCGGTTTCTACCACATAGCGTAGCATTGTACCATTTTTAAATAGAATGCCCTGTATATTATTTCATTTTCGGTTTCTACGATCAAAATATAAGTTACTTTTATTAATGTTTACCATACTTAAACCTCGGTTTGTTAACTATTTCATCTTTGTGAAAATGTAGTAACAATTTTAATACCTAATTAAATTATCAACATTTATTTTATTTTTATTTTTTAACTAATTTCACATTGAAGTCTACTAACTGATTAAGTTTTGTGCGGCACTTATGAAAAATTCACAACTTATACACAAGGTGTCCAAAAAGTATGACTAAATAATTACACGTTTGAATGGTAATATCTTATTTAATTTAAATATAACACCCTGTATTTTAAATCCGCAACAAAGAATTCAGAGATTGAAGGTTATAATTAGTATTATTCAAAAATAGGAAATAAATCATAATTTACATAAAATATTTTACCATCTTCAACTTCAAACAAAACAAGGTAAATACAATACTATATGTACAGCTACTAACCAAGTAAATATATGCACCATCATTATGATTATGGGCTTCCAATTTGTTTATTTCGTAGCATACTCCTGGCAACCTTAGTGATCGAAGTCCTCTTTAATGTTCAGTCATTATGGGATTCTCAATTAAACTATGAAAAGAAAGAATTATTATAATAATATATTACCGGACTTATCAAATACGGGTTAATATAACTAAGCTGTAAATATTATGTTGTAGCTTTTGACTTGTAGATTGTAAAATTTAAGTAAAATTCTTTAAAAATGTGTTTGTTGCTAGTTTGCGTGACAAGTTTGGTACATAATGGGACAATTTTATAATGTAAAATAACAATAACGAATAAAAATTAGTAAAAAAATATTTCAATCATAAATTACTTACCTGCAATAAAACGAAAAGGTCCGTTTTCGTGAAAAGAATAGAAAATTAAAAATTATTTTCGAATTTAATGACGCTTCCTCCACCATGTTTAATCACATTATAAATCATATGTTACTTGATTTTGTTCCATTCCAGACCAAGGATGTTCGGTTGTGAAATAATATAAGAACGTGTGCTGCTCGCATTCTATGTATGTCTCTGTCAGTATCAACCTTCCTCGCTTCATTAAAGGGAGACAAATATAGCCTAGATCAAATCGAACAAACCCGAACAAATACACTCACGTTTTTTACTTTCAGATATAGCTACGTAAGTCTGATATTGACACAGAACGATTGACACAAAAGGATAAACGTATGGAGTAACCTGACTGGCTGTGACGTCACTTGCACGGCCTACTTATATGCTTCGATCTCCGCCATAAGCGGTCTCAACGGGCTGACAATAACTGACATTTACTATAAACCCTCTTTTTTACAACCAATTGTAATATGAAAAAATGCCAAAGGTGACTTGATTATCATTAAATTGATTATAATCAGTCTACTTTATGAATATTTGCATTTTTCATGAGAACGTGAGCAATTAGCTATGGTAAAGCTTAATACTTTTCGATAGAGCATTAAATTTTACACCTGCTGCTGAAATCAGATATATGGTGTTATATTTAAATTAAATAAGATATTATCATTTCAAACTTTTAATTATTCAGTCGTACTTATTGGACAACTTATATAAGTTAGTGAATTTTTCGTGCGAACAACACTTAATCAGTGACTCCAGTGTGAAATTGGTTTTAAAAAAGAAAATAAATGTTGAGAATCTAATCATTAAAATTGTTACTACATCGTGTACTGTATCGTGCTTCCACCTAAACAACAGGATGGCCAACTACCAACTTAATGTCAACTTTGAAGGCAGACTTCTCAGTCACAATAGACACCCAAAATATCTGGGTGTTATACTCGACAGAACGCTAAGCTTCAAAGAACACCTTATGAAGACAGCTGCAAAACTCAGGACCCGAAATAATATCCTGCAAAAGCTATGCGGCACCACATGGGGTTCCACAGCGCCCACACTCAGATCGACAGCACTGGGCCTAGTGTACCCTGTCGCGGAATACTGTGCACCGGTGTGGATCAACAGCCCACACACCAAACGTGTTGAAACCCAACTCAATCAAGCTATGCGTACCATCTCAGGCACAATCAAGGCCACGCCCACTTATTGGCTACCCACACTGAGCCACATAGCCCCTCCACAAATTCGCCGAGAGCATGCTCTGGTGAGGGAATATGAAAAAATCAACGCCGACCCTGTGCTCCGCTCCCACGTTGGAATTACCGGTAGGACCATAAATAGACTACGCTCACGAAAACCCCCTCTGAGAACGGCAGAAACTCTTATCGAGGAAAACTTTAACATAATTGAGCGGTGGAAAGAAGACTGGGAGAAGAAGGCCACACCTGCCAACCGGGATATGCCATGCGCTACAAGCAGGCCAGAGGGCTTTGATCAACCAAGACGAATCTGGACAACACTTAACAGAATAAGAACGAATTGCGGCAGGTGCTCCGACTCACTCTTCAGGTGGGGAAAAATACCTTCCCCAAACTGTGACTGCGGCGCTGAAAGGCAGACTATTAAACATCTGGTAGAGGACTGCCCAATTAGTTCCTACAGTGGCAACCCATCCGATTTCCTGATTGCGACAAGAGAGGCAATAGAATATATTTGTAATCTTAATGTTTGTTTGTGAAATTTTTATTTTTGTTATTTTGTTGTTTACCTACCTGTGATTGTAGCCATACGCTAAATAAAATAATGTTACTACATTTTTACAAAATATGAAATATTTCACAAACCGTAAGGTAAACCTTGCGGTATGGTAAACCCGAGGGTAAATCTTACTGAAAGTAACTTCTGTTTTGATCAAAGAAACCGAAATTGAAATAATATACAAGGTATTCATTCCATTTAAAAAATTCAAACTTTGATATATTTCATGTTTTGGATACAACCTTGGTTGTTTTGCTGATTTCATCACATTTTCTAAAGTGATTCATGAAAATATTTTTATTATTAATGTAAAATCTTAAACAATGCAGAGAACTCATATTTCTTGAACAAACTCTCATTCGTTATTAAACCAGGATTCCCTATTCTTTTAACATTTACAAACGAAAAGAAACATTAAATAAATTATAATGAAAACTCGTTAAAGGGCAGGGTAAATCTAAAGTATTTGCTCATCAATATTTCTGTGATTTCCTTGAAATAGATCATAATTTATACGTGTAGCAACCTTCTGAGCTTTTTCAGCCATTTTAATTTTACATTACTTCCATAATTGAACAAAATACTTGCTTCGTTGTCCGAAAGTTCGCTACTGAATGTTTCACAAGGTTAGAAAACAAAATAATAAATATTGGGTTTTGCAGTAAATTAAATATTGTTTTTTTAAAGTTGGTCCCAGCTTTCGGAAATATTGATCTTTATTTGTTCATAAGGATCTCCAAAAAAAACGTTTTTTGGAACTACATTATATAAACCAATGATTCATGTACTAAACACAATTAAAACCAGACTAAAAAAATGTTAATTTTTGCCAATAACTTTAAATGTTGAATTTTTAGTTTTAAAATGTGATTTTTAATTTATTGAATTAACTAGCCTAGTGATTTATTTCTTAAAAAATACAACAAACTGTACCTAAAGATATACGGCATGTCCGAAGATGATATTATTAGTATGTCAGAATTACGATGGTTAATGTATAATTCGTATATATTCTTTGTAATTAGCACTTTACATACGTAAATACATATGATTTAATGTGTTTCCCCAAAAGTCTCATCGGGAGTAAATACGAGAAACCGAACAGTTTATTAATAAAGATGACAACAGTCAATCATATTTTTGTATGCAAACTAACATTTGTCTTTAGATAAAGCTTTAACATAGTTTAAATGTCTCTCAAGTCAAAATTACTGAAATTTTTCTAGATCTTTAATAATTTTTGACCAACAGCAGATATCAAATTATTTGTCAATACAAAATCTTCAAGAATGCAGTACAGGCTTACACTTTTAAGTTAATTTCATAATATTTTTCTTGATTTGTTTATGGCAAATCCAAACATACTGGGGTCAATGTGCATTATAACATTATTATTATTATCATATAAAAAATAGGTTCATTAATAATTATTATTCTTCAAGAGTGAGAATTTTGGAGTACTTTTGTCTCAATTTATTGAAGATATATGCCAGTACAGCTGAGTGGGGCTAATTAATAAGAAGTTACGTCGACATTTTTTATATTACGTCCAGCCGCCTGGCGCCCGTGTATAATAACTTAAGTGATTTAGTTGAGAATGTAAATAACCAACAGGCGATACCCTTATCGAGGCCTCATCGTACAATATTTAATTATAGAGAATAAGCAACTTGAATATTTAATCCTAACCTCATTTGAAAATAATATTTTTGCTACATTTCAAGTATTAAAATATTTTTCGGCTAAATTTATTTCTTCTGTTTCTCGTTTTCATTACATAAGAAATTTTACACTGTTTCACAAAATGGCTCTTTTCTGAAATGTTTTCGCAAATTGTTTCCTAAAAGTTTAAGAGAATATTTAACCCTTCGATAGTGAGTTAAACTTCCATTTTAGCAGGGCAATAATCAATTACTCTCAAAGATATAGTTCCATAAGGAGTATTACCAAAGAAGTCAATTAGCGCCAGGTACTTAAAGAGCCCAGCAAAACTTGATCTGTAAAGTAAATTATTTCATGGGGAAACTCTTCAGAGACGTATTCTTTAATTGATTTAACAGAAAAGAAGTAAAAATATGTGTCAAATGTGAATTTGAATTAGATTTTTAGAAATATGTCTCATTATTGTGGTTGACCTAGTTGCAAATAATGTATTTTTGGAAAAATATAGAACCTAAAGATTTGGAGATATACTCAATGATTTCGATTTTTCAGAAGTTACTGATGACACCTGTCAATAATATTCTCGTGAAAATAAAAATATATCTGTATTTTGTATGTCCATTGTATATGCCTATGAATTAAAATTTTGTAACAAATAATTGAGATTTTTTTTTTTGCGAGCCAACTAAAATCTTTAATAGGTATTTTTTAGTTACTTGGGTACAGTTGAATCCAAAAAAATAGGTTTTGTTCAGGAAACAAAAAAAAAGTTGAAATTTGTTTCCCAGTGTAATTTGCCAATAATCCTAGAGGTGTTAAGTGTCATGGCCTTCTGCTCGAAGAGAGCTTATCTCACGGGATGATTATTTGGATTGGAGGTATAGCCTTGTATCCATCTGCGTCTTGTAAGAACTTGTGTGTCATTTTGACTGCCAACTGCGATTTGAATCACATGTATCTAGCATGTTGCAAAGGTGCTACTATAAATTAAAGACTCTTTACATTCACAAGGATTATCTTACAATGGTTATTAAGTTCTGACTATGTGATTCTTTAATTCTGTCTTTAGTTTCGTATTATGATGTTTGGTATTGGCCTGCACTTATTCTATGCGAAAAGAACAGTTGCCAGAAGTTACAGAATGCTTGTTTAAAGTTCTGTTATAATGCCAGAAAATATAACCATGTTAGCCCAGTACTTCAGGCATGTGGATAGCTTAAGTCACATATATTCTTGTCATATGGCTGCCCTTGTCCATTAGATTATTTTCTAAAAGACAGATCTGTGATGTTTTAAAGATCTTTTAGATACACTGCCGTAAAGGTACACAATTCTCTTCGCAGAGAGGACATCGCCCGCGCGGGCATGACGGGCTTTAGGAGAGCGGTTAGATCGTTTATTGTTGGTGCACGGAGTTAGATCATTTAAGGAAATTGCTTTTTTTGTTTGTGCAAGTAAACTCGAGATGTATAGTTCATATAGCTCATATATGAAAGGTATTAGGAATTACTTTTAAAGACTTTTCTCTCTCTCTCTCTCTCTCTCCTCTTTGTGTGTGTATTAGCGTACTATAAAGATAATTATTTTTATTTTCTCTTATACGGACGGTTATATGAGTAGTTGTGCATCTCACCGTCTATTAGAAAAAGTAGTTACCAATGTAATTTTTGACACTTATTATTATTATTACATATTTTCAGGAACTTACGAAACTCTATATAATAATATAGAGTCTATATTATTACGAATATGTTTTCTAAAAATAAGGTATAGCCAAAAATTTTCAAAATTCAGCTTATAAGTGGATCCTTGCCTGCTAGCTTATCAAGAAACTTTATTTTCCTACGATCACCTACGAAAATGAGAAATAAGGAAGGCTTACTTCCCTAGAAAGTGTCTTATATCACACGCATGTTGAAATATTCATTTCAGCTCTAGAGTTGAGAGAGTTAAAGTCAAAAAATAAACGGTTCGGCTCTTTAAACTTTAATGGTCTTGGATAGTTTTACACGAACGATGCTGGCGGCGATGGTAGTGTGCTTAGCGGAAAGGAGAAGGTGAAACAACGCCTGAACAGTATTAATCTAATTAACAAATCAGAAACTATAACAATGTATAGGTATACACAATACATAAGTAATTAGCGTAAGCAAATAGGAGAATAGATATTATTTTCATTTACAACCAGGTAAGTAAGCTGAAATGTTCAAATAATTGGGAATTGTATTTGTGGTCGTAGGAAAAATTGTGTACTTTGTTTATTTATTATTTTATACCTTAATTGTGTATTTACCTATAATAGTATCTTTATCTTGTGTGAAAGTGACTTTCTCAAACTAGGCGGATTTCCGCACTCGGCTGGTGCCTGCCTCGTCCTAAACACTTCCTGGTTTGAAATCTACCACTTTCAATGCTCGTTATGTAATATACTTTGTTAATCCACTTTAAACGATAAAGAGTGTGCACCAGCATACTAACTGAAAGAGTAAGAATTATAATTAAAATGTGATAAAACTGAGTGTGCAAGTAAAGTAAACTTAATTACAAATGGTTACCACCATTTCCAAGTTTGATTAAAAAACAATAACTATAGTTTACGTTTATTTAATAATTAGTTTATAGCACTTGATATATTCAATCACATTTTGAAGAAATCTCTGTAGTTTTCGTATACCTTCCTCCAAATCATTATTATTTCTTTAAAAAAAAATATTCACAAAGTGTTTTTGTATTTTTGGTTTTACAAGATAATGTTGACATGTTACTGATTTGAAACCTAATTTATTTTAAATATTGATCTATTTGTATGATTGTATCCCATAAATCCACTATTTCCAATCTTTAAAAGTATATAAATTCAAAGTTAGATTATTTGTATCTAACAATATGATAATAATGAGGGTAATAATCTGTATTTGAAATATGTAGATAGTTTTAAACACATCACTTTTTATCTACATTATTTGTCTATTAAACCTGTCTTTACTATAAATAGGATTCAGAATAAGTATTACTTTTTGACTGTTGTCGCAGTTTCAATAGAAATTGCCCCTTTGTGCCCTGGAAAGTTTGAAATGTTTTCAAGAGTGCAGCTGTTACATATCAGATTTAAAATGGAACCCAAAATTTCTCAGTTGCAAAGTATGTTGGTTGCTGATTACCTAGTTGCCTGATACACTGTATTTACTACTTATCATAGAATTAGTAATCACTGATTCGATCATTATAACTGTCTGAAGTTAATATATTTAGTGAACAAGATAATCTTTTAAAATTTTTGTAGTTTTAAAATCAGCTTCAAAACTATTACTAACTACTAAACTATACATTACATTATATTAAGTTATACAGAATGTTCCATTCTCCATCAAAATACATAAATATTATATAAATATTAAATATCATAAAAAGTATACTTAAAATTCTCTGATATAGAGAATTTAGTGATGGTATTCTATATCGCTGTTTCTTGGAATTGATCAGGTTATAGCTTACCGAAAGGTTCGGAAAAGGATGCCTAAGGGATATTATTATGCTTCACGTTTCTAGCTTACTCAACTGCGTTTTAATGCAAGAACAATACCTACTTCCTTCCTCCTTTTAGAAATTTGATGAAGTGTCTCCTTTGAATATAAAATATAATAATAATAATAATGTCTAAGTAGCGAATATAACTTCTACCTTTAATAACGATTTAATATAATCCTGTTTCTTCCATAAAGAAAAATACATAACATAAATAACCTAAAACAGCATGTGCACAAGGAGATAAAATCAACGCATTTATAGTAGTTATTTTTCTTTCTCCCATTTTAAAATGATAAATTTGTATTTGTGAAATATTACGCGAATGTGGGATTTCCATAGCATATAAACTCTGCCAATTTTAAAATGTGATGAAACAAAAATCAAATCGAGACTTACAGCGAGTACACACTTATGTGAATATTGAAATGAGTATTTCAAAAAAATCTCAAGTTCTCAAGAAGCTTATATACAGGGTGTCCGGAAAAAGGAGGTCAATCCGTTAACCATATATTCCTTGAGCAAAAATAATATTACTTTTATAATGTTATTTTTAATTTTTGACCCTCATGTGCGATATACAGGGTGTTAAAGTTTGAAATTAAAAACTGATTTTTTTTGAATAATTCGACTATTTAATGAGATATTAATTTAAAATTTGGTACATTACGTCAGCACAAAATGTTACATCTTTTGAGAGGAACAAAACAAGAAATGTTTGTCAAATACTCAAAATAGGGGGATCTACTTCCCGCTGACCACCCCTATTTTTAAGTGGGTGCGCCAGTGACTTCCAAACTATATTTTTTTAGATAATCATTTATTTTTGATTATTTTTTCTCCCTTATAAAATTTCGATCAAATCATGTGTTTTGGAGATAATTTGAAAAGCATGGATCCTTACCAGATGCCAGCGCGGCTGACGGTAATCCAATAATTTTCAAATGCTAAATCAAGTTAGCCGTTGTAGCATTACCATGGATACGGCATCGTTGTTTTATTTGCTGTCAAATTAAATATTACTTTTCACTGTGTTTTAATATTTAAAAGTTTTTTAATTAATAAGTCTTCTTTCAAGTAAAAAAGAAACAATATGGATGTTAAACGAGAACATTTATTACCGTTTTCTCAAATGACGGATATGATTTTAATGATGGGTAAGATTTATATTATCGTTAATGCTAAAAATTAATTTCCATTTCTCGAATAGGAAAATGTAGCTCCAACGCTAGTTTGTCCGCTAGGCGCTATGCAGAAAAATTTCCAGATCGAGTTCACCCAAAAAGGAGATATGTTTCTAACTTAGTGAACCGACTTAGATAGAATGGACATTTTCGCGAAGATCGGAGAGGTAATTGCGACAGACCTCGTGTAATTCGGCCAGGCCAAGAGGAGGATATTTTAAGAATTGTCGAAGAAACACCAAACATAAGTACCAGGGTTTTGTCTAGGCAGATTGAAAGCATTGGGAAAACTGAGGTACACCATGTTTTACGAGGTCAGCAGCTTTACCCGTATCATATTCAAAAAGTGCACGCTCTTTTGCCTCAAGACTTCGAAGCAAGACTTTTATTTTGTAGATGGTTATGTGAAATGAATAACCGAGATGTACGTTTCATCAGACACATCTTGTTTACTGATGAAGCTTTATTTACGAGAAACGGGATAACAGATATTCATAACACACACATATGGACAGAAGAAAATCCTCATGCCATAGTAGAGACGCATCATCAAGTAAATTTTAAAGTCAATGTGTGGGCAAGTGTCGTAAATAATTTTCTTCTTGGTCCTGTAATTTTACCACGAAATTTGACTGGTCATTCATTTTTACTATTTCTTCAAAACACACTGCCCGATTTACTTGATGATTTGCCTCTAATAGTAAGACAAAATATTTGGTTTCAACTAGACGGTGCTCCCCCGCATTTTGCTATAAATGTTTTACACCAAATCTTTCCTAATCGCTGGATTGGTCGGGGCCATGATGCTCATGTTAAATGGCTTAATAGAAAGAATACTTCAAGCTGGACAGCAGTTCAGGTTAAAACCACATATTTTTCAAAGGTTAAGATTTTCTTTAATAAAGAGAGCTCGCATGTGTATTCAAAAAAATGGAGGCCATATCGAGCAATTCCTATAGACTATTTTTTTTTGTTTGTTTTTTGTTACTAACGTTAATTTAAAAAAATAATATTTGAATATAGAAATTTGTTTCCATTTTCCTTCGTCAGACTAATACCCAGACGCGTTTCGCAGTTTTTATGTACCACCGCGAGATGTCACGACGATTATTATACTCCTTTCGAAAATAATATGTTTTGAGTATTTGTTATCTTGTTATGATGTTTCAAATTTATTTAATAAGTAATAGTAAATTATTATCTTAAGAACAAATGATATCAATGGTGTTTACTGTTATATGAAGATTAGCAATAGTAAGTTCTTAGTAGGTCAATAAACTAATTTCATTTAACTGAATTAGTAATACAGGTTTTTATCTGTACGCCACTGTCCTTATTTTCGGTTAGTCTTTTGTTTCCGGTATTGTCACTTATTGCAAAGTTTTAGTTAATTATATCTTGTATCCATGGTAATGCCACAACGGATGACTTGATTTAGCATTTGAAAATTATGGATTACCGTCAGCCGCGCTGGCATCTGGTAAGGATCCATGCTTTTCAAATTATCTCCAAAACACATGATTTGATCGAAATTTTATAAGGGAGAAAAAATGATCAAAAATAAATGATTACCTAAAAAAATATAGTTTGGCGCTCACACTAAAAAATAGGGGTGGTCAGCGGGAACTGGACCCCCCTATTTTGCGTATTTGACAAAAGTTTCTTGTTTTGTTCCTCTCAAAAGATGTAGCTTTTTAGGCTGACGCAATGTACCAAATTTGAAATTAATATCTCATTAAATACTCGAACTATTCAAAAAAATCAGTTTTTAATTTCAAACTTTAACACCCTGTATATCGCACATGAGGGTCAAGAATGAAAAATGGCATTATAAAAGTAATATTATTTTTGCTCAAGGAATATATGGTTAATGGATTGACCTCCTTTTCCCGGACACCCTGAATACGAGCGGGCATTACAAACTGGGCATACACTGTTATTCCTGTTGTTTTCTTTAATTTCGTTACCTTCCATATTGGATTTAAAGTTGCAAATAACAAAACATTTTTTAAATCGTATATTAATTATTACAAGAATTTCGACAATGTCGTCTTATTTTTTGCCTTCATATTATAATTAAAGAACAATTTTATTATTACAGTATCTAACTTATATTATAGTTATATTATATTCATAGCTAAGCTAAATTTTCGCCATTGGCTCTGTATCGTTATTTTTTAGATTTTGCGGATTCTTTCCTCGCATTTTTCCTTAAAAGCAAGTTGCTATATTTTCTTAATCACATCTTCTTAATCACCATATATATACCTATACCTACCTAACGCATCACTTGATAAAAATCAATTTGGAAACATGGCCCAAAATATTACATTTCACCTGAAAATATTACTTTTATGGTATACATCTTAACAATAGGAGATACCGGTGAAAAGGTTGTATGGTATAGGTAAAAACTGAAATTAATACATTAGATATGACAAGTAATGTAAATTAGAAAAATGTGTAGAAGATGGTGGCCATTATTTTACAACTGGGCAGCCAAGGACCAGCCCTGAGATCGTAGAATTATTTTTTTTATTTATGGGAACAGTTTCAGTTTACATTACAGTCTTCAAATCTCCTCCTATTAACAGCCATGTAAAATAACAAGAAATCGGCTAATTGGTTTTTTGAATTCTTTAAAATTAAAAAAAGGTATTCAGGTATTTTAAGCGGTATTTATGCCTTTAGAAGCATATAAATATATTACAGAATAAAAATGTTCCTACCTGTCGCAAAAGTCAGAAGTCGCGCTTACTGTACAAAAGAAATAAAATAATAGTAATAGTAACTCGAACAAACCCGAACAAGTGCGTGAAGATAGGTTTCTTATACTAGTGAGGAGTTTACAACACGACCTGTAAGCATGTATTGCAAACCGAACGAGTGTATTAAGATGGCTACAGACTATGCATCGATTCGTCATTCGCAAAGACCGGTTTGTCGTGTTCGAACGAATTACATCACGTTGTGGTCACCATAACAGTTGCCTTCACGCAAGTGTTGCACTCTATACTTTTTCTACGGAGCATATATTTAACTTAAAATTTAAAAAAATTTAAGTAATAATTATCATTTTACACAGTTGTCATAGCTCGCAAAATTTGAATAAAAACAGAACAAGCATAGCCACCTATTAATTTTAAATACATGGGCTCGGACTATGCGTGAATTAAATCCCACAAGGAATACATATTACATAACGCACCGGTTTGTAAAGTTGTACTTCACGTATTATTAGCTGTAAGGTAAAAATAGAGTTTATTCCATTTTATCTATTTTACATAAAATAACGATAAGTTCTATATTATTGTTATAATTAAAAACTATCACGAACAGGGTCATGACCAATGGTATAGCAACTACCGGACGTGATATTATGATTATAATACACAACAATAAAATTATAACAATAATACTTGCTTGCTCCACAGTCTAAGGTTAAGTTTTAGTAGTTCAAGTTTAGGATACTATATAAATATGACTAATTATGTAGACAATTAAGATTATAATAATATTGAGAATATAGTAGACGTAGAGAATATATCGGAAAATGTAGAGCCTTTACACCTACATTTTCCTACCTACCACTATATGGTCATCCTGCCAGAGGACTTACGCCTAAGTCTTTTGATAATAAATAAGTGAAAGTGATGGGTACCAGTCAGTCCAAGGAAGGAGTGATAATTGCACAGGCATTATGGAAAATCATAATTCATAAATAAGGAAGGCAAAATATTGCTGACGTAGTCCAGTAGAATTTTTAAAAGAATTAGTAATACAATATTTATTTTATTAAGTTAGGTATTAAATGTAATATATTAATTTGTGCTACTTTTGAGGTGAAAAACGTTTCTGCAATCAAATATACGTTCAAATGTCTTTCAAACTCAAAATCATATTTTTTATTATATAGATATTATTATTATTTACAATTTAATTCCTAGGAAAAGAAAATAGTACCTTATTCTAAAAGGCTTAAACTGCTTTGTTTTAAATTTTTCAAATTTATTTTATTCAATATTCTATGAAAAAAATTTATTTCACTTTGGTATTTACTCTAGTTAATTTTGTAAAATAACTTGTCCTAAAATCTTCTCATAAATTTCTAAATAATTTTTAATGTACAGCATTTCTTCCTTCCTAAGATGAAAGTATGTCATTTACCACACAAACATGTAGGAACGTAAAACAGAAATAAGATCCGGTAATTTAAATGAAAGTTCATTAAAAGTCATTTTAAATTTGTTAAAAGCTAGATTACGGATACTAGGCCGTTTTAGGTTTAATTAATATTAGTTTAATGTGATTCATTCAACTAAAGGATCAACTTCTCAACTGTTGCGTAATCCCAGCCTAATGATAAATTAGTATTTGGAAAGTTATTCCAAAAGCGAATTAATCGATTGATGTAAATTCAAATTTGGTGGTTCAGTTTAAAATCTATTTTACTAGTCTGGGTCTCAGAAGAATTTTAATGGTTTAATGTTTAATGTGTTGTTTTAAATTCAAACAAATTCACTGCCTAAACTGATATATTAATTTGCCATTAAATTATTTTATACTAAAATATTGCTTTGCGCTATAACATAAAATATTTTTAATGTTATAATTAAGGGAATTAAGAGAAAATTAGGAGTATGCTCCACAGTCTAATGTTGTGTTACAGGAAGATTTTAAAAAGTAACTTACCAGACACCAGATTGTAGCAGGTAAGAAAATATAAAATCTTGCTAGAACATGCGAACTTGCTAGGTGGGTTGGTTGAATGAGGGCTGGCATGTTGCCATTATACTGCCGCCGAACGGCTTGTTGTATCTCTTTTGCTTAACGTCTGGGAAATGTCAGCCAGACGGGACCTACAGCTTTTGACGTGGATCCGAACCACGCGAATGTTCCCAGTCTGTCCATCAGTCCCCAAAGGAGTACGATTATCCGCTCCAGTCAGGTCTTATTCAGGACTAAACCCCCAGTCTGTCCATCAGTCCCCAAAGGAGCAGGATTATCCGCCCCAGTCAGTGGGTCTTATTCAGGACTAAACTAGCAACATGCTGCATTCTTGCCTATTAAAATGTTGTGTACTACCGGGAATCGAACCCGGGTCGCCACGGCCGAATGCGGTAGTTCTGTTTAGTGAGCTACCATACCGGGGCTAGAACATGCGGGAGGCGATTTAGATATTATCTGAATTTAATTCATACCCGAGATGGTATAAAACAAATTATTGAAAAAAAAATCTTAAAACTTTTAATTACCCAGAGTTTTGGTCTATATAATTTTGTAGGAAGAAGATTTATGGAAATATTTACATATAATGTACAAGGTTCTTACCTCTTAAAATACTAATTCACATTGAATATTACTCTGCTAGTCCATACTATGTTTGCATAAAATTCTTTAATAAGTTGCCTCGTTATATAAAGCAAGCAGTTAATGAGAGAATTTTTAAAAAGAAACTGAAACAATTACTTATAGAATTAGAACCATACAGTGTGAATGATTACTTGATTAGTTTTCTCGCCGTATATAGGTGTTTTTGACGTCATTTCATTTTATGTTTGTATTTAGGAATGTAATTTGAAATAAAGGAAAATAAATAAATAAAATAAATACTACCAAGAGAGGGAAACCCTCTCCATTGATAGAATGTTACCACCTGCAGACCCATGGTATAAAGATCTAAGACGTATGATTCCATGCCGATGGAGGCGTGGCTTGTGACGTCAACGGGCGAGTAATTTTTAAATCTCCTAGGAAGATTAATACTGCTGTCAGCGTTTTTAACTCTCTTTTAAAGATATTAGAAGGTTTTACTTATTTAATGGTATGTGAAATGAAATAATAATATCATAGTATTTAGGTATATTTATTTCATGAACATACAATAAAGATTAAAGCTAAAATAAGACGTAGTTATAAACAAATTAAACTATTTTTTAAATAGTTCATCTTTCAGTGCAGTGAACTTATGAAGAGGTAAAGAAATTCATAGTCTGCTTCAGTAGTTAAATAAATAATATTTTAATTTACAAACATGTTTCGAAGGCATATACCCTCATCAGCTTCAGTGGAAAATACTTCTGAAGTAAATGTTAATCAAATATATAAAACCGTATCCACTCTAATTTTTTGGTTTTAAGCGGAAACACCTTATATTTCTGTCAAATTTCTTTTCCTGGTTATCCACATCACAACCGAACTTACCTATGATATGGGGGGCCACCTCCAGATTGAACATAAATTTTATATGGGAGCTCCAGAACAAGAATGAACATCTCAAAAATTGTTAAAATAGTAACAGATATATTACAATTGTAAATAACTGACAACGCTGGTAGCAACAAGCAGAGGTGGCCGAGCGGCGAGAGCCGGCGGATGCTTTAAAAGTTTGTCGGAAGTTTTCCTTATTTTAGTGGTATTTTAGCTGTAATGTGTATTATATTTCTATGAAATTAATATACGTAAATACTTGTCATATATTATTCTTTCATTTCATATACCATTACATGCATAAAACCTTTTAATACCTTAGAATAGCTGATAACAATATAAATTTATAAAAAGCTCGCCCTGTGACGTCACTGCGCGCGGCAGACGAAATTGGAACGGTAGATATCTTACTTTTAGTTATTGTATAATGCTGCAGGCCGGTTTCGAACAGTATAGATAAGTATATACTATTATTTTTTTTTTATTTTTTTTTTTGGACACATGCACGATGAGAAATCTGCTTACAGACACCTGACCCTCGCGGGGGCCAGGTAGTGTCAGGTTAGCAACATTGCGGGGAAAGACCAGACCAATGTCAACTTACAGAGTGTAAGTTTCGCCTACGAGGTAGACGAGCCGACTGACTAAAACTCACCGTCTGAATTAGGTATCATACCTATAACTCGATTTCGCTATATGACTGGTTAACTGCATATTCTGATTTTGATTTAGCTATGCTATACATTTATGTTGGGTGCCAGCTCTAGAGATTTTTTCACTCGAAGTTAATCGAGTGAACAAATTTCGAGAGCTCCGAACGTATAAGGTAGTGGGTAGTAGGGTAGGCGTAGTCGTCATGTTACACCTGGTTTTTGCAGGTTGTGCAAAGCAAGGCAATCTTTGTTGTTTTTGTATTTTGATTGTTTTGGACTCAGACGCGGTTGCGCGTGAGCCAGTCTTTCGGTAATTTGTATGTAGCGTTAGGTCGTGAATGTATGTGTGAAGCAGCGATCGTGCTATTGTTGGCAATGTTAGCCTTAGTATGGTATTTGGTGATGGTTTTGTCTAGAAACTCCGAAATTGTAGCAATTTCGAGGTCTCTGTGTATAATGTCGTTCCGTGTGTATCGAGGAGTGTCAACTATTATCTTTAGTACCTTGTTTTGAATTACCTGTATTTGTTGAAGGCTCGACTTACATAGGGTGCACCAGGCTGGGGCACCATACATCATCGCTGATCTGATGAATGTCGTGTAGAGGTTTACCTTCGTTCTTAGATTGAGTTTACTCCTTCTGTTGAGTAAACAGTATATAGCGCCAAGTTGTTGGTTGGCCTTCTTCATGATGTTGGCTGAGTTTACCCTCCAGGTCAGCCTTTTATCGAAGTGTAAACCAAGATACTTAACACTCTGTTTCCAGTCGATATCTCGGTTTCCCACTTTGAGTTTCCCCGTTGGGAGTTTGAGGCGTGCCCTGGAAAAGTAAATTGCCTGAGTCTTGTCCGGGTTTATTTTGATCTTCCATTTTGAGAGTCACTCTTCAAAGAGGGCGATGTTCCTGTTGAGCCTTAGGGTTAGTATTCTAGGGCTTTTTCCTGATACTGCAAACGCCGTGTCGTCTGCGTATATGTAATTGTCGTACATGGGAAACTTCGGCATGTCAGCAGTGTAGATGTTGTAAAGCAGGGGGGCTATTGCTGAACCCTGAGGTACACCAGATATATACTATTATTAGAGAAGTTTACAACTTCAAGCTTTATTATCAACCTCAGTCGGGAAAATGTAACAAGTATGGCCATCTCTTAATTGTCCCATACAACCTGAGCAAACACCCAGATTCAATCAAAAGAACACGTCTGCTTGCTTTTCATGGAGAGGGTTTCCCTTTCTTGGTAGTACCATTCAATCTGAATTGGTATTTTAAGTGCTATAGTGTTAGACAAAGTACGCCCTCATAGGTTCTTCGGGTGGTTAAGAAATTATTTTTTCACATATTAGTATCTACGATATTCTGAAAAGCACGCATATTTTCTTTTGATTGAATCTGTATATCTCTTTTTACATATTTGAAGTTTCCTCGAAATTGCAATACTTTTTCGTATAGACCATCATATTACTAAAATAAATGGAATCGGTATTCAAAGATTAATAATTTAAAATCGACATTTTCGACATTGGCGTACATACCTCAAGAGGGAAATGTGTTTATTCGGGATTGTCGCATGGTGTTTTTCTTAGTACGAACCAGTCCGAATAAAGATCACAACATGGAATAAGATGATACGTTACCTGTTGGTTGTCGATGCGATAATTTTTTAGCGATACCCTTAAATTATTTCAAATTATATTTTAATATTACTGTTTTTAATTATTTATTTAATTCCTGTCGAGGAAACTTAATAATAGGTTTCTAAAATGAAATTATAGGATTAATGTAAAATATTTTATCAAAAGTCTATTTTTTCCATCTTTGGTGCGTCTATTTAATGTAAACTATTCCCACGGTAGTTGTCAGTATAAATTTTCTTAAATGCATACGCTTTTATTTTTTACCTTACCAAACTTTGTTATATGATATTTTCTGTAAAAATACAGTGCTTTTTGGGAATAACAATACACGGAAAGAAAAGCTTAGCTAAATTTACTATACAAATAGTAAATCTAACTTAATTCTCTTAATTTCTTAAAATTCTCTCTTAATCTACATGTGACTGGGATAACTTTTTTTAAGAACTGCCATGAAATTATAGCAAAACTTTAACGTAAATTTTTAGTAAAAACTACAAAAATATTTAGTAAATCATGCATATGAAAAGTTTTTGTAAAATTTACTAAAAGCTTTTGTCAAAAATTTGACACATGGTAATCCCAAGCCGTCATACGTCTAAGGACTAACCGTGCCCAATGTCGCTTGATTTCGGTGATCAATTGTAAGTTTCCAGTGTTCTCAACATATTGTTTGTTAAAAAAATCAAAAATGGAAAAAAGAATCCTTTGCATCCCATGTAGCCTTTTATTTTCGTAAAATAATTCTTTCTTAAACAATTCCTTTAACTTGGTAATAATAAAAATTCTTAAATAATAACCAGTACGTTTTCAGATATTTACATACTGGCGTTATAAATAAATTATTTTCACTATACATTCGTTGTAAAATTTACAATATATTTTAGTAATTTCAATAAATTGATTAGAAATTCTAACCAAACTTTTTTAGAAATTATGTTAATCGTATTATTATCACATATTTCAGTCAGTCATCTAACCTCATTGTGTTTTTTGTGCTTCATGCGTAAGGTTCGTTCTTCTCACTCTTTGCACCAGCACAGTGATAGTGTTTATTTTAAGCTTGCCTGCACTAATTTATTGGTGCATTACAGTAAGTACTTGTATATAATATATTATTCTTATACTTTTTTACACTTTGCCCTTAGCATTCTCTTTTAGAATCATGGGTAAATCAAAAAATGTAAACGCAGGAGCCCCTCCTCAAGCGTATCCGGCAGAATAGATACCAAACCTGGGAATTATGTAGATTCCAATGATTTGGTAAAAAGATTGACTCGGAATTAATAAGACATAGATCTAGATCAAAAAGTAGACTGTCATCACGTGATGGTACATCACGATCATGGTGCTAAGACAGTCGGCCGCCATCGCCGTGCGAATTCTCCGAGGCGTGCAGCTTTGAGAGATCGTTCACGCATGCGCTTCGGCTCTGTCAGTGCCAGCAGCCACCGACAGATGCCGCGACATCGTCACAGAGAAGAGGAGAGGCCGGCACCCACTCTGGTAGTGCCAGCAGCCACCGAGAGAGGCCGCTACATTGTCACAGAGAAGAGAGCGAAGCCGATGCCATCGCCGTTCGAATTCTCCGAGGCGTGCAGCTTTGAGAGATCGTTCACGCATGCGCTTCGGCTCTGTCACGCGGCGTTGCCACGTACGGCAGGCGATCCTTGCCTTATTACCGAAAACGTGTGCAGCGTTCTTTCGGTTAGCGAAAATAGTTCGGATAGAGATGAACTCGTAGTCCATAATGATATCAACTTACCGACATTACCGGATGCGGTAATTAAGATTTTGGGCAAGGATCCTGAGAAATCGGAGGGTAATACGTTCGTCCAATACGAACACTTAGTACCTGTTTTACACTTTTTACAAAAGGGGGAATGTCGAATTCTACTGGATAAATATGACGTCCCAATGACCAACTTAAACCCCCCCGAAACTTAACCCTGAAGTCAAGGCGGCATTGTCAAAACAAAATGTTGCCGCGGATTCCTCCTACGTGGGGATCCAAAATCAGTTGGGTAAAAGACTTTCTGCTTTAGGGAACGGAATTTCTTCTCACCTAAATAACGTAGAGAGATTACCGCAAGATATTAAAGAGGATATATTAACTAACCTATCGGATTCGTGCAAAATCCTAACAAATTTGTTTCACCGAGTATCGGTAGTTAGGAAAAACTTGTTAGTACCTTGTCTAAAAAATATAAAGGACCTCTCCAAAAATTGTATTCCTTCAAAATTTTTATTTGGAACTAATTTGAGTTAAGAAATTAATTCTGTGGAAACCTTGGAAAACGTTACCAAGGAGTTAAATTTGTCCAATACCCCAAAACATTTTTTATGATGCAATGGTCAAAAATAACTTCCAATCCGACTGTATTAGGTTGGTTAACAGGATATCCATTGCCATTTAATAACATTCCCATTAGCATATCCAGTTTATCAACTAAACCTATATGCTCTAACGAGAGTCAGCTTATTCACACTTCAAGTTGAAATAAATAACTTACTTGAGATGCAAACCCTGTCCAGACCAATTTATCTCGAATATATTTCTCGCTGATAAGCCAAATGGTAAGAAACCGTTGATTCTAAACCTCAAACGGCTAAATAAACATATCATTGCATTACACTTCAAGATGGAAGATGCTAAGACCGCGAGTAAATTAATTCAACGTGGCAACTATGCGGCTTATTATTTGTTGCCAATTGATAAAGATCATAGAAAATACTTAAGATTTTCGCTTAGCGGTGTTCTTTATGAGTTTATTTGTCTACCGTTTGGCCTAGCATCCGCCCCTCATGCGTTTACAAAACTCATGAAACCTGTAGTTAAATCTTTGCGCACCAGAGGTGTACTCTGCGTTGATTGCTTAGACGATTGCTTTATATTGGGTTTAACAGAGGAAGAGTGTGCCCAAAATGTAAAATTTACTACAAATTTATTAGTCTCTAGGTTTTATAATTAAATATCAAAAGAGCGTCATAGTCCCAACAATGAGGTGTAAGTTCATGAAACCTGTAGTTGAATCTTTGCGCACCAGAGGTGTACTCTGAGTTAATTACTTAGACGATTTCTTTATATTAGGTTTAACAGAGGATGAGTGTGCTCAAAATGTAAAATTTACTAAAAATTTATTAGTCTCTTTAGGTTTTATAAATAAATATCAAAAAGAACGTCATAGTCCCAACAATGAAGTATAAGTTCTTAGCGTTAATTTTTGACTCTAAACACATGACGATAGAATTACCCTTTGATAAGAGAAAAAATTAGGAAATTCCTAATTTTTTTTTTTACAAGGAACAAAAATTTTTAATTTTATATTTTGAGCAGTTACTCGGGTTGCTTACACCTACCTGCCCGGCAATAAAATACGGATGGTTACATACTAAAAGTTTGAGCGTCCAATACAATTGAAGTTGATCTACATTGGTGCCTACAGAATATAATCTCGTCGGTAAATGATCTTAAGCGGGATCATTTTGATTTGGAAATCAGCACTGATACCAGTTTGACTGGTTGGGGATCATTTTTCCAAGGGGGAAGCACTTATGGTTGGTCGTCAAAAAGCGAAAAATTGCACCACATTAACTTTTTAGAACTTCTGGCAATATTTTTTGGTATGAAATGTTTTGCAAAAAATATAACCCACCGCAATATAATAATAAGAACGGATAACACTACCGCACTCATTGATAAAATGGGCAGTGTTAAACATAAAAAGTTAAATGCATTAACTAGAGAAATTTGGCTTTGGTGTCAAGACAAAGCTTTGTGGATTTTTGCTTCATATATCCCATCGAAAGATATCAGATAGATCAGGCTTCTCGGTCCTTGCATTCTGAGACAGAATGGTCTTTAAATCAAAATGTGTTTAAACTTATTGGACATTGCCTCGGAAAACCGGACATTGACTTGTTTGCGTCTGTAACTAATTATAAATGTGACTGGCTAAAAGACCCTGGTTCAGAAGCGGTTGACGCTTTTACCTTAAATTGGAAATATTTAAATTTTTATGCATTCCCGCCTTTTTTTCGGTAATTCTTAGGGTGTTACAGAATATAATTGCTGAGAATGCGGAAGGCATTGTTGTTGTTCCGTTTTGGAGGTCACAGTCTTGGTTCCAATTGTTTATGAAATTATCGCTATAGAATCCCTTGGATTTCGGCGCCACTAAAAATCTTTTATTGTGTCCTTTTAGCAAAAGCAACACCCATTGTCCAGAGAGCTTACCCTGACAGTATAGCCAAACTATCAGGGAGGCTTTTCAAAGAAAATGAATTCCAGAAGCAGCCTTAGAAACAATGGTAAATTCTGTGAACACGGTAAAGCAATACAACGCAACCTTGAAGCTATTGTGGAAATTTTGCCAAAACCGAAATGTTTCTCCCTTTAATGGGGAGACTGACAATATCCTATTATTTTTTCAGAGAGTTTTAGACTCTACATCTAATAATTTTGGATCATTTAACTCACATCGCGCTGCTATGTCATAGATTTCTTCAAAAAACTTAGGGGATGATCCACATATTAAAATATGAAGGGGGTTTTTAGGTTTCGTCCACCAAAACCAAGATACAAAACTACCTGTGATCCTCCACAGGTACTTCAATTCTTGGAAAATTCCTCTCATTCCACTTTAAAATTACTTACGTTCAAATTGGTAACCCAGAGGTTACAAACTATTTCGTTTATTAGATGTTTTAATATTCGGTTCACCAACTCTGGAGTAACCATTCTTATTCCGAATATAATAAAAAGTTGTTGTTTACACACTTTCCTAGGTTGGCTTAGTCAAAATACGTAGTTACTTGTTTTGCTTTTCTTCTTATGTTTGATATATCATAGTGTTTTATAAATCACTTTTGAGTTAAAATAAATAAAGCAGTTTTAGGGTGTTAACAAATTAAAGATGTGTTTGTTTTATGGCAACGATTCTTTAAACATCTACACAATTATGTAATATTGAGGACTGGACCTGAAATATAATTTATCGATCAAAAGAACTTACCTGAAGTTCGATCGTAATTATATGAAGGTCCAGTCCGAAAATATTACAGCCCACCCTCCCGTAATTACCCTAAGTTGCCAATAAAACGGACTTTGAACTAATGAGGTTAGATGACTGAGAACAGGACGAATAGGACAGCTGAGCAGACAGGACCGGAATTATTTTTTTTTTATTCTTTGAACCTTGTGCTATGAAGTAGAGAAAGCACTACTACACAATTATGTAATATTTTCGGACTGGACCTTCATATAATTACGATCGAACTTCAGGTAAGTTCTTTTGATCGATAAATTAGTTTTCAAAAATACAAGTGATTCGGACCTCTGTCTTCACATAATCGAACCCACTGTGTGGTGGAAAGAAGAAATGTGTGATACGCCATTGTAGTTCAATATTCGGAGTTTTTTTAATATAAAAAATTTAACGATCTTGGAGTTATCCATTACATCAATGAGCAGCAAGTTTTTAAACCCAACAGAATCATACATAATCGCCTAACTTTGGAAAATCTATAAAACAGAAATCAAAGTTTAATTAGGAAAATAAGAATAAAAGCTAATGAAATATTATTTGAAGTTAGGTATTATGTAGCTTTGAACATTCAACTGTTTTGAGCTTAATGTTATTTTAATGTAATTTAATATACCAAAGTTTTGACAAACTCAGCTTAATAATAAATTGGTATTTACAGAGGCAGTAGCAAAGATAATTTAATCGTTTGATAGAAATTATAAAAATTTGGTGGTCAATTAAAAATAAAAGTATTCTTTTCTATTACTCTTTCTTGAGGGTATGTTATATGAAAATTAAATTGTGTTAATTATTTAACGGAAAACATAAAATAGATTGTATACATATTATATGAATTCCAACATGCATGGCAGATAACATTATTATACCTTCATAATAGAACAAAGTGTTTGATATGCTCGAGTAACTAAATTGAGCGTGTGAGTAAAGGGTATGTAATCGCGATTGGTATACATTTTTTTTTCAACACGTACAAACTAACAGAATTCAGAAGATGTTATTTTAAGTTTTAAATTACCTAATAATACATATATTTGTCAGTTGATATGTCATCTAATGGTTTAAAACTCAATGGGCAAAAAACCTGCTATAGTTGTTATTTCATTCACAAGTAGATAAAATAAAATCCCTTCATCCACACATGTGATTAAATTATAGTGCCATTTTTGATATGTTAGAAATTAAAATAGATGGGGAAACATTTTTATTATTAATTCTACGACAAAAAGTTATTCTGCCGTTCCAATAAGAGTTTAATAAAAAGTATGTTCTGAACGCTCGAAGACGACGTCTAATTAACAGAAAATAACTAAGAAAAATTGTATTAATTTTAAGAGCTCCCCGATCGTTTTTCTGGAAAGTTGTTTACGAAGAATGTGAATTGTTTATTCTTCAGACTGCGAACCAAAGTCATATCCTCCTTGATATACGATCCATGCCGTTTCCGATTTATGAACAGGAAAGACAAAAATATCCTACATCCCTTTTTCTGTATATTTCGTAACTAGCACCCCTAATATAATAGTAGCTAGTGTTATTTTCAGGTATTCAGCAATCGCTGAATAAAACAATCAGAAATAGTATAATTTTGATGGTTCTTTGTATCTCTACTAAACAACGATCTTATTACAAACTATTGCGTGTTCCTAGACATCTAAAATTAACACTAATACTATTAGGAAAATACTTTGGAACGTATAAACCCTATTTTTTATTATATTTAAATGGGTGACTCTTGTGTATCCCAGAGAAATACTATATAAACCATATAAAGGGTGTCTCTTAATAACATGATAATATTTTAAAAAACATGAACATATGTCCTAAACGTCTTAACTTTTGAGATAAAGGGTGTATATTTTCATGTTTTTTTAATAATTTGTTAAGGTTAATCACTAAATACGTGAAAACTAGATTAGGTAGAAAACTGTAAATATTTTGGAAGTCCCAATTTAACCGACTTCGCATCTCTTACCGTTTCCGAAATCGTAATGGTGAAGGACGGATTTGTTACACTCTGTATAGATAGTAGTAATATATAAAATATCATATTTGTAATAAATGAAATATTATATCCACACAAATGTAATATTTTCCGTAACATAAAGCAACAGGATATAATCCATGTGATGATGACAATATTTGTTACTATCAGCAGCTAAAACAATAAATTAATTATAGTAAATTGCAATAAGTGCTTGCATTTACATACCGAATTGTTTCAATATAAACTCACCACATGAATGGGAAAGAATATAAAAAATAGAAAGTTTGCATGCATTTTTTGATAGAAATTTAAAAACTGAGATAAATATGTGAAAATCTTATTTCCTCCATCGACATGAAATTAACATGAACCCGGTATTTCTATCTACTTTATATACGTACCACAGCCTATTACTGACGAAAATAAACAAAACAAATATCTACAGCTATACTCTTCATTTTTTATCTTCAGTCAGTTACTGTTATCGTTCTGGTTTGTCTCCTTTAACCGAAACAAACAATCGACGGACGTGACTCAAAAGTTTATATTTTTATCCAGTTTAAGGCACACTTGGCAGAGTCTTACCATATCGAGTTAAGAATTACTCTTTTCCATAAACAATACTTAATTTAACAAACTAAAAAACAGAAAAAATATTATTCAACACACAACGACAAATGACAATTGTTAATTCGGTACTGTAAAGCAGTCATAAAATACGGACGTCCCAATAAAAGATTAATAAAAATTATTTTTACCCTGTATTAAAAGTTATAAAGTATCGACGAGGTCCACAAAATTTAGCTAAAACTTTAGTCTTTTGGTGCAACATAATATATTTTAAACTTATTTTCTTCACTATTTAATAACATTATATTATAATGCACAGCATTTTCAAAGAAATTATTATTATTAATCTGGTAAAATTATTCAAATGTGACCCATAGCAATAAAAAAGTTTTCATCTATCTTCTTTATTATTACGGTCGTCGGTGTAATAAATCAGCGAAATTAAATCTTTTATTAGATTTCTTACTATTCGTTTTTTATAGAAGGGCAAAGCATAAAGGAATGGGTGGATAAATAATTTAGTAATATTTAATTGCAGAATGTAAGGTAATAAAAGGTTTCTCTGATGATGACTTTGTTAAAGCTTAATAATGAAATTGAACTTGAGCTTGGATGCACAGTATTGGATAAGATTAAGGTTATTACAAAGCGTCAAAGCGCACAAACCCAAATAAAGAAAATTGGATCTTGCAAGCACCACCCAATATTGCAAAATGGTTCCTTAGAAAAGAAAAAATCAATTTTGATTTATTAAAAGTATTTGTACAAGAGCATTTGAATTTAGCCATGTACTTCCGATATAGTAGTTTTGGGCATGTTTCGAAGCATTGCCAAGAAAAACGATGCTGTCATAAATGTAGTGATGAACATGCTGCAAGGGATTGTAGTGGGACTGATTTGAAATGCCCAAATTGTACTAAAATGAAATACAGAGAGAAGGATTGTGAACATTCTCCACGAGACACAAACTGCCCTGTATACAGGGTGTAACTAAATAAGTATAAAACATTTAAGGGGGTGATTCCTCATCGAAAAAAGATAGGATCTTTCATATAAAGAAACTTCATTGGAGCATCCCTTGTTAAGATACAGCCCCTTAGAGGGGGTACATAAAATTTATAAATAAACAAAACTAATTTATTAATAACAAAACATACAACATCTAGAAATCATAGTAAATGTTCAATATGTCTACCTTCAGACATTACGCATGCGTCTAGACGTCGGCGCATTGAGCAACGTATTCGCGCGTTTTATGGCGATATGTATCTTGTTCGTAAAATAATTTTTTGCTGCGAACTGGTTTATTTTGGGCAATAAATTCAAGAGACATTTTTTGTTTAGAATGAAACAGGCTATCGGAAATAAATTTTTAGATGGTAAACAAATAATAAGACAAAAACTTACATTGGAAATAAATTTTAGGGGTTGCGTTTTCCACCCTTGCAACCATGGGGTAAACCAAATAAATTACTGGCTAAGTGTCTTTTTGGTAGTAGAAAATGTCAGGTTAATTTCAATATTGTAACTTTTTTAGTGCTTGTGAAAAAAATTGTTAAACACATTTTATGTACCCCCTTTAAGGGGCTGTATCTTAACAAGGGATGCTCCAATGAAGTTTCTTTATATGAAAGATCCTATCTTTTTTTCGATGAGGAATAACCCCCTTAAATGTTTTACACTTATTTAGTTACACCCTGTATAAAAGAAAACTGGAAAAATATAGAAATCATCAGGTCAAATATACTGAAGATTTTTTATAACTTTGGATGAAGATAACATTGATAGGAAGCAATAAGTAAAAATCAGTCAACAAAAAGTAAGCATAATAAATCAAAACGTGCAATCAATCGGAAATTCAATTGATAAGCTGAATGACATGTTAGAAAATCATCCAGAGTGTAAAATAATGTGTGTCACTGAACATTGGAAGTCACTAAACACAGTTACGTAAACTGGCCATCAGAAACTTTACATTATGCTCTATGTATTGTCGAGAAGAGGGACAGCATGGTGGAAGAGCAATATATGTTAGACAAAATACAAAGTGCAAAGTACGAACAAAAACAAACAGATTATCTATCAGTGGCACGTTTGAATGTGCTGCGATTGAGTGCGAATTAGGAAAAATGAGTGCTTTGGTTATAACTATATATCGACCTCCCAATGGAAACTTGAAATTATTTTTAGATAGGCTTGAACAGATTTTAGTTACAATGAAAGAGGGCTTATTTTTATACTGGGTGATTTTAACATTGAAATGATGAAAGAAAACAAATCTAGAACAGAGTTTTTATCACTAATGTCTTCTTTTAATTTCCAACCAAAAATATTAGAAAACACAAGAATAACTAGTAGTACATCCCGTTGTATAGATATTATTTTTACTAATTTTGATTATGTAGAGGCTTTTGTTTGAAAATTTTATATCCGATCACACAGCGCAGAAGGTCATTTTTGAATCTGAATATCAAATTAAAGATGCTCATATTTACAAACGGTTTTTCGGATATAAAAACAAACATGACTTTTTGTGCTGTTTGGAGGAGCAAGACTGATTGAATGTTTATGCGGTTGATAGAAAGAATGTTGATGGGCAGTGGTGTGCATTTAAGAATGATTTTATTACTATGTTTAATCGGTTTTCCCTCTAAGGCTAAGTGCGGGAACGAACGTTTCAAAAGTGTTGAAGGATATGGTTATTATCGATTGCAAACGTGAATTAGATTTGTTATTGACACTATCCAGACAACAACAAAATTATAATGATCAATACAAAGAAAAGAAAAAAGAGTATGATAAACTTTTAAAAGACTCGCGTGCAAAATCTTATGCCAATAGAGTAAACAATTCAGATAATAAGATGAAATGCATGTGGACGATCTGTAAAGAAATCACAGGGAAAACAAACCATAACTCAGATATAGAAATCGAGGGAGATCCTAAAACAGTGGCGGATAGTTTTAACAATCATTTAATATCTGTTATACCTAATTTAATAAAGAATTTAAGTCATGTTCCCGTTAACTGTAAATTGCTAGAAATAATCAATCAATGTTTTTAAAGCCAGTAGCAACAAATAAGATAGTTGAAATAGCGAATAAACTAAAAAATAAATATAGTTCTGGGTTTGATGAAATTCCTACTACCATTGTTAAGTTCTCTAGTAGTGCATGTAAGAATATTTTATGTTATATAATAAATAACTCTTTTAAATACGGCATATTTCCTGAAAATTTAAAAGTTGCAGTAATACCACTTTTTAAGAAAGGTGATCCAGAATTAATGGATAATTATAGACCAATAAGTTTATTGACAGGTTTTTCAAAATTGTTTGAGATGGCAATGTGTTCAAGACTAGCAAATTTTCTGATAAGCTGTAATATATTTAGTAAAAGTCAGCATGGATATTTAAAGGGTCGATCTACACAAACAGCAATTTTTCATTTCATTCAGACAGATCTGAATCACCTTGAAGCTAGTAATTTGGCAGTAGGTATGTTCTTGGATTTGTCAGAAGCATACGATTGTTTAGATAGAGAGATACTAGTAAGAAAGCTTGAAATATATGGGATAAGAGGAAATGTTCATAAATGGATAACTGGGTATCTTAATAACAGAAAACAGAAAGTCTGTGTTACGAAAGATGGATAATCTTATCACTCAAAGATATTATCTAGTAGTATATATAAGTATACTATTTATTATTTTTATAAATGATTTAAATAATCTAATTCAAGCCAATCAAGATATAGTTAATTACGCGGATGATACTAATTTACTTTTAGGGGGCAAAATTATCAATCAACTTGTCACAGAGTGCAACGATTTTTTTAATAGGGTTACCCTATGGTTTACAGAAAATAAATTTATTTTGAATGAAAATAAAACTAATGTTATACTTTTTAGAACAAAAGTATCTAAGGTGGAAAGGCCAGTTGACTTTGCTCATGATCAAGATATAATTAATTTTTCAGAAACAACAAAATTCTTAGGGGTACAGATTAATGAATTCTTAGATTGGTCCGCTGATATCAAATGTATGTCACAAAAACTTAATGCTCTTTGTTATGGTATTCGGGTTACTGGTAAATACATGAACGAGAAAACTTTAAAAACATTGTATTTTGCTAAGTTCGAATCCTGTTTAAAATATGGCATTATATTTTGGGGCAGGGATAGTCAAATTCAAAGTATATTTGTAATTCAAAAACGATTGGTTCGAATAATTAAGAAATTAGATTACAAGAAAACTTGTCGTACCATCTTTAAAGACACGGGACTGTTAACAGTATATGCATTGTATATCTATGAATGTCTAGTGTTTTCCTTTAAAAATAGAAATTGTTTTCAAGCCCCAGTTCGTCATCAACATAACACGAGAACTGTAAATGTAAATTACCTCATATATAGGCTAACTCTTACTGAAAAGTCACCCAATTATATGTGCTTGAAATTATATAACAAACTACCCGAGAGTATAAAGACAATTAGCGGCGAAAAACGGTTTAAGATGGAAATCAGGAAGATTTGGAATTAGAGCCATATAATCTGGATGATTTTCTAAGTATGTAACAGAATGATATGGGTAAAAGCACCATTTGGTGTTCTAAGATGACGTTGTTTCACTTTGTGTTTGTAATTTTTATTTGGAAGTTATGTAACATGATTTTGAAATAAATAAATTAAGTAAGTAAGTAAGTAAGGGAATTAAGATTGTGATCACCTAAAAAATTTATAATTGGCTTTAGAAGTTAGTAAAGTTACTATATATTGCAAACGTTCTTGGAAAACCCACTAAGTTTTCATTTCAAGAAAGTTAGGCTAATAATGTCACACTGTACGGATTTTGTAGTCCGAGTCCATTGAAACTTAAAGTGAGTGTCTGGTGGTCTGGACAGAAAATAATACGTCAGTACCCTCTAAAAGTTAGACAAGTCGTTAGCTCCCGAATCAAAAAGTACATTCTTAAACGTACTATTTATGAATACCACGTCTGATTGTTATCTTGTACCGTTTGTTTGAGTTTAAATTGCTAAAAATCAATTCAGTTTGGGCTTATAAACTGAAAATTTTGACATCATCAAATTTACATGTAAAAGCGAATAATGAATGTTTTCGCCTAAGTAGATGCATACATATTATATGTGTGGTTATAAACTTATTATTATTTATATATTATAATGAGATAGTATTTCTTGTAAGTTGTAATAAATTTTGATAATTGAATTCAAAAAAGAATTATTACTATACGGTAATTGATTATCTGCATCTCGACACATATGATCCTTTTCTCAATATTAATCAGTGATCATAGTGTTTATTTAGAACAACCTTTCTCAATATAATACACAAAATTAAATAATTGTTATAGAAAATACATCTACAAAAATAATTACCTTAAAAGATTAAGAATCTTATTATTATTTAAATACATGGTGTTATTGAAATGACGTATTATATTTAAACCGGCAATTCCTGAGGTGAAAACAAATTGAACAAAAATATCCAAAAATGGTGCTTTAATTTAATATGCCTGTACATGACTTTATGTCAAACCAAAAATTACCACATGGTGCCCCTGTTTGGAAGGTAATCACAGCAACATATGGCAGTGAATCTTGAACAGTGTTGTCATATCTTCAGGGTAAACTCTTTAGAAAGTCAATAACCGTTTGACAGATTTCAAACTGTTTATTTTTCAGGGTACATTATTATAAACTTTTACATTCAGTTCGTTGGGAAACAATCTCTGATTTATAAACTTGAACTGACTCGAACGAACCGCCGCGGAGTTTATAAATGGTCAGGTATGTTCTCATTTGTTCAATTCGAACGACACCCGTCAGATCTGGACAACTTAAAAGTTTATAAATGCCACTTATCATTTAGAAAAAAAATACAATTTTATTTACCTTTTCGGCTTATTTAAAACCAACTTAATTTATAAAAAAACACCACGCACTCACATCACAAAATCATATTAGTTTTCAAGTCACAACACATCTAAGTAGTTCAATCTGAATTAGTATTTTAAAGTGCTACCGTGTAGACAAAAATACGCCCTTATTATCTGGGAAATAATGTATTTAAGATCTATATCGGCCGGCTTCTTCAAACAGCTGATTTTGGATAATCGGGCTAATATTTAAAAATACACCGTTACCACTTTCGATGTTTTTTAAGCGACTATCATAAATTGCCGAGTTTCCTTCTATAATATTACTTTCCTGTATAATTATATTCTCAGAAATGTCAACCGCGCTGGCTCTACTAGCGGAGAGTTATGGAAAGAAAGTCCGACTGGTCCGAAGGTGGACTACACAAATTTATTTAAAAGGGTAGTTCCTGTCAATTGTTAACATAATTGTTTCATTTTATCTTTAGTAAAGAGTTAATGGCCTATAGAAATTAGCGTTTTTATTATTTCTATTGAGTAATGATTAAGTTTCTATGTGTGTTATTGTAAAGTGTAATAATGCGTTAGTGTTGGGGTTTAGTGATAAGCTTATTATGCACTCCTACACTATCATCAGGACACGTGATGAGCATAAAGAACTGAAAGTGTCTGTGCCCTGGATTCCTTAATCGCGTCCTGGATTTACTTTCTAAGTAAGCTAAATATTTGTTTTTATAAGAAACTAAAGTTTCACACTTTTAAACATTTTGGCAACATTGTGCCTGAACATCTGTTAATAACCCAGCTGGCAATGTAATATGTTCATATATGAATGTACCGAGGAGTTGTGTGTGGGTTTAGGGGTGAATTACCCCACTTTTTAAACGTTCGATTTAAAACAATATGTATGTAGCGCTTCTCTAGGACACCCATTTAAATATAATACGTCATTTCCATAACACCCTGTATAGTTTCTTAGGAGTAGAAAAAATATTGCACCGAAGTCGTATATTTTACTTACCCATGATATTAATATAGTGTCGTGCTCTATAGTAAGCTTCGATTTAAAAAAATATATATGTAGCGCTTCTCTAGGACACCCCAGGAGTCACCCATTTAAATATAATACGTCATTTCCATAATACCCTGTATAGTTTCTTAGAAGTAGAAAAAAAATTGCACCGAAGTCGTATATTTTACTTTCTCATGATATTAATATATTGTCGTGCTCTATAGTAAGCTTCCATTCATAAATAAGTACGTCTATATGGTCTAGGAATAAATTTACACCTTATGAACCTAAGTCCCGAGGGATTGTTTACAGGACAGTTCACAATTCTTCAGAATGTGGTTTACCATCTAATTTTTCAGAATCACTTAGTTGCAGTTGTGCATTGTTATCCAATATGTATTTGATTATTAATTATTGCTTAATTTTCAAGAGTTTAAATTAATTGCGTTCCTATTATATTGGGAAATGTTTAATATTTTCCAGAAATACAATTTTTTAAGAAATTATTTACAAATTATGAAAGTCAGAATAAAATGAAATGCGTTTCTGCTTATGTAAATTTTTTAGGAATACATTTTTAACACCTAAATTAATAAGAAAATATATAAAACTTCACTTCACTTTTGTCTTATAAGAAAAGTTCAAGTTTTTTCAGAGGGAAACTTACAATCAATGTGCAATTATAAGAAATATACAGGGTGTCAATTTGACATATTTAATATCCCGCTTCCAGTAAATAATATTAAAAATCGCAGTCACGTCAATTTTTCCGTGAAGAATATTTCCTGGCTAAAATTCCTGGGAGGGGGGTTGCCTTTAAATTCTTAAATGGATAATGGCACATCATTTTAAAGGTCATTAAATATTTAATTATTTTATTAATACAATTTCTAATAATACCCTAATTTACCTACCTAGTACCTACTTTCCGATAAATCGTGTTCCAAAAATAAGTAATTAGAACTTATTTTAGGCGGTGCACCTGGTAAAGGGTGTCACCTGGAATTTGTTCGAGTTTATTCTACCTACGAACCCCTAACCATTTTACTAAAAGAGGATTCAGCACAATAATGTTTTTTTAAATAATAAGCATCTCAATGTCAGGTAAGTTCTAATTGCGTCCATTTTGGAACGCGATTTCTTGCAAGCTACTACTCAAAAAATTATGCTATTAATTCGAAAGATATTTAAATGACTTAAAATGATATTCCACTTGACTCCTCTTCTCATTTACGATTTTAAGGGTAATCCCCTTCGAGAGAGTTAAACCACAAATGATGCAAATATTCTTTAAAAGTGTCTCACTCCAATGAAATTGATGTATCTTCTCGATTTTTAATATTATTTACACTGGAAGCGAGATACTGAGGCTGGAAAGTTTTCAAATTGACAACCTGTATTTTTGTTCTAATTATGTTATGCTCAACAAGCGACTTGAATATGTAGTTATATTGTATCGTCAGCGAATCGTATATTGTTAATGGTGACCAAAATTTACTACCACTGATCTATAGAATCCAACCCATGCGGTAGTCAGTCGCTTAATATATGTCCACACATACTAAACCTTGGACCCGAGGGTGATATCTTTGTTCGCTGTTTAGCTGCCACTATCGTTCCAAGAAAATATTTTCTTTGGATGTTCTTCTGCTAGTTTGAAGAAAACTTATTAAGATATACATATTTAAAGAGTCAGATTAAATCGCTTGCTGGTGAATATTTCTCAGCCTAGTCCGGAAAAGAGTTACCTAGCAGTGAGTATATTCAGAGTTTAAGTTGTACAAAATGGTTTGTTGTTTGTTAAACGTGCATTTTTTTATTACTAGTACTTACAGTATTGTTAGTAGTTATAGAAAAATCTGAAACAATATTATTTTTTTAATTGTTTTTAAATTTTTACATGCATGATAAAATATATTGGATTACCATTTATCAATGATAAATCCATTTATGTAATGAAATGCCTGTTAAATATTTCACTGTCATTGTATTCACTTTGATATCGATAAGGATGTGAATTGGTTTTTACATAGATAAAGACCCCTTAAAAAATCTCTCCAACTCAAAATTAAGTAACCTTCCTTTTCCGTTGCCCAGCAACATGTCTTTATTTCCATCATCAGGGAAACTTTGTCAGATCAGTCATATGGATCTTCAAACATTGGGGATTACTCTACATGTTTCTTTACATTAAATTATTTTAAAAATGTTTCATTAAGAACCAACCGCGAAATAAGTCGAGTATATTCATTATTCTTTTCATTTATTTTATTACATTTTATTACAAAACCGCGACTAATCCAAAGCCCTGAAAATCTTTCGTCGAAATATAGTTTGACCTGATGAGCCCTATATGCAGGACAATGCAATAACTATGTACGATACCACATCACAGATTCAATGAAAATTTGTTCTTTTAATTACGCTATGACTTGAAAATAAATGAAAATCGGATTATGAAATATGAGTTCTTTACATTATTTCACATTTAAAATACTCTCCTGGAGTTTAGCCCGTTCCTCCCGACTCACCCTGTATATAATTTTCATATAATATATAAAAAAATATTGTAAAATGTATTGTTACATTAAAACAAATTTCACTCAGCAGATATAATAGATATGATTAATAGACTCGAAAAAAAAACATATTTAAAATGACCCTTTTGTCCAACATAAAGTACGTCCCTCGTCACCTTTAATGGTTATTTTATTCAAAAGACCCTAAACATCCATTTATAAAAGCGGAAATGGTTAAAAAAAAGCAGATTAGGGTGAAATATATTGTTGCTCGTGGTAAAATCTTCTAGTGTGATATATTTTCTCAATGTTCCTATTGTCCCTTTAGTTGTTATGGTACTTGAGAGTACACCGGGCAAATAATATACTAATAACCTATTAATTATTATATAATTTATCGTTCTCCGTAAAAGAGGGTAGTACTGTAATAAACGTGTTTTCAAGTATGTATCTTGTTTCGTTATTTTATTCCCTAAATTTAGATCCCCAGCCACTGACTTAAATCACATCTGTACTTAATTTATCAGGTAAACTCGTCTATGTACAGTTACTGTCACAAAAATCCGGGCAGCAGTTTTTTTTAATATAAGCCGACCTTTATACATCTCGAATACCTAAAAATTACCTGTTTTAATGACATTGACAAAAATTGTGAACTGAAATTTATTTACGGCTATTGAAATAAATTTACAAATATGCCCCGTCATTTAAATGCTGCGGAAAAGGCCAAAATTTTGACACTGTTAGAAGAAGGATGGTCAGAGAGACGGGTGGCTCAAAGATTTCAAATGCCAAAAAGTACAGTTCATGATATCAAAATAAAATGGATGGAAACACATTCGCTGGAAAGAATAGAAGGAACAGGCCTTAAAAGCTCATTGGCAGAAAAACGCTGAAGCTCACAATATAACTGATTTTCTGGGTTCCGTTAGAACAGGACAACGAAGAATAAGAGATGGTTCAAATCTTCGCAATCACCCTGCAGCGAAAAAGCCTTTCCTAACGGTAACCAACAGAGAGCGAAGAGTGGGTTATGCATTACAATATTACGGAGGTGGTATAAATGCTTGGAAATTTTTTTTTATTTTTTTTTTTTTTTTTTATGATCAAACACAAGCACTATAGGAAAATTCCTTTAGGGCACTCTGGGAGTGGTGCGTGTGCGCAGAAAGCGATTCACGTTGGATTTGAATCGTTGGAGGTTATATTCGTTGGGAAAAACGACCTCGGGAAGGTCGTTCCACAAGGATGAAGTCCTCCAGATGAAAGAATTTTTAAATAATGAAGTTCGAGGAGTACTAAGCTTAACCACATACGGATGGGCGGCAGTGGTTCGTCGTGTATTTCTGCTATTCGTCGCTCTGGGCGGAATTAAGAGGGCAATGTCAGCCGAGCACCTTCCATGAAAATATCTGTAAAAGAGAGTCAAATCCCCAACCTGTCTTCGATGTTCTAGGCTGTCGAGGTTCTTCGTCAGCTCGTGGTCTCCGATCAGACGAATAGCCCTCCTTTCGATGGAATCCAGTAGCCGAAGAGTATGTTTGGGTGCAGAGCTCCAGACATGAGAGCAGTATTCTAGTGATGGTCGAATCTGGGCTTTGTATAGTGTCAAAAGTTGTTGAGGTGTATACAACTTTCTGGTTCGGAAGAGTACGCCAAGCTTCTGAGAAGCTATCTTGGCGATTGCCACAACGTGGTTATGCCAAGACATATTTCCTCCCAGATTGACACCCAGCAAATTAATAGATGAAGCCAGTGGGATTGCGTGTCCGGCCATGACTATTTCCGGTTCTGTAATGTTAACCTTTTTAGAGAAAACTGCTGCCTGGGTTTTTTTAGCGTTAAATTCGACTTGGTTACTGTCACCCCAAGCCAAAATTTCTTCCAGGTCTTTGTTGAGGCGTGATACTTCATGCTGTCTGCGAAGATGTGCGTCGGCAGCCGATGTTTGCGCATTCAAAGAGAAAGATGAGAAAAGTGTGCTATCGTCAGCAAAACTAAATATCGGATTTTTAGTTTTCACTAGAAGGTCGTTAATGTAGAGTAAGAAGAGAGTGGGAGACAATATGGACCCTTGAGGAACACCGGCATTGATGGTGAAGGTGTCTGAGAGAAATCCGTCAATCCCCACTTGCAGAGAGCGGTCCTTAAGAAAGCTAGATAACCATGCACAGAATCGACTGGGCATACCATAGGATCGCAGTTTACTTAGAAGCCCCTCATGCCAAACACGATCAAAAGCTTTAGAAATATCCAGCGCAACAACCCGAGACTCCCCATGATGTTCGATTGCGTTGTTCCAAATATGGGTGACATAGGCTAGAAGATCTCCAGTTGATCTGGACTTCCGAAAACCATATTGATGATCGCTGATGATGCTGAAGCCTTCCAGGTACTTTAGAAGATGTTGGTTAATAGCTTTCTCCATTACTTTTGATATAACTGAAAGCAATGCGACTGGTCGATAGTTGTTAGGCAGGGTTCTCTTACCTTTCTTTGGAATAGGCTGGACTCGCGCCGTCTTCCAGCAAGATGGAAATATTCCTTTTTTGTAGGATAAGTTGAAAAGTCTACAAAATACTGGTGTTAGTTCATCGGCGCATGTCTTGAGAACTATAATAGGAATTTCGTCTGGACCAGTAGCTTTTTTGACGTCGAGTCCTTTCAGGATTCGTTTGACGGGACGCTGACAAAACACGATTTCGGTCATTTCGGATTCAACTGCAGGAATATCGGGTGGTGTTCTTCCCTGGAAATCTACAGTGGAATGCGAAGAAAATAGTTTAGCAAGTAAGTTTGCTTTGTCTCCGGCTGTGGATGCTATTGTACCATCGGGACGTATTAGAGGTGGAATAGTTGATTTGGTAAAATTTTGGCTGACGGCCTTAGCGACTGACCAAAAGGACCTTGATCCGTTTGGACAGTCAAGAAGTTTGTTTTTGATCCTCACGTTATGGACTTCTTTGCCTTGATCTATTGTTAGCTTACATTGGTTTCGAGCGGTAATAAAGATGGTACGATTCTCAGTAGTAGGGTTTTTACGCCACTGTCGGTAAGCCAGATTTTTTGATTTGACAGCACGCTCACAATCCTTGCTAAACCAGGGCTTGCCGTTGGAAGGGCGTTTTTGGGAGGAGGGGATAAATGCTTCCATGCTCGTTAGAATGACGTCGGAGACCTCCCCAGCACAGACGGATGGATCATCAGAAGAGAAGCATACGCTCATCCAAGGAAAAGTCCGAAAATGGTCTTTCAGGTCTTCCCACTTGGCCGATCTGTAATGCCATATCTTGCGAGGTTTAGGAGGTTGTTCAGAATTAATTGGTAGTTCGCTTAGAGTTGAAATAAGTTTGTGATCGGAAGATCCTAACGGAGGCTGTACGGTGACTGTATATAGATCGGGATTTGACGTTAAGAAAAGATCCAAAAGACTAGCAAAATCTCCAGCTCGGTCTGGAATCCGCGTTGGTTCTTCTACGAGTTGAGTTAGACCAGAACTGATCGCGAAGGATTCGGCCTCGCGGCCTTGCTCATCGTCTGTATTTGAATATTTAAGCCAGTTGACATTGTGGACGTTAAAGTCACCAAAGATAGCAATCTCGGCATTTGGATAGTTGGTTTGCACGAAGTCGATTGTATTGGCTAGTGATGAGAAAAGGTCTCTGTAATGGGTATCACTTGGAGGACGGTAAAGGCAGCAGATAAACTTGGTGATTTTCGGTGTTGATATTTTAAACCACATTACATCAAAGTCTTTCGGTTCCAGTGTAGGTTCTCGTTGGCAGCAGAGATCATCTCGAATAAAAAGACACACGCCGAAGTTGCGTCGGAATCGGAAATGAAAATCGTATCCAGGGTATAAATAGCTGACGGTGTTTGTTGACGATCTGACCTTTGTCTCGGTTAGTGCGAGTACGTGAGGCATTGTAAGTGCTGGTGGACTGAATTGATGTTCGTGTCAAGCCCTCTAATATTGCAGAAATCAATTTTGAAGTTGCTAGTTCTGGGTTGGTTAGCAACTGCAGGTGCCACACCATTTCTTCGTTGAGTGTTGTTAGATCCCAGTAAATTGTCGGAAATGGTTGTTTTTTGATGAACTTCGCTTGATGGGGCCCCAAGTCCAGCCCCCGCCCGGAGATCCGAATGGGGGGCGAGTTTACCTCCGGAGTATTTTGGGCCTGGAGCTTCCATCATGCTATTTTTGGGGGGTCCCACCCTGGTAACCGGAAACATCGGCACAGCAACGAAACGGCAACTCAATGAGCACAAGTTAGCTCAAGGAGCAAACTTCACGCTACCTAAACCGATGCAATGGTATCTCACCGGGCGATGCCGGGTGGGCCAACATCTTCCATTTGTAAATGTAATTTTCAGAGACGAAAAGATTTTCTAATCAGGTTACAGCGGGAGAGTAAGGGTTTATAGATACCAGGTTTGATGAATGCTACACTCAGAATATTTCAACAAGCGGCCGTTTTTCTGTCAACGTTTGGGGGTGGATGAATGCACAGGGTATAGGAGTTTGTACGCGCATAGAAGGAGATTTAATGCACAAAATTACATACAAATATTGGAGAACGTGATGTTGCCATCTTTTAATGATAGGCTTCCCAATACTAATTACATTTACCAACATGATAACTGCCCGGTTCATACGGCCCAGGCAGTATCTGATTGGATGCAACAAAGGTATATTCAAGTATTACCCTGGCTTTCTAGGAGTCCAGATTTAAATCCGATGGAAAATGTTTGGGGTTACATGATCAAGAGAAGACAACAAATATAATGCTTTTCGGCCAGAAAATAGAGAACAATTGTGGCAAGAGACTTGGAATCAACTAACGCAAGAATACTGTAATGATCTGGTGGCTTCAATGCCTAAAAGATTAACTTCAGTTATTCAAAGTAATGGTAGGGCAATAATATATTAAATACTATTGGTTTTATTTTCTCCTCAGTTTATTTATATTGCCATGGTAATCTATGGTAGTAAAGGTAAAAGCCTGAATTACCAAAACTCAGGAAAAAATGTTAGCTGTCAGATTAGTGCCCGGATTTTTGTGATGGTAACAGTATATTCGTAGTAATTGTAGTTTTGATGCATGCGAGTTATTGAATTTTCGCGTTGTAACTGTTAGTGCCATTATAAAAGGTGTAGTACTGGTTCCTATTTTATTTTGGTGTAATTTTATAGAAGTATAATAGAAGGTCAGGTGATTAATCTTGATGTAAAATACGACTTCGGTAGAACATTCTATTCTCAACATTTCAATCTTCCCCTCGTTTCACACGTAAATTCTACGAAGGAAGATATTCGTTTCGTACATTTTTGATCATTCGGAGCTGTGACCTTTGATTTTCCTGTAATCAAATAACGTCTAATAACTTAGGTAAAACATCCACAACGGTTCCCTTGCGCTAGCCTATTGGCTTTACAGGTAAGGTGCTGTTAATTAATAAATATTATATAAAATTTACCAGTTGTTATTATTTTAACAATGCGTATAGAAAATGTAATCACATCGTCTCGTTCGCTACCCTAAAGTTCTATTTTAGTATAAAATAATTTGTTTTCATTGCGTATTTTTATCTCATTACAAAAATGCATTTTTGTTTTCATTTTTATGGAAATTGGGGAAGAAATTGTTTAGGTATGAACTTATTAGATATGTTTTCAAGAGTTTGAACTTGCGGGTAAAATTCACAACATCGCTGATGAAAGACGTATGTTTCTTGTGTAACAATCATATGTACTTAGTAAGTGTAAGTAGAGCCAGCGGATTTTTATAACAATTAGATAATGTGATTCTACAGGGTGTAATAAATTGGGCTTTCGGAAACGGTAAGAGATACGGTCGGTTTAATTATGGCAAAGCTGAGTAATTATGGCCCTAATAATATGCCCCAAAAAGATCAAAAATAAATAGAGGGCCTTTCAAATTATTTGAAAAATCTAACATTTTGCGTTTCTGATTTTATTTTTTCCTGACCTTGTTCGAAAAGTTGTCGAAAAATAAACTTCACCTTCTCATTGCTATATTTTATTCTCCACAAGATGGCATTATCACATCTTTAAGTGACATTACATCTTTGGCTCACCATCACCAACTTAATTTGTTTAAATCTGGCCCTCAATTTCAATTATAACAGAAAAACTAAATCTATCTTACATCCTCTTTCATAATTTAAACAAAAAATCCAGGCATGTGTCTGGTGAGGTGACCCAAAGACGAAACGTCGCATTAAGAATTTGATGATGCCATCTTGTGGAGAATAAAAAGTAGCAATCAGAAGGTGAAATTTTTTTTTGGACATCTCTTCGAACAACAATGTCTGAAAAAAATAAGAACCGATATACAAAATTTTTGATTTTTTCAAATATTTTGGAAGACCCTGTATTTATTTTTGCGGCATATTATTGAGCAAATATATAGCCGACTTTGTATCTCTTACCGTTCCCGAAATAAACATTGCACTATTTTGATGATGAAATAACATATAAGAGAGTTAAGGCGATATTTAACATTAAAAAAATAAAAAGAATTACTTGTTTACTACTATAATATATGCATGTTGTCTGTTTTAAAATTATTTTAATATATATATTTTATTTATTTATATATATTTATTATATATTATATACGTCCACATCTTGAAATGAAATCAATGGGTAATGGGAGAGTAGCCCAATAGATTCTCTAGTTACCTATCAGTTATTATAAAAACTCTCTCATGCTTCCTTACTACATGCCACAGTATATTAAAATCCTTAAAATTCAATAATCATTTCCGATTAAATTTGCCAAACTAATAGAAAACGAATCCGCTCTTAGTTGGAAACTGTCAACAATGCTATGTTTGAAATCCGATTAATATTCAGTTGAGACAGCCTGGCGTCGCATATTTTACTTGCCAATTTCAAAAGAAGACAGATTTCACGGTGAGGTCGAGAAATTTGGAATAAATTCAATTTTAATGAATTCTTTTTAAAATATCGTTTGTGCGAATGGATTATCTTATTCAGTTTATTTCGCTTTACGAGAAAATATAAATTTATGGTTTATGTATACACGGTGTTGAAAAAAGGTCGGTACCCCGGAATAACTGCGGTGCATCGCATTGCAGCGGAAAATGTCTGGGAAAAAAGTTGTTTGGTTTCGAAGGAAGAATAGTTTTCAATTTAAACTGAAAATTTTTAATCTAAACTGCTGGCCATTTGCTTTCGAGCAAGAAAAATTTCGCCTAAATTTAAAAGTTAATATTTTCTGAACCAGATATGACATCGAACTCCGGTTTTTAATTGTTGATAGATTTATCCCTTAGGAAACAATTGCCAAAGTTGGATTGTCTTAAACTGTCAGAAAATTTTATATACAGGGTGTTGAAGAGGACGATGATTTTTGCTCCAATTTCAATAGCATGTAACTTTCACAATAATATTTTTAAATTTTATCACTGTACGTCAATTGAATCACTGGTTCATAGCAAAGAAAGTAATCTGTCAAATTTTTGATATCTGCCATATTTTAAGAGATACCGATTTTTTTTTTAAACTTTGCTTTTTTTCAACTTTTTGTTAGCTAGATCCTACTGTGCGTTGTATCGTGCAAACTTTGCAAATGATTATTATACCTTATGAAAAGCTTGTTTATGTTCAGTAACAACAATTGTACCTAAATGTTGTGATGTACAGTGGCGTACTTATAATCACTTATATGTCTATGCTTTATGAGTATCTCACAATTTTATTGTATTGGAAAGTACTCGCCCCTAGATTAGGCAAGTTTTTCCTTATTTTTTAGTTTTTCATATCGCGCTACAGGTATATTATACAGTGTCTACAAAATTAAAAAAAAATTTTTTTTATTTAATTGTTTGAAAAAATTTATTTATGAATTTCTAACTGTCTAACACGACACTATTCACTATTCATACTATTAATTGACGATAATGCGAGACCACACAGGGCAAACATCGTTCAGGAGTTTTTGAGGGAAAGGAACGTTCAACAGTTAAACCTGCCGCCAAAATCTCCTGATTTAAACGTAATAGAGCATGTTCTCGGCTGAAATTATTAGTGCGATCCAGAGAAAATCCGCCTCAAACTTTGGAGGAACTGGCAGTGGCCATTGAAGAAAAGTGGCAAAATATGCCTAGGGCATTTATCAACCTGTTAGTCCTCAGTATGCCACGGCGATGTCAAGAGGTCGGTAATGTACGAGGAGGGCCTACAAGGTATTAATCCCATCAAAATCAAACTAGCGTTATTTAATATTAAAGTGCCTTTCAATGTAAGTTTAATTTTAGGAATAGTGTCGTGTTAGAAAGTCAGAAATTAATAAATAAATTTTTTCAAACAATTAAATAAAAAAATTATCTTTTTAAAATTTTGTATAATATACCTGTAGCGCGATATGAAAAACTAAAAAATAAGGAAAAACTTGCCTAATCTAGGGGCGAGTACTTTCCAATACAAAAAAATTGTGAGATACTCATAAAACGTAGACATATAAGTGATTATAAGTACGCCACTGCACATCACAACATTTAGGTACAATTATTGTTACTGAACATAAACAAGCTTTTCATAAGGTATAATAATCACTTGCAAAGTTTGCACGATACAACGCACAGTAGGATCTAGCTAACAAAAAGTTGAAAAAAAGCAAAGTTTTTCGAAAAAATCTTTATCTCTTAAAAAATAGCAGATATCAAAAATTTGACAGATCACTTTCGTTGCTATGAACCAGTGATTCAATTGACGTACAGTGATAAAATTTAAAAATATTATTGTGAAAGTTACATGCTATTGAAATTGGAGCAAAAATCATCGTCCTCTTTAACACACTGTATATAAAATTTTCTGACAGTTTAGGACAATCCAACTTTGGCAATTGTTTCCTAAGGGATAAATCTATCAACAATTAAAAACCGGAGATCGATGTCATATCTGGTTCAGAAAATATTAACTTTTAAATTTAGGCGAAATTTTTCTTGCTCGAAAGCAAATGGCCAGCAGTTTAGTTTAATGGATATTCTGATGTAAATAAATGTTAGAAATGATACAAAAACTAAGGCGTATAAACAATTTTTTTCAAGAATAAAATAAAATTTCTGCTGAAGTATAAAAATGTGTTTATTCCTAGAAATTAAACGAATAAAAGAAGTTTGATAAATTTATTTTTGATGGGATTGTTCGGGTTTAGTCTTAAATTATACTACAATATTTTAATTATTATAATTGTTAAATATTTTCGATTTACTGATGAAAGTATTAAGTTTAACAAAATTTCTAAGTTCGATGTCAGACGAAAATATATAATAATGGAACGATAACTGTTTTCCCACGTTTAGCAAACTTAAATGATTGACAGACCTATTTAGTTACGAATCCATTTATTAAAATTGCTCTTTTTTGAAAAATATGAGTTATAAGTTAAAACAATCCAGTGTTTATGTATTACGTAGTAAACTAGAACATTTTTTATATAATAATTTATATACCAGGGTTAGACTCCAAAAATAGCATGATGAAAGCCCCAGGTCAAAATTACTCCGGAGGTAAACTCGCCACCCATTCGCATCTCCGGGCGGGGCTGGTCTTGGGGCCCCATCAAGTGAAGTTCATCAAACAACAACCATTTCCGACAATTTACTGTATTCCTCTAACAACACTTAACAAAGAAATGGTGTTGCACCTGAAGTTGCTAACCAACCCAGGCTTAACACGAACATCAATTCAGTCCACCACACTTACTATCTTACAAGCCTCACGTGCTCGCACTGACCAAGATAAAGGTCAGATCGTCAACCAACACAGTCAGCTATTTATACACTGGATACGATTTTCATTTCCGATTTCGACGCAACTTCGGGCCATGTCTTTTTATTCGAGATGATCTCTGCTGCCAACGAGAACTTACACTTGAACCGAAAAACTTTGATGTAATATCAACGCAGAAAATCATCAAGTTTATCTGCTACCTTTACCGTCCTCCAAGTGATACCCATTACACATCCCTTTTCTCATCACTAGCCAATAAATACAATAGACTTCTTGCAAACCAACAATCCAAATTCCGAGATTGCTATCTTTGGCGACTTTAACGTCCACAATGTCAACTGGCTTAAATATTAAATACAGACGATGAGCAAGGCCGCGAGGCCGAATCCTTTGCGATCAGTTCTGGTCTAACTCAACTCGTTGAACCAACGAGAATTCCAGACCGAGCTGGAGATTTTCCTTGCCTTTTGGATTATTTTTTGATATCAAATCTCTATACAGTCACCGTACAACCTCCCTTAGGATCTACCGATCACAAACTTGTTTCAACTCTAAGCGAACTACCAATTAATTCTGAATAACCTCCTAAACCTCGTAAGATATGGCATTACAGATCGACCAAGTGGGAAGACCTGAAAGACCATTTTCGGACTTTTCCTTGGATGAGCGTATGCTTCTCTTCTGATGATCCATCCGTCTGTGCTGGGGAGGTCTCCGACATCATTCTAACGAGCATGGAAGCATTTATCCCCTCCTCCCAAAAACGCCCTTCCAACGGCAAGCCCAGGTTTAGCAAGGATTGTGAGCATGCTGTCAAATCAAAAAACCTGGCTTATCGACAGTGGCGTAAAAACCCTACCACTGAGAATCGCACCATCTTTATTACAGCTCGAAACCAATGTAAGCTAACAATAGATCAAAGCAAGGAAGCCCATAACGTAAGGATCAAAATCAAACTTCTTGACTGTCCAAACGGATCAAGGTCCTTTTGGTCAATCGCTAAGGCCGTCAGCCAAAATTTGACCAAACCAACTATTCCACCTCTAACACGTCCCGATGGTACAATAGCATCCACAGCCGGAGACAAAGCCAACTTACTTGCTGAACTATTTTCTTCGCATTCCACTGTAGACTTCCAGGGAAGAACACCACCCGACATTCCTGCAGTTGAATCCGAAATGAACGAAATCGCATTCCGTCAGCGTCCCGTCAAACGAATCCTGAAAGGATTTGACGTCAAAAAATCTACTGGTCCAGACGAAATTCCTATTATAGTTCTCAAGTGATGCGCCGATGAACTAACACCAGTATTTTGTAGACTTTTCAACTTATCCTACAAAAAAGGAATACTTAAATCTTGCTGCAAAGAAAGGTAAGAAAACCCTGCCTAACAACTATAGACCAGTCGCATTGCTTTCAGTTATATCAAAAGTAATGGAGAAAGCTATTAACCAACATCTTCTAAAGTACCTGGAAGGCTTCAACATTATCAGCGATCATCAATATGGTTTTTGGAAGTCCAGATCAACTGGAGATCTTCTAGCCTATGTCACCCATATTTGGAACAATGCAATCGAACATCATGGGGAGTCTCGGGTTGTTGCATTGGATATTTCTAAAGCTTTTGATCGTGTTTGGCATGAGGGGCTTCTAAGTAAACTGCGATCCTATGGTATGCCTAGTCGATTATCTGCATGGTTGTCTTCCATAGTTGTAGCTTCCTTAAGTGGCGATTGACGGATTTCTTTCAGACACCTTCACCATCAATGCCGGTGTTCCTCATATTGTCTCCCACTCTCTTCTTACTCTACATTAACGACCTTCTAGTGACAACAAAAAAAAAATTTAGTTTTGCTAACGATAGCACACTTATCTCATATTTCTCTTTGAATGCACAAACATCGGCTGCCGACGCACATCTTCGCACACAGCATGAAGTATCACGCCTCAACAAAGACCTGGAAGAAATTTTGGTTTGGGGTGACAGTAACCAAGTCGAATTTATCGCTAAAATAACCCAGGCAGCCGTTTTCTCTAAAAAGGTTAACATTACACATTACAGTAGTCATGGACGGACACTCAATCCGACGGGCTTCATCTATTAATTTGCTGGGCGTGAATCTGGGAGGAAACATGTCTTGGCATAACCACGTTGTGACAATTGCCAAGATAGCTTCTCAGAAACTTGGTGTACTCTTCCGAACCAGAAAGTTGTACACACGTCAACAACTTTTGACACTCTACAAAGCCCAGATTCGACCATAACTAGAGTACTGCTCTCATGTCTGGAGCTCTGCACCCAAACATACTCTTCGGCTACTGGATTCCATCGAAAGGGCCATTCGTCTGATTGGAGACCACGAGCTGACGAAGAACCTCGACAGCCTAGAACATCGAAGACAGGTTGTGGATTTGCCTCTCTTTTACAGATATTTTCACGGAAAGTGCTCCGCTGACCTTGCCCTCTTATTTCCGCCCAGAGGGACGAATAGCAGAAATTCACGACGAACCACTGCCGCCCATGCATATGTGGTTAAGCTTAGTACTCCTCGAACTTCATTATTTAAGAATTCTTTGATCTTTAGGACTTCATCCTTATGGAACATCCTTTATGAAAGGATTTTTCCTATAGTGCTTGTTTTTGATCATAAAAAAATATGAATACGAACAAACAATTTTTTAGAGATAATAGAAAATATCTACTGAAAATATTTTTTTTTGTTTTCATTAACTTTAAGTTACAGCTTATAAGCAAAATTGACAACTATTTGTAAATTTGTACCAAAATAAAATCCACATTTGAAAATCCTTTGGGTAATATTCTTTTCCTACAACCACCTACAACAATGAGAAAATATACACTACTAACTTCTTGAAAAAGTATTTTAGTTTTATTGTTTTCTAGTAGTTATATGGATTTTTTTATGATCAAACATATCGTATCCTTCGGTGCAGAGCTCCAGATATGAGAGCTCTGGGCTTTGTATGGTGTTTACAACTTTTTGGTCTGGAAATGTATATCAAGCTTTTGCGAAGGTATCTGGACGATTGCCATAACGTGGTTATACCAAGACATATTTCCTTCTGGATTGACGCCAGATGAGCCAGTGAAATTTCATGTCCTGCCATGACTATATCCGGTTCTCTAATGTTAACCTTTTTAGAGAGAACTGCTGCCTGGGTTTTCTTAGCATTAAACTCAACTTGGTTACTGTCTCCCCAAGCCAGGATTTCCTCCAGTTCTTCGTTGAGTATTGATGCTTCATGTAGCGTGCGAAGATGTGCGTCGGCAGTCGATGTTAGAGCATTCAAAGTGAAAGATGAGACAGGTGTGCTATCATAAGCAAAGCATATTGGATTCTTGGTTTTCACTAAAAGGTTGTTAATGTACAGTAAGAAGAGGGTGGGAGATAATATGGACTCTTGAGGCACATTGGCGGTGATGGTGAAGGTGTCTGAGAGAAATCCGTCAATCCCCACTTACAGAGAACGATCCTTCATAAAGCTAGACAACCATTCAAAGAATCTACCGGGTATACCATAGGATCGCAGTTTACTTGAACCCTTTCAACCCCTTCATGTCAAACCCGATAGAAGGCTTTAGAAATATAGAGTGCAAGAGCCTAAGATGAAGATGATATTCGATTTTGTTGGTCCAAAATTGGGAGACATAGGCTAGAAGGTCTCTTGGCGACCTAGACAGACTTCCGAAAACCAGATTGATGATCGCTGATAATGTTAAGGCTTTTCAGGTACTTTAAGGTTTTTAGGTAGTTGTTGTTTAATAGCTTCTTCCATTACTTTTGATATAACAGGAAGCAGTGATCGATAGTGGTGTTTTCCATAGAAATCTACAGTGGAATGCGAAGAAAATACTTCAGCAAGTATATTTGTTTTGTCTCCGACTGTAGATGCTATTGTACCATCGGAACTGCCCAAAAGGACCTTCATCCATTTGGACTGCCAAGAAGTTTATTTTTGATCCTCTAAGTATGCACTTCTTTCCTTTGATCTATTGTTAGCTTGCGCTGGTTTCGAGCGGTACCAAAGATGGCATGATTCTCAGCTATAGGGCTTTAGCACACTGTTAGCAAACCAGATTTTTTGATCTGACAGCACACTCACCAATCTTGGTAAACCAGAGGTTGCCGTTGGAATGGTGTTTTCGGAGGAGGGAATAAAATAATTCCATTCTAGTTAAAATGAGGTCGGAGATCTGCACAGCACAGATGGACGGATCATCAGAAGAGAAGCATACCCTCATCCACGGAAAAGCGCGAAAATTATATTTGAGGTATTCCCAGTTTTCCCATGTTTAATGCGAGGTTTAGGAGTACGCGCCTAGCGGAAAGGAGAAGAAGAAAGACTGAGCGGATTAACGGAAGCATAACATTTTGTTTGTTTTTATTAATAAATAAAAGTTTTTAAAAGTAAGAAAGTTCTTATGATTATACATTCCACTACATTGAAAAGGCGAATCAACACCTGAACAGTATTAATGTAATAAAAAATTAGAAATTATTATACACTGTACATATTAATTCGCATAAGTAAATAGAAGAATAGCTATTATTTTTGAACCTGGAAAGTAAGTTTAAAATAATCAAATAATTGGGAATTGTATTTTTGTTGGTAGGAAAAATTTTGTACATACTTGTGTGAAAGTGACATTCTACCACTTGTAACACTCGTTATATACTAACATCCTTATTTATGAATAATGTTGTTACCATGACTTAATATGATATATAGTACAGGATTGTATGAGCACGACGATATGGTAACGGTATGCTCATATGTGTGATTCATCGTACTTACACTCTTTAAGGCAAACTTGAACCCTAGACTACCTTAGAACAATGTTAATTGAGCGCTACTTACAGCTGTAGGTTCGTTATCCCGATGTAGACTTTGGTAAGTAAATGTAATAAACCACGAGATGGGTTCTTTAATAATAAATGAGATAGAAATTGAAATATAAACGTTATTTAATCTGACTTTATGTTAATGGATTAATTCGCGAATTAAGTAAGGGAAATGACTCTGAAATGTAGATAATTATAATATAATAATTATACACTCTGGAGTGACAGAAACTAGATCATGGAATAGAATAAATATAGCATAATTGAAAATATGTAACATTGCCTGTTAGAATTTTTAACAGAAAAGCTGCCCTAAGGCGATAAGTACGAACAATACAATAAACCTCTTTATAACAATATATAAAGCTTTTAATTTTGTAAGGTGTAGAGTTCAAACATGCCAACCCGGTGCCAATGTGACAGTTTGATTAATTTGTATTGGAAAAAAATATTATTATTTACCGGTAGTTCAGTTCACACGGCAAATTAATACTCACAATTATCAATTGTTAAAAAATTACTTTTAATGTATATTTAAACAATTCAATAAGTGAAATAAGAAGCACATAGGAACTTTAAGAAATGGTTTTTATCCGAAAAATTAAGGAAAATTCTAAATACACATATTCAAAAATTCTATCACCACCGACACTTTGATTTGTTCGGTAACGCTGAAGTGCACAGTGTGTTATTACAATATATAAAATATACATAATTAAATTGATCATTTACGTAATTCGGAAAAATTGAACTATCTTGTAAGATCCCTTAGGATATCAAGAAAATTATTTGTTAATTATATTGTGAAAACTATTTTTTTATAACCAGTCAAATGAATCAAAATTGCAACGATTTTATTTATTTAACAGACGATATAAATTTTATGACTTGAACCGAATTTTAATCTAAAAAATATAATTTAAAAAATTTAAAGTCACAATCAATCTAATATAAGAAGTTATCCTGAATATTTTTAATAATTAAATTATTTTAATACAATGCAATGTCCTACTTTCACTAAAAGCAGGTATTCCAGCAAAAAAAAGTTATAATAGTGATATCTTCATAAGTAAATTTGTTTTTTTTTATTCTTGGTTAGGTACACTACAATGGCCTTTATTTAAGAAATGTTTCCTACCATTTGAAAAAATTTTGGTTATATGGTAATAAAATTCTAAACCATCAAAGAAGCGATTGTTATGCATAAACTATTTCAGGAAGAGAACTTCAGCAAAAAGTTTAGTAACGACTATTTTACCTACAATATCAAATTGTATTTTCCTTCCCTTTGATTTTGCTTCTTGCAAGTAAAACATGTTAATAAACCAGCCGATTTTTCTGGCTTCACTCACAGGATCTAATTAATATTAGGATTGGAAAAGAATTTAATGTGCTAAAATAGAATTAAGAAATCGACAGAATAATAGTACCTTGCATAATACGTAATAGTAATGAGTATCCATAGGTGCATAATTGTATTACAATTTGAATTACATACCATATTTTACCTACAATCATATTTGTTTAAAGTAAAAAGAAAATATACTGTTACGTCTCGTTTATTATTCTTTAATAAAAAAAAACTCTCCATATTGAAAGGAGAGCGTTGCTACGCAATGTGTACGTTTATTGAAGATTACTTTCCTTTCCTCTTCCTTTTCGAAGAAATCTATTATTTTAGAAGCAAAGATTATAATTGAAATTAACTTTTTTTAACATTACACTGATTATTCAAATTGTCTCTCTACACTATTACCTCCTACAGTTTTTTGCATATACTAGGGTTAATTTTAGAAAGTAGACTTAATATTTTAAAGTACGTTAATCTCACTTTTTGTCTCAAAGAACTGAAAACTGTTGAAAGTTGGAAATGTTCTGATCCGCCTATTTTAGGAGAATAAATGTGAATTTCACTAGCGAAAAACTTTAATTTTAAATTTCTCGCTTCAACGACAATTTCAGCACAACACCGAATCGTATTTTTCCCTCCCATTGATTTTATTCTCTTTGGCCTCTTAACAAATAAAAGATTTTTAATTAAATCAATCTCTTCTGTTAATTTTATGATTCACGGGGAGTTTGAATTAATAAAATGGAATTTTGAAATCAGAAGAATTTATGTTTTAAAAGTTGGGTTTAATCTGATAACTAGTCGTTTGCTATATACCATACATATTTTTGAAGGCTTTAAGTATTAAATAAAAAATAGACAGTAACGCCAAATTATCAACATACACGTTAATAAGGTAGTGAACGTATTGTCAAAGTAACGTCGAAGTACTGGGACATGATGATAACGATTAATAATAATTTAGATAATAATATAATCCAGGAATTGATTAACTAGTTCGTTACTTTGTGACAATACATTTTAAATATATAAAATGAAACTAAAGTTTACTTTGTTATTTGTCACTATATTTAATTTTCTGAAGTAAGAGAGACTTCCCTCAAATAAAAAATGTAAAACTGTAAAGCCCTTTTAGTATTAAAACTATTATTTTTAAATCTAGATTAATTGATTCCGGTTCAGCATATTTAGGATCCCTCGACACCTAATTACTCAAACCTACTATTATTTTAAAGATGACTTTACGGTCAAACGTCTTCCCTTATTTAATTAAAACTGACAAATTATAGAGCCCTGATTTGCCAAATAATTTGTTGAACTGGCGGGACAATCACCGGTCGTATATTTATTGGACAGCTTGGAAATAATTGGAGATTTCGGGCAAACGACGCTTCTCATTTTTCGCTCTAAATAATTTATTACCTATGTAAGAATATTAGTATATACAGTTATTTTTATTGCGTGATAAATCCGGTTTTTTATGGAAATGTATAGTAACCATGATAATTCATATTATCTAAGGATTTATTCATTTCGTAATTCAATTTTTTTTAAATAATAGTTTGACATGTAATAAACGTAATAAATAGTTTTATAAGATGAAATTAATACCAATAAGTAGGATATGCTGACAGTTTGAATTAAAATGAATTAAAATTATTTACGAGCGGTAATTTTTACCAGTTTAGTATCATAAAATATACATAATCAAAAATGCAATTTGTCATTCCTCTCTACAATTTGTCATTACTTACGGGCTGCGACCAAATGTATTGAAACCATTTCATTACTCGCGTTTTTTAAATCAATTAGAGATTAATTCTCATAATTTATTACACCCGACTAAATAATTAATTATTTAAAAGACATATCTTAACAGGTTAAATTCTAAGTTTCGTTACATGATCCTTAATTAAAAGTTAAAACTAAAATATCATGCCAGACCAAATAATTATATCAGTATATTTGCCTGACCGCATAATTAAAAATTATTTAAAGAGTATATAAAGTACCCAACAGAATCCTAGAAGTGGCCAAGAAACTAGAAATTGAGGGACTGAGTTCCAAAACTCATCCATTTTTAAAATTTTACCGCAAATATTTTTTATTGATAATATTGGCAGCCCTGCACCATTCGATATACTTTTTTTACACCATAACTTACTTTATCCCTTACAAATTGTATAGCAAAATCGCATGTTTGTTCCAAAACTCTTCTTATACATACAAATATTGGTAACAAAACTTGTCTTATCCTGCTTGTGCAGTATTGCCGCTAAAATCCATTGTTCATCGGCGTGAAGTGGCGTGGCGTTGTAGTTATTTCTGCGTTTAAAGAGAATTAAAGTGTTTATAGTTGCATTTTATTGTAAAAAATGGATGGTGGGACACCCACATTCAGTGAAGGGAAAGGAAGACGAAAAAGACGTGTCCAGAGTTCATGGCAAAAAGAAAAGGCTAAATGTGAAAGGTAAGTTTTTTGTATTTTATCTTTACGTAGGTAATTAGATAAAGGTGTTACTACACGATAATACTCTGAACTTAATTACATGTTCGTCACGAGCTGTTTTAAAGTTACTATTTTTTTACAGGAGAATGCCGAAGGGATTGCCAAGCAAGCCGGCGTGTAAACATAAGAAAAAAAATTTACGATGTAATGATGTGCCCATGCAAGATATAAGACGATTTCATGAAGTATTTTATTCCAATAAGGACAAAATTTCTCAAGATAATTTCATATTAAAGTACACCGTGCAGGTGAATCCAAAACGTCGACGTCCCAGTGAAAAAGCTGGTTCTCAGAAAGGTTTGACAATCACTTATAACATAAAATCGAGATCGCTAGGTCTAGTGCAAGTATGTGGGAAGACATTTTTGGAAGTTCTTGGAATTTCCAAATTTAGAGTGCAAAATATTTGCAAGCGACATCATATAACTGGCCAAGCTCCCAAAGAAAACCGTGGCGGGGATACTAAGTCAAGAAAATATAAGGAAAAAAGAAAGGAAGTAACACAATTTATCCAATCCCTAAAATGTGTGGAGTCCCATTACACACGCAGTCAAAGTATTAGGGAATATTTTCCTAGCGATTGCAGTGCGCGCAAATTATGGAAATTATACAATCACCAAGCTGAAGCACATAATCAAGTTAAATATCACTTCTTCTGGGATATTTTTATGACTGATTTTAACATAAGTTTTAAAACTCCAGCTACAGACGCTTGCTCTCAATGTATTAGATTTAAATCGGAAATAAAAAATCGCAAAGACAATGAAAAGGCTGAAACAATGGCAAGATATACTGTCCATAAATTAAAGGCAAAGGCATTTCACGATCGTCTTAGGGAACAACAACCTAATGTTTTTAAGTTTTCCTTTGATTGCCAGAAGAACCTTGTTTTACCCAAAGTTTCTGACCAGAGTGCTTATTATTCGAGACAACTGTATCAATATAATATGACAATATGTGAAGGGCATCCAAGAATGTACAAAATACAGAAACTGTTAAAATTTTTACTTGGTCAGAAGATCAGCGTTTGAAGGGTTCCAATGAAATATCTTCGATTGTCTTTCATTATCTTTGTAGTAGGGATTTGCAAGGTTACGAAAATATAGAAATTTTTTCCGATGGCTGCCCAGGTCAAAATAAGAATATAACAATGATTGGTATGCTGGGAAAATGGCTTCTAGAAAAATCTCCTATTAGTATTAAATCCCTAGAGTTTATATTTCCAATGGTTGGCCATTCCTACATACCACCGGATAGAGTATTTGGCCGTATTGAGAAGGGACTCAGGAGAATGGAGACGATAATTAATCCACAAGTATATATTGATATTTTTTCGAAATATGGGCAAGTGAAAATATTTGGTAAAGATGTTACTGTATATGACTTTAAATCGTGCGTAGCTGAAAATGTTAAAGCGCCTTCCCAATTACATTTTCAGTTTGCTCCATCCAAGAGACTAAAGTTAGTAAAAGATAAAAAATCGATTCTTCTTAAGGGAGAAACAACTTACAGAAGTGATTTGGGGAGCTTTAAACCATTTCTTAAAAAGGGTAAAATGTTTAATTTCGAGCCCGATCAACTTCCAGTGCAAGTTCCAGTAAAACCTGAAAAGCTCAAAGATGTTGATAAACTGCTTAAGCAGCATTTTGGAGATAATTGGAAGGAGCAAAACGGGTTGGACTTCTACAAGCACGTGCTTTCTAGAACAGCATTACAAAACGTAGCGACGGAAGAAGTTCAAGAACCAGTCACTGAATTGGATGAACTAAGCGTTTGATTGCTTTTACTACTTGTTTTAGTGTTAATGAAACGTTTCAAAACCAAAAAATATATTATTATGTTCAAAATGACCATGTAGGTACCTATGTTTTACCTTAAAAGTAGTAGCAGTCTTTATCCAATGTTGTTGATTCCATAACTTGTCATATCCATTCTTTTGTACCAAAACTGATCTTTTCCATTTAATATTAATTAATAAAAATTAAATGGCTTTATGAATTTATATTTCATTTTGTAGAGTAACTATGTGACGCCTTTACTATATATTGTACAAAGGGTTAAACTATAAACCATTTAGTTCAGTTGCTACAACTTATTTTGGAATACTGAAAATTGACAATTTTGGATTAGAGCAGTTTTGGAACTCAGTCCCTCAATTACTCCAATAAACCTTTTGGTCGGATCTTGGAACGGTATTCAGCACGGCGGTGTACATCATGAATGCCAATATTTTGAAGGAAAAGCTAAGTTACGGCACAGATATAGCTAATATTATCGAATGCGTTCTATTTAGATTATGATACTATTTTATTTCTACAATGGGGGATAAGGCATGGGGGCTGTTTGAGTTGAGGGAGAATTATAAAATACTAAATTAATAATTAATTACCGAAAATTATTATATGTTATTTCAAATGAATAATGCGGATACATAATACAGTTTAATAATATTATATAGGGTTTAACCTTCCATTATTTAGGTAAAGCGAATCACGTGGTCACACTAATCAAAGTAAACTTATTCATCGAATCACATGGTCACACTAATCAAAGTAAACTTATTCATCAACTATGAATCAAAATCCAATGTGATATGAGACTATAGTTTTTTAAATGTTATATCGGGTTTGTTCGGGTTTGTGGAGGAACAATATTATAATTATTCTATGGCATAGATTAACCCATACAAAATTGAATTGTATAAATATGTTTACTTCTTCTATAAGATATATGTATAAAAAAGAAACACCATTCTCATAAATACCTTCTTGAGCAATTTATTTCCATCGAAAGGAGATCCATTCGTTTAATCGGAGACCACAAGCTGACAGAGAGCCTCGACAGCCTGAAACATCGAGGACAGGTTAGTGATTTGACACTTTTTTACAGATATTTCCATGGAAAATACTCGGCTGACCTTGTCCTCTTAATTCCTCCTAGAGTTGTGACTAGTGGAAATACACGACGAACCACTGCCATCTGTTTGACGTCATCCTTATGGAACGATCTTCTCGAAGTCGTGTTTCCCAACGAGTATAACCTCCAACGATTCAAAACCAACGTGAATCGCTTTTTGCGCACACGCACCACTCCCAGAGTGCCTTAAACGATTTTTCTATAATGTGTTTGATCATAAAAAGAAATTTTAATTCAACAATGCCTTTTCTAAAAGTCTTAAGGTGTATTAATCAAATAATTACATTAAGATATATATTACATCATGGACATCTCATCGAATAAAGTCGGGAAAAAATAAAATCCAAAACGCAAAATGTAAGATTTTTCCAAATATTTTTGCAGTATATTATATAATTACGCAACTTCGCCCCAATTTAACCGACTTCGTATCTCTTACCTTTCCGGAAATCTCAATGCTGATGGACGAATTTGTTAGACCCTGTATAATCCTATATCTATCTATCTATAAGGATCTAGTCATTTTAAAGAAATTTTGAGAAACATGCATGAAACTGTCTATGATTATAATGATTCTTAGAAATTAAAAAAGATCAATAAATATGCCGCTCGAATATACTCGTATCTAGCAGCGGGTCCCTTTTGACACCGACATTTCCATATACTCAAAAGATATTAAATGCACATGTAATGAAAAATGGCCGAACAAGTGACTTAGGTCATCAGGCCATATATTTTGAATGGAAATGGAATTATTGTAATATACAGGGTGTCCGGAAAAAGGAGGTCAATCCGTTAACCATATATTCCTTGAGCAAAAATAATATTACTTTTATAATGCCATTTTTCATTTTTGACCCTCATGTGCGATATACAGGGTGTTAAAGTTTGAAATTAAAAACTGATTTTTTTGAATAATTCGAGTATTTAATGAGATATTAATTTAAAATTTGGTACATTACGTCAGCACAAAATGTTACATCTTTTGAGAGGAACAAAACAAGAAATGTTTGTCAAATACTCAAAATAGGGGGGGTCCAGTTCCCGCTGACCACCCCTATTTTTTAGTGTGTGCGCCAGTGACTTCTAAACTATATTTTTTTAGGTAATAATTTATTTTTGATTATTTTTTCTCCCTTATAAAATTTCGATCAAATCATGTGTTTTGGAGATAATTTGAAAAGCATGGATCCTTACCAGATGCCAGCGCGGCTGACGGTAATCCAATAATTTTCAAATCCTAAATCAAGTTAGCCGTTGTACCATTACCATGGACACGGCATCGTTGTTTTATTTGCTGTCAAATTTAATATTATATTATTATTAAACGTTAATTTAAAAAAATAATATTTGAATATAAAAATTTGTTTCCATTTTCCTTCGTCAGACTAATACCCAGACGCGTTTCGCCGTTTTTATGTACCACCGCGAGATGTCGCGACGATTATTATACTCCTTTCGAAAATAATATGTTTTGAGTATTTGTTATCTTGTTATGATGTTTCAAATTTATTTAATAAGTAATAGTAAATTATTGTCTTAAGAACGAATGATAACAATGGTGTTTACTGTTATATGAAGATTAGCAATAGTAAGTTCTTAGTAGGTCAATAAACTAATTTCATTTAACTGAATTAGTACTACAGGTTTTTATCTGTACGCCACTGTCCTTATTTTTTTTAGTCTTTTGTTTTCGATATTGTCACTTATTGCAAAGTTTTACTTAATTATATCTTGTATCCATGGTAATGCCACAACGGCTGACTTGATTTAGTATTTGAAAATTATTGGATTACCGTCAGCCGCGCTGGGATCTGGTAAGGATCCATGCTTTTCAAATTATCTCCAAAACACATGATTTGATCGAAATTTTATAAGGAAGAAAAAATAATCAAAAATAAATGATTACCTAAAAAAATATAGTTTAGAAGTCACTGGCGCACACACTAAAAAATAGGGGTGGTCAGCGGGAACTGGACCCCCCTATTTTGAGTATTTGACAAAAGTTTCTTGTTTTGTTCCTCTCAAAAGATGTAGCTTTTTAGGCTGACGCAATGTACCAAATTTGAAATTAATATCTCATTAAATACTCGAACTATTCAAAAAAATCAGTTTTTAATTTCAAACTTTAACACCCTGTATATCGCACATGAGGGTCAAGAATGAAAAATGGCATTATAAAAGTAATATTATTTTTGCTCAAGGAATATATGGTTAATGGATTGACCTCCTTTTCCCGGACACCCTGTATATTAAGTCTGTACGTTTCATCTTTACCAATGCGTCATCACTTACAAGTCATCAAAATCGTACTAATCAATCAAAATGTAGCGCAAAAAAAATCAAAACACAAACGAAACATTATAATAGACGTGTCTAGCATTTCTATATACGCATTTCGAAAAATAATTTATTATTTCAAAAAAAGTTTGAAATTACGGCTAAAAACTGGCGTTCTATTTTTAATATATGGGTATTATAATAATCAAACCTCGATCGCCATTTATTTCACTTTCGAAATTCGGTGTTTTCATATGTTATGACATGCAGATTTTACAAAACAAGATTATATTTAGTTATATTGGTAACAAATGTTAATAGATACTTAACGAACACACAAAATTACTCTGAAAAGAACTGCTTTTATTCAACTTGAAGGCACAAAAACTTATAAAAACCAATTAAAATTGACACTTGATTGACACATCAAAATGTCAATTGTGGGTTAATAGCTGCCAAATATTTAATGGCTACAAATCAATATTCAACTACGATTATAACTTTGGTTCTTGTCTAACACGTTATTGAATTCAAAACGTATTGTGGAAGTCCGCAGATGGTTTATTATATTTTTAATCCCTTTTATGTCTATAATAAATACAGATTGGGAGTTTTAAGTCACGATTCTAAAATGTATTGTATTTAAACAAATATTATTTAAACCATTATAATGAAGGTAGTCAACAAATAATCCGTGTGTTATTTGATCCAAATAAGTTGCTCTTGTGGCAAATATTAATCTATTTATCGGTAATATATTTATTTTCATACATACATGTATTTCTCAGCTATTCTGATCTATTTAATACAAATAACTAATTATTTCTACTAAATAAATAATTATTTCAATCAGTAATATATTTAATTAGGAAAGTGTGTCTATTTATTCTGTATTGTTTGTTTAGTTTAAAAAGATTTCATTTAATTAATGAATAAATATTATTTTAGTTCAAATATATGTTCATTTAAGCCAGAATATAATGAATATGAATATAATATCAATCCCTTCTCACACATTGCACCCACATTCGATTTTTGTATTTCTTCCTATTCTTATTATTTGTCCGCTGAAGTCTGGAGTCCCTGGTCTCAGCAGCAGGCTTCCACAGGTTCTTCTTGATAAGTTTTGTTCGTCCCTTCGTTGGCAGGTTAGTGCATTAAGTGAATCTAAAAAAGCAAAAAATATATAAAATATCTTGGTTAATAGGTACAAATTGACTTTTTAATGAAATATTTTTTGTTAGAATCGAGTAATAATTGAAATGATTAAGAAATATTATTTTACTGATTTCTAATGAAATTCTATTCTGTATATTTCAAATTATAAGCGTAATCTCGGAATCAAATGTTAAATATTTTTTTGAGTAGGGTTCTATTATTTGTGCTAAATTTGTATTATATTTCCTCTAAACAAATCCATATTTACAGCAATAAGAAAAATATTTATATTAAATAATATTTTATTACAGAAAAACAAATTAAATTCTTCACAAATAAAAAAAATGTTCTACAAAAGTATTAATTTATTTGAGGCAAATAAATATTTGATCTAAGGAACACGTTCGAGGTCATCTTTTCTGAAAGTACAGAGTGCGAATATTAAAAACTCAAATCATAACAATGTATGTATGTTTATTAACTTTTTACGCACTACAAAATAAAATTTGTAAAATTGTACTGGACATGGAAATATTTCTGTTATAGTTCTATATAGTTATCTTGTTGATTAAATATATTTATATTATGCATATACCTACACAAACTTTATCCAATATTTTCAATTGTTAATTATTTTAACTTTAAAAATAATAGAAATTATCTTACCTTCAAAGAGGGGTCACAGATGACCAAGGTTATACACAAATAGCTAATTTCGAACATCCATCGTATAACGAACTAACTGGACTTCTATAATAAACAGAAATAATCTAGTCGGTCGCCCCGCAGGAGGTGTACTGTATCCATCCATGCGTTTATATAACCCTTCCCTTTGTCTTCATTTCGCAGAATTATCCCAATAACCGGTAACTTAATAAAAAAATTAGTTGCAATGAATAAATATTTGTTTAATATGGTAACTCAGGTTTGTTCGGGTTTGTTCGAAAAATATTTTTTATATGGTTCAAATAATTTTTATTTCGCGTAAGTAATTGAAAATCAAACAAACATGAAATAAAAATCAAATAATTCAATTTATTTATGCAAACAATATTCGTATAAGCCAAATAAAAATTATTTGTAGTCAATAAAAATGAACCAAACAAATTTTATTTGACATTAAAAAAAAATTTTTTTAGTATATACAGGATTGAAGACTCTATAAGACGGCAGAAATTACACATAATCTTGAAAATATATTAGCCCTAGTGCAATAATGTAGCAATATCAAAAAATGTCCACTAGGTTGCGGCTATAAAAATTTGATAATGATTTTTCCCAAGAAACTCGAAAAATAGAAAGAGGAAAAAGTCATTCTATGATAGTTGCCGATTTTAGGTATGTCAACACGAGAAATCCTTTAAAACTGAGCTTTAAAGCATTTTTTTCAGTCCAATATTTCAAAACCTTGCCTATATCTCCAATTTGTTATGTTAATTTTCTATGGTAGGTAATTTCTTCTTCTTGTTTAGTACCTTGTGCACAAGACGAATTCAAAAGACTCAATATTCTTGTTTACATTTTATATTTGAAATTTGTCGAAAACATACAATTTCACACAAAGTTAAGAAACTTCGTTGGCTCATTATGCAACATTGTCGAGTTCTGAATGCAAAATATTTAAATTAGATTAAATGTTTGACTTTTAGTTTTATTTTTTTACGAATTGGCATAATAGGATAAAGCGACAAAGATAAAACAGTAAAATGTGGTTAGTGTAAAAATTCTATGATGTTATAATATTCGATCACAATTGAAAATGACGTATTTTTTAAAAACACATAACAACCGTACGGCTGCTTTGTAGGGCCGGCTGGGTTTATTCGGTTAGGGGAAGAGTACTTGTTTTACTTGCTTTTGCATGAAGGCTCCACTCTAGTTCATTGAGACTAAACTGGAGAAGATGTTGGTTGATACTTGCAACACTATTCAATAAAAGATACTAAATAAAATGGTACCCCAAGGTAACCCAATGCTAACCTTCGAAATAATCTTAATCTCTATGAGACTATGTCAGAGGTTTATAAACGAACAAATGAAAATGAATAATGATTATTAAATGGTTAAAATTTTTGCAGGGACATATGCTACTGGCTAGCAAGTATAATATTTTAATAAGTTTGGCCTATGTTACTATGGTACCTGTAAACAGACATGACTTATCTGCTCAATGAAGCTGGAATATCCTGAATCCCTTTACTAGTGGCATCACATGTTCTAAATTCTGGTTAGGGACGAAAGATATAGTTTCAGGCCATGTCTATTGCTAATTTATATATTCTACGACAACTATTATATGCACCTGTATATAAAGGAAATTTCAAACTAAACAATTTATCAATCAAAAGAAAAAGTCTGCTTGCATTTCAGGTGGTATTAATACTCAAGAGCGTATTATTGCCTACACTGTAGCACTTCAAATACTAATTCAGATTGAATGGCATTACCAAGAAAACGATGGATGGATGATAACTTTTCCATATATTAGTATTTGATATTAATACCACCGAAAAGCAAACAGACTTTTTCTTTTGATTGATTCCAAAGTCCCTGATGGGTGTCCGTAAAGCTTATGTGGTACTGCTAACAGATGGCACTACACGTTGTATTTTCTCGACTGGGATTGATAATACAGCTTATAGTACAGTATAGAGTATTTTCGGATGATAGGCCACCTACCCTGTACTGACGAGAACAAAAGAGTTCAAAACCGGTCTGCAGGAGGTGACATCGTATCGATGGAGAAGGCTTGTTTTTCTTAATAGTACCTACCATTCAATCCATGATACAATAACTAAAGGTAAGATATCTAACCGTCCCAATTTCGTCCGCCGCGCGCAGTGACGTCACAGGGAGAGCGATTTTTAAATTTTTTATGGGGATTTATATTGCTCTCAGCGTTTTAAATTCTATTTTAAAGGTTTTATGCATGTAATAATATATGATAAGATAAGTATTTACGTATATTAATTTCATAGAAATATAACACATATTACAACTAAAATACCACTAAAATACGGAAAGATTCCGACAAACTTTTAAAATATCCGCCGCGCCATTCGAACCTAGACGATAGCCGAAGCTGCTCGGCCACCCCTGTCTGTTGCCATCAGCGTTGTCAGTATTTTACAATTGTAATATATCAATTTCTATTTTAACAATTTTTGAGATATTCTTTCTTGTTTTGGGGCTCCCCATATGAAATATACGTTCAATTTGGAGGTGGCCCAAAATAGGACTTTTTTCGTACTCTTTTTACTCTGACATCATTTTTTAATATTCTATTAGGTTTCGAATCGTCAACCTATTACTTTAAATCAAGGATTTCTGGCAACACTGGCTGCCGCGTAATGCCGTTTGCCGCTGTTTTCCATGAAAATGTTGAAAGTCCACCAGAATTTTTTTATTTATTTATTTATTTAGCCGTGTGTGATAACTGTTTAATGCTATATGTCTATATATTTTTCTCATAAAATGAGGTGCTCTGTGTTCGGTTGTGATATGGATACCCATGCAAAGAAATTTGATAGAAATATAAGGTTTTTCCGCTTTCCTAAGGATAAAAACAAAAAATTAAAATGGATACGGTTGTGTAAACTGAAAGATAAATTCAATGCAACTTCCGCACGAATATGTTCAAACCATTTTAATAAAGAAACGTACGAAATTTAAAGGACGAGTTACTTGGGTATTCAACAAAAAGAATTGCAGTGCGAGTACTGAAAGAACTATCCCTTCTAATAATTTGCCTTTGGCAAGGAAAGATGAACAGAACTAAGATAGAAAATATCGCCAGGAACAAAGAAAAAAAATGCAACTTGTGGAAGGCTTCTTTGTTAAAGGGTATGTAATTAATAAATAAATAATCTTAAATTTGTATTAAATAAATGTTAAAACAATATTAGTTTCTGAAACTTTTGTAGAACTGGGATTTTTCTGATGTCGGCTGTGGCAATAAAGACTTGGTGGATTATCAGGTGATGGTCTTGAAGAGTGTAGCAATTATGCGAATGTGTCAAGAATTAGTACGTGCAGTCGAAGTATCTACAAAATCTACATTTTGTCATATTGCTTCTTTTATTCCACATTCAGAATTCAGTCAAAAATAAATAAACTTTGAATTAACTTTTTTATTTGAAATCCCGCAAATACGAGGCTTGGTGATTTGATTTTTTGGAAGTCTATGCATGCTTTATTAGGTATGTAAGTAGTAAAGGGGCGCCAGGCCAAGGGACCTATTTTAAATGAAAATAATTATGGGTATAAAAATGTCCAAATTTTGAGGTGAGCTACTATTCCGGAACAGGTATACCTAACTAATACAGATTCAAATCGTGACGATCCATATAAAGTTATAGCCAAACTTAACAAGAAAATACAATTTTTGGAAAAAAGCAAGACCTTGTTGGTAAACTATTCAGCCCTGAACAGTTGAAAAAGTTTGAGGGTGTAAAATGTCGCCTACGATGGTCTGCTGAGGAGATATCTAAGGCAATGATAATTTATTCAGCCAGACCAAGGAGCTATCGGTTACTCTTAAAAAAAGATACCCATTCCTTGCCGTATCTACCCTAAGAGCTTGGTTGAAAAAAATTAAAACTGTCCCTGGAATTTTAAAAAATGTTCTCAATATTATGAAGCTGTCTGAAATGAGTCTCGTAGATAAAATATGTGTAATATCGGTCGATCAAATGAAAGTGAAAGAACAACAATTATTTGAAATTATACAGTTTGCGGAATCGACAGGTAATTTTTAATGGACAATAAATATACAAAAATTTGTGTTACTTAGGTACACAAATTTTTAAAATTTTATTATTCAATTGTAGGTTTTCAAATTGTGGCTATGGTCAGTGATCTGGGTGGAGTGAATAGGGCGCGTTGTACAAAGAATTACATATTGATCATATTAGTACTTTTTTTAACAATCCTTTTAATAATAAAAAAATTTTTGTCTTAAAAAAAAATTAATCATAAATAATTTTGTAGGTTATGGACTTATAATTTATAACAAGGAAATAAATAAACCTATAGTAACGTAGCAAGCTCATCTGATTTGAAAATAACTTAGAAAATTACAATAGGAGATCTAAACATTAAGGGAGCTGCTCGACAAAAAGTTAAATTGGCAGCCAAATTATTCTCTCACACAATTTTTAAGGCTATAACTAGGTGTGGCACATTGGGATATTGAAAGCAAGCTGAATTGAGTGTGCGGATTTTTTAAAGCAATTAAACTGTATTGAGTGTGCAGATTGTTTTAAGCAAGTAAGCGTATCTTGCGTTCTCTAATATCAAATTAAGAGTAGTTTTGACATACTCTTTATTCATTTTTAGGTAAATGATTGGTTTGATATTATAAATGTAAGAGTACCTATCAGTGATAGCAGAGATAGAAAAAAGCTTACGGATTAGCTCTTGAACTTCAAAATCGTATTAGTGATGCATTGATTAGGACCACCGAAAACCTTAGAATAAAAGGCATAACATATTTATTTCCATTCCAGAAAGGTAGGATAATATCACACGTAACAGTTAGTGTGGGTGAAGAACTTAACATTCCTATGAATGACTTTGAATCTAAGTTATGTGATGTTGAGTTTAGAACACTAGTAGGTTATATTTGCCACAAAATAAAGCAAAATGATGCCTCCAAATTGCAAACACAAGATTATTCTATGACTTCTCACCTCAGTGAAGGAGGATTATGGAAACTATCTGCAGAATTTATGAGCCAAACGCAAGCACTTGAAAACATATTTCGGTTAAATAATTGTAAAATTTTGCTAATTACAAAATATTATTTCAAAAAGTTAATTCATGTTAGGTATTTCTTCTATTTCTTGTTCAGAAGAAATTAAAACATTATTTTTTAGATCAAGAATGTATTTTAAAGTAAAATCACTGAACCTTGCAGAATTTAAGTAATTCTAGGAAAATAAATATGAGAAAAATTATTAAGTAAAGTTTTATCTAATTATCTAAAATCTACAACAGATAAAGTAAGATAAATAAGGACTTATATGACATTGTTTAGGTAAACTTATAGCAGAAAAATCTAATAAATTATGAAAAAATGTTTGATTAATATAAAAAATATATATAAATAAATAAAAACAGGAAAAAGAAAGACTAGATTGAATTAACAGTATGTTTCCTGTTTTCTTATATTTTTTTCATATTCAAGCATTTTTTCATAATTTTTCTACACATTAGTATTTAAACCATTTATCGTTATCAAAGAAACATTCAGGGCTATCCAAATTAAGTGATCACCAATGGTAACTGTGGATATAACTCAACGTAGTATTATCTTTTACTCAAAGAATATTTTCTCATAATAAATAAGTTATTTTTGTAAATGGATGCAAAACATTTTTTTATAATTAATAACTTACACACCAAAACTTAAAGTGAAAAGCGCTTATAATAAACAAATAAATGATATAAAATAACCTATTTGACATTATTTTCGTTCGTTTTTAAAGCCTTCTATGTACAGGTCGATTAGTGGATCTGAGGCTCCGACGTATCGGTAAGGGGGAAGCAATATCGTTCAATAAATGGTCTAGTCATGAGCGTGCTATTATTATTTTAAATAATGTAATAAAATACGAAATTCTTCAATAATTACATTTTATGTTTGAAGGCAGATAACTATTTTTATCAAGGTTTAAAAAATTACTTTTTACAAGATGTAAATTTTTCAACTACAAAAAATAGCTACATAATTAATTGATTAATGTGGATTTTTTAGTTTTCGTCCTATTAACGTTCCTTTCTAGCTTTCTCTTAAGTGACAATTTAAATATATTGATTTGTGATTCGTCTTCACCTACCCTATAAATATTTGCCTGACTGAGAAGGCTTTCCCAGGAGTAACTCATTCATTATTCAAGGATGAAGTTTCCAGATGAAAGAATTCTTAAATAATGAAGTTCGAGGAGTACTAAGCTTAAACATATATGGATGGGCGGCAGCGGTTCGTCGTGTATTTCTGCTATTCGCTGCTCTGGGCGAAATTAAGAGGTCAAGGTCGGCCGAGCACTTTCCATGGAAATATCTGTAAAAGATAGTCAACTCCCCGATGTTCTAGGCTCTCGAGACTCTTCATCAACTCGGGAGTGTTCGGTAAATTAGGATTTTCTCGGTAAATTAAAATTTAATATAATTGACAACATTGGTAAATCCAGATTTTTTTTTACTCGCATTCCTTTCGTAGCTACAGAAAAACATATCTACCTGTACCTACATGGATCTAGAGTTCTATTATTCATCACTTACTATGTAATAATGAAATCAACCTTAAAATTGTATTAGTACTATTAATATTTTGAATTGGAATATCGTTGTTATTGACTCAAAAAAAAAATTATTGAAGAGTTTTATGTTTGGAATTTAAAGTTTTAGCAGGAAACAATATAATTCAGGGTCATTGAAGGTGAGTGGCCTATTAAAAGATCTCGGGAACTGAAGAAGATATTTTTTTCTCCATTTTCAAAGTATGTCACATGATCTTGATCTTAGTCTATCATATTCTACATAAATAATAAATAAGTTTAAATAATCTTCGTTTGTATAATTTAGGCGCTTGGCTGTTTTTCAACGCCGTCATAGAGTAACTGAACTTAAGATACGCAGCAAAATTGGCATATAAAAATATTAAATGGACAATATTTCGAAAACTACAAATTTTCGGAATAGACAACTTTACACACCTTACCCTTATTGTTAATGCTAAATAAAAAAAAATTATAATTTGGGTGTCTTCATTTGAAAATGTAGATTTTTTGCAGTTTGAATGACTATATATACAGTGGTCCAATGGTATACTGCGAGGATATTTTTACTATTTAAAACTTTTACTACGGTAGCAAAAAAATACTTACAAAGAAGACAATAAATTATTTTCCTGAAAGGACTCAACGTCAAAAAAGCTTATGGTCCAGAGGAAGTTCTCAAGAGATGCACAAGCCAGTATTATGGAATATTTCGTGCTGATATGTCAAATTTTAATTTTAGGAATTCTACGTGCATCTAGATTTTATGCACTACCCCGTAGAATCGTAAAGACGTATCAGGAAGTAAAATGCTGTGCCCTAAACTCTAGCTATTGTCTATCGTTAAAGAAAAGTTAAAATTGTTTCATTATTAACGAAATAACAACTTATTAATAAGGTTGAGCATTTTTTAATAATTGATTATTAATTGGGGTAGTATGTTATTTATTATTTCAGAATTAATATGGGCAAGATTTTATTTAGAAATATATTGTGAAATAAAAACAATACAAATATATTACTAATGTAAATATAACTATATATGATAATAAGTTTACGTAATGTTGGAGGTATTTTGCTTTTTTGTAACATAATCTACAGTACCAATTAGATATAATGGAACTTTTATTTTTCTTATTGCTATTATTTATTTTAAATAATAGAATTGGATAGAATAGAATTTTCAATTATGTGTAAGATTTTTTAAACAATTATTTTGCTTCGCATTACCAGCGTGAATAGGGTAGGAATGGGGGATGATACATTTTTCACTCTGTCCTATTTTTGTATGACGCAGAACAGTAACTTATATCGCTAAATTCCACCGACTGGGAATGGCTTTACAGTGAGTTTAAAGAACCTACGAACTCTCATCCTGTTCCCAGTGAGTGCCACTTTAGCCAAGGAGTCACCAGAGCCGTTTATAACTTAACAGTTATCGTAATATTAGTTCCAAGTCACAACATTTTTATACCTGCTTTATCTTCTTTTGGTATACAATAAACCTTTTCCTTAAACTAAAATTTGTCATGTGGGGTTGATATTTATTGTTAAACTTTCCTAAAGTTTATGGTGGTGGAAATGAATAAAAAAGGCGACAGGTGTAACGGTATAGCGGCACCGGTGGGAAATTTATGCTGAACATTTGTGCAAGTCGCAGAATACGAATTCCATTTGATGAATAGGAGCGTTTCTTTCCTTTTTCAATGTAAGTTTAAATATGGGACGTCCAACGGTTCGGTCGTCTGGATTTCTAATAAATCGACCTAGGGAGATCACATCGGTAAAATTTTCTAGTGCTCGTTGTTCCAAATAATTGATTTTTTATTGCTAATACAGAACATTTATTTTTTACTATTTCCATTGTTTTAAATGAACATTTTAAAAGGCAAGAAATATTACCTTGACTTGTCACATTGTTTTAATGTTTCCAAATATACAGGGTGTCCCTTTAGTATATAATTCCTCGATATCTCCTATAATATCATGGATAAGGGAAATTTTAAATATGAATATTAGTGGACTGTTGAAGATGTATATTTAAATTTTTTTTTTAAAGTGTGTTACATAAATGCTGTTTAATTGGAATGCCATATATTTTTTATCCGAAATTAGTGCCTCTCCTTATTGTTTATGCAATCCCAATTTTTTCCCCAATCTGTTGCAGTGTGCCAAGATATTATTTTATTATTTTTAGTGCTTTTGTACGATCCCAATAAATATTCTACAGATTCGTTATTGATTTTCTTTTGATCAAAAAATTTACATCTGGGTAATATGAGTACTATTTATAAAATTGTATAAGATATTTTTATGCAGCTATACATATTGCTTTAATTTTACTTCCAAACTTCGGGAAATTTGGATAAATTTACTCAATATTTTCAACTGAAACACCCAGTATATTTTTATCAAGAATTGAAACTTCCACTAATCTTAACTCCAAAATATTTTTTTTATTGTATGCAGTGTTGCCAAATCGTAATGCTACTGTTATTTTTATTTTAAGTTTAGATTGTCAGTATTATTGTGTTAACCCGTATTTTATTGTAGTATAGCGTCCATACCCTTAAAAAACAAAAGACTCAATTTTACAAAGTCCAAATATTTCAAAAATTAATGAAATAAAATTAAATTTTTTTAATTTGTTTCTGTATTTATGCGGTGTTCCAGTCATAATTTTTAATATACAAAAAATAAGTTACTTCGATCGAAAATTGTCTCTTATATTAGATAAAGTCTGAGGTATTATGCATTGTGATTCCTCTCTAATAATTCATTTTATTTAAGTGTAATTATGTACATTTTTTTTTATGATCAAACACAAGCACTAGAAGGAAAAATCCTTTCGTACACTCTGGGAGTGGTGCGTGTGGGCAAAAAGCGATGCACGTTGGTGTTGAATCGTTGGAGGTTATTCTACTCGGGAAGGTCGTTCCAGAAGGATGCAGTCCTCCAGATGAAAGAATTCTTAAATAATGAAGTTCGAGGAGTACTAAGCTTAACCACATATGGATGGGCGGCAGTGGTTCGTCGTGTATTTCTGCTATTCGCCGCTTTGGGCGGAATTAAGAGGGCAAGGTCAGCTGAGCACTTTCCATGAAAATATCTGTAAAAGAGAGTCAAATCAAATCAACTCAATACAATATAGTTTAACCACGAAATATCAAAAATTAAGTAAATGGGAATTGTCAATTGTTAATTTCCATGGCTAACTTAGACGTAAAGTTTTCAAATAATTTTCAAAAGATGGATATCACCGAAACTTAATGACTGATGAGAATTATTGGATCGGTATAAGATTAGATATTCTTTTATAAAGCATAGAAGATACATAGCAAAAAATACAGGGTATTACAATAATTTAGACCATTTATACCTAGAATATAAATAACAAATAAAAAACTAAATAACGAAAATTTTGAGAAAGGCATTACGATTTAGCAACGCCGCAGATAATAAATATTTTGGCATTTTAGTAGAAATTTCAATTCTTCATAAAATATACAAGGTGTTTGTTTCATTTGAAAATATTGAGTAAATTTAATCCAAACTTCCTGAATCCTGAAAGTAAAATTAAAATATCCTGTATAAAAAAAAACTCGTAGAACCTTATAAATAGAACTCATATAACCTAGATGCAATTATCTATATTAAAAAGATATTATCAAATTAAAATAGGAAAATAATTAATATCTTGGGGACAATGCAACAGATTGTAGAAAAATAATTGTGATTACATAAGCAATAAGGAGGGTCACTAATATATAAAGCGTGTGTGGTGGAAAGTATAACAAATGGGAAACTTTTGTATCCTTCAATTTATCGAAAAAAGTCACTCTTGCTAAAAAGTTTTTGCTTCATTGAAAACAGCCTAAGCCATAGTCAAATATCCGATATAATGGCCAATAAAAATGTGAAATTAATCTAAGAATAGAAAACTCTTTTTTCTAAAAATACATAAAAATGCCGTCTTGAAGCTCTCTCTAGAATTATGTTCTCTCTCTAAATATGCTGACGAGAAACGGCCATCTATGGAATATAATTAGGTTATTTTATTTTTATTTCATTCATTCATTTGTATGTATCAAGAATGATGGTGGGTCATCAGAAATTTGACAATTGTTTTATACTCCCTCGAGCGATTAATCACTTGAAATTTCACAGGTTCAGCTAAAAAATTGTAATACCCACCAAAAAAATTGCCGAAATTTATTTATTTGTGAATAATGAATTTTTACCACGTGTCACTGTACCAAACAAAAAAACTGCAAAAAAATCACTCAGATATGTATTTATTATTCCGGCTTTTTCTTGTGCTTTTTTAAGCAAAAAGTTTTACCAAGAGTTATTTTTTTAAAATCTTTCTCAATCTACGGGCATAAAATAAGTAGGTATTCAAAAGGGCTTGTAAAATTCTGTCAATTTAAATTGTTAGATGCCCACTGTGTACCTACCCCTTCAATAATTTAGGCTTAGTTAAGCGACTGGTAAAATAAGCAAATAGGCGTTGGCGCTGAATGATGCATTTTTAAAGAATTGTTATACCTATTATGTTAATTTATATGAGTATTTTTAAGTCGATCAAGGGAATGCCGACCTAATGTAAACAAACAATTAAAGAACATCCGAAGCTATTAGATATGATAGGTTGGAGAATCATTTTTATGAATAGGAAGAAATTGTTGATAAAACGCCAGGGCTCGTTTTAGTAAGTTTTAGAAGTTTAGTCTAGAGTTTTTGTTAAGGAAAAACAGTTGATTGTGATTTTTAATAAAATTATCGTGTGAGTTGGCCTTTCCTTAGATTACAGTATCATATCATGAGACCTGGAGGGATTTGGCATACTTTCTTATATGCATCTTCTCGTCTTTAACAAAGATGTATGTCATGTCAGCCTTCTGAGCGTCAAACTCGAACGTCACCAATCGGCACATTTCGGGTGGAGCGCGGCGTCGAGCGATTATCGGGTATCAAGTGAAAGGCGACGATTTTCGATTTTTCGCTTGAATTTATGACTCGAGTAATATTTCCTATCGAGCGAGAAACTGTTCGAATATACGAGCATCAGACAGACATCGGCGAAAGTCCAACGTATAACAAAATTAACAAATGTTCGGTCATTCACCGAGACATGCGAATGAATATGTGGAAAAATATGTAAATTTTGATTAAATTACGCTTAAGAACGTTTGGAATTTTGAGTCTTTAAGATATTAAAATGAGTCCAAATAGCTTGATATATCCGGCATTACATCTCACTATAAATTACTATGTAAAATCATCCTTTTCTCTGAGTGAAAGTTCCTTCCTCTCTTCCTCTAAAACTCTATATATAATTATTCACATAATAATTGTTACAAGACGATTTATCATCTCAAATCCGGACAGCTCGGTAAACCACATTTAAACTTGCATGAACCAAGGTAACGGGAAGCTGATCTAATTTATCAAATTGAATTTGTATTCAGGAACTTACCCAAATATATCTGCATATGTTTTGTATAATCAGTGGTGTAGTCAAGGGTTACCATATGCCCGTATGTATGGATTCAGATCAGCACCTAAATTCGTTCATTAAAATAATGAACAATTATGTAAAGTATAGAAGTATAGTATAGACGATTCAAAATATATTTTTCTGGAATCTTCCAAAAATACTTGGCATATTTTTTTATCACCGCAGTACTATTCAAGTATTTTAAACTATAAATAAGAAACCATATATGACAATACGGAAATATTTTTTGTCCAGTTTAGGACATACTAAAACCTAATTTTACTAACTTTAAAGTTTGTTTCATTTTATTCTTCTTTGCAATTAATTCTCGACCGCAGAAAATTTAATATAATATGGCTCGATCATCAGCAATTTTCAGAGCCGTCCGGGAGTGAATTTTTCTATTAGATCGACATCTACTATTTATCGTAAAAATTATAAAAAACCATATAAACAAATTATCACCTACTAATCCAAAATCCTTAAGTCCACTCTCGATTCTCCTTAGCTATCTGATATTTGGTGGGAAATTTCAATGTATTTCCAAAAGTTTTTTAAAATTTTATATTCAAAATTGTGAGGCAATCGAGAAATAAGTCGATGTATATTTTCCGGAAATCAAAGATTATTTTAAATGCACTAGTTATATTAATAGTGTCACAACAGTGTTTTTGTTGCGTTGCGACTGAGACTTCTCTAAGAAATTTCTGGTGTCGATTTTAGATGGAACGTAAATTAAAATGATAACTTTTAAAAAAATAAAACCTATTAAATAAAATATAATATATCTTAATACAATTCGGTCGTATACTCATGACATCAAACTGCCTGCATGCCTATAGTTTTTTGCTATTCGATGATGAATTCCACTATCCTTAGGTCAGCGTAAGTTGACTTCCTCCGTAAAGCAACAAATTACGGTTACTGCTAATTACCATGCAAGTTCACTTAATAACAAAGTGTATATTCGTCATTTGTGTTCTAATACTATAATTTCAGATAAAGAAATATGGTTTTGCAATAAACGAATTATAATACAAATTTGACCGAATTAATTAATTACCAAATTTCGTATCGTGATATAGGATGATTTCCGCAATATGTATTTGTGAAAGCCCTGTAGAGTTAAAACACTTTAAGTTAATTTACAAAAAAGTCGCTGGTTTAAGATAGTTAACTAAATTTACTTTGAAAGAGAAATATCAGCCGAAAAGCTAGCGATATATTTACTTGCGTCATTTCCGCAAGGTTTGTATTATTGATATCCTCTAATTTATAAGTTAGAAACAAAAAGTGGAAGTCGAAGGCTACCTGTCGTAAGAATCCGTAGGGTTCTGAGTTATGATAATATTAGCAGCCATTTCGTATATTAAATGTCTAGGGTTAGTAGTTGATAATTTGTTAAACTGACAGGAACATACAAACAAAATTAGAGACAAAATCGCTCCAATGATTATTTATATTTGTAATAAATAAGTCGGGGGTTTAATTACGATTACATAACTCGTATAGTACCTTCTCTACTTAAAGCTGAATTTTTACAAACTGGATGAATTATTAAGACTTGAGCAGTATAAATTTATATATAACGTAGGTACTAGTTATAACAAAAGTGCAACACAAATTTAGGATTTTGAAATGACATACTCAATTACGAAATTTGTACTAAAAATGTTGTATTTAACGTATTTTAGAATAAATATAGTATATCCGCAGATTGAGTTAACAAAAGGAAAAACTATTTTGCGTATTTGGACAAAACAGTATCGTTCATAACATTTTTTGCTTGTAAAGGAAATAGAAATTGCTTCGACTAATTTGAGTTTTAATATTGCTTCATTTCTTTAATCCAAAAATCATAATTTTAGAGAAAAAAACAGAGGTAGCAGCTGCATGAATAGTTTGACCACTTCTCTTACATATCTGTTCACCTTGAGCTTCTGAGAATGTCTACATAACATATGTTGAAGTGTGTGTGAAAACAAAAATGCTTACTTGAGTGCAAATAATTTATATTATCCAATATTCCCTCATTTGCTGTGTATGTTTATTTATGCAATTTTTTTGGTATTTCCTTTTTTGGGAATACCCTACATGATACTAAAATTAGTCGATGAATTCCTAGTTTTATTACAAGCAAGAGATTTTATGAAGAATAACATTTTGTAGAAGAATGCAAAATACAATTTTTTTTTCCTCTTCTTAACTCAATCCGTGGACATACTGTGTATTATATCGCCCAATGCATTCAGCATCTAGAACCTATAACTCTTAATCTAAAAGAAGGAAAAATATTAAAAATTATTTTAGGAAGCTAAAGATTATATTTTAATAATCTCTAAAATATTTTTTTTACCTTTATTTATTAAATCATATATGTATAGCTGTTGACCTGTGCCGCCCTAAATCAACAACCTAATTAATCCACATTGTGTATCATTAAACTTTAATAAATGGATGCAGGGTCGGCTTGAAAATATAGCTATCTACATATTGATTCATTTTTATTTGAAAATAGAGGTCCGTTATAATACTTATTTATTTTAAATAAAATAAATATATAATTAAATAAAAAATTTATATAAAAAATTTTTTAAATTGGTTTCAATAAAAATTAAGTTTTTCATCATTAAAATTTACATTTCACGATTCTCGTCAATACTTCTAAAAATATGCATCACTTCGTTTCTAATGAAAGGTTTCAGTACTATACCTATATATTTATAATAGTATAATAATTGGGGATGCAGGTAAATAATATTTATAATCCGGCACTGCCGGAAAAGATGCAAGTTTTACAGTATTTTATGGTCACAGGGCTAATTAGAATTTATGGCAGTCAAAAAATCAACGGTATATTTTGAACTACACTATACCCAATAGTGTTTAAATAATATCTCTTCAAGCGCTGTTTAGAGATGTAAAAACCATTGTAATATTATAATTTGGTTAATGAATATATCCTTATGTCTAAAAAGTAAATTAATGTAGAGACTTTTCGTGTTCTTCAGAAAATCGTGGCCTTTATCGTCATTATTTTAGTTCATTCGAAATAAAAATTGGACGAGTGACTTTACTTGTATTAGTCAAAATATTTCATAGGGACAATATGTATAGATTGATATCTAATAAATAACCTATGATGATACTAAGAATAACAATGAATACTATGAATAATACAATAGCAAGGATGAATTTTATATGTTTTCTTTGACATAGATCTTGAAGCTGCCAAGATAGTTTGAGCCTTGCCATATAATGAATAAGTTCACCTTAAATCCTGTAAACAGTTCTGGTTCCATACAATAACGGTTACACCACTGCCTACTGATTGTTGTTACATGAGTCAGAGAATGTGTTGGGCATGAACGCTATAATTTGTTCTAATTAGATAGGTAGGAGGTGATAGTAGTAGTAATATTTCTAAGGAGAAGAAAAAACCACAAACATATTATACGCTAAGTACATTTGCTCCTCTTTCGTTTCCTTTAAACCAAACGGTAATTACTTCAGTAAATAAGTGTAAATATTCCAAGAGTCTGAAAAGTGACAAAGTCGGAATTATTTTAATTCGAAAAAATTTTGGGAAAAAATCTTTAAAAATGTCTGTCATTGGCAGCATTGTAACATTTGATTTTACTGGATGCCACAAATGGTCAATTGGATTAAAACTATAGCAATAGGGAGAAAGACGTAATACTGATATCACATTTCTTCTTAATTTATTTAGTTTTAACATTTCTAGACGATCACATTTTTTATATTTTTATGTAATTTCTATATACATACATACATACATACATACATACATACATACATACATACATACATACATACATACATACATACATACATACATACATACATACATACATACATAAATACATACATACATACATACATACATACATACATACATACATACATACATACATACATACATATATACAGGGTGCTGATAAAGTCTGGAATAATCGATTTTTCTTGAAAACGCAAAACTTTTTCGAAAAACGCTCGTACCCGTCGATTTTATTTTATTCTTTGAAATTTTTTGGCGTTCTTCAATATTATACCGGATGCGCCAAAAACGCTAGGCAAGTGTCAACTTCACTTTTTCAAATAGAACACCCCTTTTTTTCTCCAATATTCAGATTCCTCTCTAAACTCTAGACAAGTTTCATATAACATATTGTATGGCTAAAGTCAACAGTAATTGAAATACAGGGCCCACAATAAAAATCAAGGTATAATTTTAAAGCTTGTTTTCCATGACAAATACTTAGGCTAGAAAAAAAATTCTAACAGGAAATTGGTAATACAGTGAACAATCTAAAAAATTATTTGAGTAAGTGTTGAAAATGGTGTCCATTTACGGCTCTACAATGTCCCAATCTCTCAACAAATTCTAACTGTACATTATGTACAATTTCTGGGGTAATTTGTCTTATGGTTGTTGTTATACGCGTTTTGAGAACATAAATATCTTCTGGTTTATTTTTGTAAACCCTTTCCTTAATATAGCCCCACAGAAAGAAGTCCAATGGCGTTAAATCGGGGGACCTCGCAGGCTACTCTATTTCACCCCGTCGACCTATCCAATGATGATAAAATAACTCATTCAGGTATCTACGGACTTCGACCGAATAGTGGGCTGGTGCACCATCCTGCTGAAACCACATAGTTGTATCATGTGAGTCAGGAATGTTCCGATCGGGAAATAGGGCAATCAACGCTGGAGCGAGGTCTTCTTCAAGAAACTGCAAATATCTTTGGCCAGTCAAATTTTCCTCAAAAAAATAGGGTCCTATAACAGTATCCCGAATTATTCCTGCCCATACATTAATTTTTCTCGGCCGCTGGGTATGAATTTCTCGGAACCAATGGGAATTTTCGATGGACCAATACCGGCAATTTTGACGATTTACCATGCCATCCAAGAAAAAGTAGCCTCATCGGAAAAAATTATGTTACTCGGAAATAATGCATCGTTAATCAAGTAATTATCCATGAGAATTTCGCAGAACTCATTCCTTCTGTCAGGGTCGCCTTCCAAAAGTTCCTGTACTCCTTGACATTTATATGCATGCCATTTTTCCTTTTTCAGGAACTTTGCCACCGTTGAATCGTGGATATTTTGAACATTTTGAGAAATGCTTCTTGTGCTCGAATGTGGTCTCCCTTCCAACGAAACTAGAATATCAAGTTTGACATCGTCGGAAATTTTAGGTCGTCCACTTCTAGGTTTATCCTTAACGTGACCAACTTCATTATACTTCTTAACAATTTTGGAAACAGTTGCCTGATTTATGTGTTCTCTATTTGGATATTTATCATTAAAATACTCACAAACTTCTATTTGTGTTCTCTTTCGATCTCCACATCCTACTGGTCCGTCCACACAAGCGTGTGTCGTCCAAGTTAATTTAGTTTGTGTGTTAATTACTTTTCTCTAATTGCATTTAAGTTTACTTTATATTTTTCATTTATTAATTCACATTTTCTTTCTAATTCAACATCCAACCTTCAATACTTCAATACCTACAAAATTTGTTTCATATCTCCGCGTGCATGGACGCCTTTAAGGTTCCGTACTACACTACGGCGATGCATGCAGAGAGTCGAGTTAATTCCGTGAATCCGACCGGACTGTTTTCGGGAGTGAACGAATATAATTTTCATTTTTATCACCCGCATCCGCAAATAACGAAACCAGGAGATACCCCAAGCAGGCCTGCTGAAACCCTTCTCCGAGTATACAAGGTAAGGAATTTTAAAGGCCCGTTTTTAACATCATTATAATTTGGAGAGTCCATTTTTCTCTCCAGCTGAGAATCGAAGGTATTTATTTTTATTACATCCGCACAAGTCATTTTGGTCACTTTCGAGACCGGATATAGACTAAATATTTTCTGGTTTTAAAAGTTATTTTTATAAATTAATAATTTTCATCAATCAATAATTATTTCATTACGCTTTTAAAAAAAATTAAACTAATACAGTTCCTTTTCCACGCATTGGAATTAGATTTGCTTGGCGACGAACGTACCGGTTTTTTTATCAAATTCCTTAATACATTTTTTAGGTTTGTAGGAGACAGAGTTTAAAGGTGTTCAGATACGTACAAATTTGTTGCACGTGAACTAGTTTGCATTGTTAATTATAAGTAAATACGGTTTTATTGGAGGAAAAATGTCCGATAAACTTAAAAAATATCAAGCGTTACGCAAAATAGAACTTTCTCAATTACGAGAAATGTATGAGGTCGCAAAGCAGGTTGAAGGAGGTGATACCACTCAGGTTGCGAGGTTTAAATGTATGCTGGAGAATATCGGAAAAAGGCATTCAGGCTTCTATGAAAGCCACCAGTGTATTATTTGTTTAGTGGCCGATGATGGGGAGAAGTTTGAGGCTGAAGATGCGATTCGAAAAGAATTTGATTTGTTGTATTATGGTATTAAAGCAATTAAATTTAAATTACCGTCTGATTCAGCATCAGCTTCTCAGTCGTCAGCGGGTACTTCGCACCCTAGTGGAAATATAACTTCAAATCAATTACCCAAAATTAGTTTGCCTAGTTTTACAGGTGATATTACTTTATTTCAATCCTTTATTGACATGTATGATGCTTTAATTCATAATAATGCCACTTTGGCTAATTGTGAGAAATTTACTTATTTGCTTTCTACACTTAAAGGTTCAGCTTTATCTGTTATTCAACATCTTCCTGTAACTTCTACAAATTATACTATTGCGTATGATACACTTTGCAAACGTTACAAAAACGTTCGTTTAATGGCTGCCACACTGTGGAATAATTTAGAAAATGCTCCTAAAGTAGCTTGTGATAATTCAAATGACCTTCGAAATTTGTTAGATATTTTTGCTGAAAATATAGCAGCGTTAAAAAACTTAGGACTACCAACTGATCATTGGGACTTTATTTTAGTCCAAATGATACTGAAACGTGTCGATATTGCAATTGTTACAAGATTTGAGCTATTCTATGATAATTCCCTGGCGTTACCTACGTATAAAATATTATCAGATTTTTTGATGAAGAATTGTATGGCTCTGGATAATGTTAATTTTCCTCTTAAAAAACACAAGCCTACATTTCGAAAGCCTGTGCATCCTAAATCTCAATCGCCTTATCATACTGCCTTACTAGTTCAAACGCAAAATTCCGATCCTCAATGCCCAGTGTGCAATAAAACGGATCATACAATTTTTAAATGTTCGAATTTTTTAGATAAAACAGCCTATGATCGTTATCAATTCGCAAAAACACATAAATTTTGTATTAATTGCTTAAGCCATACCCATCGCTTTGCTACTTGTCGTTCCGAAAGTAGTTGTCATACATGTGGTCAGAGACATCACACGTTATTACATTTTTTAAAAAATACCTCTCCACCGCACCCAACAGCTTTATCGCCAATACCGGTTACTGTTCAAACCACTCATCAAGGAAATTCTACACCCGCATCACATTCTACACAAAGTTGTTTTACTTCTTCAAAATCTAGTGTTTTACTTTCCACCGCCCGCATCGAACTCTTAGATAACCGAGGTACTTATCAACCCGTCCGATGTCTTTTGGATTCTGGAAGCATGACCTCGTTTATAACTTCAAAATGTGTTAAACGCCTCGGACTTCACCCTGTACAAAGTTCAGTCAATTTAAATGGCTTAGGACCCATGAATACATTGGTAAATCAAGGAGTAACTATTTCATTTCGTCCATTTCAACAAACGAATCCTATATTCTCTATTGATGCGCTTATCCTTAATAAAATATGTGATAATTTACCAACTTATAAACTTCCAATTGAAACTTGGCCCCATGTTTCAAACATTCGCCTGGCCGATAATCAGGTTCATGTTCCTGGTTCTGTCGACTTATTACTAGGCGCTGATGTATTTTCTAAGGTTTTACTAGATGGGCGTATCCCAGGACGCGTAGGAGCCCCTGATGCTCTAAATACCATTTTTGGATATATCTTAATGGGAACCGTTCAAAAGCCCTGTCCCACTACCTCGATTACTACGATGTTTTGTCATATTGAAGATTCTGCCTCTTTGGAGAATCAAGTTAAATTATTTTGGGAGTTAGAGGAAGTTCCACAGGTTAAATGCTTATCTCCTGACGAAATTCAATGCGAAAAATTATTCATGGACACTTATAGGCGTGATAAGTCCGGACGATTTATATTAAATCTTCCTTTTAAAGACGATAAACCCTCTTTTCCAGAAATTCGTCCTCTTGCCCTTAACCGCTTTTATTCATTAGAGCGCAGGCTCCTTAAAAACCCGCAAACTTATGATCAGTATCGTAATTTTATTCAAGAATATCTTGATCTTGGCCATATGGAACCCGCCTCTGGTTTTTCTCACAATTCATTTTATCTTCCGCACCATTGTGTTATCAAACCAGATAGTTTGACTACTAAATTGAGGGTGGTTTTCAATGGTTCAGCTCATTTACCAAATCAACCCTCTCTCAATGATCAACTTTATATTGGTCCAAAACTTCAAAATGACATTTTTACAATTTTGCTTAATTTCCGCATCCACAAAATTGTTTTAACTGCGGACATTACCAAAATGTACCGTCAGATTGTTATCACTCCTGAGCATCAGGACTATCAACGCATTTTATGGCGTTTTTCTCCCACTGACCCCGTTCAGGAATTTCGCATCAACCGCCTTGTTTATGGCCTTACTTGTTCACCTTATCTTGCCATCCGCACTCTTCTGCAATTAGCGGAGGAAGATGGAACGTCTTATCCATTAGCTGCTGAAGCTTTACGCACTAGCACCTACGTTGACGATATAGTCACAGGTGACTCCTCGCTTGAGCGTGCTTTAATTCTTCAAAACGAACTAACTTCTTTGCTACATAAGGGAGGTTTTGAACTTCAGAAATGGTCAAGCAACCATCCTAAACTTTTAAGTCACTTACCCTCTTCCCTTGTAGCACTAGATCCATTAAGTTTTGACTCTTCTCCTTCAAATGAAACTTCCTTAAAGGTGTTGGGTTTAGAATGGAATGCTTCTTCTGATAGTTTTCGCTTCTGTGTGAAGTTTCCAGATCGACCTTGCACTAAAAGGAACCTTTTATCTAATCTTGCTCGAATATTTGATCCTTTAGGCCTAGCCTCGCCGATAACTTTTCTCCTCAAACATCTTATTCAACGACTTTGGACTTTAAAGTTAGATTGGGATCAAACACCCCCCGAAGAAATTGTAAGGCTTTGGGAACTACATTGTTTTGGAGATGCAAGTGAAAAGGGATTTTGTAGTTGTTTATATATTCGATGCTTTTCACCTTCCAATAATATTTCAGTGCATTTTGTTTGTTCTAAAGCAAAGATTGCACCACTCAAACGAGTCTCATTGCCTAGACTTGAGCTTTGTGCTTCGGTTCTAGCTGCTCGTTTGGTTTCTTTCGTTTTAACCGCTTTTGAAGGAAAAGTACACTTTCAAAAGGTTCACTGTTATTCTGATTCCACTGTTGCTCTCAGTTGGATCAAATCCTCACCGCACAAATGGCGTACCTTTGTCGGGAATAGAGTTTCTGCTATTCACGAGAAGGTACCTCCTTCGAATTGGTTTTATATTTCGTCTTCGGATAATCCTGCTGATGTGGGTTCCCGGGGAATGCTACCATCCGAGTTACTTGATTGTTCCTTATGGTGGGCGGCACCCGTTCTTTCTTATCATAACTTCCCCACTATGGATTATCCTGACATTCCGCTTACTCCAGAAGTTACTGTGGAAGAGCGTCCTTTAGTTTGCGCTGCCTTTATTTCACCTAACTTTCTTGATTCCTTAGTTGAATCCCATTCTTCGGTTAATACTTTATCCCGCATCTTAGCATATGTACTACGATTTATTCATAATTGCCAAATTAAAATCCGCAACCATCCCCCCCTTACAGGTGCTCTTACTCCCCTTGAAATTCACAAGGCACTGTTGTTATTTGTCAAACGCACTCAGGAATTAAAATTTTCACTTGAAATTCACGCTCTTGGTCAAGGGCAACAACTTCCTAAAGTTTTACGTAAACTTTCACCCTTTCTGGATGACCGAGGAATTTTGAGAGTGGGAGGTCGACTAAGACACGCTCCCATTGACTATGATCGTAAATTTCCCGCACTTCTTCCTAGTCGCAGTATTCTAACTGACTTGATTATTGAATCTATTCATCTGCAGTATCTCCATGCGGGGATACAAACTGTTCATTTTTTACTTTTACAAAAGTTTTGGATATTATCCGCTAAACGTTCCATCAGACGTGTTTTGTCACGCTGTGTAAGATGCTTTAAGACTCACCCTACTGCTACGGCTCCTCCAATGGGCGATTTGCCTTTAGCAAGGGTTTCCCGTTTTAAACCCTTTCTTCACGTTGGTATTGATTACGCAGGCCCATTTACTATCACCATGTCTAAAACTCGTGGTGCCAAAACATTTAAAGCTTACCTTTGTCTTTTTATTTGTTTATCCGTTAAGGCTGTTCATCTAGAACTCGTTTCCGAGTTATCGGCCGACGCCTTTCTTGCTGCATTTAAGCGTTTTATTGGTCGTCGTGGTCGATGTTCGCATGTCTATTCCGATAACGGAACAAATTTTGTCAAGGCTCGTAAACTGCTGGATCAATACGCCGAGGCAGCTGCGGTGAAGGAGACTATTAGTTGGCATTTTAATCCACCTTCGTCTCCCCATTTTGGAGGCCTTTGGGAGGCCAATATCAAATCTATCAAAACCCATTTACTCCGTGTTGTTGGAGATTTGATTCTTACTTTTGAAGAGCTTTCAACAGTTTTTATTCAGGTTGAGGCTATCATGAATTCGCGACCGCTCACTCCAGTTAGTAATGACCCCAACGATTTAAGTGCCCTTACCCCGGGTCATTTTTTGACCTTAGAGCCTCTGACCGCCCCCCCGGAACCTGACCTTCTCGATCTTCCCCTAAATAGGCTTTCGAGATGGCAAGTTGTTACCCGCATCCATCAGCATATTTGGGCTCGATGGTCTAATGAATATTTGCACACGTTACATCAACGAGCCAAGTGGACCTCACCTTCCTTCAATCTTCAACCAGGTACACTTGTTATTATTAAACAGGATACTACTTCACCACTTAAATGGCCTCTGGGGCGTATAGTGGAGACCTATCCTGGCCCCGACGGTATTGTCAGAGTCGCTAAGGTTCAGACGGCCAATGGTAGTTTTAAACGACCGGCGCTAAAACTCTGTCCTCTACCTACCTAATTAAAATACTACGTATTTTGGTGGGCGGAAATGGTCCGTCCACACAAGCGTGTGTCGTCCAAGTTAATTTAGTTTGTGTGTTAATTACTTTTCTCTAATTGCATTTAAGTTTACTTTATATTTTTCATTTATTAATTCACATTTTCTTTCTAATTCAACATCCAACCTTCAATACTTCAATACCTACAAAATTTGTTTCATATCTCCGCGTGCATGGACGCCTTTAAGGTTCCGTACTACACTACGGCGATGCATGCAGAGAGTCGAGTTAATTCCGTGAATCCGACCGGACTGTTTTCGGGAGTGAACGAATATAATTTTCATTTTTATCACCCGCATCCGCAAATAACGAAACCAGGAGATACCCCAAGCAGGCCTGCTGAAACCCTTCTCCGAGTATACAAGGTAAGGAATTTTAAAGGCCCGTTTTTAACATCATTATAATTTGGAGAGTCCATTTTTCTCTCCAGCTGAGAATCGAAGGTATTTATTTTTATTACATCCGCACAAGTCATCCTACTATTATTAATATTTCGATTCTCTCAGCTTCCGTTAGAAACATTTTTATGGGTAAAAGTGACAACTTTGGAGTAAATATTAAATGTTTTGACATTTACGTAACTAAGTTATTATGTAGAAACCGGTAAGAAGGTAAATACCTAGACCTTAAAATTATACCTTGATTTTTATTGTGGGCCCTGTATTTCAATTACTGTTGACTTTAGCCATACAATATGTTATATGAAACTTGTCTAGAGTTTAGAGAGGAATCTGAATATTGGAGAAAAAAAGGGGTGTTCTATTTGAAAAAGTGAAGTTGACACTTGCCTAGCGTTTTTGGCGCATCCGGTATAATATTGAAGAACGCCAAAAAATTTCAAAGAATAAAATAAAATCGACGGGTACGAGCGTTTTTCGAAAAAGTTTTGCGTTTTCAAGAAAAATCGATTATTCCAGACTTTATCAGCACCCTGTATATGTTAAATCACTTTCACTTCAAATAACTTTTTAAAAAATATTTTATTTTTTAATTACACAATACAAAATTCAAATGGACATAATAACGGACTGAAGTTAATGAATAATTTAATATGGTTTACATTGGTTTTTATAGACAAAATGTATGCTTATTCAGCTACTTCAAGTTGTTATAATTGCAACATGATGTAGTTGATTACAAAATATATCAGGTGTATTGAATTATGCTGACATGACATCGGGTTACTTGTGGTCAACGCTTGCACGTGGCTAGGTGACTGACATATAACAACTCCCCCTTTAATAAAAAAGTCGGATGGTGCTATTAAAGTTCCTAATTACTGAAGTAGTTACCGAAATTTGGTTTTTTAACAGATTCTCTATTTGATATTCGTCGTGGATTACTTTTTCTATGCAATCGTTAAAGTATTCGCCGTCCGAGGCATCTAAGTTACCAGTTATGGATTTCCAGACAGTACCTATTCCATTAAATATACCGCGTTTCGTTCGCAAATCGTACCGTTTAGTATCAGTCATAATTTCTTTATATTTTTGGCTTACGGAATCTTAAACGGGACTTTAAAGAGTAACATTTTGGGAAGTTGGAACATTTCTACCAAATTAGAAAGAATTTTATCATTGTTTGAGATCGCATCTTTAAGCGGTTGTAGCTCTTTATAGACCAGGAGGGTTCATTTGTCGTTGGAGATTTTGATGGTATTTTCTTCATGGAAAAAGAGTCCTATTGTGTTATTGATAGGTGTTATGGAGTACTGCGCCGCCGCGGCTGATAGGAGCCCGCAGAGTCTGAAAGGAAGAGACTATTCGTAATAGGGCTTTAATCTATCAAAATAAATTTTGGATATTTGATTTGTTTGGAGATTTTGCACGGTTGCTGACGTTTTTGAAAATTTCTTTTATTTCGAAGGGACCATTAAATTTATTTTGCGCTTTATCCTTTATTTGTGACTCTTTGACGTATACTTTGTCCGCGGGATTATAATCGGGTATTTTTTCGGATACTGATTTATCAAACCTAACTTTCGATTTTTCTTTTTGTTGATTAGTTCTTATTCGTGCGACCTTGTAATAGTATTCCATGCGATTGCTTAGGTCTCTGATGTATTTAGAAATTAAATCCTTCTGATTGTATAGGGTTTCAGGAGGCCTATTGGACGTATGTCCAAAAATAAGTTCGTAGGGTGTAAAACCGCGGGTCTTATTTTTGGTATTATTGTAGCAAATGACGGCATATGGAAGAATATTGAAGGGATGTTCGTCAGGGTTCTCTGCAGTATGGGCTCTTAGCATTTCAGTGAGGGTAGCATGAAATCTTTCTAAGGAACCGTTTGACTGAGGGTGGTTAACGCTTGAAAAAGTTAGTTTTACGTCGTAAAGTTCACATAGATCCTTAAGCAGGGTATTGTCGAACTCACGACCATGGTCGCAATGGATTCGCAGTGGCGTACCGTAATGCTGGAAAAATACAAGCAGTGTGTTTACTACCGTAGAAGCTTTTTTGTCTCCTAAGGGATAGGCCTGAGTGAATTTAGTCAATTCGTCTCGAATTGTCAAAGCGTAGTTACGCGTCGGATATTCAAATATGTCGATGTTGATCCTTTCAAAGGGAGTTTTTGGTGTTTCGGTTATCACGAGAGGGGTGCTTAAGTTTTTCCGACAAATTTTTACTTTTTGGCAAATTTCGCAATTTTTTACCAATTTTTCTACGTCTTTGGTAAGACCTGGCCAATTATATTTTTCTTTAACCCGTTTTACGGTTTCATTTATTCCACGATGTAAATTACTTTTACCTTTGTGGTACTGGTATAATAGGGATTTGGTCCTCGTCGGGGGTTCTGACAATATTTTGGCAAATTTTTAATTTTATTTCTTTATCGTTAAAAATAAATGAAAGGATTTCGAGTATAGGTAAATTTAGATTGTTTTCTATGCAATACGTAGTTGTATTGTCGAATTCGTTTTGACCATTGTACAGAATATAGAATAGATGTGAGACTACGTTATCAGTATCGTATCGTAAGGGAATTATAAAATATTTCCTGTCCTTGACACTTTTGCTTGATAAAATGTTTATTTGATCTCGGGAGAATTCGGGATTTTCCTCGAAAATATCGTCAATGGAGGTCTTCCATTTTATTTTGACAGAAGAATGTAACTATATTTTTGTGAGTTTTGTCTAAAAGTTGGACGTTAGAAATTTCGAATTTTGAATAATCGATAATCGATTTTGTTTTATATAAATGCACAAAAGTGTTATATTCGTCTTTCAATTTATCCGTATCGATTTCCGTTTCGTTGGTTTCGTCGTCTTCAGGAATTTTTTGTAAACCACTCGTAGAGGGCCTATTATGGTCTTCATTTGAAGCAAGAATACTATATTTAGAAATTTAGCGCACTCTTGAAAATGGTTTATTTTTATTCGCGATAAGGCGTCGGCGTTTTTATTTATTTTTCCGGGTTTGTATTCTATTTTATAGTCGTACTCTTCTAATTTAAGGCGCCACCTAGCTAAACGACTTCCGGGGTCTTTAATGGAGAAAAGCCAGGTTAATGGCCGATGGTCGGTAACAAGGGTGAATTTTCTACCAAATAGATAGGGTCGGAAATGTTTTACGGCCCAGACAATGGCAAGTAGTTCGCGTTCGATGGTTTCGGCAACACATAGCGTTCTAGAAGCGTATGCAATGGGATGATCTTTTCCTATTGAGCCTTGTGAGAGTACAGCGCCGATGGCGAATGCACTAGCGTCTGTGGTTAACAGGAAGGGTTCTTCGAAATTAGGGTATATGAGACGAGAGCTTCCTTCAATTCGTCGAAAGATGATTTGCAGTCCGAGTCAAAAAGGAAAGGGATGTCTTTCTTCAATAGTTTCGTAAGAGACTTAGAAATTTTTGCAAAATTTGGAATGAAACGGCGGTAGTAGCCTGCTAGTCCTAAGAATGATTGGATATCCTTAGATTTTTTTGGTTCTGGGAAATTTTGAATACAATCAACTTTTAATGGATTGGGCTTGACGCCATCTTGGGTAATGGTCCAAGGTATGCGACTTCTTTTCTCAAGAATTCACATTTATCGGGTTGAATTTTAAGGTTTGCTTTTCGAAGACGTTTGAAAACTTCCGTTAAGCGAGAAATATGTTCATGGATAGTTGGAGAATAGATAATTATGTCGTCCATGTATACTAGACAATGTTCATTTTGAATGCCAAGGAGAATGTTGTCCATGACTCGCTGGAAAGTGGACGGGGCATTTTTATGGCCAAATGGCATTCGTACAAATTCGTAATGGCCATTCTCGACCGAAAAGGCTTATTTTGGAATATCACGGGGCTCAATTTCTATCTGGTGGAATCCAGAAGCGAGATCTAATGTTGTGAAGTACTGGCACTTCCCTAATTGATCCAAGAGATCAGAAATGTTTGGCAAAGGGTATTTATCGCCTACAGAGAGCTCGTTTAATTTACGGTAGTCGATTACGACGCGCCATTTCTGCTATCCAGAAGCATCCAGTTTTTGGGAACCACCCACACAGGTGAAGACCACGGTGATATAGATGGGCGAATAATTCCTTCGTCTAACATTTTGTTTTTTTGGGTTTTAACTTCGTTTTTGTGTATTTGGGGATACCTGTAAGATTTGGTGAAAACAGGGCGTGCGCCGTTAGTTTCGATTGAGTGTTTTATTTCATTCGTGAAAGAAAGAGCATCTCCCTCGAGATAAAAAATGTCTTCAAAATCTGAACATAAATTTGTGACAAGCTCATTTTCTTCTTCGTTCAAGTGTTCAGTTCTTAGTTGACTATGTATTAAGGTCATTCTGTCCTGCGGATATTTTTGTTGTTTACTACCGGTATTAAGGCTGTAAAATGGCTCGGCAGTGTCATCTACCGGTTCCAAAAGTAAATTAGAAAAATCGATTTCTTTTGGAATGGCGTTCGCGTTTATAATAGTCGTATAAAATTCACCATTTTCATTAATTTTTACTAACGCGTTCGGCAATCTTACTTTTTCGGTTTCTTGTGCGGTGAGTATAGCGTCTGTACTTACAAGGTTACATTTTAGTTTAAAGACTCTCTCTGTGCGAGGTTCTATTGAAATTTTGTTAAAATTTTGGTTATCGGGAATGTTTTTGTTCTTAAAAGTTACAGGGTTGTCAACTTTATAAAGAGGGATAGTTTTGAAGTTTGTAATCAATTGTTTAGATTTCAGGTCAATTACACATTCGTAATGTTCCAGGAAATCTAAGCCCAATATGCCATCAAAGTCAATATCTAAATTATAAACATAGACTTTATGGGGGTTTCCTGTAACAAACGGGACTAGGGTTGACTCTTTAATAGACAGTTTTTGGTCAGTAATGCCTTGAATTACTATGTTTTCGGGAAATCCTTTAAAATTTTTTACTGTTTGTTCTTTGAAAATCGAAATACCTGCTCCAGAATCAATAAGAAGATTAAATTTTTGTGTGGCATCCTTGATATAGTAAAGGTTTTTAGAGTTAACAGTGAGAAGAGGGTTTAAAGGAATGGCTGTTCCGGGAAGTTGAGGTTTGGGTTCATATCGTCCAGATTGATTGTCTGGATTTGACTCTGGATTTGTTCTATGGGGTCGGTTTCTAGGTATGCTCCTCCAGGAGGGTGTTGTTGCACAGGGGGTGAAAGAAAATTTTGGTTACTTTCTTGATTTAAAGATTCTGCGGAATAGTTGTCGGCTTGGAGATAATCAGGGTAAGGAGTCTGATAGTTTTGTTGATCTTGATAGTCATTACAGTCGTTGTAATAATAATTATTAGGGCAGTAATCGTATTCATCTTGTGAATATTCGTTGACATTGACATGATACGTTTTTTGAGGGTTGGGCCTGAAATTGGAATTTTTATTCGCAAATGGAGGGCGGTTTTGATTTGTATGGTTATACTGTTGAGGCCTTGATTGATTCTGAAATTGACTACTGTTCTGGTTAGGAAAGTTAGATGTAGGGACTTAATTAGTTGGCCTCTGAAATCCTGAATTTTGGGGCGGGGGCTAGCGGTATCACCAATCCGGCCACAACTGTAACATTTTAAGGGTTGAGTTGGTAACCTTCTTGGAATTAAATTGGGCTTTGGAGTACTGGGTCTATCTGCTTTCTCGAGATATGATAGTTGGAGTTCTCTCCTAATACGCGAATGGGCGTCTAAAAGACCTTTCGGGTTTCCGGCACGAATAAGTTGTTCTAATTTGGGTTCAAGTCCTACCAATAAGGTATTTAGAGATATAGTATCAATTAAAGACGCTTGAGCCGTTTTTTGGTCAGTGGTGAGTGTCGCAGATTTTTGAATATTCGCATGTATTTTTGCGTTCAAAACTTGTAAGCGATTAAAGAAGGTAAGGGGCGATTCGTTTTGTAACTGCTTAAGCCTTTGGAGGTCTTGTATAAGGGATGAAAGATCCCTAGAATCTCCAAAATGTAAATTTAGTAATTGTTTTATTTCTATATATGACAAGGGATTTCTAGAACTAACGAGCTGTGCAGCTCTTCCTCTAAGTTTATTTTTTTATGTGAATCACTAATAAACATTTTTGATCCGTCGTCGCCATATTGTACGCATGGTCGCATGCATTTGAAAATGTTCCTAAAAAGATCTGATCACCTTCAAATTCGGGAACAATAGAAAATATTTCCGATAGTTTATACGGTTCAATTTCCGGTAAATTGGTAAAGACTGCGTCGCCAGGGGGTAAAGTCATTTTTATTATTTTAATTTTTCACTAATTAAAACAACACTCTAAAAAGGTAATAAATTTATCGCTGGGATAAAATCAATAAATTTTTTTTTTATAAGGGATGAAACGTTTAGAAAATCGAACAGTTAAAACAATAAAGAATAAACGTGATGATTCATTAACTTACAAAAGAAGCATCGAAGTGGTCGTTTTCTTGGTTGATAGCTACCAGGGGCTTCACTATGTGTTCCTTCCGTAGTATTGCCAAGTTAGAGCGGTCTCGATGGCTACAAAGGTCCTTTGTCCGTTAAGGGATTGGAATCCGCCGCTACCAGTTAGAATGGCTTCGTGTTCTGACAGCGTTGAGGAATCCTACCGATGACTGCGCCAATTTGTTAAATCACTTTCACTTCAAATAACTTTTTAAAAAATATATAGACAAAAAATTATAGACAAAATGTATGCTTATTCAGCTACTTCAAGTTGTTATAATTGCAACATGAGGTAGTTGATTACAAAATATATCAGGTGTATTGAATTATGCTGACATGACATCGGGTTACTTATGGTCAACGCTTGCACGTGGCTAGGTGACATATAACATATACACAGGGTGCTGATAAAGTCTGGAATAATCGATTTTTCTTGAAAACGCAAAACTTTTTCGAAAAACGCTCGTACCCGTCGATTTTATTTTATTCTTTGAAATTTTTTGGCGTTCTTCAATATTATACCGGATGCGCCAAAAACGCTAGGCAAGTGTCAACTTCACTTTTTCAAATAGAACACCCCTTTTTTTTTCTCTCCAATATTCAGATTCCTCTCTAAACTCTAGACAAGTTTCATATAACATATTGTATGGCTAAAGTCAACAGTAATTGAAATACAGGGCCCACAATAAAAATCAAGGTATAATTTTAAGTTCTACTTACCGGTTTCTACATAATAACTTAGTTACGTAAATGTCAAAACATTTAATATTTACTCCAAAGTTGTCACTTTTACCCATAAAAATGTTTCTAACGGAAGCTGAGAGAATCGAAATATTAATAATAGTAGGATGTGGAGATCGAAAGAGAACACAAATAGAAGTTTGTGAGTATTTTAATGATAAATATCCAAATAGAGAACACATAAATCAGGCAACTGTTTCCAAAATTGTTAAGAAGTATAATGAAGTTGGTCACGTTAAGGATAAACCTAGAAGTGGACGACCTAAAATTTCCGACGATGTCAAACTTGATATTCTAGTTTCGTTGGAAGAGAGACCACATTCGAGCACAAGAAGCATTTCTCAAAATGTTCAAAATATCCACGATTCAACGGTGGAAAAGTTCCTGAAAAAGGAAAAATGGCATGCATATAAATGTCAAGGAGTACAGGAACTTTTGGAAGGCGACCCTGACAGAAGGAATGAGTTCTGCGAAATTCTCATGGATAATTACTTGATTAACGATGCATTATTTCCGAGTAACATAATTTTTTCCGATGAGGCTACTTTTTTCTTGGATGGCATGGTAAATCGTCAAAATTGCCGGTATTGGTCCAGCGAAAATCCCCATTGGTTCCGAGAAATTCATACCCAGCGGCCGAGAAAAATTAATGTATGGGCAGGAATAATTCGGGATACTGTTATAGGACCCTATTTTTTTGAGGAAAATTTGACTGGCCAAAGATATTTGCAGTTTCTTGAAGAAGACCTCGCTCCAGCGTTGATTGCCCTATTTCCCGATCGGAACATTCCTGACTCACATGATACAACTATGTGGTTTCAGCAGGATGGTGCACCAGCCCACTATTCGGTCGAAGTCCGTAGATACCTGAATGAGTTATTTCATCATCATTGGATAGGTCGACGGGGTGAAATAGAGTGGCCTGCGAGGTCCCCCGACTTAACGCCATTGGACTTCTTTCTGTGGGGCTATATTAAGGAAAGGGTTTACAAAAATAAACCAGAAGATATTGATGTTCTCAAAACGCGTATAACAACAACCATAAGACAAATTACCCCAGAAATTGTACATAATGTACAGTTAGAATTTGTTGAGAGATTGGGACATTGTAGAGCCGTAAATGGACACCATTTTCAACACTTACTCAAATAATTTTTTAGATTGTTCACTGTATTACCAATTTCCTGTTAGAATTTTTTTTCTAGCCTAAGTATTTGTCATGGAAAACAAGCTTTAAAATTATACCTTGATTTTTATTGTGGGCTCTGTATTTCAATTACTGTTGACTTTAGCCATACAATATGTTATATGAAACTTGTCTAGAGTTTAGAGAGGAATCTGAATATTGAAGAAAAAAAGGGGTGTTCTATTTGAAAAAGTGAAGTTGACACTTGCCTAGCGTTTTTGGCGCATCCGGTATAATATTGAAGAACGCCATAAAATTTCAAAGAATAAAATAAAATCGACGGGTACGAGCGTTTTTCGAAAAAGTTTTGCGTTTTCAAGAAAAATCGATTATTCCAGACTTTATCAGCACCCTGTATATATACATACATACATACATACATACAGGATATACTAATAGTATGTCAAAGTCCAATAACTTTTTTACTATCGCAAATATACCAAGAAGGTCTGAAGATAAATTACAAAGCTTCTAAGGCGCACATTCCAAAATATTATTGGGTATCCTGAGCGTTCTATAAATGCATTCCAAATAAAACATACATTTTTTTTAAAAGGGAATTGTGACCTTTCTTATTTTAAATTTGGATCAAGCTCACTTTTCCGAGCTTTCCGCTATAGTGTTTCGATATGTTATACAAGGTGATCTAAAGTATATAACCCATTTTATGTTGAAATAATTATGGCTCAGCGCATTCTACCTAAACTAGAGATGTCAATGATATCATGAATGAGCCTTTCCACATGCTCAAGTTTTTGAAAATGTTAATTTTATACAGAATAGGGCGAAAAATCCATTCATACGAAAACCAAGTAACCTAAAAGGACTCCAAGTCAAAAATATTGTTAAAAATGTAGCGGCATCAATACAAAGCTATAGCCTTTCATTAAAGAACAGGCCAATATTCTTAAGCATATTTATGGTAATATTACGGAAAACTCTATTCTCTAATTCTTCTTTTTATATCCTTCGCTGTTGTTGGAGATATTTTATATCTTTACGGTAATTTGTTTTCCAAATGGCCATGAATCAAAGCAGTATAGTGTACTGGATCTCCATCATATAAGAACCATAAATGATCTCGTGTATATTATGGGAAAATGCTGAAACACTCGAGTCAGATGATTTTGAAGAAAATCCATATAAATTAGACCAGTTGACGGATAGATCAAGAACATTGTGTCCAATAGCATAATATTCTATTATCCTGTCCCAAGCATTTGAATTGCCTCTAATTTGGCTATGTGTTATAATGGAGCAGGGATTGGTACTCTAATAATGTAAGTTATGTTTATTGATTCAGCAATTTCTGTGAAATGTTGCTTCGTCTCCAAATAACACGAAATTAGAAAAATAATCTTGTCTCTGACATTTTTCTTGCTACAACTGGGAAAAGTTTATTAATTTCTTCGTCTGCCAGCAATTTTTTTTATAGTTGGATATGAAGATGTGAATTTTATTTTTCACGAGTGTTCTATTTACTGAAGTCTTGGCCATGTAAGTCCGCTGAACAATTATGCGCGTATTAGTATGCTAATTTTCAGCGCCATGATTCTATTAAAGCTTTGCAACATAGATTATCTCAAAAGTTGATAGATTTAGATACAGGAATTGCTTTATGGACATTATAGGGTAGTTGCAGATCTTTCAAGTAAAAATATTACGGGATGTTATATTTGAAATATCGAGAAAATCATGGATCAGAATTTCACCCTATTTTGTATACTATTTATGACGTTATGACAACTGTATCGAAACCAAACCATGTAGAAAAGCTCGTTGCGTCATAAAAGCAATTTCAACATAAAATGTGTATTAACAAAAAGAGCACCATTCCATTTTCACAAATGTGTGTTTGATATGGCCTGCATTTATGGAAACAGTTTTAGAATATGCAACTCAAGAAGCTCTATAATTTATCTTAAGAACTTTTTCGTATATTTGTAACAATAATAGAGTTATTGGACCTTGACACGCTATTGGGACACCTTTTATATGTATATAAAATTAGTTAACGTGTAATTCTTATTTTATAATTTGGTGTTATTTGAATTACATTATTTATGATCATTGGTATTGGAAATCGCAATTGAATTGCACATGTAATTTTTAAACAAATCCTCAAAATGTGTAGTAAATGGTAGTCCAAAAACGACTTTTTAATACTCCTGAGAGACCACCACAAATAATTTGGAACACAACCGTCTTGAGGACCACCATGTAAAATAGCAATTATTTTTCCCTTGTTCGATGGGGCTTTAGTTCGGCATTTTCATAATGGATGTACCCAACCTTTTGCTGGAATATTTGTACTAAGCCTTGTATTATCGCGGTAGACAATGGGAAGATTTGCTAATCTATACTTTTCATAGATTTTAAATAGTTAATACACCACTATCGTACTCGTTGAGATTTCATTATTATTAGTCTATTATTTATCCTGCTGCAAGCCATTTTAGTTTCACATACCTACCTATGGATAACTATGGATACGTACAACTTATGGGATGCGCAGTAAAAAGTTAAATTTTATGAGTGAAAAAATGTGTTGGTGCGCACGGTTTAGTGGTCATATTTTTAAAGGTTACTCGTCGTTTGTCTTGTGCACAATGTTGTCGCCGTCATATAGACAATCTTGCCGGAATTGGCGCCGGCTTAGTTGCCAACCAACGACGTGAACCAACGACGACTGTCCAGAACCGAAGTACTGAACCGAAATCAGTCGTAGGGATGTAACGATATTAAAATATATCGATACGTAGACAATGGATAACAAAATTAATTCTAAAATTAGCTTTTCAGTGATGGCCATACGGTCCTCTTTTATACAAGAATATAGATTGTTTATTGCCCAGTAAAGAAGGTCTTGCGACAAAATATTGCCGTGTAATCATTTTCATTAATGGCGAAAGTACGGTCCTGTTCACCGGTTAAGGTCAATAATCGGCATTGCGCATGACCCTTGACGATCACCGATCAGCGCGAGGCTATAAACTTGCCACCTTCGCTTTTATAGTTTGGCCATCCATAGTCGGTGGTTATACCTTTAATTGGTCGCTGCTTAAATGAAATCAAAAAACCAAACGCAGGCAATATTTGCCAGTAGTATTTTTTTCTACGAATTAAGTTTTATCTCTTTTATCAAAACATTTGCTTTTACCAACATTTACTTTGTAACATATCAATGACAACTCTAGACAAAGGAGAATATTATAATTATCTTTTCATCCATTATTTTATTTAAGTATTTACAGCTCTTGCAATTTACCTGTGATTTTTAGAGCTGGTATCGACAATAGCTTATTGCAGCTAAAAGGTAAAGCAGTAGTAAACGTGAAAAATTTACCAAATATAATTGTCTTATTTTTTAAAAAGACCTCAAAATTACGTATAGATTTTTTCAATCACATAAATTAAAACGTTCAGATTGCCCGTTGTGCTTCACCTTTATCACTGTTCTAAACTGATGTTTAAAACCTCCATTTCATTCAGATATTAATAAGTTTATTCATTAATGGGCTCTTCTATTCATTCCCTCTCGGGGCTGTAATACTTTTAAATTTATGTTTTAATTTATTACAAATCCTAATTGCAGACGGACGTAATCATTGCTAATTTCTTAGAGGTTAACCGCCTTTATGGGATCATGGTAAAAGGAGAATTCTCCAACAAAAAACTGTTCCTTCTCATTCAGGCTGATTTTTTTTGATTTGAAAGTTAAAGTTTGAAAAAATAATGTACTTACGTAGATTATATGAACTGATTCAAAATTTCAAATTTTTTTTGCCTTCCGTCTTATGTTAATTGGTAAAAGTGTTTATGGTTTTCCGCATAAACTCTTGCTTTTGCCTTAATTCAGAAATAATTTCTTCGCAGCGCAAATGTATTTAAATAAATTTATTTCCCAACGTTTTCCGCAGTGTTGGTTATTTGCGATAGTGTTTGTGCAAAAGTTGATTTTTATCATTACACAACATTTTACCAGGTTATTCTTCCTCATGGCAATCAATCCTGCCACCCCTAACACACAAGAGGGGTGGTAATATGCTTCACACACCACTCTGAAACTAATTTTTCTACTGTTTTTTTACAATATTTGCAACTTGCTTTAGCGTCACTCAATTTCAACTTGTCATCATCCACCATTTTGCTGCCAGTTACTGCCGTTACAAAGCATATGTTTTTTGCAGTCATTTTTAAGTAAGTTTTGGAATGAATTGTTCAAAAAGGTATGACTGAATGAAGGCCGAAGACCAATGTGTAAATATCACAACACTTACTACATTGATTGTTTATATCTCTAGCCAGTTCCGATCACGTGGTGTTATGAATTTGACATAATTTGACATTTCATTTATTAGTTCAATACACCACCATTTACGGTTATTTTCTTCAATATATTTTCGTCTCCGGATTTGCGGGTTTAAATAATATAATAAGTTATTTCCACCCTGTATAATACAGTTCATAAAATGAAAATAATAAAATAATATAAGTCTAAAATAATAAATACAATTTAGACAAATACCATTTTAAGGGAATAAGTGTTTCATGTACCTACAGAAAATCTATTCCACACATTCCACTCGTACTCTATCATCTATTTATGACTACGTTAAATATAAACGTTAAATAACAAAGAAATATAAAATTGTTTAAATTTTATAATATGAAGATTTTATTTTGTTATTAAAAGGTATTATCTAATTAATTGCATGCATTCAAAATTCAAATCGTCTCCGTAAATACATTGAGAAATAAAATTCATACATTTGAAACAAAGCTATCTTGTAGCTTTAAAACAAACAGACAAGTCTGTAACACTACATATGTAGGCACCTGCAGAACTATTGTTTAACTTTGTCGTTTTAGTGCTGTCTAATTAATCAGTTAAAATCTTTGAATCTCTCTCAGTTTAATCTTTGTCAAGTTGTTATTCCTTTCTTAAATGAAACTTCGGAGAAAGGCTTCTTTAATAACTAAGGGAGCGTGATCTTTGTTAATAATTTTACAACATAATATTTCCCCCTTCCACTTGTGTGATTTCCCTACTTTCCTCTCTATTCCAATTCTTAATTTAACCACCTCACTTAACAAACTGGTGAACGTACCTACTTTAATAATTACTTTACAATAATTTTTAACTTTTACCGGCACCGGCACTAAACATTTATAAAATCACCGTCCTTATTTTGAAGTTGACGTTTCAAATTATTTCTTGTTTTTTTTTGAAACTATGGTTATCCATATCGTTTTAAGTAATTATTGTTTTAAGCAAGTATTGTTTATTATATCTAGCAAAATGTTGAAAAAAATAACATAACTTCATGTCCCACCAATTATATCTTGTCAGGAACAAGACTAATCTTAGAAGTTATATTAAGTCATCATATTTTGGACTAGATTCTCAATCCCGGACTGTTGTTACTTATTGTCGCTTACGAAAAATAACCATCGACGTCCAAAATACGCTATTCCTTTGACTTTAACTGGGAGACCATAATTCGTTGCTTCCACATACTCTGCAACACCATTTGGATCGTCGATATGAATTGATCCCATTTCTCCATCGAAACTATTTCCCCCGTTTTTTTGACTTTAACTGGGAGACCATAATTCGTTGCTTCCACATACTCTGCAACACCATTTGGATCGTCGATATGAATTGATCCCATTTCTCCATCGAAACTATTTCCCCCGTTTTTTAAATTTTATCTGAATGTTTTCCCTACCCAGGAGCTATCTTGACAATTTTCCGATATACATGTAACGGGATATAGTTACGAGCCACTTCACGACCTTGCAAAAATAGTCCTATCTAAATGGTGTTCTATGGCATCTGTCATACTCCTATAGCCCGCCATCAAGCTTGACTGCGAGGAAGGGTTGGTTTCTTAAATCTATATATTTTGAATACGTGTCGTTCCTGTGGTTTCTTCCGGAGATTCTAATGTCCGCACTCTCTAGTCCAGTGATGCCAAGTTTATTACTAAGACTACTCAGCTCAATGGCGCTCAGTAAGAGTAGTCCCACCATATTATTCCCAATCACAACTCTACAAAATTTTTGAGTCACAAGAGCACCTTAAGCTAAGCTAAACTCAATGCAAAAATATTAACTAGTCTTGTTAGTTACCAATGGAGTGGGCTTCGATTTTATCGGTTGGGTATATGAATTTAACAGGCTTAAGTCATAGTATTTTTTGTTCCTAAAAGCCGTTACCTTTAGCTCAATATAGCCAATATATGAACGATAAATCGAACTAAGGATACTTAAATGGAGATCATAATATCATATGGGTTCCGCGCAAATGCTACTAACCCGCTGGAACCTCCCTAATTAAGATATTTTTTTCTACAAGATTCACCGCGCACTTTATTCTCGCTACAACGGTAACGGGGTCGTAAGGACCCGAAACATAAAATTTATAAGACTGAAGGCTTACGCAAAAGCTATATATTCACTCAAATTTACAAATTAACAATATGCATCTGATAAGTGTCCAATGAGAATGCAAGTGATTACTATTTTATATAAATATGTATGGAGAAATTATTTTCTCACCACCTCGAGATATCTTATACAATAAAGATAAACAAAGAATGCTAAGCAGTTATTCTCCGGGCTTTTATTGAAAATATTAGCATATAAAAAACTATATCTGAATAATAATAATAAACCTAAATAATATTTTATTACAGAACTTTTTGTAAAACCTTTTAACAAACCCTCTCGGATATTACTTTAATTACGCATTTACAGTAGTTGTTAAATATCGGCGGCAAAGTTAAATTTAAGTTAGATCTTTTATTTTTAAGTGGTTAAAACTTTTAGTGCAAAGGTCTTTCAACGTTGGAAAATGAACCATTTTGATTATTTCTAATTCAAATTTATTCAAGCTAATGTGATTTGATATATCCTATTAAATTTATTTATATTTAACATAACTTTTCTTTGATTATAGTTTTTAGTTAAAAAGTTTAATAAGAATAAATTTAATCTTAGACAAACAAGCAACGGAAGGCCAAGCTATTTACATTTGGCGGAGAGGACATACTTTGATCACAACATAAGAATGTCCCTAAAACTGGAGGCGGCTAGGTCCGATTCCATAGATCGTGTGACTTAGATTGCACGATTAGTGGTTGAAAGAATTTTGTATAGCGCTTCAGTAAGTCGGAAGATTCCCGGAGCGGATCACATAGTCAGGTAGGAGGGGGAAAGAAGCCCGGCGCTCGTTCTTTGAGGGCTCTACTAGTGTCGGCCTCACAGGGTCAATGATGAATAAACAGACCGACGAGGTGACAGTGGGAAATGCGAAAATTCTTTAATGCGAATAACGCCCTTGAACGAGGCGGGTGTAAAGCACTAGCCACTAGCCAACTGAGGTGTCGGAGGATACAGCACTGTAAACTCTAGTATCTGACGGCGAAGTGTCCGCAACCCTGTCCTCGCCAGCCAATGTAGCTAGGGCCGTCGTTTGAAATGTCGAAACTGGGTGCATACCGTTCTGTAACGTGAACCACTTGGGCTAGTCCGTAAAAGCGCGGGACCACTGACAATTTGAGTCTGGTACCTGGTGTTGACTCCGCCGAAGGGATAGGTAGGGATACGCTACACCGGGCACATGTTTCAATTTTTATTAATGTGATCCAGCCGTAACAGGGCTAACCTACGGTGCGTATATCATTCCTAGAGACTAAACTGCCAGGGCGGCTGCCGACAGCCTGTTCGGGTTTTGCTAAGTTCTTACCGACCGACAACGCTAGATATCTAGATATTAGCATTTCGTGGCTTGTAATATCATTAACTCCGATCCGAAATTGACAGGTAGAGTCACTCGGAAACCTGCGCGAATGTCAAACGAACAATGAACCAACGAACGTTGCAAACGTTTAGTTATTTCCAGTCAAATTTTTAAATGCGGCAAATTTAATATGTGTGTCGAAGACAAAAGTGCTTACAAATTGACGGGTGAGAAAAAATCCAAAATTAATAAAAACGATATCGCTTGGTGAATTTCGCGTGTTTGTGAGGTACCGGTCTTATAATAAAACATATTATTTTGTTTATAAATAATTTTTTTTATACAAATGATGGAACCAGTTTTTAAATAACTAGGTAAGAGAGCATGTGTTTTAAAGAAAATTGCATTTTTTCTGAACGAAACCGAATCAATACAAAGGTCATTGACTTTTGCTAAGTATTTTCTAATCAGTTAAAGACAAAAGTACATACAAATCTACGCCAGAAATAATTAAAACGACGTTCCCCAGTGAATTTATGTGATTTTGCGAGGTTATAATAATGATACCGAAAAGGTAAGAAACATGTAGCTTAAATAAAATTGCATTTTTTTTTCTGAAAGGTAAACAACTTCGGAACGATCAACGTCCAAATAAGTCGAAAATTAATAAAATCAAATCAAAACTTAATTTATTGCTGTATCATAATTTATTTCAGTCATAATTATTAATATACTAAAAATAATTTACTTAGTTAAATAAGTTGTACAAATAAATTGTCATCCATTTTGATTAAGACGAGTTTGAATTAGATTGAAAATTGTCTCTCTGTGTGTCTGAGGTGTTATGCATTGAATGCCTCTCCAATAATTCATTTTATTTAAGTGTAATACATACAAAATAGTTTGGCAATAAATGTTAAAAATTATGTATATGGCAATTGCTAATGTCCATGGCTAAGTTACACGTAACATTTTGGAATAATTTTCAAAAGATAGAAATCACCGAGACTTAATGAGTGATGAGAATTATTGGATCGGTATAAGATTATATATTCTGTTTGTTGTAAATGATATGTAGAGAAAAATGCAGAGTATTACAATAATTTCGACCATTTACACCTACAATAAACATAGAAAATAACGAAAACTTTGAGAAAATCATTATTTCGCAACGCAATAATAAAAATATTTTAGAGGTTTAAGGGAAAATTTTAATTCTTGATAAAAAAAACAACAGGGTGTTCCATTTGAAATTATAGAGTAAATTTAATCCAAACTTCTGGAATTCTGGAACTAAAATTAACAGACCCTGTATAAAAAATATCTCGTGAAACCTAATATATAGTACTCATATAACCTAGGTGCAACTATCTGTTAAAAAAATTTATCAAATTAAAGTCAATAACGAAACTGTAATATATTTATTGGGACCGTACGAAACCAAATAAAAAACGGGAAAATTATTAATATCTTGGTAACACTGCAATATTTTGAAAAAACTTGGTATTACATAAGCAATAAGGTGGGACACTAATATCGAGTAAAAATATAGGGTTCCATTTAAAAATATTTAAATTTCAGTAGACTCCCTTTTGTGAATATATTGTAAAAACTGTACAATGTTTTTAATAGTCCTCCAATTTTTATATTTAAAGTTTTCCTCTATCGATTATATTAAATGAAATATCGGAGTATTACAGACTAAATGAACACCTTGTAGATTTAAGAACAAATTTGTTAAACGATTAAAAAAATTATGAAAATTCTACTCATTATTTAGAGTATTTAAGTTTTTGATTACACAATAAAAAATAGAGATAACTAAATCACACTAATCTAATTGCGAAAAAAATATTTAGGATGCTAGTGCTTTTAAAAATTAAGCGTTTAGATGCGACTATATATTGTGAAAGTTTAGTAAGAACCTACCTATACAACAGGTAGATGTACTACCTACCACATCATATGTTCAAAAAGTTTGGGCTTCAAGTAATGACTAGATCAAAATCGATATCAACTGATATAAGTGTGCATTTAGTTAATTTAACGTACAGCATAACAAATGATTTTTGTTTTAATATTATAAAGCTACTGAAATGCCTTAGATCATAATCTAAGTCATAGAAATTAAAATAAAGTCCCCCAACTCGTAAAGTCATTTATTTTACAACACTGGAAGAACAAGTCTATCCAAAGTTCTTAGTTTCCTGGAACTTTAATGTAAATTTTGAGTTCTAGAATTACGTTCTGTAGTTTAGGAGCAATAAATAAACAATTTAACATATAGCATAGCATATTAAGGTTCGTATTAGTGTCCTTCATAGTTGCCTAAAATTTTATTTAATTTGGTCATGTAAGTTTGGAGCAATAAATAAACAATTTAAAAGAAGGTTTTGCAGTCCTGAAAAAAAATTAAAAAACCAAAACTTTTTTTAACCTCTGTATTGGTTGAGATATATGACAAGAGGTATAGAGATACTATGAATCTATATATAATAGCATTTATATATTTTATAAAGGTTGTTCATAATAAGCTTTCAAAAGCGACACATTTCAAAATAATTTTTATCAAGATTTTCAAATGGACCACCCTGTATATTATGTGTCTATTTGTTGTAGAATTCATAAGCATTAAATATATATAAAATTATGTGGGGAAAAATTAAGAAGAACAATTTTTATTCAGTTTCCTGCCGAAACACGTGTCAGGAAACCCAACTCAAATTAATTATCTATTTAAATCAAGAAAACAAAATCATTTAATTTAACTCCAGAGTTTCAACAAACTTGCAGTTGACTACCGAATTTGACAAAATATGAGGAGATTTCTTTCCTGAGAGCTGAAAAGCAGAAAGCGGTATTCAATTTCTAGAACTCGGCACACTCTTATTGGTTGTTCAAAAGTTGAATGATTATTATAGTTTTACGGAACGTTAATAGAGGATGAAGAATGTATTTATGAAACCCATTTGTGCTGTAACATTTAGTGCTTGAAAGTAATTTAGTTAATTTTCCAGTATTCTGTATAATCATTCGAATATGCTAGTGTAGTTTTAATAATAGGATTTTATTTTGTGTTTCACCGTGAATTATGTGTTCTGCTGTATAACCTAATGGTGTCCAGGATTATTTTTCTACATTGATATAAGATAACTATGAACTCAGTTTGTTCGATTTTTTTTTGTTATTACTTTTTATTTTACTTTTATTAATAATAATATAGAATAAATATTATAGCCTTGGAAGATATTTTTAATATTTTTAGTTTAACTACCAGAGATAATAATTTCAGGAAAGTTTTAATTTGAGAGAGAAAAATCACGCAGCAGATAATATTTTCACTAAACTACTTCCATACTTTCATGCAAATTAAAAATTATTGTTCCTACTTTTAATATATTTCAAAAGTTTTTCTCGTTAGTTTATAAACTTAAGCGTAATATTTATTATTATTATAGTTATAAAAGCTTTCATGGTGTAAGAATTTTTAACTTTTCCAAGAGTTATTACACTGTAACTTATCTTGTATACCTAGTTTTCCTGCTATCTCATAGAGTATACCGAGTGATTCCTCGTTAAGTTGAACATAGGTAATTTGAGATGGCAGAATATTGGTTCACCTATACATTTTACAGAAAATTTGCATTATAGTTTCTTGAAGAATCCTACATGGTACATCCATGTGCCGAGTATGAATATATTTTCGTTGGCCAATTCTAAGCTATCTTAATGCCTATTTGCACGAGTTCCACTTATGACATGTTAGGTGGACCTTAACTTTAAGTGACACTTATGCTGTTATTTTCTATTGCACAATCGTTGAATTTGTGAATAAGCCATGCTTAAACCTTAAGTAAATCTAACGTCATTTTGACACTTTCCTGAAAACTGATTTATTTAAAATTAATATTTTAATGAATGAAGCGGATAAGCTTTATGAAATTAATTTAGTGAAATATGGAATTCCTAGAAGGATATATAATCGAGTGAATATTTTCATTCCTTTGAATTTACTTTTTTTCAAAGATTTCGCGTTACAAAAAATACAGCACTATTTATTTTAAACGAAATTGAAGGCGAAATACAGCATCCCTATGTATTAATACATAAATATGTTTAATTAGCTACACAGCCTGAGTTTTCGTAATAACAGCGTTTCCCCAATGAACCAGCTTTTAGTATTTCTAAGGTTCTCTGTCACAGGAAGCCATTTGGCATGTATCTGTGTTTTTACTGAGTTCAATAATCAGAATTTTTGTGTAGAAACCTTGTTATTAATTATTCGAATTTGAGAATTGTAGGAGTTGAAGATGCTGAGGTCTTTAGAAAAGAAGGTTACTTTTCAATCAATGCCAAAACATTATTTTGTATTTCGTAGTTAGATGACCTGTGTCAACTCGTGATGTAACAATACTTAATAACAGTAAACTGAAATGGAAATATGGAGATAATTTTCTTAATAATAGTGTGTTACTTGGTAAGTACATATTACATATTTAACCATATAAATATATAAGATAGGTAACTGAACAATAACTTGATTGTAAGATGATCATTATTAGATTCGTCCGTTACTTTGTGACAATATAATTTAACTTTGTAAAATAAGAACCCATAACAGGTATTCTTTGTTACGTATCACTTAATTTGCAACTACATCTTCATTAGCGTCTTGAAGATATATCTGTACTAAAAAAATTGTAACGCAATTGTTTTCAATAAATTTGGTAACAGACGTGTAGGACGTTTAATTTTTTAGGAGATAGCGGATATTATATTAGGCCATCTTATCTAGCCCCACTATTAAATCCCAATACGTAGCTAGAACATTTGTACAATAAAAGACATAGCAGAACCACAAATACGGTAGAGAGATAAATAGAAGTATGGACAAGAAGATTTTCCATCCTAGCCTATGGATATCGCCTGAAAATCGATACAGTTCTAGAAATAATTGTTGCCACAGCTGTAGTTTACAATATTTGTAAAGAAAGTAATGTACCAGATCCACCTGATCCTGGAGATTTAGCCAGGCTCTACAAGTTATGGCCGAAGCTAAAATACCAATTATCCATCCAATTTCCATCCTCAAAGATAAGGAAATAAGTTTCAAGGGCATGGAATTACAGTTCAAAAAGCATTAATTAATGATTATTTTGCAAATTTAGTTGAATAAAATTTAGTATCTATTTAATTGCTATTTATTTTAATTTGTAGCTATAAACGTTAAATATCGAAGACTAAAGAAAAACGAATCAATGTCAAATTCTAACAACTTATATTGGAAGACAAACACCAAGTTTACAAAGATTTCGGTCTATCGTGCGCTATAAAACGGATATCTGTGCGCTATAAAATAAAACGCCCGCTGAAGTCTTGTCAATTTGGGAGTTCATCGCATTATGAATTGGTCATATCTATCCGTATCTCTGATAGTTTGAAATTCAAAGGTTCAGGTAATACAGCAAACACCAGCAAATTGCATTTTAAAATTGACAAGACGAAGATAAAGCTTGATTCATAGTTGCTGTAACGTAAGCCGTAAGACGTAAGCAGTAAGCATGTTCATAGTTTCGTTAAGAATTTGTCGGTTACAAATTGGAGGTTTATGGTTTTTGTTTTTTATATGACACATGTTTCTTTATTTATAACTGTAAAATATGATTACAGCGATGAAGACATTATTATAATAGCGGCCAGGAGGGATGTTGTACTGCTATTAGCTAAAAAAAAAACAATCTGGTGATGTCAACATGGCGATTATGCACGAGTATAACCAATCTGAATCGATTCCACAAGCCATAACCTAAGAAATGGAATTGAACCATTTCTTACTCCTTACTGCTTAATTTTTCTGCACTATGAATTGATCTGTTGCAAATCATATGTTTATTTTCCTTAGTGGCCATATTCATTCATTATTTGTTATGTTTCGTCAATTTTTGACGCGTCATAAAAATTATTTTATGGTATCTGCTGTATTATCTGAACTATGAGAGTTTCGTGCTTTTGCCATCACGTTGAATAGCTTAGGATTGGCGCACCAAAATGTATTCAAACTCGGTACATGGGTTTACCATATCGGCCTCTTCAAGAAAATATAATGCAGCTTTTCTATAAAACGTACAGGGGAGCCAATATTGAGCCACCTCAAAAAATTACATGTTAAACTCAACGATGCATCGCCCGATATATTATATTATTATAGAAAATTGCAATTTCACAAAAAGATACGCAGATTCCCTCTTAATATAAGGGAGAAGGGGGCAACTGTGGAGCATTTTGGTTTCAGATCTACACTAGTAACTGTTATTTAATTTATTCTTCAACTTTCCTTCGATTTTGGAGTAACAAAACATTTCAAGATACATTTTTTTATTGGAAGGAAACTAAATTACCTACTATATTAACATTAGGACTAAATAGGGTAGGGTATGCTAAAGTCGTACAAAAATAGACGTATAATTTTTGGTTAATAGCTTAATCTAAATTTTTACTAGTGACACTCATAGTAGTCGTCTTAGCTACCAAACTTTTTGAGAAATTTTCAACAAATAGGGGCCTAGATGAAAAATGTTCATATCGAAACCCTATGAGAACATTGAATTACGACGTAAACCAACGACGACCGTCAAGAACCGAAATCAGTCGTGGGGATCTAACGATATTAAAAATTTATCGATACATGGACAATAGATATCAAAATTAATTAAAAAATTGACTTTTCAGTGATGGTCACAAGGCTTTCTTTTTTACGAGAAAATGATTGTTTATTTCCTAGTAAAGGTCTTAGATTGTTTATTTCCTATTAAAGGTCTTGTTGATGTAAATATTGCCGTGTAATCATTTTCATTAAGGGCGAAGTACCCTCCTGTTCGTCGGATAAGATAAATGTTTTATCAGTCAGCGTTGCGCATGATATCTGACAATCAGCTTTGTTTACATGCGCGAGGCCAGAAATTTGCTACTTTTACTTTTAGAGTTTGGCTATCTATAGATATAGGTCGGTGATATAAATGTCACTGATGACCAATTCGGTTCTTTCCCTAAGAGCGAATGCAAGTTCGACCATACAGATTTAAAATAACACGCCTCCGTGGGTTTAGATACTTTCATCAATCTGATAAAATTATCATAACCGTGTCGTTTGAACGTAGTATTACAGTAGGTATGTCTTTTAAACCATTCACAATTTACATTAGGTAGATCTTACGCTGACCAAACACAGATTGCAGTAGGGAAGCCTTACACTGATCAAAGATTAAATTAAAGAGATCGTACATTAAAGAGGTCGTACATTAACCAAACATAATATTTAAAGCACTGAGGTATTATACTGACTCAACACAAGCGAGAACTAAACTACAAATATCGCATACGAATATGCATTGTGGCAGAAAATTTAGTTTTTATTTGGAAACGCGGTCTGTACAAAATCGATCCCATTACTTCACAATTCACAGATTGTATGATATCATAATGTTAAGCAGTGAGCGATAAGGCTATATCGGTCGTGGAAATAACCAAGCTGCGAACGGCGATGCTGGTTGGGCGAGAGAATGGTTCTATTGTTTAAATTGAAAATTTTGCAGCTAAGGTTTAGTCATGTGCATGTGCCAGTTGGCCAGTCGACATCCAGGGAAAAATTGGCACCGAGCTTTTTGACATATTGTGGAGAAGAAGGACAGAATTCTCGCTAAACTACTGTAACGCTAGTCCAATAGATCCAGTTGCTAATTGAAATACCTTAGGCTATTAACAGTGTCAACGTCATCAGTCAATTGTCGAGATATATATACTCGCCAATCTAAATGAATCTCCTGTATATCATTAACGTTTCCACAATAGAAAACTGCAATCTCATCTACAAAATTATAAGTTTAATAATAATATCATTAATATAAATTAAAGAGAATAATACCTTTAATACACTGCTTTGTGGAACTTCACTGATTATTGACTTACTTTGTTAATTGATATTAATATTTTTAGGTAGTATTTAGATATGTTTAAAATTTTTTATTTTAAACGTTTTTGTAAGTAATTATGATTTTAATTAACTTAAGTAAGTAACTTAACTTAGTAATTAAGATTTTTTTACAATATTAATTATGTTCTAATAATTTTTTTATCTGTTGGTATAGTTTCTTAGTAACAACCTCAATGGATTAGATGTCACTTTTTATCCTTTGTGGAAATATTAGTAGTTATTTCAATATTTAATGTATTTAATTATGAACATCTAGAGAGATGTGGTAGGAGATACAAATATAAAAATGTTAAAGCCGATAAGCAACTCGTCTGTCAATACCGTGAAAAAACAGAATGTGTTAAATTTTTGCAAACATATTTTTACTTTATATCAATAAACGCATTTATTATCTTTTGCTCCTTTTAACATGCAACTATTGGTACAAGAGATGCTTTCACAGCATGAATAATGGCAGTAATGTGCTCTTTGTGTAAATTTGCGGTTATCAAATTACATCTCTATGCACTTGCGTTATAAGCAAAAAATACTTGACGCGGAAGATAATCATAATGAATATTCAAAGAAATGTTTCAAACAAAAAATCGTACAATTTTATGTGAAAGTAGGAACTGATATTATTTTCTTTCTAATGCATCCCGATATCCGAGGTCCAAGACTTATGCATCGAAAACTGGTAAAATTTGTGTCGCCTAATAAATATAAATGATAGCTTGTTGGTCACACATTGTCGCCTCTCAATAAAATGTATTTTTATTTAGGTGATATCTAACCCAATTAGAGCTGAAAATAATAACATTGATATTGGAGTTGACAATAAGTTTTTGGCATCAAAATAAATTAAGCATTCAGAACATTGTCGGATCATCGTATCATCTATGTCAGATGCATGCGAATTTCCGTTAATGTGTAGACAATTGAGAAAACAATTTTAAGCAGAATTATGTCAGAGAAATACAATTCCATTTTATACAAGAACCTTTAAATCAAAAGATGTTCAAAATTAATGATACAATAACGAATACATTGAAATTTTGGCAAATCATGCGCTATAAATGTGCGTACTGTAACTTACTGGTACTGTACGTACTGGTTGCCCTTTTAACCGTTTTCGTTGGATCTTATTGGGACACTCTACGCAAGGTACACCAAGTAAAGTGGCCTATTAGAAGTATCTCGACAACTAAATGAGATTGTATACTGAAAATAGGTGGTAGCTGGCTACAACGGCGCACAATAGGTTGCGCGCTACCGTATTACCGATGGAGGGCAGGAATTGGGTGAGGAAGCAGGCAATAGCTGGCCATACACCAGCGGATATCTCAACAAATCTGATATGGCACGAGCCAAATATGCGGAAAAAACTTTGTGTGTATGTGGCGAGCCGAGCTTCATCGGGCCGTACCTTATCCGCCACGGATGAAATCAGCAGGTCGCAACTCATCAGTAGATCGGTAGGTAATAGCGGACGGCGCATCAAGTCCCATTAAGGAGACGATTTAATCAGGCAAATCTAATCGGGTGATTAGGTCGGCGAGCTAGACTCGCCTGCCCAAAATTGACGAGAGTTTTGGTATGTGCCGAGCCTAGTTGGCAGGCCAAATCCGAACGGATCAAATGGGTCCAACTTATATGTTGGTGTATGGGCACAGGAAAAAATCTAGTACAGTTTTGTGTATAATATCATATACCTATCTTTAATAACTTCTTAATTATAAATAATCCTATGATTTTTTAAAGCCGTATCGGGGCCTAAAAAAGAAAATCATATATTTTTGGCGGTTACAGCTAGAAAGTTGAAATCTTGATATTAGTTCCATAAGACAATAGAGATTTTACAATTTTAACAGTATTTAATTACTTTTATGCAGGGCGTCTCCTAAACACTATTGATGAATATGTGTGTTACATAATATGTAACAGTATTTGATATGTTTTACAAGTGGAGTATCGAACTCTCTATTATATTAGGTATTCCTATAACTATCTTCAATATTTTCGGACTTAATAATTAATTATCTTATAAAAATATATTTTTGTTATTTGGCAGTGGAATGGATTCATTGAAACAATAAATATAGATCGGTTTAGGTGGCGTGAAGTTTGCTCCTTGAGCTAACTTTTGCTCATTGAGTTGACGTTTCGTTGCTGTGCCGATGTTTCCGGTTACCAGGGTGGGACCCCCCAAAAATAGCATGATGGAAGCTCCAATTAATTCTGCACAACCTCCTAAACCTCGCAGGATATGGCATTACAGATCGGCCAAGTGGGAAGACCTGAAAGACCATTTTCGCACTTTTCCTTGGATGAGCGTATGCTTCTCTTCTGATGATCCATCCGTCTGTGCTGGGGAGGTCTCCGACGTCATTCTAACGAGCATGGAAGCATTTATCCCCTCCTCCCAAAAACGCCCTTCCAACGGCAAGCCCTGGTTTAGCAAGGATTGTGAGTGTGCTGTCAGATCAAAAAATCTGGCTTACCGACAGTGGCGTCAAAACCCTACCACTGAGAATGATACCATCTTTGTTACCGCCCGAAACCAATGTAAGCTAACAATAGATCAAAGCAAAGAAGCCCATAACGTGAGGATCAAAAACAAACTTCTTGACAGTCCAAACGGATCAAGGTCCTTTTGGTCAGTCGCTAAGGCCGTCAGCCAAAATTTCACAAAATCAACTATTCCACCTCAAACACGTCCCGATGGTACAATAGCATCCACAGCCGGAGACAAAGCAAACTTACTTACTATTTTCTTCACATTACACTGTAGATTTTCAGGGAAGAACACCACCCGACATTCCTGCAGTTCAATCCGAAATGACCGAAATCGTGTTCCGTCAGCGTCCCGTCAAACGAAACCTGAAAGGACTGGACGTCAAAAAAGCTACTGGTCCAGACGAAATTCCTATTATAGTTCTCAAGAGATGCGCCGATGAATTAACACCAGTATTTTGTAGACTTTTCAACTTATCCTACAAAAAAGGAATATTTCCATCTTGTTGGAAGACGGCGCGAGTCCAGCCCATTCCAAAGAAAGGTAAGAGAACCCTGCCTAACAACTATCGACCAGTCGCACTGCTTTCAGTTATATCAAAAGTAATGGAGAAAGCTATTAACCAACATCTTCTAAAGTACCTGGAAGGCTTCAACATTATCAGCGATCATCAATATGGTTTTCGGAAGTCCAGATCAACTGGAGATCTTCTAGCCTATGTCACCCATATTTGGAACAACGCAATCGAACATCATGGGGAGTCTCGGGCTGTTGCACTGGATATTTCTAAAGCTTTTGATCGTGTTTGGCATGAGGGGCTTCTAAGTAAACTGCGATCCTATGGTATGCCCAGTCGATTCTGTGCATGGTTGTCTAGCTTTCTTAAGGACCGCTCTCTGCAAGTGGCGATTGACGGATTTCTCTCAGACACCTTCACCATCATATTGTCTCCCACTCTCTTCTTACTCTACATTAACGACCTTCTAGTGAAAACGAAAAACCCGATAGTTAATTTTCCTGATGATAGCATACTTTTATTATCTTTCTCTTTGAATGCACAAACATCGGCTGCCGACGCACATCTTCGCAGACAGCATGAAGTATCACGCCTCAACAAAGACCTGGAAGAAATTTTGTCTTGGGTTGACAGTAATCAAGTCGAATTTAACGCTAAAAAAACCCAGGCAGCAGTTTTTTCTCTAAAAAGGTTAACATTACAGAACCGCTGGCTTCATCTATTAGTTTGCTGGGCGTCAATCTGGGAGGAAATATGTCTTGGCATAACCACGTTGTGGCAATCGCCAAGATAGCTTCTCAGAAGCTTGGTGTACTCTTCCGAACCAGAAAGTTGTACACACCTCAACAACTTTTGACACTATACAAAGCCCAGATTCGACCATCACTGCTCTCATGTCTGGAGCTCTGCACCCAAACATACTCTTCGGCTACTGGATTCCATCGAAAGGAGGGCCATTCGTCTGATTGGAGACCACGAGCTGACGAAGAACCTCGACAGCCTAGAACATCGAAGGCAAGTTGGTGATTTGACTCTCTTTTACAGATATTTTCATGGAAAGTGCTCGGCTGACCTCTTAATTCCGCCGAGAGCGGCGAATATCAGAAATACACGACGAACCACTGCCGGCCATCCATATGTGGTTAAGCTTAGTACTCCTCGAACTTCATTATTTAAGAACTCTTTCATCTGGAGGACTTCATCATTGTGGAACGACCTTCCCGAGGTCTTTTTCCCAACGAATATAACCTCCAACGATTCAAAACCAACGTGAATCGCTTTTTGCGCACACGCACCACTCCCAGAGTGCCCTAAAGGATTTTCCCTATAGTGCTTGTGTTTGATCATAAAAAAAAAAAAAATTGGGTTTCGGTGAAACTAATTTAAAACATAAATAAATATTATTGGAGTTAGATCAAGGGCATTTTTTGTGGGTTCTGTCTAAATTTTTTAAACAATTTTCTATTTACGCTAGAAGACACATAATTATTTGGCGCGTGTGTTTGTATAAGAGGAAGATAAATATATCAGGAGTAAAGGAAGAACACAGAAGGTACCTGAATAACTGAACAGCTTCGTTTCCGATAAGAAATAATAGGAACTTCATTTTTTAAAAACAATTTTAAATTTATTTATTTTAACATAATTGGAAATCTGATGCTTAAAAGTTAAAAAGGCATGAGCTCTTGAAAAATCTAAATATTGAAACTTGTGAACATGAAATGTTTGTTAGAAGCTTCTATATGAAATTATTTGTCTATCTGAATAGTTACATTTTCACATATTTTAAAGTAATTATAACTAAAATTAATAATATTTTATTTATTACAACAATAATGGAGTTGTTCGAAATTGTTGAATATTAAATTCATTAATGATTATTAACAATTAAAAATAATATTAGTTTTCCACTTTCATATTGAATCAGTATTATTAACCTACTTTCGAAATCATTTTTCTTCATCTCCTGCCAGAAATCAGTATTATTTACCTCCATGATTGACCTACATCAATAATAGCCTACTTATAAACCTTGGTTAATAATGTACTATTATTTAATTACTGAATTTAGGAACTATCTATTTTTATTTAAAATTATTAATGTTGGGGGAAATGGCTGCTCAGTTATTTTCCCATATTTTCAGGTATGTTATATTGACAATAGACAACCGAAGTACAGTCAAAATAAAATAAGGTAAAACTAATTTGAAGATGTTCCGGATTTCCGGACCGGGCCGTTCTATACAGTGCGCGTCTAAAGTCACTTCCCCCCCTGTTAACTTTTGATTAACAAATGTGAGAATAATGAGATTTTGGCACGTTCAATAATTACTGAAATACTACTTTTTTGGCATAAATTCTTTACTTATTCTTAAAAGATGGCTGCTGGGCGCCATTTTGAATAAGATTTTTAAATGGCAGGTGGGATCGTGTGACACCTCATTCGAAAGGTATTTTCAATCTACAAACAGTCCCCAAGTATGAGAAAATTTTATGGATTTCGGGGGTTGTGAGGATCAACAGAATGTTAAGCCTTTATTTTGTTAATCAACATCAAAACATTGCAAGAAGTCGAAACATACTTCTAGCCGCCATTTATCTTGAGTTCTTTTGAAACTTTAAAAAAACTTTAAAAAAAATGCAATTTTGTTTAAGACCCAATCACCTTTTCTTTTTTTAAAAATATTAATTTCTATAAAAAACACAGAATGTAAGTTTTAGTAAAAAACCCGCACATACCTCATAGATAGCACCTATTCACATGGAAAGATTACCCGGATTACACGGAAACGTTGTTTTAATTAATTTTGGCTTGTCCTTTTTTCTCTCGTAGATTTATTTGTTAAACTGATTAAAAAACACACATTTTAAATACCAGTCCTTTAATTTAAAAATGACATTGTATCTATCGATTGACTCGGAACTAGAGATGGGCAAAATTTCACAGTTTGATGATCAGTGATTTAGTTGTCATCATCACAACCTGTGATTCCACAGACACGAAACCGTATCAACACCCACCGGGTGCCGGTTATGAAAACTGCCATGATATTGACACAACAATTGTATCATGAAACGTATCAATACTCACCGGAAGCCAGAATATCCCGAGTGTTAGTATGTTTATTTTTAGGGTATTATAAGAGTGTCATTGTATCATAGGACTCCTCGACGTTGTTTCAACATGTGTAACATACAGGAAGGTGTCAGCACAATAATGTCATTCAACACAGTGTTACCCACGCATACTACGCCTACTAGACGGTTTCGTGTCTGTGGAGTCACAGGTTGTGATGATGACATCTAAATCACTGATCATCAAACTGTGAATTTTTGCCCATTTCTAGTTCCGAGAGAAAAGGGACAAGCCAAAATTAATTAAAACAACGTTTCCGTGTAATCCGTGTATTCTTTCTATGTGAATAGGTGGTATCTATGAGGTATGTGCGGGTTTTTTACTAAAACTTACATTCTGTGTTTTTTATATAAATTAATATTTTTTTTAAAAAGAAAAGGTGCATGGGTCTTAAACAAAATTGCATTTTTTTAAAGTTTCAAAAGGTCAAATACGTTTGACCTACTTACTTTCTTGTGCTTGTGACCGATTTGAGATTTATGATATTATTATTATTTGTGTTGCAAAACATATTTCGCCGTTGGTTTTCTGGAATAATATTTGTTCATAAATGATAGAATGAAAATTTTAATGTTGTTTTTTCTAAAGAGGTTGCCGTGTAAATATGACAACACCGGCCGAAATACGCTAACGTCTTTTGACACTACGTAGCTCAATGTTGATTGTTTACATCTTCTGTCAGTACTATACACGTGGTTCTCTGGTTTGACAGAAGGCGATTTATTCCGCTTATTAATTTATGGATATTTTTCTTCAATTTGTTCTCATCTCAGGATATTCCGGTTTAAATATAATAAGTCATTTCTGTAACACACTATATATAACGCCTTTAAGGGCCCGTTGTATAAAACAATTCTGAAAGCAAAATGGCACACAAATAAGTCCTGTGACCGGCATCGCCCATGTTTATGTTTCTTGCTGTCTCATCATATACGCCATATACATTAACTATAATTTCCTTATATTGATTGTGTGTTCCTTCTTTTAAAATAGGATTTCTCGCGATATCCATAATTATATATCGATATCCATAAATATCAGCTTATTGAAAAAAAGGCAACTGCAGTATAATATATCTTCAAAAAATAATTAAAATTGAATCATAAACACACATTTATTTGGTATTTATTTATTTTAATTATTTTTTTAATGCACTTACACTATCACGCAGTGGTTTAAATATACACCAGAAAGCAATTATAAATTTAAAATTTTCCATGAACAATATAAATTATAGATAATTAAGAAGAACCAATTTTCACACAATATGAATATTTAATTCTATATTATATAAAATATTAATTATTAAAAAGTTTTTCTTGTAGTTTCCAATAATAAAATAAGTTTTTTTTATTAATATTGTAGTTCTGACGATGATTGTAAATAAAACCGAAACGTTAACAAAGTAAAACTCTTTTACTAAACTATATAACCGAAAACCTAAGAAAAATTTCTATAATTATATAGAAAGGCCCGGAAATCCGGAACATCTTCAAATTAGTTTTACCTTATTTTATTTTGACTGTACTTCGGTTGTCTACTGTCAATATAACATACCTGAAAATATGGGAAAATAACTGAGCAGCCATTTCCCCCAACATTAATTTTAAATAAAAATAGATAGTTCCTAAATTCAGTAATTAAATAATAGTATATTATTAACCAAGGTTTCATGATACAATTATTGTGTCCCCCCATCCAGGGGGCTGCAATTGTTGACGTGATTTTTTTCCAATTTTGTGTCCCCCTCGAAAACAAAATCAACGGGTCTGAGCGTTTTTCCAAAAATGAACTGAGCTGCCAGTAAATGTCTCTGTTTCGTTTTCGATGGGCCAATCTGTATATTAATATAAAAGGAGAGACAAAACATTCCATTCATAAAACACCATTTATTTACAATCATGTACAACATACTACAGTTTCACCTAAAATCTCACTTACCGAGGAAATATTAATCCGTGGTTACAAGTCGAATTTCTTCCACACCAGGCACTGCCAAACCATTTTATAGGCTTATCAATGGCTCTAAATAGTTTAATTTGAAAAAACACTAAAAATTAATCCAAAAACATAATGGACTACAAACAATCACAAGCAGAAGCGATAAAACGATAACAACCCCGCCGATATAACCGTATCATGGAGGTATCCATAACTGGCTCCCGGTGGGTATTGCGACGTTTCATGATACAATTATTGTATCATGGCGGTATTTCATAATACAACTGGCAACCGACGAAACAATCAAGCTCTGTCCTTATCATGGGAGTTCTGTATTTATCTATCTTTATAAATCAGAACCAGATTTTTTAGATAGCAGTACAGTTATCTTATTGAAATTGGCTTGGAAATCGCACAAAAATTAACTGTAAGGAGGGTTGCACATTCACCGAAATATACCTATAAATACTAGAGAGTCGTACTTGTAAGTTTTTATTATTTGTGAAACAGTAAATAAATTTTGGGTAAAACTTTATAAAGAAACAAACAAACTTAAAAAACGTATTCTTTGATTATATTTTAATATACAGCATGCGTGATGGAAAGTGTAATAAATGTGAAACTTTTTTATCCTTCATTTTATCGATAAAAGTTACTCTTGCTAAAAAGTTTTGCTTGGTTGAGAACCATCGAAGCTATAATCGAATATCCGAAATATTGTACAGAGTGGCCAAAAAATATGACATTGATCTTGGGTTAGGCATACAAGCGCACTACACTACGAAACCAATTTTCGTTTCGATAAAGACAAAACTATAAATCAACGGTTTTTGTAGTGTTCGTAGCTCTCCGCGAGTTCGGGGAATGTCCGGCCCGCCAAAATCCTCATTAAACCAATTAAACGCTGTGTTGCATTTTTCACATTTAAAATTTAGACAACTCATGATACACAAATACACACGTATTGTGAGTTGCCTACGGATGAGCTAAGATTTCATTACTTTTTATAGTTGTTCATAAATGAATTTTGAGGGTGGTCGCGATCTTTTTCCATTGATGGATCGATTCCAGCGGGTTACTATTTATCTGACTGGATCTGCAGCTGATAAAATACCGTGCGAAGTGCTTGATATCATCTGTCACGTTTCTGTTTCAGAAAATGTAAAACTGAAACTACGACCGCCACCATGAGATACTGTGCTATATGGCGGAATTATAAAAAGCAGTGTCATTTTAGGGTGTTAAAACCGTGAAATGGGAACAGCGCAAAACAAACCATATACGAGTATATTTTCTTTGCTACGCGATATGACAGTGCTGATACAGTGTGTTGATACAAGTGTGTTGAAACAATAAGCGATGTCATTGTATCGATACCCGAAAATTGAGGGTGTTACCCGTGACTACCGTCTAGTGTGATTATGTATCGACAATTCGCAGTTTGTCATTTTATTATTTTATAAGATATTTGTTCAGGTCACGGTATTTGAAACATGATACGGGACGGGCAAAGTTCGCTTAAATGCGTGTTTTTCTTATGGTCCCTATTACTTGGCTATTTACCCTAAGGCCCGATATCTCTTACAAGGCGTGTAATTTGTATGAGGTTAATAAAATAAATTGCATAAAATAATTGTAGTGACTGATACAGTGTTCAAACCTGTGATACAACCATGAAGGCCTTTTTGTTTCGAGAAGCTTAAAAAAATAAATCGTTTTAGAGCGTAATCACAGTCTAGCTCAGCTCTACTCAAAATGAACGTACGCGACTGATCGGCTTATGTCATATTCGGCTGGTCGCACCAGCGTGCTCTTAGTCGATTGAGAATAGCATTAGAATATAATCGATTTTGTTTTTGAATACTTAGACTCGCAATTTAGTTCTCAGTCGTTTTCAGGAGTTACTCGTATAATAGTTGCGGTGTAATAATTTTCGGTTTACGCGTTTCAGTGTATCTTGCCAGTCCATAAATGAACTTTGTATATTGTTTTTATTGACGAACCTAAATTGCTCCGTTAAGACGGGTAGTTTCTTCTGGACGCGACAGGAAAGATGGAAATTGCCGACGAACAAGTCAAATTTCATGACGTTGCGTGTAATAAAATCTAATAATGTGAGTGTAATTCAGAAAAGTAATTATTCGTTCTCTTTCACTATCACTTTGTGCTCTGTGTTGCTGTCAAGATCTAAGATGTTTCGATGTTCCCGGGAGTGTTCTGTGTTTCCATCAAAAAAAAAAAAAACTGATTGTGTTTGTACCCGAATTTCCTCGCTCTTTAGGTATAAAGATAAATACAAGTAAGTAGATATATAATTTATTTTTATGATTTTATATGGAATTTTACATTAAGTTTGGCAACATTGCAAGTAACACGTATTTTGTGACACGCCACCACAGAGTGACATGCTCAGTATCGCGGAATGAGCTGTGAGTTTATGGGACTGTACCCCATCTTTAAAACGATTAATTAGATGAATATATATGTAGCGCTTCTCTAGGACACCAACGGAGTCGCCCATTTAAATATATTAAGTCATTTCCATAAAACCCTGTATAATATACTATTTATTAAGATATAATTTCTCTTTTGACTTCTGTTCTAGCTAAAGAAGATAAATCCATGGAAATTATTAAAAACTTTAAATAAGCGATTTAGCCTAGTATTTTTATTAAATTATTAATCTAAAAAAATATGTAAATATAAGCCACTAGAGCAGCTTCAAAAGTTTAATTTTAATATTTGAAATTTAATACGCATTCTCGGTTTCAGTAAATATTCGTAAACTTCCATGATGCCTCTTTAAAATTTGTCAGAACAATGCAGCAGGGTTTTATTTGGTGACTTTCGCAAAACTTTTATTGGGATCTAAATAATTAAAATTTGTAAGCTTCTGTGAATATATTTGGAGATTTATTATCAAGGTTTATTCCTTTTTAGAGTACTGATTTTAAATTACTTTATAAATAATATAGCGTAGAAATACTTGAATTAATTTAATAAATAACACCACCATATAGAATATTTTACTATGTCATTTTAGGAACTTAATTTTAATAAAAAATATTTGACTTATCTTGAGTTTTCAAATTATGATTATGATATATTTCCTTAAATTTGAGGCCAGAAGTAAAAAAATAACAACCCTCGGCTAAATTTATGGAAAACAATACAGCTTGGTTTTATTTAGGGATTTAGTGAAACTTTTATTACCACATAAAATACTCATAATTGTAAATTTTATGAATATATTTTAAATTTTAATTTCAAATTATTTAGACGTATTCGTTTATTTGGTGAAATTTGCAAGTTAAAAATTATAAAAATTCAATTTAAGAGAGTAGGGCAAGGAATAAGTATTTATTGCAAAAAATTTAAAAAAGCATTTACAGTCATATTCAAAGAATTTTACTTTTAAAATGCCAATAATTACGACAACATTGTTTAAAAAAACAATTCCTCTTACAAAATTGAAACATCAAATGAAATTTAGTAAATTTAATAGTAACATAATTTTAAAATGGAATCGGAGTGTAAACGTCTGTTTTTCTATTTGGTCAGCATATTTTGAACTAAAATGTCTTTGGGGTATGTATTAATCGTGAGTGGCGTATTAGAATATCTCACAAACAGTAGACATATATTGAACGTTATGCACCGGTAGTTATTAGCTCTGGACTGTTTAAAAAATATTTTTAACCTTGCTGTCTCCCTCCCATTATATGGGTTTGTCGTTGGATATTATAATCGAGGAAAAATTGGTTTCCAATATCAGATCAGAGTGCGGCCAAGGAAAACATGTTTCCCATTTACATCGGTCTATCGCTCTGTCTGTCGGTTCACTAGTTGACCGAAAAGGATCAAATTTTGTATGTGGATTAGCCATTAGCCCCGCTCGAAACCGGTTTATTTTACAGTTAAATCAATGGAATAAATTCATTTAAAATTTAACATTTAATTTTTCGAAAAACGCTCTGATCCGTCAATTTTCATTTATTAATGGGAATTTTTTAAACTAATTTTAATTTAAACAGGGTGATTTCATGTGACACAATTTTTTTTAAATTGAAACAACCCATTTGTTATTTTATTTTCGAATTCTACGGAAAATTTTGATCTCATTTCATGTATCATATTCTATGTCTAAATTATTGGTTTTTAAATAATATATGTTATTTTAAGCAATAAATCTATCAATGACAAAATTGTGAAATACTAATTTAATAAATGTTGGAATTGACAACCAGAATCATCCTGACAATATCTTATTCCGATTTGAGGTTCTATGAATCAATTTTTTTTAAATATAATTGGTTTTTAAATAATATATGTTATTTTAAGCAATAAATCTATCAATGACAAAATTGTGAAATACTAATTTAATAAATGTTGGAATTGACAACCAGAACCATCCTGACAATATCTTATTCCGATTTGAGGTTCTATGAATCAATTTTTTTTAAATATAATTATTTTTTTTAACAATTTAATTTAGACATAGGTTATGATACATGAAAGGTGACCAACATTTTCCGTAGAATACGAAATAAAAGTTAAAAAATGGGTTTTCTAATTGTAATAATAATAAATAGTTTTAAGACATATAATACATTTTATCTTACTGAAGAAGATAGTTAATATTTAAAAATGTACATACTTAAGAAATCAGTAATAGGTTGGGAATTATAAAGTACATATTTTTAATTTCAAATCATATTTTTTTTTTTTTTTATGATCAAACACAAGCACTATAGGAAAAATCCTTTAGGGCACTCTGGGAGTGGTGCGTGTGCGCAAAAAGCGATTCACGTTGGTTTTGAATCGTTGGAGGTTATATTCGTATGGAAAACGACCTCAGGAAGGTCGTTCCACAAGGATGAAGTCCTCCAGATGAAAGAGTTCTTAAATAGTGAAGTTCGAGGAGTACTAAGCTTAACCACATATGGATGGGCGGCAGTGGTTCGTCGTGTATTTCTGCTATTCGTCGCTCTGGGCGGAATTAAGAGGGCAAGGTCAGCCGAGCACCTTCCATGAAAATATCCGTAAAAGAGAGTAAAATCCCCAACCTGTCTTCGATGTTCTAGGCTGTCGAGGTTCTTCGTCAGCTCGTGGTCTCCGATCAGACGAATAGCCCTCCTTTCGATGGAATCCAGTAGCCGAAGAGTATGTTTGGGTGCAGAGCTCCAGACATGAGAGCAGTATTCTAGTGATGGTCGAATCTGGGCTTTGTATAGTGTCAAAAGTTGTTGAGGTGTGTACAACTTTCTGGTTCGGAAGAGTACGCCAAGCTTCTGAGAAGCTATCTTGGTGATTGCCACAACGTGGTTATGCCAAGACATATTTCCTCCCGGATTGACACCCAGCAAATTAATAGATGAAGCCAGTGGGATTGCGTGTCCGGCCATGACTATTTCCGGTTCTGTGATGTTAACCTTTTTAGAGAAAACTGCTGCCTGGGTTTTCTTAGCGTTAAATTCGACTTGGTTACTGTCACCCCAAGCCAAAATTTCTTCCAGGTCTTTGTTGAGGCGTGATACTTCATGCTGTCTGCGAAGATGTGCGTCGGCAGCTGATGTTTGCGAATTCAAAGAGAAAGATGAGATAAGTGTGCTATCGTCAGCAAAACTAAATATCGGATTTTTAGTTTTCACCAGAAGGTCGTTAATGTAGAGTAAGAAGAGAGTGGGAGACAATATGGACCCTTGAGGAACACCGGCATTGATGGTGAAGGTGTCTGAGAGAAATCCGTCAATCGCCACTTGCAGAGAGCGGTCCTTAAGAAAGCTAGACAACCATGCACAGAATCGACTGGGCATACCATAGGATCGCAGTTTACTTAGAGCCCCTCATGCCAAACACGATCAAAAGCTTTAGAAATATCCAGCGCAACAACCCGAGACTCCCCATGATGTTCGATTGCGTTGTTCCAAATATGGGTGACATAGGCTAGAAGATCTCCAGTTGATCTGGACTTCCGAAAACCATATTGATGATCGCTGATGATGTTGAAGCCCTCCAGGTACTTTAGAAGATGTTGGTTAATACCTTTCTCCATTACTTTTGATATAACTGAAAGCAATGCGACTGGTCGATAGTTGTTAGGCAGGGTTTTCTTACCTTTCTTTGGAATAGGCTGGACTCGCGCCGTCTTCCAGCAAGATGGAAATATTCCTTTTTTGTAGGATAAGTTGAAAAGTCTACAAAATACTGGTGTTAGTTCATCGGCGCATCTCTTGAGAACTATAATAGGAATTTCGTCTGGACCACTAGCTTTTTTGACGTCGAGTCCTTTCAGGATTCGTTTGACGGGACGCTGACGGAACACGGTTTCGGTCATTTCGGATTCAACTGCAGGAATGTCGGGTGGTGTTCTTCCCTTGAAATCTACAGTGGAATGCGAAGAAAATAGTTCAGCAAGTAAGTTTGCTTTGTCTCCGGCTGTGGATGCTATTGTACCATCGGGACGTGTTAGAGGTGGAATAGTTGATTTGGTAAAATTTTGGCTGACGGCCTTAGCGACTGACCAAAAGGACCTTGATCCGTTTGGACAGTCAAGAAGTTTGTTTCTGATCCTCACGTTATGGGCTTCTTTGCTTTGATCTATTGTTAGCTTACATTGGTTTCGAGTGGTAATAAAGATGGTACGATTCTCAGTGGTAGGGTTTTTACGCCGCTGTCGGTAAGCCAGATTTTTTGATTTGACAGCACGCTCACAATCGTTGCTAAACCAGGGCTTGCCGTTGGAAGAGCGTTTTTGGGAGGAGGGGATAAATGCTTCCATGCTCGTTAGAATGACGTCGGAGACCTCCCCAGCACAGACGGATGGATCATCAGAAGTGAAGCATACGCTCATCCAAGGAAAAGTCCGAAAATGGTCTTTCAGGTCTTCCCACTTGGCCGATCTGTAATGCCATATCTTGCGAGGTTTGGGAGGTTGTTCAGAATTAATTGGTAGTTCGCTTAGAGTTGAAATAAGTTTGTGATCGGAAGATCCTAACGGAGGCTGTACTGTGACTGTATATAGATCGGGATTTGACGTTAAGAAAAGATCCAAAAGACTAGCAAAATCTCCAGCTCGGTCTGGAATCCGCGTTGGTTCTTCTACGAGTTGAGTTAGACCAGAACTGATCGCGAAGGATTCGGCTTCGCGGCCTTGCTCATCGTCTGTATTTGAATATTTAAGCCAGTTGACATTGTGGACGTTAAAGTCACCAAAGATAGCAATCTCGGCATTTGGATGGTTGGTTTGCAAGAAGTCGATTGTATTGGCTAGTGATGAGAAAAGGTCTCTGTAATGGGTATCACTTGGAGGACGGTAAAGGCAGCAGATAAACCTGGTGATTTTCGGTGTTGATATTTTAAACCACATTACATCAAAGTATTTCGGTTCCAGTGTAGGTTCTCGTTGGCAGCAGAGATCATCTCGAATAAAAAGACATACGCTGAAGTTGCGTCGGAATCGGAAATGAAAATCGTATCCAGGGTATAAATAGCTGACGGTGTTTGTTGACGATCTGACCTTTGTCTCGGTCAGTGCGAGTACGTGAGGCTTGGAAGATTGTAAGTGCTGGTGGACTGAATTGATGTTCGTGTTAAGCCCTCTAATATTGCAGAAATCAATTTTGAAGTTGCTAGTTCTGGGTTGGTTAGCAACTGCAGGTGCCACACCATTTCTTCGTTGAGTGTTGTTAAATCCCAGTAAATTGTCGGAAATGGTTGTTTTTTGAAGAACTTCGCTTGATGGGGCCCCAAGTCCAGCCCCCGCCCGGAGATCCGAATGGGGGGCGAGTTTACCTCCGTAGTATTTTGGGCCTTCCATCATGCTATTTTTTGGGGGGTCCCACCCTGGTAACCGGAAACATCGGCACAGCGACGAAACGTCAACTCAATGAGCAAAAGTTAACTCAAGGAGCAAACTTCACGCCACCTAAACCGATGCAATGGTATCTCACCGGGCGATGCCGGGTGGGCCAACATCTTCCATTTATATGAGGTTTTGACGAAACATCGTAAGCAACAAATTTATCGAAATGATATTTTTACAGCAAAGTGTTAAGGATAAACTACACTTATAGAAAACTTTCATCTGCATGAATTATTTAAGAAGATATAAGAAGTCATATTTAAGTTATTTACATCGTAAGCCCACTAAGTCATTGACGAAACATCGTATGCGTGATGGTTATGATTTGTAATTTATAACCCCACCCCAAGGCATCTTTTAACGTACTTTTGAGTATCCATTTGGATACGCAGACCTCTTATTTCGATACCCAGTAAACATCAAATGGATCCAGAAATTTTTGAATTACTTAGTAATTTAAAAACTACTGAACTGATTCCAGTGATGACTGATACCTAAAAATACTATAAAATGATAAAATGATCAGACTCAGATAAAATATTAAAAAACAGGGCTGTTTAAAAGACATGGATACGCAGCAAAAATTCACGAAAGACATGGATACGCAGTAAAAAATCACTAACAGATACCTTTCACCACCCGATACTAGGCGGTAGTAAAAATGCATCGACGTATTTGCGAGTAAAGTCTATCTTAAGCTACGAATAAATATACAGGGTGTCCCATCGAAAACAGTCCAGCAAGGTTTATGGCTGTGTACGTGAAAATTAAAAAAACCTCGGACCCGTAAACTTGTGTTTTCAGGGGGACACGTTTCACTATTAATTTCATCCCTCTAACCTCAACCCCCAGGGGGTTCGGCTACTGCCCTTGTTTCTTCAAATGGGAATAGGTATGTTGTGATACATCTTTTTAAAGGGTATTAAATTCTCTTTAAAATGGGGCTTTGTTTTGTAAATTTGAGCTACACGCCGCCGAGAAATTGCGATTTAAAAATTGTAATTTTATTGAGTAATACTTACATGTTATCTTATTAAATGTTGAAAATGTCTGCCATTCACCTCCATACAACCTACAACAACTGTTCACAGTGTTCTCGGACAATGTGAAGAACATATGGTGTAATTTGTTGACATTCATTAGTAATGCGGTTCCGTAAATCTTCTAAGGATTCTGGTTGGGTGGCATAAATTTTGAATTTTAGATATCCCCACAAAAACAAATCAAGGGGAGATAAATCGGGCGATCTCGCGACCCCTCCTCCCAATCCATCGACCAGGAAACGTTTCATCCAGAAAGTGGCGTACGGGTAATGCATAATGGGGGGAGCCCCGTCTTGTTGAAATATTTGATTCTCTTCCTGGTAACGTTGGTCGTTTTCCATAATTTCCACCAGCGCTGGGTTGACAGCATTCTCCAACAAGTCTAAATAAGTATCTCCATTTAAATTTCCCGGCAAGAAAAATGGTCCAATTATGTGATCACTGAAAATACCAGCCCAAACTTTTAATTTCTGAGGATTTTGAGTATGAACCTCGTGGTAAATCCTTGAATTCATATCGGACCAGTAACAACAGTTATGTCGATTGACAGTGCCATTAAGAAAAAAAGAACATTCGTCTAAGAAGCAAACGTTAAAAAGGTAGTTCGGATAATTTAATACTTATTCTGACATTACTTCACAAAAGTGTAAACGGCGGTCATTATCATCTTCATTCAATTCTTGGAGAAGTTGAATTTTGTATGGGTGCCATTTATAATGTTTCAGAATTCTCTGTCCAGTGGTCCGCGAAATTCCCGTTACATCAGACATTTTTCTGATACTTAATGTTGGATTCATACTAACTTGACCCAGAGCAGCTACTTCTACTGCTTCATTTCTTACCGGATTTTCAATGATCCTTGTTTTATTTGCCACTGAACCAGTTTGCCGAAATTTTTCCACTAGTTCTAGGATATAACCATGTCTATCTGGATGTCTATCATTAAACAAAGTTGCCGTTACTCTTGCACATTGATTGTTTATAAAATACAATTCAATAATTTCCACTTTCTCCTCAATAGAATAAACCATTTTCTATGTCACGATCAAATCAAAAGAAAATAATAGCGCAGAAATAACGTATGTAGATCTGGATCAATCACTTTACTGAAGATACAGTTGAATTGACTGATACTTATTACTTAAAAAAAATTGTTTACGCACAAACCTGTGTACTTGATAAGAGGTGTAGTGAAATGTTTCAAATTCCGTTGCTCGGCGGCGCGTAGCTCAAATTGACAAAACGAAGCGCCATTTTAAAGAGAATTTAATGCCCTTTAAAAAGATATATCACAACATACCCATTCCCATTTGAGAAAACAAGGGCAGTAGCCGCCCCCGCTAGGGGGTTGAGGTTACAGGGAAGAAATTAATAGTGAAACGTGTCCCCTTGAAAACACAAGTTTACGGGTCCAAGGTTTTTTTTCAATTTTCACGTACACAGCCGTCAACCTTGCTGGACTATTTTCGATGGGCCACCCTATGTAAAGCGTAAGAGTAAGCTGCAAAATTACCTATAAAAACTATTGAAGTTTACTAAAATTGACTAGTTTATACCAAACTATAACAAAACAAAAGAATACGTAAAAAATTAAATAGGCTTATGTTAAGAAACAAAATAATGAGAAGTAAAAAGTCGTAATGTAAAATTTGATGCACGTCGCACGATGATTTTTCAAAAACTCATTGATATTTCGGTACTTATCTATAATAGTAATGCATTACAACTAGAAAAACCCTGCCGATACGCTGCCGAAATAATTCTCTAGTCCAGGGGGTTTTAATTGTGAGCCGCGAGGTGATGGGAAGTTTTCTGGTGAATGCGCGGTGCGGCCCCATACGAAATTAACGACCTTTTATAGAACTGTTAGGACTGCGGGTAAGTCAATTACATCCTCGCTATGGCGAAAATTGGATTTGGTTTGACCAGCCGAGATATATAACTAATTGCTTATCAAGTAGCAAAGCCCAACAATTTAAAAAACAAATTTTCAAGAAGAAATAAATCTTCAGGTAAACATGGCTGTAAGCGTAAAAAGTAAATAGCTTCAGTTACTTCAGCGGAACGAGGCGCAACAATTACTTGTGTTATTTTTATGAATGCTGCGGGATCCCTTGTTTCACCGATGATGATATTTCCGCTTAAGCGAGATCATCACCAGGATCAATGCCATCCAACAGGCTGGATTCAAACACACCTTTTCATTAAATTCACTTTTTAGAGACTGTAAAGCCCACCGTTACATCTGCAAAGCTCCTAATATTAGATTGTCACACAAGTCACACCTGCAATATTGAAGTAATTGATTTAGCGAGAAAAAATCATGTTCACTTATTGTCAATTGTCATTCCAGTCAAAAAATACAGGCGTTGGACAAAACGTTCGTGGGTCCCTAAAATATATGGATGAAGTAATTAGTGTATGGATGCTGGTTAATGCTAGAGCAATAACTCGTTATGATATAGCAAGTATTTTAGCCATGCATACATTCGATGTCACTGTGCAGAACTGGCTATTAGTGGCTCTCGCATAACAGGAATTTATCCGATAAATAGACATATTTTTCAGGATCATGACTTTATTGAAGAATCTCAACCTGATGAATCAAACAACGACAACATTAACGAAACAGTCACACAAATTGAAAATGAAACGATTCCGGATGATCAATCGGCATACCTAATGTTTTGCCTGGTCCATCAAGGGCTCATAATACCAGATATCAGAAATTGAAAACAGGTTAGGCCCATTCTATACGAGCCACAAAAGCGCGACCGTTTGCCGGCGAGCGACACGCGTGTTTCACAGAACCATAGAGTGTTAATGGGGCATACTATACGGGCAACTTTGCGGTCGCGTGTGGACGCTTCGTTGGCGTGCAGGCGTGTTGAACGCAAGAGGTTGCGTAAAAGTCGCGCGCCGGAGACCGGCGTGTCATTCTACATGTAGCAACTTGCAAGCGTCTGGCCGGCCGAGCCGATTTGTAGTTGAGCAGTCCACGACTAGATCATTGTTGTGCTTGGTGTCTTTGCAAACAAGTTCGTCAAATGTCTCTACAGACATCCGGTAGTATTGAAAAAACTTCTCAGGATATCTCCGATGATCTACGAAGCTAAGATGAAACACCCCTAAGGTCAGGCGCTTAGCACCAACCGGGTGTACCCACCAACGTCTTTTTTTACGTTTTTTTTGGCCAAAAAACTTAATACCGTTAATTGGTGAACAGCGATACACCCAACTTGTACGGGATCCATAGCAAATATGAGGCGTTTTGTCGCTAGTCTAGAATGGGTCGCGTTTCACTCGCCGGTTATACGCGCTACAAAGGCGCGGCGTCAACACGCTCGTATAGAATGGGCAAAATTTTCAAGCGACTGAGCGACTAACCGGTCGCGTTTTTGTGGCTCGTATAGAATGGGCCTTAAACTTAAAGTGCCAAAGTTCTTCTCACTTCCGGAGGTTCCTTGAGACTGAATATATCCCGTTAACTTCTTAATAAATAAATAACTGTATTGCAGAAATATCCAAATGCAATTATTAAAAATTAAAAATGCATTTGCACGATTACTCTTATATGAGCAACATTTGGTGCGATTTCTAATTTATTGCTGAGACTTCCATTTTCTATTTAAACATAAGAAGCAACCTTAGACGATTTGCTCCAAAGGAAATATTATTTTAATTTCCCTGACACGTTTCCAACGTGTCGCATAGGATAAAACATTTTTTTTATGATCAAACACAAGCACTATAGGAAATTAGGGCACTCCGGGAGTGGTGCGTGTGCGCAAAAAGTGATTCACGTTGGTTTTGAATCGTTGGAGATTATATTCGTTGTGAAAAACGACCTCGGAAAGGTCGTTCCACAACGATGAAGTCCTCCAGATGAAAGAATTCTTAAATAATGAAGTTCGAGGAGTACTAAGCTTAACCACATATGGATGGGCAGCAGTGGTTCGTCGTGTATTTCTGCTATTCGTCGCTCTGGGCGGAATTAAGGCAAGCAAGGTCAGCCGAGCACCTTCCATGAAAATATCTGTAAAAGAGAGTCAAATCCCCAACCTGTCTTCGATGTTCTAGGCTGTCGAGGTTATCCGATCAGACGAATAGCCGTCCTTTGGATGGAATCCAGTAGCCGAAGAGTATGTTTGGGTGCAGAGCTCCGGACATGAGAGCAGTACTCTAGTGATGGTCGGATCTGGGCTTTGTATAGTGTCAAAAGTTGTTGAGGTGTGTACAAGTTTCTGGTTCGGAAGAGTACCCCAAGCTTCTGAGAAGCTATCTTGGCGATTGCTACAACGTGGTTATGCCAAGACATATTTCCTCCCAGATTGACGCCCAGCAAATTAATAGATGAAGCCAGTGGGATTTCGTGTCCGGCCATGACTATATCCGGTTCTGTAATGTTAACCTTTTTAGAGAAAATGTATAAGTATAAGAGGACTTTCATCTAATCCACTATAGGTTCTCAGCTTATTAATATTAAGAAAATATTGATATTGCACAGGATAAAATTAAATATTTTAAAATTTTATATACTGCTCGTATCCAGTACTTTATCTTTTAAGAGTGAAAACGGCAAAACTGGCGTTTATAGATTTTACTGGTTTAAATTTTCTTTTATTTAGAACTCTGGGATGTGAACCCTGTTAGAAACATTCGGTTCGTATATATATATAGCATGTGTGAAATATTGGCAACATATGAAAAACTTTTGTTCCTGTAATTTTAAGAAAAAAACTATTCTTCATAAAAAGTAACAATGAGTTACATGATACAAAAAAATTTATTAGAAAAAAATTGTTAAGAATAAAATTTAATGTCAAAGTATAAAATAGCAGGAATCTACGGCGAAAAAATATTTTAATAATTTTTTAAAAGTTTAATAAAAAATTATAAGTAGGTATAGCTATTTAATAAATAAGTGTATTAATAATAACGATTTTTATAATAATCAAGACATTAATACGTTCATCGCCGAGTTTAGTAATATATTAGTTAGTTTTTTCCATCTTTATATGTTTAATAAAATGGAGCAAATCTGGTCTACAACTTTTATTTAACAATTAACCTAAATACAAATCCGTTAAGACATTAATTTGTATTATTACTGACAGATGTTGATAACAATGCGACTTCATTTTGATACCAAGATAATTTAAAATATGTTTGGTTGACTATATTAAAATCGTTTATTATTATTCATTAATAAGGATTATAATTAGTATGGCATTACACATCGGCCAAGTGGGAAGACCTGAAAGACCATTTTTGCACTTTTCCTTGGATGAGCGTATGCTTCTCTTCTGATGATCCATCCATCTGTGCTGGGGAGGTCTCCGACGTCATTCTAACTAGCATGAAAGCATTTATCCCCTCCTCCAAGAAACGCCCTTCCAACAGCAAGCCCTGGTTTAGAAAGGATTGTGAGCGTCCTGTCAGAAATCTGGCTTACCGACAGTGGCGTAAAAACCCTACCACTGACAATCGTACTATTTTTATTACCGCTCGAAACCAGTATAAGCTAACAATAGATCAAAGCAAAGGAGCCCTTAACGTGAGGATCAAAAACAAACTTCTTGACAGTCCAAACGGACGAAGGTCCTTTTGGTCAGTCGCTAAGGCCGTCAGCCAAAATTTTGCCAAGTCAACTATTCCACCTCTAATACGTTCCGATGGTACAATAGCATCCACAGCCGGAGACAAAGCAAACTTACTTGCTGAACTATTTTCATCGCATTCCACTGTAGATTTCCAGGGAAGAACACCACCCAACATTCCTGCAGTTCAATCTGAAATGACCGAAATCGTCAAGGAAGCTTCTGGTCCAGACGAAATTCCTGTTATAGTTCTCAAGAGATGCACCGATGAACTAATACCAGTATTTTGTAGACTTTATAACTTACCCTACAAACAAGGAATATTTCCATCGTTCTGGAAGACAGCGCGAGTCCAGCCTATACCAAAGAAAGGCAAGAAAAGAGAACCCTGCCTAACAACTATCGACCAGTCGCATCAGCGATCATCAATATGGTTTTCGGAAGCCCAGATCAACTGGAGATCTTCTAGCCTACTATATGTCACCCATCTTTGGAATAACGTAATTGAACATCATGGGGAGTCTGGGGCTGTTACACTGGATATTTCTAAAGCTTTTGATCGTGTTTGGCATAAGGGACTTCTAAGTAAACTGCGATCCTATGGTATGCTCAGTCGATTCTGTACATGGTTGCCTAGCTTTCTAAATGACCGCTCTCTGCAAGTGGCGATTGTCGGATTTCTCTCAGACACCTTCACCATCAATGCCGGTGTTCCTCAAGGGTCCATATTGTCTCCCACTCTCTTCTCACTCTACATTAATGACCTTCTAGTGGAAACGAATCATCAGGTATTTCGTTTTGCTGACGATGGCACACTTATCTCATCTTTTTCTTTGACTGCACAAACATCGGCTGCCGACGCACATCTTCGCAGGCAGCATGGAATATCACTCCTCAACAACCTGGAAGAAATTTTGGCTTGGGGTGACAGTAACCAAGTCGAATTTAACGATAAAAAAACCCAGGCAGCAGTTTTCTCTAAAAAGGTTAACATTACAGAATCGTATATAGTCATGGACGGACACACAATCCCACTGGCTTCATCTATTAATTTGCTGGGCGTCAGTCTGGGAGGAAATATGTCTTGGCATAATCACGTTATGGCAATCGCCAAGATAGCTTCTCAGAAACTTGGTGTACTCTTCCGAACCAGAAAGTTGTACACACCTCAACAACTTTTGACACTGTACAAGGCCCAGATTCGACCATCACTGGAGTACTGCTCTCATGTCTGGAGCTCTGAACCCAAACCTATTCTTCGGCTACTGGATTCCATCGAAAGGAAGGCCATTCGTCTGATTGGAGACCATGAGCTGACGAAGAACCTCGACAGCCTAGAACATCGAAGACAGGTTGGTTATTTGACTCTCTTTTACAGATATTTTAATGGAACGTGCGCGGCTGACCTTGCCCTCTTAATTCCGCCCAGAGCGGCGAGTAGAAAAAATACACGACGAACAACTGCCGCCCATCCATATGTGGTTAAGCTTAGTACTCCTCGAACTTCATTATTTAAGAATTCTTTCATCTGGAGGACTTCTTCCTTATGGAACGACTTTCCCGAGTCATTTTCCCAACGAATATAACATCCAACGATTCAAAACCAATGTGAATCACTTTTTGGGCACACGCACGACTCCCAGAGTGCCCTAAAGGATTTTTCCTATAGTGCTTGTGCATGATCATAAAAAAAAGTAAACGATTTTCTTTACGTTATTTGAACTTGTAAATTCCTTTACATGTAGATGTCTTGATGATTCTGTAGAGAATAAATATTTCGATAACAGTTTTTAATAATTTAATATTTCTCCGGAATAAATATTATCTATTATAATGCATAATAGCATTATACTTTATATTTGAAAACATTATGAATAACTAACACTTCCTTGTGTATACAGGTTTGCTGAAGTTTGTTCACTCATGAAATCTTATCAGTGTAAAACTTTACAAGGAATATTATACCGCATAATATTTATGGTTAAAAACTTTAAATTCTCACGATATTATTTCTGCTATAATTTCATTTTAGATTTGCTTCAGCACACTGCTTCATAAGCAGTAAATGATATCTCATCTGCATTTATATCTATGTAAAATTGAACTATGTTTGAAATCATTAAATTATTTGGTATTAATTAACGCTATAAATAATATCATCGATATTTCTACCAATTTTCAATCAACAGTGCTTAGGAAATAACATTGAGGAAAAATAAAAATTTGAATTGATATATTCTAATAATAAAACACGCAAAAGTGTCCAAAGTATATAGCATAATATTTTTTAATTCAGGACCAATACAGGGTCATTCACGATTAGCTTGGGTTAGAACTTTATGGAGAACTACTGAACACATATTTCTGGAACTTTGGGAATTTAGGTTTGTCGATATTCTGTCTTTAACTCTAAACATGTTCTTGTTATTTCCGGTTATACCGGAAGTAGCTGTCAACTTTCGTTTTTCAAATACAACACGGTAATTTTTAGTATATTTTTCGATTAAACATTAAATTCTAAGCAAATTTTATAAAACATCACTTCGTCTATTTTTGAGATATCTAAATTTTTGTAATTATTTGGCAAATGCATGGTGAGATATACCGAATAGCTAGAAGACCATCAAGTCTCAGAAATATTCAAACTTGGCATAAAATGTACAGAGTGGTCACAATTCAAGGTTCGTTGTCAAATAATTCAACCATTAGAACTTTCATATTTTCAATGGAACACCCTGTATATTTCTATTTAATTTGATCACAAATTAGTTTTTCTTTATAAATATTATTTACTATTCTATATTTATATCAAAGCGAGGAATAATCCATACAATTTTTTTACCTTAGCTCTTTATCTAAGAAGAGATTCTTATCGAATAGCTAGAAGACCATCAAGTCTCAAAAATATTCAAACTTGGTATAAAATGTACAGAGTTGTCACAATTCAAGGTTCGTTGTCAAATAATTCAACCATTAGAACTTTCTTATTTTAAATGGAACACCCTGTATATTTCTATTTAATTTGATCACAAATTAGTTCTCCTTTATAAATATTATTTACTGTTCTATATTTATATCAAAGTGTTCCTCAAAAAAAATTATTCCGAAAATACTATTTTTTGAAGTATGCTATGAAAACAATTGTACATAGGTATTGTTTACTAGTGTCTAGGTACTGTATAAATACTGATATCTGTATGGAGGAAAATTGATTTATTGCTTGAAAACGACGTTCTAAAGCGTTTCCTTATTGAATTTATAAATAAAATGTAGTTGATTATTTTAAATTGTTCTGAATTTAAATATTATATTTTTATAAGTAACAAGGAAACAAGTTTATGAACTTTAGTAAAATTATGGTTGAATTATTTTACAATGAACCGTGAATTTGTGACCACCCCGTAGATTTCCTGCCTAGTGTAAAATAATTTTGATCTTAAAGCTATTCGGTAAGAAAAGTTAAGGTAAAAAAATTATATGGATTATTTCATCACCAAAAACTGGTCAGACAAAAAGATATTGTATTTGCTTAGAATCTAATGGTTAACCGAAAAATATAATAAAAATTACCAGGTTGTATTTAAAATAACGTCAATAAAATCCTCACAGTTTCAGAAACCTATGTTCAGTAGTTCACCATATAATTTTAATGCAAGCTCGTCGTGAATCACCCTGTATATATTTTTAAAATATGGTACCTACCTTAATTTATCTTTGATAGTTCTTTTTTGTCCCGAATTGTACCTACCTATACAGGGTCTGTTCTACTTAAAATACGAAAGTTGATTACTATCTCATTTTAAAATATTCAATTATTTATTTCTGTAGCAGTCTTAAACCACGTTAATTAAAGCCTGTAGACTATTATAGAGGGTTGGTTTTCCATACACAGGATGTTAGCCATGCATTATTATACATAGCATCGGGCAAGTATAAGGGAGGTCAAAATAATACTAGTATTTCATATAATGATTTTTTTCTAATATCCCTACTAACAAAGACATGAAGGCCAAAAGATGCATCTGAAAATTTCATTTTCATCAAGTTTTAGGCAGTCCTATATTTTAATGAAATTTTTTTTATTTTGTAGCGCTAAATATGGGTTAAGAAACTCATACTAGAATTATTCTTGTACATAACCATATACTCCTCACATTTCTCTCAAGATACTCTTCATTTCTTTCAAGAAAATCAATCATTTTCGAGATAATCAAATTTTTAATATCAGCAGTAATTTATTGCAAAAGTTTCAAAATTATTTTTTGTACCGTCAATTTATAAGAACACCTGATAGGTACTAATTATTATTAGTTAATATTATGAACAAGTAAACTTAAGAAATATAGGGTAATGAATGCTAACATAGATTTAATTTACAGACAAGCACAATGCAATTATTATCTGGAAACAAGAAGAATGTATTCTGAGATTTTTAAATCGAAATTTACCGGATCGAAAAAAATTTGTAAAGATTGTAGTACAGAAAAATTCAATAGTTAATAAAAAAAATGTGAAGTATTGATCAAAATTTGTTTTTCTAATTGCTTATTTCATCAAATGTTCACAATGATACAACTTTTAATTCTAAGAATTTTTTGACGCTGTACTTAGAAGAACATTGCAGGATCATTTCGTATTATCTCGAAAAAATAGATTTACTGGAGTTGAGTAAACAATTTCTTTCAGATTGCCTAAAAAAAAGAAATCCAAAGATTTAATTCCGGAGACCATTATCAAAATTATCATACAAGTAGCGACGCACTATATTGCTGAAATGTGACAGCGCACCATCACCACCACTACCATTGTGCTCTAGCTTGCAAGGATACATTTTCAAACCAGATATGTATCATAAATCTCTCATAAAGACAGCTTCGTCGGCAAAACAGTTCCAGTACAATGGTGATTCTCTCTAAAATGTTGTAAACACCAGTTTGCATAATTTAATCTTGCAGAATAATCATCTTGGAACATTACGTGTACCTTTTGAATATGAAGAGGATGAAGCAATTATTTGTCTTCACCGATGGATCAAAAACCGCCAACGGTGTGGGCGCAGGTATATTTGGGGAAAGGCCCAGGATGGACATAAGCATCCCTCTGGGGACCTACGCCACAGTATACCAAGCGGAAGTTCATGCCATACAAGTATGTGTACTACAAAATCTTGAAAAGGGCTACCACGACCAAAAGATTTACATCCTTTCGGACAGCCAAGCTGCGCTTAAGGCTCTGAACTCCAATAGGTTTACTTCAAAACTCACGCTGGAGTGTCACACCAACCTAAAAGTGCTGGCGGCCAGGGGGAACAAGGTGAAACTCTTGTGGGTCCCTGGCCACTCCGGGATATTAGGGAATGAAAAGGCGGATGAACTAGCGAGAGCCGGATCTGCCCAAAGTCTCAGGGGCCCTGAACCGGCCTTTGGAATATCAAAACAGGCAACGAGAACAACATTAGATGGATGGTCGAAAAAGCAACACCTGTCTCGATGGCAAGAGTTGCCTGGTCTAATACACGCACGGGCCGTAATGGGAAAACCATCGAAAATACTATCGAATGGGATGCTAACCCTGACGCGGCCCCAGTTGAAACAAGTGATGGGTCTGTTAACAGGCCACTGCCACTTGCGAAAACACCTTCAACGGATAGGGCTAAACAACGGATCCATTGAATGTAGACTCTGCGGCGAAGAGGATGAAACCGCCTCACACATAATATACAGCTGCGGAGCGCTGTCCCGCAGAAGACAAAATATCTTCGGGAACATACAACGTGGTGACAACCTCCCACATGACAAGCTTGGCAGAAGGTTACTGGACCTCATAGATGGAACAAACATCTTCTAACAAGATCGGGGCACACAATAAGCCGAAAGGCTGCAGTGATTTGAAGTTCGGGCCTTTAAACCGACCCCCGCCTTTAACCAACCAACCAACCAACCAATTATTTGTCTTTAAGAGTTTGGCAGGAACAACCCATTTGTTGTGTTTAGTTGAGCAGCGATCCGCCTTAAGCTATTACATATGTTATATATTATATTAGATGGATTATCAGCAATGTAACAGAGAACGTATTCTTCTAACTCCGGGGTTTCTGCTCTTCTTGGAGGACTTTCTCAACCACGACGCGGAAAAACGTTTCCTAACATGAACTGTAAAATTACTGATTTACACTCTTTTAACTTTATTTCTAACCTATTTTTCTTAGCTTACGGTCAATCCTATCAAATATTTTTCGATCTGGTCAGTTTCGATCAGGAAATCTCTCAGCATAATGACCATTGAACAATTAACAAAAAAAACTAAATTCATTCTATCAACGGAGATCTTTATTCCTCTTATTAATTTAAATTTCTTTTACCAAATAATTTTTCGTTTATTCAATTTCCAGAGTTTAACAACAATTTTATTCTTCCATTTGGCTTCGACTGTCATTTTGTAAAGAGCGAATCACTCCCTTTAGATAATTAAATTTATCCTAATTTATCCTAATCTAAATAGTATGAATTATTATTACAAGAGTTTTTAATTTAGTCTTTATTTATAGCTCTATAATCTGGACAGTAGAAAAGGCAATACAAGAGTTATTTCAAGTTTTGATAAGGATATTGGAGTATATACCTAATTACATTTTTGATTTGTACAAAAAATGATATACTTCGAAAGATTTTTTTTCGTTCTAAAGTCCTTTCATCTATAAAAAAAAAAGAAATTGGTGTTAGCGATAACAAAATTTTAAAAAAATTTAAAAATTTCACACATTTTTTTTAAACAAAATACTAGAAGAGTACCTATACTTAAATATTTTGCCAATTTTTGCCATACCGTTATCGGTAATAACCTCGACCTTTCCATATACGATACTGCGAGCATATATCCATACCTCCTATCTTTCTCTAATCTCACAACTTCTATAATTATTTCTTGCTGTATCAGTTCCGCCAACGAAGTGGGGATGAAAAATTAAATCTTTATCGAAGAACTTATCAAAAATACTGAAACGGCATGAGGTCTGGACTTAAAAGCGGTATATTTTTAAAATATTTATATATTAATATATATATACGTATCCAGATATAAAAGCGAGGCCCACTCGAAGGGATGCTTTTTAAACTGTATATTAAGGTGTTTTGGAATAATCTAATAACGGTAAATGATAACTCATATTGAGGGGTAAGATATTTCTAAAATTCAAACATACAAGTGTGCAATGTACATACGAGTCCCATTCCTACAGTTAATTCACATGCGAGGCCCACTGTATATAAATGGCATTTTCAACATAATTACGAGTCCCTGCGACGTTGCCAAGAAATTCTTATTAGGTATTTCCTCGCCAAAAGTCAACAGTTCTTTTTAACGTACACGTGAATCTTTCGTCGTCACAGTCGGACCTCTGATCTTGGGATCTTGCAGTGTTTGTACAATTTAATATTTTTAATGTTAAGCATATGAATAAAATGAATAGATATTGCGAATTTAGCAAAAGCCAAAAGTGATAAAATGATTGAAAATTGGTTGTTTACGAAACGTTTAGGAAGAAATAGTAACTGTTTGGTTACCTCGAGTGACATGGCGATACTTTTGAGCCAGTGTCTAACCCAGATAAATCTCTAATAAGAAGAAATAAATTCAATTTTTATGTAAGATATACCGGGTCCGCAAACGAAGCGAGGTCGGAAGATTAAATCGTTATCGAAGAACTTATCAACAATACTAAAACAGCTCGAGATATTGGATTAAAAATGGCATGTTTTAAAAATATTTTACATTATACAGGGTGGCCCAAAAAAGTGTGAGAGCATAAGTAAAGTTATATTTTTTAAAATGGGACACCCATTATTTTATTGCATATTTAGATTCGTATTAGTATCGTTTATAAGTGCCTCAAGTTTTATTTAATCTGGTTTTGTAGTTTCGGAGAAATAAATTAAACACTAAAAAAAGAAATTTGCAGTCCTGAATAAAAAATAAAAAAAAATACAATCCAGAACTATTTTTTTACATCAGCATTAGGCGAAATTTATGACAAGAGGTCTAGAGATACTATGAATCTGATTGCGTTTATCTATTTTATACAGGGTGTTCATAATAAGCTTTAAAAAATGTCACATTTTAAAATAATTTTTCTCAAGTTTTTCAAATGGTATATGTATATTATTTGGCTATTTCACGTAGAATTCATAGTCAATTTTTTTTTGTAATACAAGCATATAAGCTATATGTACAAAATAGCTTCCTTTTACTCTTAGAGTTTACAGTATTTTAGTTATTTCGATATAAATTTTAAAAGCCTACATTTTTGCTACTTTTATTTATTTAATTTTATTTTTTATTCTTAATCGAGTTGCCATGATTTTTTTTTTGTTTAGATTGTCACTATGACAGCCAAATAAAATTATTTACATTGGTTCAGTCGTCGAAATTAACTAGTAACTTACACAAAATGTCGAGTTTTACAACTTTGGTAAATATGATTTGTATACTGGGTGAATGTGCAAGAAATTGCCTCCTCGCGAGCCGAGTGTATGCCGAAAGATATCCAGATATTAAGAGAAACCCGAGACCAGAAGCGCTCGAGAAGTTGTTGTAAAGATTTGTAGCAACAGGAAGCATTACGTACATAAGGATGATAATCAATAAACCCGTTATTAATGAAGGAAATGAATTAAGAGTTCTGTTGGCAGTAGAGGAAAATCATAACGTAAGTCAGAAAACCGGTGTTAAGGAAACTAGTATTTTGGAAAAGTATAAATATCATCCTTATCACATCGAATTACACCAAGAACTTTATCAAGATGATTTCTTAAGAAGCATTACATTCTGTAATTGGATGCTTAATAAAATTAGAGAAGTACCAGATATTTTATCAAAAGTTCTCTTTAGTGACGAGTCTACATTTATAAATGGCGGAATCATAAATAGACATAATCATGCATTATTATTCTAGTGAAAATCTACATTTGGTTCAACATGTAGATATCCAAAATCGCTGTTCGGTTAATGTCTGGGGAGGAATATTAGGGCCTTATATTATTGGGCCATATTTTTTTGAAGACCGTGTAACGGGACAAGTTTACCTTAATTTTCTGCATCATAATCTGTCCGTTGTACTTCAAACTTTAAATATAGATGCCGACACTCTCCAAAACTTCTAGTTTCAGCAAGGCGGCTCATTACTATGAGCCGATACGGCAATTTTTTAATCATTGGCGAGGTAACCAGTGGATCGGACGTGGTGGACCAATAGCTTGGCCTCCTAGGTCCCCTGATTTAACACCCCTTGATTTCTACCTCTTTGGATATGTCAAAGAACAAGTCTATGCTATAGCTATTACTAATAGAGAAGATATGAAAGATCGCATACGAGAGGCATTTAGAAATATTAGAATAAGAACTCTTCAAGATGTTCAGACAAATTTTGGTCGAAGGCTACACCTATGCCTTCAAGAACAAGGAAGGACCTTTGAACACATAATTAGAGCCAGGCAATAAATTCCGATTTACCGCCTAATAAGGCATCTTTTAGTTTTACCTTGTCAAAACCTTTGTTTTCTTAAACTTTAATTGTGTTTGATTATTTTGTTAAGTTTAATCCCTTACAAATGTCTTAATAAACAATTAAATTATATTTAGTTTATAGTAAAATAAAAAAATAAGGAATATCATTGAATGATAGGTTATTAAAATAGTATTAAGAAAATGAACTCATGCATAACAAATGTAAACTATTAAAAAGTTACCGCTAGATTTTAAGAAAAAATAGCAAAAATGTAGGCTTTTAAAATTTATATCGAAATAACTAAAATACGGCAAACTCTAAGAGTAAAAGTAAGCTATTTTGAACATTTATTTTAGTTGACAATTATTAGTCTAGTCGCATATAACAAAATTTCCCAATAAAAACTCTATTTAAACAACATACTTTATGATATTTACAATTATTTCGAAAACGGCTGGATATAACTTATATGCTTGTATTACAAAAAAAAATTGTCTATGAATTCTATGTCAAATAGCCAAATAATATACAGGGTGTTCCGTTTGAAAAACTTGAGAAGAATTATTTTAAAATGTGGCGTTTTGAAAGCTTATTATGAACACCCTGTATAAAATAGATGAACGCAATTAGATTCATAGTATCTCTAGACCTCTTGTCATAAAATTCTTACTAAACTTTATACAATGTAAAATATTTTTAAAACATGCCGCTTTTAATCCCGGCCAAATGTAAACTATTTTTGGATTTCTCCAATTATAATATAATAAAATAATATTTGTTGTTCTTTATTTCCGACAATTTCTAAAGGTAAAAAAATTATAAAAAAAGTATTTCGCACGTTTCAGCCTGATTTAAAAGCTGTCTTAAAAAAAATTTTACTTTTGTGAAAATAGATGTTTTATATAATATACAATTTTCACTCTATATTTTATTAAATTTTTACACAAATCGTTGAAGAGGGACTTGAAGTAGAATTTGAGGTAGAATTTGAAAAAAAGTAAGAACGGAAGACCTTCACATAGCCAGGTCATATTATTTTTTACTTTAAACAAAATATAATTATTAATAATATTATACTCTATTCATTTTTCTGAATAGAAATATAAACAAACATCAGCTCGTGATAGCCACATGCTCGATGCATAAACTTATTACTATTGGTCAATCGTGTTTCGAGATTATTAACTTGTACCTTTATATTGTCTTAATGCGACCCTGTGGGCTGTCAGTGTCCACGTGTTCGTCGCGTACAATATATTTGTTTTGTTCATTAGCATAAATATTACCCTTCTGTTGGGTAAATTATTAAGATTAGTGTAAACCCCATACCATAAAATCGTTCGCTCCATCTTGTACCTACTAAGATATTTAAATCAAATTTTACCACATTTATATTTATTCCGTCAGAAGAAGGCACCGTGTGCCGAAACATGTTACGGGTTTTTTCAAAATAAAAATTGTGGAAATTTTATAACTTTTTGTTTCTGTTCATATTTTTTTTGTTCTACTGAATACTATTGATAAAATGAATAGACTATAGTAACATTTTCTACGACGCCTTTTATGTAACTAATCGCATTAGTATTTTCTTAAAAATTTTTTTAAATGTTTTCAAAATAGTTATGCATAGAAAAAAATGTCTTCTAAAATATTAATCTTCTATAGTTTTCTCTTATGGGATTTCATAATTTGAACTGAAAATCATTTTTGATAAAGCCAAATTTATATATTTTTTTAAAACGGTTACAAAATAATTTTTAAAACGCGGTTCGCTATAAAATTATTTTATACATTATTGCATGCTAAACAGTCGCATATTTTTGCCCACTATGTCCTATGAACTTTTACTAAAACATTTATGACGAAAAATATTATTTGTAATTCCAGATAGATGATGATGACGTAATAGCTCCTCAATGTAAATAATTTGTGATATTATTATAACATATTATAAAGCTTTAACAAATCAACAGTGTTGACATGTTTAAGGGACTCAGAAGTCACAATAACTTCAATATTTAGCAAATATATGGGGGGCCTCGCATGGTTAAACGCAAGTATATACAAAACGATTGAAGCGACGCCTAGTTAAAAGCAGAACGAACTAAAAACCGTATAAAAGGGAATATGCACATCAATTGCGGGTCCCTGAAAAATTTTTCAGTATGTGGGTGGGGGGGGGGTCAGGGAAGGTAAAATAATGTTAGATACACGCGATTTCAACCCGAAAACGGGCCTCGCATGTGCAAAATGGGCCTCGTATGTGATTCTGTACAACAATTTACGGGACTCGCATGTTATAAGTACCTCTGATGTTGAGTTTCTATCAATATCTATATATCTTTCAGCGTACACTCGACTCACTAGAAGGAAATTTCATGTACATTCTTCCACTATAAAAATTATATGTACAATTTTGTAAGGGGTATAATTCGAAAGTTAATACCTAAGTTTGGCTGAACAAAATAAAATCGATTTATTAATGTGGCCAGGATTTTGGTATAGGGAGAGTTTTTCGGTCTCTAAAATCGACAAGAAATATTTTTTTGTTGAAACCTGTTTGTTTTTCTACACATTCTGTACCAGTACCCCTTATATTAGTAAGCTTTACTTGGTAAAGATTAAATGCTTTAGAATTTAGCTGGTTTTACCGAAAGGCCGAAATTTAGTACATAAACTAAATATGAGAAAAGAAACTAATTATCTGGGCTTCGTTTTGAATAATCCGAAGATTCTCCGTTTTTATTTCCTAAGCTGTAATTAAGTTTAAAGGCAGAAAATTTCCCTTTGTTCTTCTTTATTACAAAAATTGTTTCGCAATTAGCCAATTTTATGAATTTAAATTTTCTTTGAAAATCCTAAGGCTTGCCTCGGTCAAATTATAATCTATGCCAAAACCATGTTTTCTAAATTATTTCAATGTAAATATTAAGCCTAAGAGCAACATTTTAAGTAGCTTCTTGAATCTTGTAAGTAATATCCTTAATCTTATTTTATATTTCTGATCACAAAACAGTCAAGTTTAATACTTCAGAAAGTAAAACTAGAAATAAAATTGATGTAAGGTTTTATAATCCATTTTTTTTAGAATATTTCCTATACTTTTTCGGGACTCCCCTACTATACATATAATATGAAAACAATTTCAATATCATCTGGTTCCCATTTTTACGATAGATTTACATGTGTAAAACGGTGACTGAACGCTCAAAACGTAGATCTACCGTAAAAACGGTAGACCTTGCAACACTGACTGCCATTCTCTACGTCCAACATGTGCAATATCGTAGTTCAATAGTCAATTGGTCTGGGGGCGCATGTCGAAATTTTCCAAAAAAATACGTAAAATTCTTAGAGAGATTCATTGTATCATTTATTCCCAGTGAATAAATCTTTACACTAATGCATGGTGATAACTCTTGACGTTAAGGATATTTGAATATTGTTCTGTTATGCAAAAGAAACAAGTGTGTGAACTGACCAAATTTCTTTTCACAAAAGATACAGTTTCTAGATGACGTGATAGGTCTATTTGAGTGCTAATATGATCTATGATGGTCGAATGTGTTCTCATGGCAACATAGTTTCTATTGTTTGAAAAAGGGAAGAACTATTGTTCTAGCAGGAGAGATTCACCCTATTTGTCTTATTGTTGACGGTATACACTTCAGTCTCTCATTAGAACTCGGTCTGTCTTATTCTACGTACAGAACTGAAAATACTTAGGAAGAAAGTTAATTGCAGGGCTCGTAGAGGCGTCCTGCCGCCGACTGCATTATTGTAAAGAGTAATTGCAGGGGCTTATAGAGGCATCCTACAGCCCAGTTCATCGGTGTAAAAAGTGGCAAATATCAAGTTCAAGTTTTTATCTCGATAGTGTACCAGGCAAGAATTCCTAGTGATACATGACATGACATGACTTGATCAGAAATCAGTGTGATGTAACCAATAGCAGTCAAGTTATACAACTTAACGAAACCTCTATATGACCATTTACTCTAAAATTAACCTTTATTGAAGCTTAATCTGTGTTTAATTGACTATACATACTAAGGACCAGCAAACCAACATACGGATATGAGTTATGTCGTGTATGATACTAAAGGAACCATCTACCATACAAGAACGTTGTATGACGGTCTGTATTATTGTGCGTAATACTATTCCCTACTTTAATTTTGTATAATTTTATTACTTAGGACTCTTGAAGATAATGAAATAAGTATTGATCATCCCGATAGACTAGATGGCTAGCAGCACTAGTAGCAACATTTTATTCTTATCATTTTAAACGAAAGTTGTACCCAGAAAGAGGTTTATACATTTTGGTACATTATTCAGAGTTGAGCACTCTTGATTTTTCTTCCTATAATCAACTGTATTTTGCCTTATCTTAGCCCTTTGTTACTGGAAAAACTTCGCGTCGATTTTTTGGAATTATTTATTTGTTTTATTCCCAGAAATAGTGAGTTGAGAGTGGTAATGGATTAATTATTTCTATTTTCATATTAAAGCAAAGTTTAAGTAATATTATAAGGATCGCTAAGCATACAGCATTACAGCATTAAAACTAGGTCATTCAGATTAGAACTACTGAAATTGATATTGAAGTAATTATTCATATAAACATGGTAGATTGATACTAGGATAGGTATTACCTTTAGGTGTTCCCAGTTCCGGGATGGAGACAATACTCCTATGTAACCTACAACAATAAAGGAAAGTCTTTCGTTGAGCCACCATGTAAAATTTTACTAATATAAGAGGTTTTTAGGGCACTTTATAGGATTTACGATTGTTGTGGCGACCTTGTCGAATGATTGCAATATTTGGAATGGATTTATTTTACTTTCCAGCTTTATTTTATTTATTTGAATAAATTTTTTATTTATTACTAAATTGGGTTTCATACATTACCAAATCTATTAACCGAGGTTTTCAATTTACTTAATATTTTCTTCTATTACTTACGGAGGTACCCACTGCGGACTTCCAGCTGAAGACCTATCATTAGCCATAGCTGGTCGTCTACTTATATCATCTTCAACAGTCGGAGCTCATAATGACATTAATGGGGTAAATACTGTTCAGGGTTGTAAACTATAATAATATTCCTTTGATCTTTTAAAATAACAAATTATCGGCATCGGTACAAAGCTTTATAAAATATGTCTCTCTGTATAATTTCAATTGCTAAGTAGACGTGCTTTCCAAATTTTAATCCTACGTCTACATAAACAATAGTTTCGCACGAACCTTTCTTCCATTTTTCCTTTGTTAAGTGACCGCTCTCTAATGGCATTTACATATTCTTATCCCTTAATTAAATGTTGGTAAAATCAGGTATGACGCTGCGAACAAAAATACCATCAGTACCTTTCTTTGCTTAGATTCGACGGTCGGTGGTTCTTAGTTCATAACTTTCCTAATTTCTATTTTCTATTTTTCGCCCGTATATCGGGAAGTAGATATTTCGTTTACTACTTTTTCCTAATTCCAGCGTTCGGTACTCCGCGTATCTCAAATATTCGATTTCTTTCTCTTTTGCGTATCATAAGGTACATAGGTGATTATGCTGTGTATTATGTACCATTATTTCCCATATACAGAAAATATAAGTTGTAGCAGTTCAAAGCAGTATTTTCCCTTAACCGACCACGATCTATGGAAACACCCTCCATTCCGTTCCAATGGTAAGGACCTAGAGGACCCCTTATCAAATACTGTAAACCACATTTAATTACTTTATACCATCATCTATTTGCCTCAACTAAAATGAGCTACTTTGAATGGCACTTCCTTATTTGACTTTTAAGCCATATTCATTTGTTATAAATACGATGAAGTCATCTCAACTCAAAAACCAAAAATAACTATTGTCCTGGAAGTATATCATTCCGGACACTGAACTATATCGAATTTCGTCTATCCATTCATTTTAAGATTAAATGTAGCTACAGTCTTTGATATCATTTAATATACCGGGTGATTCACGACGAGCTTGCATTAGAATTATATGGAGAACTACTGAACATAGGTTTCTAAAACTTTGAGGATTTAGGTTTATCGATATGCTCTCTTTCACTAAAATATTCACATGTTCCTATCATTTCCGGTTATACCGGAACTAGCTGCCAACTTTCGTTTTTTAAATAATTTTTATTATATTTTTCGATTAAACACTTAGTTATAAGCAAATTTTTGTCTGACTCTGTCAGTTTTTCGGACTCTTCGTATTTATTTGGCACATGCATGGTGATAAAATAATCCAAATATTTTTTTTAAATTACTTAAAGATTTCTTACCGAATAGCTAGAAGATCAGTCTATCTATATATTTCAAACTTGGCAGAAAATATACAAGGTGGTCACAATCACGGAATAAAATTGATTGATTGCTTGAAAAAACACTTTTTAAAGCTATCATTGAATTTACAAATAAAATACAGTCGATTATTATTAAATGTTTTGAATTAATGGTTTAAATACTTTTTTTTTTAATTAACAATGAAACAAGTTTATAAACTGTAGTGAAATTAAAAATGTGTTTGAAAATTATAATATTTTTAATAATAAATGTTTTTTAATAAATGTTTAATTTAATTCTCTCACCGCACAAGAAATAAGGAACGCTACAAGAAATAGTATGATGAAAAGAATACATAAATCCATGGACGAAAATGACAATCACTTCAAACATTTATTATAAAAATATTGAAAAAATATTATAATTTTCAAACGCATTTTTAATTTCACTTAAGTTTGTGCATTGTTACTTTTTAAAAAAATAATATTTAAACCATTAGATTTAAAATTATCATTTTATTTATAAATTCAATAAAGAAACACTTTAGCAATTTGTTTTTTCAATCACTCAATCAATTTTAGTTCGTACAGACATTAGCATACTGTAGAGAAAACTGAATACTTCTTTACTACTAAAAACAGGGTGACCAGCTTACTTAATGGCTGGTCAGGTATTTTGAACTATAAGTTATAGGGGGTGGTTGTGAGGTTAATAAAAACGATTAGTTGCTCGTGTGAATTTTTACTTTAATTTGTGGTTAAAGAGATATGTTTTATTTTTACAAAAAGACTGGCGTGTGTGTGTATATAGGAAATGTTTGGCATTTTACATGGTTGAATGATTCAAGATTATGAAATTTACAATTTTACATGAGCTTACAAAATACAATTTATTCAACTGCAGGTTTATCTAAATCAAAATAATGGGGTTGACGTTACTAAGTTCAAGCACAATCCCACTTATATATCCTTGACAAGCGCAAGGTGACTGAAGAAAACTAACACAACATCACAAGTAAACAATGTCTTGCTTGGCAAAAACTAACTACGGTACAGATTACCTAGGTCTTGTAGCGTCGTTAAAAAGGATATAATAGTGTTTGGTAGTTTTCTCAAGAGTATTACAACATTTCTCTGTCCACTTAGTTAATACGTCTACCTTAAATTGCCAGTCTTGGTTAATTACTACCCATTTTGTACTCCAGAAGTCATATTTGTTCATCAAGTAAAACAATCGGTGATGTTATTTTTCATCCAAAAATGACACAAATAACTAGATCTACGACTTAATTGTGACAAAGTTTTGTCTTGTTGAGGTCACAAGAACAACAATATGAATTAGCAACCTGTGCCGTGTTAAAAAATGAGAACTTAAGTGCATAAGCGGTCGGTACCTGCACCGACTCGAGTCGTTGTCGAACGGAATCTTTCTTCATCGCGTGCCAACGCTTGCTCTTGCGTCACGAGAACGCCAGACATGTTATCGTAGTTCCCATTGGTTGAGAAGACAAAGGAATTTTTGACGTCCAGCCCGTGTGGAGTGAATGAGAGAGAAGAACAATACAGAGGACGAGATTAAGAAAGATGGGTATACGTTAGAGAGTTAAAGGGTTGAATCGTAGGAATGTGGAAGTAATTTGGCTTGCGGTCTGGTAAAAAGGCGTAAGAGATAGAATTATCCACAACAAGAAGGTGTGACAGAGAGAAAAAATGTGCAAAAAACGGTTAAATTACTACGAGGGAAAAAATGCTTTCTGTTTACCGGGGTACACGAGGAAATGATGATTTAAGAATTATTAACTAAAAATAAACACGATTGTTGGGAACTGGTTTCCCAACAGCATACAGTACCTATGTACTTTTCATAGCACACTTTAAAAAATAGTATTTTCTGAATAAATTTGATTTTTTGAGGAAACGCTTTGATATAGGTATAGTCCAGTAAATACTATTTATAAAGAGTAACCAATTTGTCATTAAAATAAAATATACAGGGTGTTCCATTTAAAATAAGAACGTTTCTAATGGTTGAATTCTTTCACAATGAACCTTGAATTGTGACCACCCTATACATTTTCTGCCAAACTTGAAATATTTTTGAGACTTGATGATCGTCTAGCTATTCGGTAAGAAAATTTTCTTATTCCAAGAACTAAGGTAAAAAAATTATGTTGATTATTTCATCACCATGCATTTGCCAAATAATTACAAAAAGTTCAGATATCTCAAAAAACTGGCAAAGTCAGACAAAAAGATGTTGTATAACATTTGCTTAGAATTTAATGGTTAATCGAAAGATATAATAAAAATTGCTATGTTGTATTTAAAAAATGAAAATTGGCAGCTACTTCCCGAATAAGCGGAAATTACGTGAATATTTTACTTAAAGAGAGCGTATCGATACACCTAAATCCCCAAAGTTTCGGAAACACATGTTCAGTAGTTCTCCATAAGGTTCTAATGCAAGTGCGTCATGAATCACCCTGTATACCAAAACATTTGTGATCCCATTCGAAAATATTTAAAAAACTTATTTTGTTCAAAAAAGCGAGGAAAAGAGTGTAAATTCGCCATATTGTTCTTTCTTCATAAATGCGATTAATACAGAATTTTTTCTGGTTCTCGAGCATATTCTAAGAAACGAATTTATTTCGAAAACGTATATTTCCGGATCGAAATTAATTTTAACTGAAAAAGCTACTGTGACCACAGCACACGTACGAGCTTATTAGGCAGTATACGTGCGAGCAAATAATATGCCGATGCCACTCTTACTGTAGCCTGAAGCAATAGCTTCCAGTCTAACGAAAATTTAGTAACGATTTCAAAATAAAGCGAATTTCCAAAAATATTTCTAAACAATTATTTTTTTACAGATTAAGCATAATAAAAAACACAAAGGGAAAATGTGCAAATGTAACATTGGTATGAGAAGCTCCTTGGATAATGGTAATTTTAACTATACCCTCATAACTTTAACTTAAAAGACAATTTAATGAAAGGGGATGCTGTTAAAGCGGATTTAACAGTTTCAATGGGTTACGTGGCCCGGATATGCTAGATAAAAAGGCCCATCTCTACTAATTTCGGGTCTATTCCAAAAATAACTTAAATATGAAATACATTATTCCGTTTTGTAGTTTTTTAAATTTATAGAAAAATAGAGAAACTAACTATATAGATATTAGTCGACAATAAGTTGATGGTTAGAATAGAACAAACCGAATACTTCCACTTTATTACGTTTACATGTATCTCGCCTGACGTACGATTTACTCTAACAAACTACCATAGAGAAGGTTTTATTCACTGTAGTGAGGCTTGGAAACTAGTATGTATTACTACTTTATCCGAGGTATGACGTGATGAGCTATTACGAACAAAAAAAAAATCCCAATAGATAGGGAAAAGTGTCCAGTTGCATCCATCTTATTGAGACTTCTCCATTTTCGTAACTCGTCTTATAGCCGCGGTAGAGTGCATGTCTTGTTCAGTACGGAGGCAAAGTTTTGTGTGGGTGTATGCGTTTCTATGAGTGCTGCGACGTAAAACTACGTCTGGTAAATTTTGATCAATTTTTTTAAGGACTTTCCGATTAGTGTAGTTTGGAACCCGAACAAACCTGACGCATATTATGTATCTAGTAAGAGATATGTCGTGTTAGGTGATAACAACGAATATTATTTTTTTTTATTATTATTTTGTGAAGTGCATATTATGGCTACAATCAGGGACACGCTTTCCATATGGGCAAGGTCGTACGGTGCACAATAGCCCAAGACTGTAAAGGTGCATAAGATCGCCTGTGGCAGTGCAAAACATATAGGAGATTGGTCGATTCACACACATTATCGTGGTTGTGCATCGGACGGGTATGAATAAGCCCCTACAAGTTTCTACAAGAACAATTTCTGTCTCGCCGGTGAAATCACGTGACGGTCCATGATGTGTGAATCGACCTTAAAGGCACCTTATTTCGTACCAAGGCGCGACCCTGCATACAATCGACTTATCTATGATGACATAGTATTCATCTTTGTTTACTATTTTATTGTAATTTTCTTCCAGATATTACAATGATAAGTAAAAAAAGCCAGCATAAGGCAGACATGGAAAGAGGAGCATGTGTTCATAGGAAGAAGAATGAGGCGAGGAAATGGGAGAAAAACATAGCTTAGGAGGATAGAAGCAGGTTTCTGATACCGACCTGGAGTACTTTACACATAATTTGAATCACTAAGAATAGAAGTTGAGAGATTTTCTTAGAAGAATTCCTCAAATATCTCTTAGAAGACCAAAGAATACTTCAATATAAGTCATTAGAAAACATTACGGAAATTGATAAATTTCGTCCCGAAAATATCTATGACTTAGACGTGATAAGGTTGAGTATGGTGCAAAGAAAGCCTTCAAACATACACTTTTAAGAAAACTGGATTACTCCATTTTGATTTTGACATTTTTACTGACTGGGAATTTGCACCATCCTTCGCCGCTAATAGAGAATGACAAAAGAAGTTCCAACTCCTAAAATAAATCCCAAAACAAACCAGAATTACCCTTCTTAGTCTAGCGTTGAACGTCTAACCATAAACACAGAAGCCTCATTTTCTAATGGTGATTAACTTGAAGTTGTGTCTGATTCATCAGGAGATATTGTAACCAAATCAATTGATGCTACGTTTGAGGTAGGTCAATTTTTTAAGTAAATTTCAAAATCTCTTGGCTTAATTACAATACAAGAATTAAATTATAAAAGACTAGGCGTGATTATTTGTTTTAAACCTAATCGTCTTGACAATATCACAATCTTGACGTTGTGATTTTATTATGAATCAGCGCTAATTCGAAGCTAAGGACAAAACTAGGCAAGACAGGATATTTAAATGATATAGGAACTTAAGAAACAAGTATAAGAAGAAGAAATTAAGGAAAGAGAGAAGAAAGCTAGACAAGTAAGAAAGAAAGTATTGTCCGATAATGAAGATGGTGAACCAGTGTAGAGAAGAAAATACCAAATTTGCGTAATTTATTAAACCCATTTTATAAGAAGAGGGAACCAAAAAAAATATTTCGAAATAGAAGATGGAATATTCACTCTATGATGGCTTAAATGGAAATATATATATATATTATACATACATATACGTACATAGCTATCTTTCCGGCCTCCGTATGCCACCCATGCACTTAAGCCACCAAAACCCGTGTGTTTTACGGCGTGTATTTTGCATATTTAGCAACGATAATTTTCGGACTATCTCGACACCACTCGAGGGGTAATGAATTCATTGAAAATACAGGGTGTTATGGAAATGACTTATTATATTTAAACCGGCAATTCCTGAGCTGAAGACAAATTGAAGAAAAATAACCAGGCGCTTTCAATTCATTCAGCGGTATAAATGACGTCAAACTAGAAAAACACGTGTGGGTCACAGGCGAGACATACAGGGTCCGCAAACGAAGCGTGGACGGAAGATTAAATCGTTATCAAAGATATTATCAATAATACTAAAACAGCTTGAGATATTGGATTAAAAGCGGCATGTTTTAAAAATATTTTACATTATACAGGGTGGCCCAAAAAAGTGTGACAGCATAAAGTTATATTTTTTTAAATGGGACACCCAGTATTTTATTGCATATTTAGGTTCGTATTACTATCGTTTATAAGTGCCTCAAATTTTATTTAATTTGGTTTTGTAGTTTCGGAGAAATAAATTAAAAACTAAAAAAAAGTTTTGCAGTCCTGAATAAAAAAATCAAAAAAAAATAATCCAGAACTATTTTTTTAACCTCGGCTTGAGTGAAATTTATGACAAGAGGTCCAGAGATACTATGAATGTAATTGCGTTTATTTATTTTATACAGGGTGTTCATCATAAGCTTTCAAAAACCCCACATTTTAAAATAATTTTTCTAAAATTTTTCAAATGGAACACCCTGTATATTATTTGGCTATTTGACGTATATAAGTTATATCCAGCCGTTTTCGAAATAATTGTAAATATCATAAATTATGTTGATTAAATAGAGTTTTTACTGGGAAATTTTGTTATAGGCGATTAGACTAATAATTGTAAACTGAAGTAAATGTTCAAAATAGCTTCCTTTTACTTAATTTAATGATTTTCCTCTACTGCCAACAGAACTCTTAATTCATTTTCTTCATTAATAACGGGTTTATTGATTCTCATCCTTTTTGTGTATGCAGGCTTCCTGTTGCTACAAATCTTTGCAACAACTTCTCGAAGGTTTCTGGTCTCGGCTTTCTCTCAATATCTGGATATCTTTCAGCATACACTCGGCTCGCGAGTAGGCAATTTCTTGCACATTTACCCAGTATAAAAATCATATTCACCATTTCTAAAGTTGTAAAATTCGACATTTTGTGTAAGTTAGTACTTAATTTCGACGACTGAACAAATGTAAATAATTTTATTTGGCTGTCATAGTGACAACCTAAACAAAAAAAAATCATGGCAACTCGATTAAAAATAAAAAATAAAATTAAATAAATAAAATTAGCAAAAATGTAGGCTTTTAAAATTTATATCGAAAAAAACTAAAATACGGTAAACACTAAGAGTAAAAGGAAGTTATTTTGAACATTTACTTTAGTTTACAATTATTAGTCTAGTCGCCTATAACAAAATTTCCCAGTAAAAACTCTATTTAAACAACATAATTTATGATATTTATAATTATTTCGAAAAAATGGTTATAACTTGTATGCTTGTATTACAAAAAAAAATTGTCTATGAATTCTACGTCAAATTGCCAAATAATATACAGGGTGTTCCATTTGAAAAACTTGAGAAAAATTATTTTAAAATGTGGGGGTTTTGAAAGCTTATTATGAACACCCTGTATAAAATAAATAAACGCAATTACATTCATAGTATCTTTAGACCTCTTGTCATAAATTTCACTCAATGCCGAGGTTAAAAAAATAGTTCTGGATTGTTTTTTTAATTTTTTTATTCAGGACTGCAAAACTTTTTTTTTTAGTTTTTAATTTATTTCTCCGAAACTACAAAACCAAATTAAATAAAATTTGAGGCACTTATACACGATAGTAATACGAACCTAAATATGCAATAAAATACTGGGTGTCCCATTTAAAAAAATATAACTTTATGCTGTCACACTTTTTTGGGCCACCCTGTATAATGTAATGTGGAAACTACATTTTCTTCCGGTCATTCAACGATTTTAACGGTGCCACCTAATCTTCTAATCATTTGTACTACAAGGAGACCCAATGCAGTAATTTTTTTGTAAACACTAACCTGAAAACCAAAATCTCAATGCAGGCAAGTTTAATTGTTTCTGCAACTTTGAAACGCGATTATTCGGAAACCTGTGGACAAAACGCAACAAAGTAGGATACCACTGAAACGAGAATTGAACGCCCTTTCAAACGATGTGCCACTTGGCCCCCATTCCCATTTCAGATTCTAAGGGTGACATCTACCCCTCCTAGGGGCTTGAAACAACAAGGCTAAAAATATTCATTTCAAGTGTCCCCCTTACAAATAAAATTGACGTGTCTTTCGGATTTTTCATATTTTTAACTGCAAGAAAGATATTAAGGGTGGGAAGTTTTCAAATTGACACCCGGTATATAGTCAATAGAAGACTAAAATATTTTCCGGATACTGTAGCGGAAATATTACCTTTATTAAGTGTTTGCGGAAAAAAAAATTAACTCAAATTAACAAAAAGGACAAGTAGATTGGAAAAATTTATATTAAATAAATAATAGAACACTTACTTTATGAACAATTTACATCTTTTCGTTTTTTTCTTTTTCATTAGGTAATAAACAAATCTTACATGAATACACAAAAATAGACGTATACGCTTAATGTTAATCAAACTAATATTTTTTCTAAAGAATTAGTCATATTAAAGCCAAAACAAGAAAATTAATTTATTTGTTGCTCAAATTAGTGTTCACTTAATAAGTTTATCAATTACGAAACATATTGTATTGTATTTTTAACATGTTTCGTAAGCATAAACCTTCCCCTTAGGCGGAAATTACATGGAAAAACCTTTTATAGTTGCCTCCTAGTAATTGACCAAGAACAGTGAAGCGACAACAAATGTAGTAAATCGCTCAAATATAGAGAATTTCTATATTAATGTTAAAGGGTCCCAATAATTTTAATTTTCAGATTAAAACAGGGCTCTTTCAGCTAGATTGAGCTATTTTAAGGTTACGTTTACCGAATACATAATATTTAGGTTGGATTTATAAGAGTATAGAAAATTGCTCTTTTGCAATCCTACACGTATATAGGCTAAACTAGGAAATATCGGGTATTTTGAAATTATTTTAACGGATTTTAATTGTGACTGAAACATGATTTTATTAATTAACCCACTCTTGTTTTCAAAATCAAGACTAGAAGAATATTTGAATGAACAGGCTAAAAAAACTTCTACCTGAGATGGAAATAAAACTGTAAAGAGCGAACTTCCATTTGCTGCAATAATACCTAGTTTATGCCCAAACCTAGTCAGCAACTAACCTAACTATATATGTATAACAATATAAATGAGTAGTCTCCTCCTTCTGGTTTCAAGAGTTGCTGCTCTTCTTCTTCTAATCATAATCATTAGATCAAATTACTCAAAATTATTTATAATAATATAAAAATCTAATCGAAGAGGGTGGCTGGCCATGCTAGGTCTATTTGCTAATATATGCGAACAAACCCGAACATCGATATTACCGAAAATATCAGAACGGATTGAAGAATTACAACACTATTCAGAATGAATTAATAATAATTGTGCAGCCAGAATAAAATATAATCTTTGGGTTGTCATATAGTAAATCCAATTGGGAAGTTCTCATCTATTGCTTCACACTCACCTTTCAAGATATACTAGCTGGTTACAAAGTTTTTGAAATGTTTCCTAGATACACAGTGGCCCGTTTATTTTGAGCCTTTTTGTATGCAGTGTTCTAAAATTTTAAAAAATTATATCATATTATATAATTTTAAATTCTGCACAAAACTTAAAATCTATTGTATTTAACATACCAAACCATAGCTCATCAAAGTGTAAACATGTACATAAATGTAAATAAGCTAGCAAAGTTGCAACTGTCAAATATTATTTATATGCGAATCCTGATTTATCAGGTCGATTTCCTACCACCAGTAGTGATCTATAGTCCGTAAGTAAGACACCACGATTTTGAGCACCTTTGCTGGTTCACTTAAGAAGCTACCGAACTTATATTAATATAAGTAATAGTATGTTCATATTAATGTAAGTAATATTATGTTCATTCTCAGAAAACGTTAATAGTATATTACGTATCGAGGTGGAAAGTGTTTCATTCCTATCGAGAGAGTCGGTAGTTATTAACTTAATCTCGACACAGTAATAAAACTTTTCACCGAGGTTTGTATGCTATTTTATTTAGAACCACATCTAACATCCACTTCTTATTATTTTGAATTAAAATTATTAATAAAAGATAAATGCCATTTTTGACTTTTCCATTGAAAAATTAGACAAAAATTTCAAATAGTCGCAGGTCGTAAAATAACGTACAGCAAGATGGAACATATCATTTTTTAAATATGGTTTCCATGTCACTAAACAATATATTATTTTAACAACAGAAAAATGTTGTCAGATGAGGAATTTGATTTTGCTGTTATTCCACCAGAAATTCGAGAAGCAGCAAAAATAGTAGAAGAAGATCTTCTGCCAACTAAAAGCCGCCCGTGATATGACAAGGCATATAACTGTTTCAAAGAATGGTGTACGGGAAAAAAAGTTCAAAATGCCAAGGAAGATATCAACGATTTGCTCACACTATTCAATGCTGAGGACCACTCTATCAATTAGGAAAAAAGTAGACATATTTAAACACGCAAAGCTATTAGCATTTTTAAAAAAGCAAAACAAAGGATACAAGCCGAAAAAATCGAACATACTGTCTATGGAGAATCTTGAAACTTTTTTGGAACAAGCACCTATGGAATTTCTTGTTCAAAAGGTATTTTAGGCCAGAAGGTTGACCATTTCTATATTAACTTGTTATTTTATACATTTGCAGGTCGCATTGGTTATTGGTGTTTCAGGCGCCTGCCGATCAGATGAATTATATAAAATGAAAACAACAGACGTAAAATTTTTAGAGGAAAAGGTCGCGATTGAAATATCAAATAGAAAAACGTACCAGACACGATCATTTATGATAACTGATTTTTGCAGCCTTTCTGAAGCTGAATATTGAAGGTTTTACTGGCCACTGTTTTAGAAGAACAGCGGCTACTTTGCTCACAAATATCGGTGGCGACCTCATGCAAATTAAGCGGTTAGGAGGCTGGAAATCTAGTATAGTAGCTGAGGGATACGTAGATAGTTCTATCTCTACTCAAATTAATACGGCAAATTTGATTTCAAAGCCAAGTTAAAATTTTACTAACACTACTTGAACTTCAAATAATCATGAACTAAACCTTTCAAAACAAGATTTTCAGCAAGGTTTTAACATATCAGTGACTGCCTAAAATAATGCCAATGTAATATTTAATGTAAATAAGTAAAACAAAAATTTATTTTTTATTTTTTATAAATGTCATTAGGTTTATTTTAAAAAATCAAAAAAAATCGTTGTCGTTAAATTTGTGTAATGAGTTGTATGTTGGTGTGTTCGTATATTATTCTGAGATATCAATTTTTAAAAAAATTACAAAAAAATAAATTACTTTCCACCCAGGGGGAAAGTAAAAGTAAAATAACGTCAACATTCCACCTATCAAAGATAAATGAAATGTCATTATTACATGCATGGTTGTAAATAAAATCTTATTTGTTCATTCATGAAACAAATTTATTTTCAAAACTATTTCGCTTTCTTTGTAGTTGTTAAGAACTCTTTTTCTACTCCTGTATTAGTAAGACCCTGCTTACGCAGTGTTCCCTAGCACAGCATAAATAAATATATATATTACGTACCAGTTACACAAATCACATTACCCGTGATGTGCCGTCAATGTTTCCAATAGATGTTATGCAAAGTTGTCTATTCGGATCTCCTTTACAACGTAAATATCAAGAAATTTTAAACGTAAAAATTTTTAATTTTGGATATTGTTTTTGGTTATATTAGTAAAGCATTAACTTATTACTAGAAAAATCCAGGGAGTGCGTACGAAAAAGTCTATCAAAATTGTATTGACTGGTGTGCTAATAACCATGCCGGAACCGACCGGAAATATTTTATTAGCATATTTCGATAATTTAAGATAAAAGTAAATAGTCGTAGAAAAAGTCTAGTAGGGTAGAGCGGGGCTAGTTATGTTACCACATAAGTCGAGCAGTATAAGAACAAAACGAGCATTGCGCGATATGCGGTACATCTTGGGAACCATCCATTGGAATTTTGCCCGGCATCCAGCATTTGCTCTAAGAGTTAATTATTAATGATTACACAATTGCTCTAGTGATTTCCTAGTTTGAAAGATGAACTTTTTTCTACTTTGTTGTTATTAAATAAAAACTCTGTCTCGTGTGTTTAGAAAAATCCTCCGATATCATTCCGGGTGAAGAGTGGGTACAATATTGTGAATACAAGAGTTAGTTTCATTCAAAATGCACTCCTAAAGCTTGTTTTTTTAAGATTGTGTATATTGTGACAGTGATTAGAATAATAGTAAAAGAATTTGATTTTGTTCTAATTTAAAGGTGGATTTCTTATTATGTTAATTTCCCGATATTATAGGTACTATGTTTGGACTATATCGTAAGGTAAACCTACGCTCAACTTATCCCATATATTGTCACAACTTACCCCTAGTGGGGACTAGTTGATCCAGTAGAACCCTATTAAAGTAAAGCTATTTTTTCCCGAAAACTAAAGTAAACTTGACAATTTATTGATATCATTAGATGAACAAATAATAAAGGAAATATTTGATAAACATATTTATACTAAATGTAATGCAGATAAGAAACAAGATAGTTATTGACAAGAACTGGCTCAACTAACCCGCTCTACCCTATACAACTCGAATGTTAAGTATATTTATTAAACATTCTTTCGGAGTACGTAAGTTTCGGAATCGTGTGTAATAGGCTTCTTAACACTCTTGGTATGTAATATACTATTACGCCCTCGTTACACCGTGACAATATATGATATAGTTTCATTTATTTTTTAGCATTATTTATAATTAAATTTTAAATAAACATAGGCAATTATTATGGAGTGGATTTTAAAGAAATTAAAGAACATCGCAAGATAACTAAATTAAACGCCGCGTCAAGCAAGTATCAGGAAAAGAAGAGATTATAATGGACTTAATTAGTTCTTGTCATCGTTTCGAATTTTCTAAAGGTCTTTTCATCCAATAATTATTTTTGCGTTGCTTCCGGGCGCACTTAAATAAAAATTAAATTGGTGCCAAAGAGAGTTAGTGTAAAATTTTCTGGAAGGAAATTTCAGAAATAATATCCAGATACATTTTTAAACAATTTTCCATGAAAAGCTTTTAATACAAAATAATTGAAATTAATTTTATTATTTAGAATAATCTTCTCATTTTGTAATTTTTGGGATTTTATCTGCTTATGAAACGTTATTTCTATTATGTAGGTTTATATTATCAGAATCAATTTTCCCCTAATTTAAGACTACTTATTTGAAAATAATAAAATTGACTTATAGGAACATTCATGTTAAGACAAAATAAAATTCCTTATCAATAAGATTCTAGGTAATGTGGGACATTTGACATCCCAATCTTAAAGTTATATAGAGGCTTTTAATATTATATATATTATTATCATGGGATATTCTACAGTGCATATACTTCGATTATAAGTAAAATAGGTTCTACTAGATATTTTTAGTTCATTTGTTACCTAGTCTCTTTAATCCATTCTATATATATATATATATTTATATATATCTTCCTATCATTAGAGCGCCCATACATTGCGAAATTACATTCAATAGAGCGTCCAGGTGCATAAAGCGTCCGTATACGGACGCTCTATGCACATCGCATGTAAAATTTCTGTGATGACGTCTAAATATCCCCCTGTACCCTTCGGCAAAATTTCGCTGGACGCCAATTTGTTGACGGAATAAACGTGAAATTTCGAAATCCGTATATGTGTAGTTCAACGCTTTTAACACAAGGGGTCGCCAAGACTGGCGTCATGTATACCTCAGTATACGTTTTTTTTCACTCTTTCGCGTACCAAGCGTCCTTATAATTTGGCAACCTTGTATTGATTGTTTTTAGGTACGTTACTAAGATTAAAATTGGTTTAGCGATATACGCGAAGCAGATAGCTTTTAGTTTACTATCGATAAAGCGTCTGCCGTATTTTATCTGTGACCCGATTTTTTTTTTGAAAGAAGGACCTATTGTAGAAGTCAAAATGAAAGGACGGTTTTACCCGTCAGAATACGTGTAAGTACAATTATTTTTACTCATTTAACATTTTGATTCTTATAAGTAATATGTAGTGATGCCACTGAAACTAAGATAAAAACAAAACCCAAACTCTGGAATAAATGATAATTAATTATCAATATGTATGTAACAGATTAATATTTGTAATTAATAATAGGTAGAACATGGTGCAGAAAAATTAATTTTTCGCCGTTGCTTGCAGAGAGTCAATTTCTTCTTTTTCGTAGACATCGCCGGCCTCCAAAAAAAAAATGTGTACTATAACCACTTTATACTATACAGGCGCAGATAAGTATTTTTTGCCTTTTTTAATAAATAAATAAAAATGAATAATCGTGTTTTTCCACCAGTCAAATGGATTTTGATCCTTTTTTTTTAGAACGTTTTGTTGTAAATTCAAGATCCGGTTCCGGTCCGGGAACTGGCCAAAAATGTGAAATGGTAAGTTTATAATTACGTTCTCAATCAATATAATATGTTTTTAAGATCTCTCTCTCTCTCTCTAAATTTGATTGTAGGTACTTACTTATATTATTATATAGACGTATTCCTTGCATTTAATGGCACCCACATAACCAAGGCCAATCTGACACCCACACTTTTATACGTATAAAATAAAATGGATCACATGTTGCTATATTGACACCCATATAAGTAGTGCCTAAATGGCACCAAAATGTATGAACTTGTGATACTACTGGTAAAACTGGCACCCTACAGCGTTGCCAAAGTATTTTGCTCTTTTATACATATAAAACAAAATTATCAACAGGACCGCGTATTGGCACCCTCTTTAATCTTTGTCCGAATGACTCCAAAATGTATGAACTTGTGATATTACAGGTCAAAGTGGCACCCCGAACATTCCCGAATAACACCCTCGTTAATTTTCGTCCCAATGAAATCAAAATATATGAATTTGTGATATTACAGGTCAAAGTGACACCTTAGGAATATTCATGTATTCGCCTAAGTTCTGTACATATGAGAAACTTTAAAAAAAAAATTTATTATTAATTAGGAAAAAAGTTACTCTTTATAAATAGTTCTGCATTCTGTAAAAATAATATTAGACTATTAAAACTTGAAATAGCATGTACAAAGTGGTCATAAAATAAGAAAATTTTTAATTTGTCTGACAGAAATATCCTTAATTTTTATTTTAGAGTAAAATGAAATTTTGAAATGTTACTTAACATTAAATGTTATATCTTAATTTAAACCCACTGCCTTCTATAAAAAATTATTTTAACAATGGAAATGTTAATTCTAAAGCGCTTCCTTTGATTTTATTTGTTTTTTTAAAATATCTCTTCATTAAGATTTGTTGAATGACGGACCATCGTAGTCTTGAACCTAAGAAACGAGAATATAAGTCTTAACGAAATAATCATAATTAGTTTAGAGTACCTTTTTTTGACACATCAATTTAGTTTGTCCCACTTTTAAGAGCCTGTAACTTTTTTGTATTTTGAGTTAGCGCGTTCATTCAATACAAAGATGTAGCATTTTTAGCCAAGTTTTTATGAGTGTTGTCAAAAATGACAATAGATATCATATGTCACGCCGAAAAGCAACTATTATTATTTTTTTAAATGGGACACTATATATCAGAAACGCATTAGATGGCGCCTTTTCTTCCGATCTCAGAAATAGAACACACCTATGCATTATTTTCTTCATTCCATCAAGCATTGCCTAAAATATGTAAAAATATATTATTGTTAAAAAGCATCAAGACAGCTATGAAACTGTTTTGGTTGCTATGGATTGTATCTTTATTTATATTTCAGTCTGTCATTCTCAGCATTATTAATCGTGTCGAATTTTGTAGAAAAGTTATTTTCTATGTAAAAACCAACTAATATGAAATATTATTTTTCAGTGGGGGAAAGGGTTTTATGTTTCATATTTTTCGTCAAACAGGCAGTGCAACCTTTAGCACTTAGGAATTATAGGCTTCAGTTCCCCAATAGACGGATTCCTTCCAAAAAAATATTTTATCGGCTGAAGAAGACATTTTTTGAGACTGGAGATATAAAAAAAAACGAATAATTAGGCGGAAAACAATAACTACGGAAGAAATGGAAATGAACGCATTAGCCCATTTTCGGACATTTTCCTACAAATCTATATCCGATATACTACGAGAGCTGCTTATATCGTATAGTTCAGTAGAAATGATTTAAAAAAAATATAAGTTCCATCCATAAAAGCCTACAAGAGTGCAAAAATTAACGCCTGGGCAATAGGAAAATAGGCTGCATTTTTGTAGATATATAATGGACGCAATAAGAAGAAACTCAAACCTTTAAAAAAAAAGCGTTAGGGTTTTTTGCGGAATAATTGGAGATCGGGTTATGAACCCAACAATTTTCGAAGGTTCCTTAACTGGCCCACGGTATTTGAATGATATGCTGCAGGAGGAAATTGACGATCGCTTAGATAATAATTAATATTATGAGAAACAATAAAACTAAGTTATATTTCTTTTCCACTATATTCTTAAAAATTACATGTTTCGCTATCACTGTAGCTTCTTCAGATTGAGAATGAATGAATATTTTCCTATATCTAACGAAAAACAATCTTAAAATATTATTACAGGTATAATGTTGTTGTAGGGTGTAGGGGATGTAATAGCAACAATGGGATTTTCCAAATGGTAAGTATAGTGATTATATAAATTATTTTATAGGTTTATGTATACAAGTATTGCGGCTTAGTGAAATAAATTTAACAAAGGAGAATTTTAAGGTCTATTTGATCATTCAGTAACATATCGGCATTTTTAAGATTATTTATTTCCATTAATTCTAACAGATTAGTTTTTATGTCTTTGTTTTCAGTATGTAAAATTATAAAATTCGAATCAAAATTATGTTGGATTCCTTTTAAATGGTTGGAATAATTAGAATCTGTTTTATCTTTTATGTACCTATCATAATGTTCTTGTATTCTTTTTCCAAAGTATTTTTTCGGACAATCTTTACATTTTAGTTTATACACATACCTTATTTTCTATTTTTATGATTTTTAGTTTTATTATGTTTTATATATTTCCCTAAAGTGTTGTTAGTTTTGTAAGCTACTCTTAGGTTGAGTTTATTAAGAAACTTATAGACGAAACCATTATTATGGTAGAATAACTCCTTACTTTACATAATGTCAATTTTATAAGGAAACAAGAGATAATCAGTTCTCCCACAGTTTGCTTAGAACAAAATTATTTCGAGTTTAACGATAGGTTCTATACAAGTAAAAATGGTCTTATTATGGGGAACTCACTCAGTCCGTTACTAGCTGAAATATTTATGGATATTTTTTTAAAGTAAAATTTTCTCGGAACGGAAAGACAGTTAAAAATATTTCTCGAATATATCAGTAGTTTACATAAAAATATCAATTTCACAATAGAAGAAGGAAACCAAAATTCCATTAACTTTCTAGATTTAACTGTAAGAAGAGAAAATAATAAACATATTTTCCCAGTTTGCCACAAATCTTCTTATACAGACACAACTATCCATTACAATTACATTACATCAAGTCACCCAATACGACACAAGTTAGCAGCTTTCCACAGTATGATTCATAGATTACTAACTCTCCCACTTAACAAAAATAACTTTCATACAGAACTAAATATCATTAAACAAATAGCAGTCAATAATGGTTATTCTTCGAATTTAATAAACAAAATCTAAAAGAAAAAGTCTTACAAAAAACTATTGATTTAGTTTTCCCAAAGAGTAAAACGTCAGCAGATAAATTTAAAGTTCTCACATTTATTGGAAAACCTAGTAAAAATGTGGGTAAGTTTCTTAATAAACTCAACCTAAGGGTAGCTTACAAAACTAACAACACTTTAGGGAAATATATAAAAAAATAATAAAACTAAAAATCATAAAAATAGAAAATCAGGTGTATAAACTAAAATGTAAAGATAATCCGAAAACATACATTGGCCAATCAGGGAGATATTTTGGTAAAGGAATACAAGAACATTATAATAGTTACATAAAATAAAACAGATTCTAATTATTCCAGCTATTTAAAAGAGAACCAGCATAATTTTGATTCGAATTTTATAATCTTACATACTGAAAACAAAGGCATAAAACTTAATCTGTTAGAATCCATGGAAATATATAAACTTAAAAATACCGATGTTTTACTGAATGATCAAATAGACCTTAACAATTCTCTTTGTTAAATTTATTTAACTAATCCGCAATTACTTGTATAAAGAAACCTATAAAATAATTTATATAATCACTATACCGACCATTTGGAAAATCCCATTGTTACTATTACATCTCCTACACCCTACACCATCGTTGTACCTTTAATAATATTTTAAGATTGTTCTCAACCTGAAGAAGCAAAACATGTAATTTTTAAGAATATAGTGGAAAATAAATATAACGTAATTTTATTGTTTCTCATAATATTAGTTATGGATTTCCACCAAGTATCGGCTGAATCAATTAGCTTAGATAATTTACCCATTCTAACCGTAAGTTTAATATGGCATCATAAGATGGAGTGCCGCCACACAGTGTCGCTCCAGTAACTGCATATTTAAACGCAAAATATGTCAATGGATTGCAAAATCGGGTACTATAAAATAGCCGCAGAAAATCCCAGCCCTAACGATTTTTTCATTTGGGTTTATATTAAAAATATTGTTTATAATACATCATGTTATTCGTTGAATGAACTGTATATTAGAATTGAAAACGCCATCCTTCAGATTCAAACTAATAGGGAAGTTTTATTAAAAATTAATAGTCACATTGTAAAAGTGTTTCGTAAATGTATCGAAAATGGAGCAACATAGGCAGTGCAACCTTTAGCACTTAGGAATTATAGGCTTCAGTTCCCCAATAGACGGATTCCTTCCAAAAAAATATTTTATCGGCTGAAGAAGACATTTTTTGAGACTGGAGATATAAAAAAAAAACGAATAATTAGGCGGAAAACAATAACTACGGAAGAAATGGAAATGAACGCATTAGCCCATTTTCGGACATTTTCCTACAAATCTATATCCGATATACTACGAGAGCTGCTTATATCGTATAGTTCAGTAGAAATGATTTAAAAAAAATATAAGTTCCATCCATAAAAGCCTACAAGAGTGCAAAAATTAACGCCTGGGCAATAGGAAAATAGGCTGCATTTTTGTAGATATATAATGGACGCAATAAGAAGAAACTCAAACCTTTAAAAAAAAAGCGTTAGGGTTTTTTGCGGAATAATTGGAGATCGGGTTATGAACCCAACAATTTTCGAAGGTTCCTTAACTGGCCCACGGTATTTGAATGATATGCTGCAGGAGGAAATTGACGATCGCTTAGATAATAATTAATATTATGAGAAACAATAAAACTAAGTTATATTTCTTTTCCACTATATTCTTAAAAATTACATGTTTCGCTATCACTGTAGCTTCTTCAGATTGAGAATGAATGAATATTTTCCTATATCTAACGAAAAACAATATATAATCACTATACCGACCATTTGGAAAATCCCATTGTTACTATTACATCTCCTACACCCTACACCATCGTTGTACCTTTAATAATATTTTAAGATTGTTCTCAACCTGAAGAAGCAAAACATGTAATTTTTAAGAATATAGTGGAAAATAAATATAACGTAATTTTATTGTTTCTCATAATATTAGTTATGGATTTCCACCAAGTATCGGCTGAATCAATTAGCTTAGATAATTTACCCATTCTAACCGTAGGTTTAATATGGCATCATAAGATGGAGTGCCGCCACACAGTGTCGCTCCAGTAACTGCATATTTAAACGCAAAATATGTCAATGGATTGCAAAATCGGGTACTATAAAATAGCCGCAGAAAATCCCAGCCCTAACGATTTTTTCATTTGGGTTTATATTAAAAATATTGTTTATAATACATCATGTTATTCGTTGAATGAACTGTATATTAGAATTGAAAACGCCATCCTTCAGATTCAAACTAATAGAGAAGTTTTATTAAAAATTAATAGTCACATTGTAAAAGTGTTTCGTAAATGTATCGAAAATGGAGCAACATAGATTATGAAATAATTATTATATAATTCTAGTTATTAAATTAATGTTATAAAATTTTGTTATTTTCTAGTTATTCCAATGTTAATAAAATTATTTTTCTACTACTCACTTGAAGAAAATAATGCGTATGTGTGTTATATTTTTGAGATCGGATCTAATGCGCTTCTGATACATAGAGTGTCCCATTTAAAAAAAAATAATAATTGTTTTTCGGTGTGACATATTATTATCACACCTACTGTAATTTTTGACAACACTCATAATAACTTGGCTAAAAATTCTACATCTTGATAGTTGAATGAACGCGCTAACTCAAGATACAAGAAAGTTATACGCTCTTAAAAGTGAGACACACTAAATTGATAACCCTGTACATTTCTGTGCATAGACTTAGCGTAATCAGACCATTGTCCCGATTTTCCTAAAATAAAAATATATGCCAAATTTCAGCTTCTTATGTCAATTAGTTTGAACTACATCGTGATGAAGGAGTGAGTGAGTTAATCACTTAAACGTATTCAAAACCTATTTACTAACACCATATTATAATTTCGCACCATACATACAAGTGCCGAATGATCCACTACCACTGCATATTATTTAGAAGCAAATCCCCGAAAAAGAGATCGGCGTTGCCAAATTTATGGTGCTAGAACGCAAACATATTTGGATGTGCCACTTTGGTTATATTTACACATTTATATACACTTGTATAAAACCACAGCGCCCCCATCGGAAGACGACCGAACTAATCAATATGTTCGTTCAGAATTATTGTCTATCCGGCACCCACCCAAAAATTTCAGCAGAAGCTCCCAATACTTATTTAAGATTATAGGAGTCATTATACACTGAGAACGTATCGGCACCCGAAGTCGGGTGCTGCAACGTAAAATTGGGTGCCGGAAAGACAATTTTCACCCATAAATGGTGCCACATTGACCAAAATTATGTCTATAGTTAGAAGTTTGTTTTTGAAGTTATTTTTTGTGTGTCACTTGGATTTCTCAAAAATCTAGATATGTTTTAGTCAAAATTATCCTCAGAGTTCCGTTATTCCATACTGTAATTTTTATATGAGAACGTGCATTTTTGATTTAAAAAAAAAATGTTGGTAGCTCAATTTTATTGAAATTTTAAATACAGCGCAGTGGCAAGTATACACCTAGTCCTGAACCATAATTTTTTTAATTTGGTACAATATGGGAGGGCTCTTTACCATGTGTTGGAGTAAAAATAACAGTTTTAACCCTTAAAAGACATCTTGATTTATCTTATTAAAAAGTGGGTTTCTCTGCCTGTCTGTATTTTTGCCCTTATAACACTCTCGTTGGTCTAAGGGTAAAAATTTTTAAATATAAATATTACGTTGTTTGTTTTTGTTAAATATTATTTATATTTGGTACAAAAACTAAATATTTTTGCTAGCACTAGAGTCATTGTAGATAATGCTTTACTCTTATACGTTTTGAAAAAATCATACTCATCCAGAATTGGAAGAGAAATACTTTCAAGGAAGCCCTAGTAGTAATAATTGACTCAATTTATCTATACCTATATTTGATTACCAGGTATCTGTTTTCTACTACCTGGCATATTTCTTACAAAAATAGCGAAGGGTAAAGTGTCACTTAAAACAACGTTAGGAGGGGGTTCTAGATATAGGAATGGACCGAAATTGATAGTAACCTGTTATAGGTCCGCTGCCTTAGGGGTTAAACCAGGAAAACTTCAATCTTTCGACACTATTTAATTGTATTTACTCTTAAATAAAGATAATTTATTATTATTATTATTATTATTATAGAAAAAACGAGTTACGATCGATCATCTATATTTTTAACCATTACATATATTTTTTAAATTGAATATTATTAAATATTTAAATTTTTGAAATTTAAATATTGTATCAAAAGCGCAATTTAAACTACATTTTTGTTAAATTGTTGAAAAAGTTGTTCGTTTATAAGTTTAATTTTTTTTCTTCAGAGCCAATCTATGCAGATATAGCTGCTTGCATGAATGAAACCCCTCTAACTATAATATTATGTGTCTCTAATTATTTCACAATCATATATTTTAATTCTCACGCATGTTATCATATACTGGGTGTCTATTTATACAAGTAATATCTTCTACATGGTATAAAAAATGTTTAAGACATATAGTTCGTGGATTAAAAAACTGTTTTTAGTGGGAGTAATTTTAAGTATACAGGGTGTCTCGATATCAACTTCACTTCTTTAAATGGAACACCCTATACTTTTTGTTAAATATTGCTTCTTCATTAAATTCTGTATCAAAAAAATTATTCTGTTCTATGCTTATTGTAAACTATTTTTCAAATAATGGTAAAATAAAATTAGTATTAATAGAGGATGTATATCTTAAATATTATTAGGTGAACATAATTATTACCTGTAATCTGAAATTTGACATGTCTGACAGTGTTACAATTGATTAACTAGAAGAAATAGTATTTTTTGATAAATTTTATTTCTCATTAATAGTTTACTTTATCGTAAAGTTTTTGATAAATAATTGAATTAAGAAGCAATATTTGACAAAAAATATAGGGTGTTCCGTTTGCAAACGTAAAGTTGATATAAAAAATTGTATGTCGACACCCTGTATACTTAAATGCACTCCCACGAAAAATTGTTTTTTAGACCAAGAATCATTTGATTTAAAATTGTTTTTATACCATGTAAAGGGTAGAAGATATTATGTGTATAAATAGCACTTGAACATCCAGTATCAACAATGGCTAAAATACTTACTTCGTATTGTAAAAATATAATTATATTCGTTTTATTTTACAGAGTGATGAGAAAAACGAGTATACAAACAGAAAAAAGTCAAAATCTAAGGATTAATTAGCATCTTGTCTCACCGGATTAGCAACTTTACTACAGGCAAAGTAAAGAAGAAATAGTTAAAAACCTTTTAAACGTTTTCGTACAGAATCCAAATTTTATATCAAAAATAATTTTGCCTGTTAAATTTAACAGATATGACGCCATCTTGAATATTTTCAAATGAAAACCGCCAATTTCCATCAGACCAATAGATTGACTGGTCGGACCGATTTCAAAAACATAGAATTGTCACTTTTTTTAACAGTTTCGAGTTAGTGTTCGAAAGTTGGTACATTACTCGATATTTATTTTTTTCTCGAAATTCTTTTAAAAAATGTCTTTGTGCAAAAAATCGGCTTGAAATATTACAATATTTATTTTTTAAATTGGTGAGACACTTGATACACATAATCATAGAAGGCAACTTTTGAACTCTTATCTCCGAAACTGGAAATAAGTGATGCCAACTACATAATATCTGGTCTGGTCAAATTGGCGGTTTCCAATTAAAAATATTCAAGAGATAAAATTTGGATTCTGTACGAAAAATTATATAGAATTATGCTATTTACTTTTTACTATTGTTAGTAGTAAAGTTTCTAATCGGACGAGAGACTTAAAATAATGTTCCGGTATATAGTTTAAAAAATAATCACAAATTTGATGTGCAAATAAAGATATTTTAGAAAAATATATTCTCTTACTTGACTTTTGACTACATTTAGTGATAAAAAAATAACGAAGGAGCCAATGTCGAGAAAATCGATTTATTAACTTTATTTTCAAGAAATATGCCTAGACCGAATTTTCCTGGGAAAACGAGTTATGGCATATAATTAGACTTATAAAGCAGTAATTATGCTGAAAGTAAAAAAAATTATCGTAGGAGCCAATGTCGAGAAAATCGATTTATTAACTTTCTTTTCAAGGAATGTACCCGAAACCGTATTTTCCTGGGAAAACGAGTTATGGCATATAATTAGACTAATAAAGTACTAACTATGCGAATAGTTAAAAAAATATCATATGAGCCAATGTCGAGAAAATCGATTTATTAACTTTCTTTTCAAGGAATGTGCCCTAAACCGTATTTTTCTGGGAAAACGAGTTATGGTATATAATTAGACTTATAAAGTACTAACTATGCGAATAGTAAAAAAAATATCGTATGAGCCAATGTCGAGAAAATCGATTTATTAACTTTCCTTCTAAGGAATGGAATGGGCCCCAAACCGAATTTTCCGTGGAAAACGAGTTATGGCATATAATTAGACTTATAAAGAACTAATTATGCGAATAGTTAAAAAAATATCGTATGAGCCAATGTCGAGAAAATCGATTTATTAAGTTTATTTCCAAGGAATGTATCCTAAACCGAATTTTCCTGGAAAATCGAGTTATGGCATATAATTCGACTTATAAGGTACTAATAATGCTGAAAGTTAAAAAATATCGTAGAGTTAATGTCGAGAAAATCGATTTATTAACTTTCTTTTCAAGGAATGGAATGTGCCCTAAACCGAATACCTACATATTAATTTATTTAACAGATTAATTCAAATAAAAATGGTATAATTAGGGAGCAAGTAAATAAAATTTTCACTCTGGCTTTGCCCGAAAATATGTACATTTATGACAAGACAAAATGTATGCTCATAAAAAGTAGGTTTAATGATATTTCAACAAAGACTCATGGTGGAATTTATGTAAATAATGTACATATACAACAAGTAGAATAATACAAATATTTGGGCGTCATGGTGGACGAGAATTTGACGTTACGACATACTATATAACTAAAAAAGTGTCAAAAAAATATTGCTTCTCGGAAGAAGGAGTTCTTATTTAAGTCAATGGATAAAACAAATAATTTATAAAGCAATAATGCAGCCACATTTCAATTATTGCACCTCAATTTTATTTTTTATTTAATATCAATGAAAAGGATACACTACAACGGAAGCAAAATCAAGCTATGCGATATATTTTGGGATGTCATAGACTTACTAGTGTTAAAGTAATGCTAGACATAACAGGGACGTTCAGTGTTAGACAGGTCATATTTTTAAACACGATGATTTTTATATATAAAATAAATCAGATGTCCACGATTATCAAACAAGATCCAGAGAGGACTTCTATGTAGCTACAGTTCCAAATCGTTACAGTCACAATGATGTTTTCCACAATGGACTTGTTCAATATAATATCTTACCTAATGACATTAAGAAAGCGATAAATTTAAATTATTTGTAAGGAAATGCAAACATTATTCTAGGGAAAATGTATAGGGGGAACTACAGTTAAGTTTTTGTGTGATATATAATTTTTTATGTGATATGTATATTATTAATGATTTTTTTTTGTAAGATTGTTAGCAATTGCTATTAACAATAAATTATTATTATTATTATATTTGGGCCATTTTATGGTCAGAGGAATAATTAGTTTTTTTTTATGGCAGTCAAAAGATCAACGATATAATGTAAACTTTATTATAGTGCTTTGTTTAAGGACGCTTGGTTCAGTTATAGTAGGTGGAAACATTAATATATACGGAATCTCACAAGTCTTAAACGTGGCAACGCTGTGGGACGCTAAATTGATGAATAAGTGAAACGGTTATTTGATAACCGGACGCTAAAAACATCTTGGTGTGGAAGAACCCGCATATAGCGGACGCTCTATACTCCAGAAAATGAACGGACGCCCAATTAAGGTTAAAGTGAAAGCAGTAACCATATATTCTCCTTAGGACGCCGTACTCACGTTTCATGAAAAGACGCTCTATTGATATTGGGATTTAAATATATATGTATATATACAGGGTGTCCCAAACTAATGGTACACAGGAAAACTGCAGATTCCTTGGGTAAAAATACTGCGATTTGGCTACACTTAGTTTAGTTCAATAGCTGGTAATAACCGAGATACAGGGTGTCCAAGTAAAACTTTAATTTTCAATTTTTCTAAATAACTTATTTCTGAATCAATATTTTTGCACAAAATTTTGTGACTAGGGCTTTTTTGAGGAAAGGAATTTGAATATGTTAATAATTTTGATGCAGATTATAGGGGGCGCTCTCTGCGCTACTCTGGATACAAAAAAAGAAGTGTAACTTTCTTAGGCCTTATTATAATTATGTTTTTATTAAAAATATCACTTTTTCCGTTATTTTTAAGCAATAAAGGTATACTTTGTAAATGTCGCTCCGACTAACCGTTTTCGAGATATTTTCAATTACAATTTCTAATGCGCCCGTTTAAATTTTGATTTATATGTGTAAAATTTGTCACAGTAGGCTTTATCAAAAACAAATACAATGAAAGCACTTTGAAACCTCATTTCTGTCAAAGTTAATTTTCATTTGTCAACATTTTGGGTGTTTTTAAGCAGTTTTTGAAGATAGTGTTATCAAAAATTAAACTAAAAATGCCGCGACATAACTGTTTTCCAACGGAGAAATGCGAGACATGGTATGTTTATACGCACAAGAAAATTTTAACAGACGCGGGGCACATCGGCGGTATTTGGAAATGTATCCAAATAGAAGGCAGCCATATTTTTAAATTTTTAGAAGCCTATACGATAGACTGGGAGAAACAGGATCGTTGCGTCCAAAACGAAAAATGTAGCGGCATTTTTAGTTTAATTTTTGATAACAGTATCTTCAAAAACTCCTTAAAAATACCCACAATGCTGACAAATGAAAATAAACTTTGACAGAAATGAGGTTACAAAGTGCTTTCATTGTGTTTGTTTTTACCAAAGCCTACTGTGACAAATTTCACATTTACAAATCAAAATTTAAACGGGCGCATTAGAAATTGTAATTGAAAATATCTCGAAAACGGTTAGTCGGAGCGCCATTTACAAAGTATACCTTTATTGCTTAGAAATGACGGAAAAACTGATATTTTTAATAAAAATATCATTATAATAAGGCACAAAAAAAGTTACATTTCTTTTTATGTATCCAGAGTACCGCAGAGAGCGCCCTCTACAATCTACATCAAAATTATTAACAAATTCAAATTCCTTTCCTCAAAAAAACCCTAGTCACAAAATTTTGAGCAAAAATATTGATTCAGAAATAAGTTATTTAGGGAAATTGAAAATTAAATTTTTACTTGGACACCCTGTATCTCGGTTATTACCAGCTATTGAACTAAACTAAGTATGGCCAAATCGCAGTATTTTTACCCAAGGAATCTGCAGTTTTCCTGTGTACCATTAGTTATGGGACACCCTGTATACATATTGGATAAAGACTTCAGCTCTACCAGAAACTACAGTAAAATTTGACACGTATCTACCATAATACTACTGAATTCATATGTACAGAGGGTCCGCCAACGAAGCAGTGACGGAAGATTAAATCATTATCAAAAATACTAAATCCGCTTGAGGTCCCGGATTAAAAGCGGAATATTTTAAAAATATTTTACATGGCCCAATACAATGTGATAACATAAAGTTATATTTTTTTAAATAGGACACGCATTATTTTATTACATATTTAGGGTCGTATAATGCCCTTTATAATAAAATTTTAGTTCATTTCATTTTGTAGTTTAAGAGCAATGAATTAAAAACTGAAAAAAAAGTATTGAAGGCCTGAAAAAAAATTAAGTTGAAACCATTAAGTGAAATTTATCACAAGAGGTATAGAGATACTATGAATATAATAGCATTCATCTATTTTATACAGGGTCTCATAATAAGCTTTCAAAAACGACATATTTTAAAATAATTTTTCTGAAGATTTTCAAATGGAACGGTATATTATTATTTGTTGGTCTGGGCTTATTGCTTCTAAACTACAGAACCCAAAATTGAAATAAAATTTTAGGCAATTATAAAGGACACCATTACGAACCTAAATATGCAATAAAATACTGGGTGTCCCATTTAAAAAAATTAAACTTTATGTTATCAAACTTTTTTGGCCACCCTGTATAATGCAAAATATTTTTAAAACATGCCGGTTGAATCCCATATCTCAGGCTGTTTTAGTATTTTTGATAAATTCTTCTATAATGATTTAATCTTCCGTCCCCGCTTCGTTGGCGGACCCTGTATTGCAAACACACAGAAAAATCAGGTACCTATCCAAGTGATCTAATTGATACGTTGTTATTCTAATAAATATATAAATATATAAAAATATTCATTTTGAACATTTTGAAGTTCATTTAACTGATCGTTAATATGCAATAAACTTGCATTGATAACATTCTTGGTGAACCAGTATATTATTAGGAGGCTGGTTCAGTTACGCATGCTTCGCCCCTTTCGCGTCATTATCCCAGGAGTAGTTAGACTAGAGTGTTATTATTGTTACATATACATTAGGGTGGAGCAAAAATGATCGAAAATGTATTTTTTCTTTAGATATTTTAGTCTATATGTGGGAAAGTTGCCTTTTGTAAATACCAATCATTCTGAAAAATCTGAGTTTGCTGTGACGTCATCTTGGCTGCCCATTTAACATGCAAATGTAAAAAAATGGATATCCCTAAAATGTTTCTACAGCTCTTCCCTTATTTTTTTTTATAAAAAAAACAACCCAGAACTAGTCACGTCTAGTATAAGTTAAGTGACTGCATAACGAGTTCCATCCGCCTTCCTCCCCTGACCTCCTCATAGATCTACCCCTTAAAAACGTAATGATAAATTACTTATTTTCTTTTATGAAACTGGCAAATATTGGGATTTCGTTTCAAATTTCGGTATGCTGCTCTAGCTGCAATTCGTGATCTTATAAACCCTTCTCTAGCATCGTAACTACATACTGCAGCTGAAGCTTCTGTAACTAATTTAACGCAACGTTCCACGGCTTGTGAGTGACACGGGAATTACGATTTTTTCAAAATTGATTATAAGTAACTTTTCGCAAGATTCTAATTTGGGCCTGATTTTTTTCCACCCAAATATTTTATTAAGTGTCGTAATGGTAATTAGTTTGTATGCAGTAAACAAATAAACCATTGCAAGGAAGGTTCTAGCGAAATATCGAGGTGTCTTAAAACACCATTTTTATAGCCAGTATTAACCAAGTTCCATCACATCCAACAGCATGCAACTTAGAAATATCAACGTTTTCAGTTAAGAAATTTAATATATATGCTTTGATGTTCCGGGAATGGCCAGATGTGGGTGTGATATGTCCAAGATAAGTGGAGCCGGGTTCTGAAAGCAACACAATGTGCTCCTCATTTATTGTTTTCCTGGATACTTTTTCGCCTTATCTATTTAAAACTAAGGTTCTATCTTTACGTCCATCAAAATAGAAGCCATAAATAGGTAATGCTGCTTCCTCTTTTTTTTGTCCTGAGATCGGTCCGAGCCCTTGTTCTTTCCCTTCTTATTTTGCTACGATCCACTATTTTAGAAGAATCTTGTTTTGTCAATATTCCTATATCTTGTAGAGCTGCATTTACCAGAATTGCCGCTGATCTATAAGATATTCCAGTTCTATCACAGGCCTGTGCTAAACTTGGTAGCTTTACTCTCATTTGAGAAGTAGAAGGAGAATTTACACTTATAGTACGTGTGACACTTTCATTATTTTTAGGCTCGTCATCCTCATCTTACAGTTGTTTCAACTTCTTTTTCTTCTTGATATTCTTTTAAATGCTTTATCTGTCGTTATACTGTTTTAGTCTTATGTTCTAATATTTTTTAAAAGTATTTTAGTAGTTTTTATATCAATCTTTCCAATCACCATTTTTCCCGTACTTCCCTGGTCCGTTAAAAAGTTTCGTTCAGCTAAGGGTACTTTTATTTTACAGTTACAATTTGAGAAATCCTTACATTTGCAAATCAAAATATAAAACAATTTATTTTCAGCAGATTTTCTAAATGTAACTATCCTTTCTGAGGAATTCGGTTTGCCATCCTGTTTTAATGGTTTCTTAATATCACGGTACTTATTGTGATATTCTCTTATTTTGTATAGCATCTGTTCATCTGATACAATAGGAATGGAACCCTTTTCCCATAGAATTTTTAAATATTTTTGTAAAGGCGAGGGAGGACACAACAGCCAAATAGGGTTCTTGTTTATTTCCTTGCAAAAGTTTTAACCGAGAAAATAAATAGTACCGTATAATGTCCGCATAAGTAGGCAACATATTGTCTTTAAAAGTCTTAGGTGTACCAAGTATCGGACATAAACACTCTAACCGTGTCTTAGGCATTTTAAAACTTTATCCATAAAACATACACAAAATAACGTATTTTTCTGTTCGAAAAACTGATTCGCACTAAAACAAGTTAAAACAACCAGCGCCTACCAGTCTCTGTAAGCGAGATCGGGCGAATTTGCTCGAACATTGACGAACTCGGGTTGTCTTAAAATAACGTTTTAGGGTCCCAGCCGTGGATCGTGGTAAATATATCACATTTCCAGCCAGACAGCAGGAAATTTAAAAATTAATGCCATTTTGGTAGCCGAAGACAACACATGATTTAAGTGGGTTTTGAAACAGCAACTAGTCTTTTTTTTTTATGATCAAACCAACACAAGCACCATAGGAAAAATCCTTTTCGGCACTCTGGGAGTGGTGCGTGTGCGCAAAAAGCGATTCACGTTGTTTTGAATCGTTGGAGGTTATATTCGTTGGGAAAACAACCTCGGGAAGGTTGTTCCACAAGGATATAGTCCTCCTGATGAAAGAATTCTTAAATAATGAAGTTCGAGGAGTACTAAGCTTAACCACATATGGGTGGGCGGCAGTGGTTCGTCGTGTATTTCTGCCATTCGCCGCTCTGGGCGGAATTAAGAGGGCAAGGTCAGCCGAGCACATTCCATGAAAATATCTGTAAAAGAGAGTCAAATCCCCAACCAACCTGTCTTCGATGTTCTAGGCTGTCGAGGTTCTTCGTCAGCTCGTGGTCTCCGATCAGACGAATAGCCCTCCTTTCGATGGAATCCAGTAGCCGAAGAGTATGTTTGGGTGCAGAGCTCCAGACATGAGAGCAGTATTCTAGTGATGGTCGAATCTGGGCTTTGTATAGTGTCAAACGTTGTTGAGGTGTGTACAACTTTCTGGTTCGGAAGAGCACCCCAAGTTTCTGAGAAGCTATCTTGGCGATTACCACAACGTGGTTATGCCAAGACATATTTCCTCCCAGATTGACGCCCAGCAAATTAATAGATGAAGCCAGTGGGATTGCGTGTCCGGCCATGACTATTTCCGGTTCTGTAATGTTAACCTTTTTAGAAAAAGGCAACTTTTCCACATATAGGCATATTAAAATTCAAATAAAAAAAATTTCACTCCACCCTAATCTACGTTATATTTGTGAGTTTTTAGGTAAGGAAAACTTTTTATGATAATTATTTTTTTCTTCTTACAATTACATATTATAATGTTTTCCTTATGGTGCCAATAGTTTCAGGCAAGCTGTATATTTCGGATTTATTCATTTCCATAAACCAACCTAAAATTAATAAAAATCAGTTTGTTATTTATATAATATTAGGTATTTATGCCTATATACTTAGAATAGTATCATTAGGTATGCAGGTGAATAAAATTTGTACTCCTTCTCTCCGAAAAGAGGTAAGTTTTATGTTATTTTATGGTCACAAGGTTAATTTGGGTTTTATTTCAGTCAAAAGGTCAACGATATATCTTGAACAAAACTATGCTACGGTTGTGAGCCATGGGTGGCTAATGCACTACAGTGCATCCATAAAAGTTGCCATAGAGTCTGAGTGTGCCCGGCAAGACGCAAAGTTAGCACGTCTTTCAATCAGCATGATTGCAAAACATTTCTGCGAAGTAGCTTGACTTGAAAATCGTGTATATTTAAAATAATTTATTCTCGTTAATTTTAACCCACATCCAGCCATGAGGTATTGTGGTAAATATATCAGATTATCCAGCCAGACAGCAGGAAATTTAAAAATTAATGCCATTTTGGCAGCCGAAGACAACACATGATTTAAGTGGGTTTTGAAACAGCAACTAGCCTATATTAAATGCAACTTTTCCACATATATTATATATGGTATATTAAAATTCAAATAAAAAAATTTCACTTCCTCCCTAATATACATTTAAAGCAATAAATTCTAATACCAGTAATTTTATTATTTCAAAAATATTTAATGTTTGAAACATTAATGCCTTTTCTGCATATAACCCGATTATTGAAATATCGATTATTCGATTAGTGACATACTGACTAATTGTCTATCGAAATATCAATTATATTCCGGGTCAAACATAAAACAGGCGAAGTTCGCAGTAGTAGCAGTTGCTAAAAATTAATAATTTCAAATATTTTTTTTTTAAATGAGGAATTAATCGGTTATTGGAAACAATCGATAGATACAGATTTATTTTTAAAAACAAATTCGAAGATCCTGTAGAATAGAAATTATGTCTTTTAATAAAAAATTCTTCATCAATACGTGAACTTTCCGCTCTGTAGTACAGAAAATCTAAAACATTTTCAGTAAAGAATAAAATAAAGGAAAAGTGACAAATCATATCCTTGTCGCAAAAGGATAATCCATTATATTATTTCTTCCGTGCTTTTATACTTCTGATTTTGTCGGCTTATTTTATACGTTGGTAGCATTTTTGATGATTGGCTGTCATATAGGGTATAATATTCCCTAATTTAGGATATAAAAATGTAATATTTTTTATATTCGTCTAGAAAATAAGATGCCATAATTTTTAGTTCAAGAACTGAAACAGAGTCTTGGCACAAATTAATTCTCGCATCAGCATAGGTAAATTATTCTTGATAGATCACTTTTTGAAAAACCAATAGCCGGTTTTGTTATATATTTACATTTCTAATGTATTTAATAACTTTTATTATATATATGGCTTGTAGTAGAAATTGTAACAAATGGGAAACTTTTGTATCCTTCATTTTATCGAAAAAATTCACTGAGGCTAAAAAGTTTTGCGTGGTTGAAAACCTCATTAGCCATAGTCAAATATATGAAATATTGTACAGAGTGGCAAAGAAATGTGACATTGATCTAAGAATAAAGTACCCTTATTTCCAAAAATACGCCAAAATGGCTTCTGAAGCTCTTTCATAATTATGTTTTCTCTTTAAACATGCTAACGAGAAACTGCCCATATATGGAACATAATTAGGTCATTTTATTTTTACTGTTATTCCATTCATTCATTTTTTTTCCTCATTGAATACTAGTTTCCCGAATAGATGGTTAGCAAAAGGTTCGTATAAAAACACACAGTTTACAAATTGACCGGCGAGAACACCTGATTTAACGCCTCTGGCCTATTATTTATGGGTTGGTAAAATTCTACAAAATATAATAATGCATGCTTGTAATGAGTTGCCGAGGGCAGAAATAGGAAGAACAATAAAATAAAAATAAAAATACTAGAACCATGTGTTTGATGGTGGCTCAGCAGAAAATTGACAATTGTTTTATACATTTAGGACTTTTTACGTTAAGTTTTCTTTTTTTTTCTTATCTAATATTGTTTTTATGTTCTGTCTGGAAATGATTTTTTATATTGTTTTAAGAATTATAATTATATTTATAATAAGATTAAGAAATCATATCGCATAAATGGCTTTTTTTCGTCAGAATGTTTAGAGAGAGAACATAATTCTAGAAAGTGCTTCAAAACGGCATTTTGATGTACTTTTAGAAATTACGGTATTCTATCCTTAGATCAATTTCACATTTTTTAACCATACCTATGTACTATATTTCGGATATCGACTATGGCTAAGGAGGTTTTCAACCAAGCAAAACTTTTTAACAAGAGTGACATTTATCGATGAAATGAAGGATAAAAAGTTTCCAATTTGTTACACTTTCTACCATAAACTATATATATATTTTATAAGTTCAGGAAATACTTCCTTTAAAAATTAGGCTATTAATGGTTAATTTAAAAATGTCTGACACTATCAATTAGACTCGATCAGTATGGAAATTTTTGGGAATTTTAAATAATTGGAAAACTGATCACGGGTTTTAGCCAGACAAAAAATTGTCATATACAAAATAAACGGTTGATAATCGATTGTTTCCAATAAACCGATTAATTCCTCATGCGAACTTCGCCTGTTTTATGTTTGAAATGGAATATAATTGATATTTCGATAGACAATTAGTCAGTATGTCACTAATCGAATAATCGATATTTCAATAATCGGCTTATATGCAGAAAAAGGCATTAATATTTCAAACATTAAAGATTTTTGAAATAATAAAATTACTTGTATTAGAATTTATTGCTTTAAATGTACATGTAATAATAATAACACTCTAGTTTTAGTACTCCTGGGATAATGACGCGAAATTGCCGAAGCATGCGTAACTGAACCAGCCTCCTAATAATATACGGGTTCACCAAGAATGATATCAATACAAGTTTATTGCATATTAACGATCAGTTAAATAAACTTCATTATTAGATTTAAATTTTATGTATGTATGTTAGATAAAACGGTTTAATCGAGAGGAAGAAAAACTTTAAATGCTGTGAGCCATGATCAAATATTTTAAATTACTCTGGAACCATGAAGACGAATGCTATGCAATAAAGAAAGAAAGGTTCAAATTCACTGACTAAATTCAAAATGAATATTTTTATATATTTATATATTTGTTAGAATAACAACGTATCAATTAGATCACTTGGATAGGTACTTGATTTTTCTGGGTGTTTACACTACAGGGTCCGCCAACGAAGCGGGGACGGAAGATTAAATCATCATAGAAGAATTTATCAAAAATACTAAAACAGCCTGAGATATTGGATTCAACCGGCATGTTTTAAAAATATTTTGCATACAGGGTGGCCAAAAAAGTTTGATAACATAAAGTTTAATTTTTTTAAATGGGACACCCAGTATTTTATTGCATATTTAGGTTCGTAATGGTGTCCTTTATAATTGCCTAAAATTTTATTTCAGTTTTTGGTTCTATAGTTTAGGAGCAATAAGCCCAGACCAACAAATAATAATATACCGTTCCATTTGAAAATCCGAAAAATTATTTTGAAATATGTCGTTGAATATTCAAAAATTTATCGACATTGAGACAAGCTCTGGCGATGTTATTATTGAAAATCTACCAAACCACATATACAATTTTTTAAACATATATAGTGTGTCAAAATAATACTAGTAGTTCATATAATTATATTTAATATGGGTGGCGTAATTTCACCGCGGCCGTTTCTACGCGTTTCTTAATGTCCCTCCTAAAAAATATATTGGACACGAAAGACGCACCCATATGTACTGTACAAAGGTACAAAATTGCATTACATGCTTGCTTAAAAGTTATAATGTATTGTAAATTTTCAGATACGTCTTCGTGGCGATATCTTTGTTAGGTCGGACACTGGGAATAATTATTATATGAACTGCCTACCTAGTATTATTAGAACTTTCTCTGTATGCTGGCGAAACATTTCTCAAAACCTACCGGACTGTAATAATAATATTTAAATCTGTCACTCATTTCATTAAAATGAAAATTTGGAAATAAATAAAATAAATATATCAAATATAAAAGATTTGGAGAAAGAACTCTTTGTTACAGTGCTATGTACCAGTGAAAATTTTTAAAAAAATAAAGAATTCAATGTCTAATTAAATCAACAATGAAAATAATTTTAAACAAAAAATATCTAGTATGCAACACTCACCACTATACTTTAATACGAACTTGACTTTTTTTTCATTTAGTTTTAAGACATTGTTCAGGAAAAAAGAATTTTCGACATAATTAATTTCAGACGCCATATCGAGTTAAGTGCCAGCAGACGTCCCCGGTTTCCCACGAAAGCCCATCGTCAACACTTTTCTTTATCTCTCATATGCGATGTTATAAATAGGAGTAAAGCACTCAAATTGTTAATCTTTTACTTGCATTAGAATTGTTCTGTATGTTAAAATAAAGATTCCTGTTAAATAAAATTGTTTTTTAAAAACATTACGCGAAAAGAACAAAAGTTAACTGGCGCAGTCGGTAGGATTTTTCGGAACGGTTTACCAAAAAGTCTCGTGGATCGTGACGCGTAACCGGTTCAAGTCCAAGTTCAGTTTCAGTTTCAAGACTTGATCGAAAAAATCAAGTGCAGTATTAGAAAAAACAGTTTTTAGCAGTTCCAAGGTAGAGGACAAACATCGCCAAAGCCAAGGAAATCCGACGACCAAAGAGGACAAACATCGCCAAATTGGAAGTCAACCCCTAGTTTTAGGAAGTCGACGAGGACAAAAATCGCCAACTCAACTTCACCCCTAGCTTTAGGAAGTCGACGAGGATAAAAATCGCCAACTCGCTTCAACCGTAGTTAAGAAAATCAAAGAAGAAATCAAAGAAGAAAATGAAAATACTGTGAGTTAAAGTTTTGAATCCATTTTACCAATTCCGGAATTTTCCGTATATATATTTTAGTGCATAAGTTCATTTCTCTATTGGAAAAGTTATTTTCTTTTAAATAAAAGTAACTTTCTTTCTCAGCTAAATAAGTTGAATTTAGCATGCATATTTAGATGTCTGATTTAGACGATTTATATAAAATTTTCGCTAGATTATCTACTAATATAATATAAGAAACTATACAGGAAACCAGTACAGAGACGCAGTCTCAGCTTACGAGTGAAATTCAATTAATTAATCAAGTAATTGATGACAGTACCGAAACGCAGTTTCGACCTGAAAAAGAACATTTAATTAAACCACCCAAATTAAATTTAGCCATGCCTCCAGTAAATTACCAATTATTAAAACTTTATGTAGATATTATACCTCAGTATAATGGTGATTCTCATACGCTAGGTATATTTATCGAAAGTGCCGAAAATCTAATAAACACCTTTTTTAATCAAGACAATGATTTAAACACATTTATCCTAAGAGCAATAATTGCCAAATTAAGTGGAAGAGCATTAACGCTCATCGGTTCTAGAATTGAACTAAGATCGTGGGATCAAATTAAAGACGCTTTAAAATTATGTTTTGGAGATCAAAGAAATATCGATTGTTTAGTTCAAGACCTTTTATCTCTTACACCTAATAAACAAGAAACACCATATAATTTTGGTATGAGAATTCAAGATCAACGCAGTTTAATTATTTCTAAATTAAATCAAGACACTGACATTACACAAGAAGAAAAAATAATTTACCTTCAAAATTACGATTCTCTTGCTTTAAAAACATTCATAAAAGGCTTAAACGGTCAATTACAGAATAATATTCGTTTAAGAAACCCTGATTCTTTAGAAAAAGCAATGTCGCTTGTTATAGAGGAAGAAAATTTTTCATACAGCCAAAATAAACATACAAGCTTAAACACGCAATCATTTAAAACAGTCCAGAGAATAACACCTTTTCAACAACCACAAAGATCGAATATACCAAATCAATTTCAAAATCAACCCAGACCAATTTTTAATAATCCAAATTTTAATTTTTCGAAACCACCAAATTTCATAACCACACCAATGAGATTTAACCAACCAAATTTAAATCAACCAAATTTTAATCGACCAAATTTTAATCAGACAAATACAAACTTTAATAGTCCCAGACCATTTAATAACTTTAACCGACCTATGTCAAGCCAAAGCAGGTTAGGACCTTTCAACCCATTCAATAACAATGCAGGTCAAAGACCATTCTTTAACCAAAACAGACCATTTCAACAAATAATACACTTTTAAGTCGCATGTTACCAAAACCCGAGCCAATGGACACATCCTCAGGTAACACACATCTAAACTACCTCGACACATAATATTATGACATACACAATCAATATTTTGACGAAAATCAATATAACCAAGACGATCAATATTATTACGATAATTATCAAAATTATTTTAATACCTTTTATGATCAGGAAGATAACGCAGATTACTATTCTGATAACGACAATCAACATAATAGTATTTCTCATACGAATCCTCAAACCCACGTAAAAGATCAAGTTTCAAACGAAACAAATACGTCTGTCGAACCCACAGAAAACATATGCGAAAACGATAGCAATGTAAAGTTTCATATAATGCAGCTTCACAACGAAACAACTTAATTACGCTTAATTTCAATAAAGCAAACTTACCACACATTTTTATCCCAGAATTAAACGCAAATTTTCTAATAGACACAGGCAGTTCTAGAAGTATTATGAACCCCGATTTAGCATATAAATTTTACAGAAATAATATTTTTGAAAAGAATTTTAATATACAAACTGCTTATAATATTTCAAATCATAACGAAGTAATTTTAATACCTATTTTTAAAATTTTTAATGTTAATGAAAACCACAAATTTTACCTTTTTAAATTTAGTGAAAATTACGATGGTCTCATGGGCACTGACCTTTTAAAACAAATAAAAGCCTCTATAAACATTGATCAAAAATTACTTAGTACACCCCGTACAAAAATAAACATTATCTACGAAACAGAGGAATTCACCCAATTTAAAAATAAATTAAAAACTAAAAACCACACTATTACTATTCCGCCACAGACAGAACAAATTTGCAAAATCCCTGTAAACTTAGAAAACGGTGTAGGCCTAACAAACCATATTATTTTCGCCGAGAACATAGAATCCCCCCGTGCAATTGTTAATGTAAAAATTTTTTTTGCTATAACATCTATTATAAACAAAGACGAACGCGAAGCAGAAATAATTATAAGAACCCCGTATGAAATAGAACACTTAAATATTTCAGAATTAAATTTTATGGAAAAAATGGAAATCGATCAAAATAAAGATAATATTTTAAAATCAAACTTAAAAAATATTCGCTTAGATCATTGCAATCTCGAAGAGAAAAATGCAATCAGAAAACTCTGTTTTGAATATCGTGACATCTTTTATAGGGATAAAATTCCATTGACCTTTACTAATCAAGTTAGACATAAAATCAATGTCACAGACGAATCCCCTATTTTCACAAAAACATATAGGTACCCCGAGATTCATCGGAACGAAGTGAAAACACAAATCAAAAAAATGTTAGATCAAGGTATCATTCAAAATTCTACTTCACCGTGGTCATCGCCGATCTGGATAGTACCAAAAAAGCTTGACGCTTCAGGCATGCGCAAATGGCGATTAGTTATTGACTCTCGGAAATTAAACGATAAAACAATCTCTGATAGATATCCGATTCCCTGTATCACCTCCATGTTGGATAAATTAGGCAGGAGTCAATATTTCACAACGTTAGACTTAGCTAATGGATTCCACCAAATTGAGATGGACCCAAATGATATTCAAAAAACAGCCTTCTCAACCGAAAACGGGCATTATGAATACAAAAGAATGCCTTTTGGGCTTAAAAACGCACCCTCTACTTTCCAACGCGTTATGGATAATGTATTGCGAGGTTTACAAAACGAGATATGCGCAGTGTATCTTGACGACATAATTATTTTTTCAACTTCATTACAAGAACACATCTAACGGATAAAATTAATTTTTGAACGACTAAGGAACGCAAATTTAAAAATTCAATTAGATAAGTGCTTAGAGTTCTTACAAAAAGAAGTAAGTTATTTAGGACACGTCATTACACCCGACGGAGTGAAACCCAACCCGGACAAAATACACGCAATAAAAAATTTCCCAATTCCAAAAACCCAAAAAGCTTTTTAGGACTCATTGGATACTATCGAAAATTCATAAAAGATTTCGCCAAAATTACAAAAACTTTAACTTTATGCTTAAAAAAGGACGCAAGCGTAAAAATTGATGACAAATATGTTTCAGCTTTCAATACATGCAAAGAATTGCTCATGAATTCACCGATTCTCCAGTACCCTGATTATAACCAAAAATTTATATTAACAACAGATGCTTCTCAAATTGCATTAGGCGCGGTTTTATCCCAAGGTAATATTGTATCCGATCGACCAATAGCTTACGCCTCTCGAACACTAAACGAATCAGAACAAAGAGACAGTACGATAGAAAAAGAGCTATTAGCTATCGTATGGGCCTGTAAATATTTCAGACCATATATATTTGGTAGGAAATTTACAATCCATACGGATCGGTTATTTAACTTAAAAGAGCCTAATTCCAAATTAGTTAGATGGCGCTTAAAACTCGAAGAGTTCGATTATGATACTGTCACGCGTACAAATCAATGCGCTAGAAGACGAATCAATAATTGCTAATCCCGGAGATATCGATATTGTAACTTTAGAAACTTTAAGAAACATGGCCGAAAACGTATTCTACGAAAATCCCCGAAACTAAACAAAGTCAAAATTTAAACCCAAAAATAAAAATATTATCCGATATCAAAATCAATCCACCTGATCAATCATTTTCCGATACCCAACATTCTACAGCTAACGAAACGACCAATGCAGGAATTAAAATTTTAGATGAAATGATCAATAACAAAGTCAACCAAATTTTAGTTTTCCCATGGCCTCATCATAAATTACATGTTTCACAAGAAAATTATCAACACCACAAAATCATCACTTTAAAAATCCCAGAGCAAAGCAATGAAAACCTTATCTTTGAATTCTTACGTGACTATACGATACTAGGAAAAACTTACTGTATGTACTTTCACACGGATCAGCTTTACATCAACTTTAATAAAGTATATCTTGCAAAATTCTCGGAACGAGGTCCGAAACAGTGTACAAAATTAACTAACATGATTAAAGATTTTGAAGAACAACTTATGTTAGTAAAAAATCATCATGAAGGAAAATCGAATCACAGAGGTATAACTGAAACGATTGAATATTTCAAAAGAAACTATTATTGGATAGGACTTAAAGAAACGGTGTCAAATTTCATTAACGCATGTGATACGTGCAATCGTACAAAATACGCGAGGAAAAAACCATATACCCCTCTAATACTAACAGAAACAGCTTCAAAGCCATTTTCAGTAATTCACATCGATATTTTATTTTTGACGAACAAAATTATTTAACCCTTGTTGACGCATTTACTAAATTAGCGCAAGCGTACCCACTAGACGGTAAAACAGCAATCCACGTGAGCAAAGCCTTAATTAAATACTTTTCATGTTATGGTATTCCCGATCGATTTATTTTAGACAACGGATGCGAATTTAATAATGATACAGTAAAGGAAATATTAGCCCTCCATAAAATCAACGTCCATTTTATAACCCCGTATCACCATGATTCGAACGGTATAGTTGAAAGATTCCATTCAAGCATAATTGAACATTTACGCATTTTATTGGAAACGCACCCGAATGACAAAGAAAATGTTATGGATTACGCTATAATAGCATACAATAATACTATTCATTCAGCCACTAAATATACCCCATTTGAACTTACTTTTGGCCATACAAATGCTAGAGACCCTAACGAAATTTTCATACCACAAGCCTTTTATTCCGATTATGTCGAAAATCATAAACAGAAATTAGATCGCGTATACGAAACTGTAAATCAAAACTTAGAAACACAAAAAGAAAAAGTAATATCGCGAAACAATACCCAAGGCGACACTAATAACGAATTTCAAGTAGGACAAATAGTCTTTAAACAAAATCCCCAAAATCGAAATAAAAAATGCAATAAATTTATAGGACCCTATGAAATAACAAAAATTCTCGAAAACAACAAAGTGGAAATATCTTCCAAAACCAAGAAAAATAAAAAAGAAATCACCCACATTAAAGAATTAACGAAACATAAGAAACCTAATATTGTTGCAGGTTATTCATCCTCATCACCCACGCAACAGCACTAACCTATCCCAAGTACTATGAACTTAACCACAACCCTGGATTATTACCTTTAAAGCTTGGTAACGCACAAAATAAAATAGATCATTGGTCTTTTATACAAATATTTGATATTACCAATATTATCGATGAATTTCGTTCACTAAAAAATAACTTTCAAACATTAAAAAAATCTTCATGAGTAGTAAAACCAGAACCGGCTATAAAGATGAATTTGTAAACTCTTATTATTTGGCACACTCTCTAGAAAGAAAAATCGAACAACAAATATATCAGGTAAATCCTTCCCTATTATTAAAGAAAAAATTATCTAAACGAGGACTTATTGATGGACTAGGATCTATAATCAAATCCATAACGGGCAATTTAGACAGCAGTGACGCTCAACGTTATGAAAATGCAATCGCAAAACTCTCCGATAATCAAATGAAAATTAAAACTATTGTAAATGATCAAATTACACTTCTTGAAAAATCAATCGATACGTTTAACAAATCAATTCAAACAATTGCAGATAATTGTAAATTACGTGTGTGTGCATTGCAATTATAACACACATAGTAACTACAATGTTCATTATTATTATTTTAAACGTGGTGTGATTTCCACTCATTTTAGCAGGCCTTAGTGAGAACGTCACTAATCATTATTTCAAGTATTTCAGTAGACATTAGTGGGGTCGCCACTAAGTAATTATTCTTGCTATTTATATTGCTGGAATTGCCACCATTACAGTAAACATTAGTGGGATCGCCACTACTTAATATTTCAGTTATTGTTGGTGAGATTGCCACCGCTATAGTAAACATAAGTGGGATCGCCACTCTTTTATTTTAGTTATTGTTGGTGGGATTGCCACCACTATAGTAAACATAAGTGGGATCGCCACTCTTTTATTTTAGTTATTGTTGGTGGGATTGCCACCACTATTATAAGTAAACATTAGTGGGATCGCCACCCTAAGTTAATAAAACTCAATTAATTTTTGGAAAATATCCACTCACCGTTTTTATTTATTCATTTTTACTGCGATGACCATGGCCTTAACTGATCGTGAGCGGCTACTGTAGTTCGCTGTCCCGTTTTATGTAATTGATATCGTTCATATGGTAAGGCCTTGTGAATGGTGTAAGGCCCTTTGTATTTTGGCTTCAGTTTTCCTCCACCTGCGAACTGTGTATCTTCAACGGCTACAATGTCGCCTGTTTTAAATAATGTAGCCTGCCGCCGAGTTTCATTAAATCGTTGTGCTTGACGGTCAGCAAATTTTTTTATGCGTTTTTGTGCTACTACGACGGCCTCTTCTGGATCAATAAACTAATCATTTGGTGGTTTTTTTTTCCAAAAATTGCCGAGTTGCTGCCAATTTTGATTTGTGCCAAAATGCAATACGGTGGGTGCATGACCAGTTACTGAGTGGATCGTTACATTTAAATTGTCTTCGATTGCTGGCAGTGCGATCGTCCAAGTGTTTTCTTTTTCCTGAGTTAGTGTGGCTCTCAATAAATTGAACATTTGTAACGGTTTGATTTAGTCACTAGATACTTTGTTATTTATTCGTGGTAATTATTCGTTTAACTTTTGAGTTTTATAGCTATACAGTGACAGGCTTGCAGTACTAACCTTACATCCTGACGTTACCGCCTGATGTGCCTTGACTTTGTGGGGTTTGTCTCCAATATGCTTCGTAAAACCTGTTAAAGACTTCTCACATGCTGTATCTAGCGTAATACTTTTTGGGAAGAGTCTGCACTGGTTGTAGGACTTCATTCTGGGTTCATCTTGGGTTCTCAGTACTGATTCCCTCAGTTATGGGCATCTAAAAGCTTTAAAACCGTCTCTGAAAAGGTACCGTTGATTCTGTATGTATTGTTTCTCTGATTTGAAGGCCATCTCTATCAGTAGGCCTCGCACAGCTATGATTTAGACTCACCTGCATCTTTTCCGTGATATTCCGGCGTTCTATATGGAACTCTTACTTTGGTTTTTGCGAATTTAATCTCAAAGTTCGTTGTCTATTTCAGTTTCGAGTGACAGCTGTTTGCAGAGGTTATATCTTCTAGTTGCATTCCTTTCACCGCTGTTAAATGAGTTGCATTCCTTTCACCGCTGTTAAATGAGTTGCACGGCCTAAAGTAGATCGTGATTTTGTTGTAACATACAAAAGAGAGGGTTTTTCGTTCTTGGTGTGATGTATAGTGCTGTTGCAATTTCATTCTCCTTCGCTGTTATTCTTATATGGTTAGAGTATCGATAATTTGTCAAAGCTGCGACTATAGTTTATCCGCAACATCGGGTGTCTATGAACACGGTTGCTTTCTATTTCTTTAGTTTGGTATGTACCACTCTGCTTATTTTCCCGTGTCACCTGATCGGTATATCGGTATTAGAAACCGAACTTACCTGTCATTTTATTCCTTATTTGTTCCTTTTGGCCAGTATATGAGTCGGAAAAATTCGATAAGTCGTCCCTTTCAAATACAAGTGTCAACAAGGCCACAAGCCGTTAGTTCTTCGAAGAATACTTGGGAGATATTCCCTGCCGGTGAGGCGATTTGTTTTTCTTCGAAAAAGTGTTAAATAGTGTCAGGGGCACATCTTTTCCCCATATTGGGAATTTGCTTGGTTGGTTTGCTTGGCTCGACATTGAAGACACCATTTTCCTGACGGAGGCCATTTTGGGCATCTCTGAAGAACCCTTGACCATCTGATAAGGTATATTATATTTTGCATTTTATTTTGCTTTAAATAATGGTTCATTGGTCCAGCATAATACTTTCTACTAAATTCACTAGTAAATCAGCGACGGTTTTAGTTTCCTTAATTTCGGGTTTTATTAAACTTCATTAAAATTATTATCAATTTTCTTAAATTCGCACGCCACGTGCTTTACTGTAAAATTCTCTCTGGCTAAAATTTAATGCTAATTTCGTTATTTTTCAATACTCGGATATTAATTTCATTTTGTCTATTATGTCTCTGAACAGACTAATTATCGAAAATAATAAATTTGAATAGATATGTCTCAATATGAAATTTTAAGTTTAAATTTAAGGGTTCCTTCATTAAGCAAAAATGTATATAGTGAACAATGACCATGAGGGCCAATGTATTAATTGTGATTTATGTTACGTGGGGAGATATGGCCAATATTTCTGTTTCAAGTTCTTCGGTTTTGATTTTTTTGTAACAGTGACGATATTTTGTAGCTTTGATGTAAGAGTAATTTATTAATTCATTATGACTAGTTCTTTGCCTTGTAAAATTTGGTTGTTTTAGATTTAAAATAATTATTGGCCTTATTACCCATCGTACATATGTATATAGTTATATCTCTACGTCAGTTGTTATAGTGTGTGGTATGCCGTTTTGAAACAGCACTAATATTGTTGCTACTCCTTTAATTCTTACTTTATTAATGAGGTATTAGAATGGTTACGAGCCTCCGAGGTCCAAAGGGACTTTTATTTTTAATCATGGTATTTTATAATAGAATGAACTGCAGGAGTTCTTACTTATTTGAATGAGGCATTTAGGCTCAATTTTATAATTTCAATAGTCATTACCACCTGGTGATAAAAAAAAGAACCATTCAAGCATCAGGCTTTAAATTCAGTTATCTTTCTAGTTTTGTTGGAGTGCGGTTTCAAAAGCGGGCATATTGGTCTTTACTTATTTCTTTTGGTTATTTTAATTGATTTATGTGATGATATTTTGATGGATATTTTGTATCTGATTTTTCTTTAATTGACTTACTTTAATATTGCTCAGTGGTTTATTTATTAATTCCAATTTTGATTGTGGATACCTGGATTGATAACAATCCTCGTTTAATTTATTTTAAATTTGATAATGTGTTAAGACTAATTATTTTGTTTACATTTATAAAATTTTATTGCGTACCAGTTGTCATTGATGATAGTCAGTGACGGATGGAACTTTTTGTTTTGAATTCTTGCTGCTTTGTAATTTGATTAATAATATTTAGACTCTTTGCTTCCCTTCAGGATTTTGTAACGGTATTTTAAATGCTTTTGGCTTTCCTTTAATCACTTTGTTTTTATTTTTATATCATTATACTAGAGAGTGTTTATATTCCTAGGGTCCTCCGACCGGGGTCAAAGAAACCTTTCTACCTACCGGGTCACGGTGATCCATTCTACCTACCTGGTTACCATCAACTTGGTTAACATCTACCTAGTTTCCGCCGACCAGAGCAATCTGTTCGACCATCACACAACGTATGGTATCGTTTTAGTCAATAAGTTCATTTATTTTTTTTAACCATAATGTTTAAAGTGTAACACTGGGTTTTCGTAAAGTAATATTCATTTCTATCGTTTATTTTGGAAAATAAATGCCAAGTCAATCAATTGTTAATTTGTGTTTCATTTAGTTCGCTGCACTTTTTTTTTAATAATATACAGTGGTGTCGACCAGTGGGTCCAAGTTAAGAGGATCCCCATATCATCCGGGAGATTTCCAGCTTAAATCTGGCTTAAGCTGGTGGCGCAAAGGGACCTTCTGCCGCAGAGAGTTAGCTGGCTGCTGCGCGCCTCTTAACCATCCCCTTAGCTTGGAAAAACTGTCGCCCATTGTCTTCGTCTTTCTAATTTTTTTTCAGTAATTTTACCAACAGCGGTTGCTCTAGGGGTTTTCATCATAAAACCCCTAGCTCTGAAAATAATTTATTGCGCCAAAGCAACTCCAAGACGTATCACATTGTCCGCATGAGACGTTCCACTTGAGCATTGCCTCTAGGAACACCAGTTGCAATATGATGTAATTCAACTTGCTGTTCACTCAAGAAATTTTTAAATATGTTGGAAGTAAAAGCAGCAGCTCTACCGCCACTATTCGTTTGGGTCTGCCTAATTCTTCGAAAACCGGCAACAGCGCACGAAGAGAACATTCAGACGTTTTCTTCGGAATGGGCTGCAGTCGGCATAATTTTGAAAAAGCGTCAATGATAACCAGGATTTGGGTGCATCCATTTGACTTAACTAATGGGCCGGCATGATCAATGTGCCATGTTTCCATGATATCATCCGGCTTTCCTCCTTGTTGCCAAAATCCACGTCGAGGGCCAGTATGTGATTTTCCTAATGTGCAAGCTCTACAATTTTTAATGTATTTTTTTAGGCACCTACCCATTTTTGGCCAAAACAAATCTTCACGTAGTTTGTGAATACATTTGTCCCATCCTATATGTGAAGACTCATCATGATATAAAGTCATAGTAAGCAATCGCGCTGCGACAGGCATAAAATATTTTCGAGGTTTTGTTTTGGTTACGATCATATCATTTTCAACAGTTAGGTCAGGGTCAAAGTCCGGATTATTAAGTATTTGACGACAAAATGTATCACTACGCTGGAACTCCCGGATCGTACTTTTATCGGCGATTTTCTTTATGTTTATTGTTTTTAAGACGCACACTTTTAACTCGGTTACGTCATCCACTGGATTTCGGCTTAAATAGTCTATATGTTGCATTTTATGTCCAGGGCGGTACTCAATAGTAAAGTCTTGAAGTTTTACCCACCACCTCGCGACACGAGGGTATAATTTTTTTTTTAATGCAGTTGCCCGCACTGAGTTGCAATCAGTATACACGGTAAAATGTTGTCCATACAAGTACACTCGAAAATGTTCCACTGCCTCAACGATTGCAAGTGTTTCTAAATCATAAGAATGATAACGAGATTCACTAGCGGTAGTACGTCGGCTGTAATATGCAACGGGTTGAAGAATGCCATGTTCTTTTTGAAAAAGAGCAGCTGCTAGGCCTATTGAACTGGCATCGGTATGTACTTCGCAGGGCAACTCAGGGTTGTAAAGACGCAATACTGGAAAATCAGTTAACTTGTTATGCCTGGAAGATTCGTCAATTTCCATTTGATGGAAACCGGACCTCATATCTAAAGGTAAAATAGCTAGCATGGCATAAGGCATTTAGTTGGTCCTGTATAAGGGGTATAGGATATTTTTGCTTAGCCACTTTTTTATTAATTTCACGGTAGTCTACACATAGCCTTGGCTGACCATTTTTCTTCGTAACCAAAACTATGGGGCTGGCATATTCTGAGGTACTTTCACGAATTATTTTGTCCTTCAAAAGTTCACTTATTATCTTTGCGACTTGAACCCGCTCCTGATATGCTAATCGGCGAGGACGATATACTACCGGAGTATTGTCTTTTAATGTTATCGTCATTTTCCCGGTTAAAATACGATCTGGTGTTTTGTCCCTATATTTCACCAACAACTTTTCTAAGCACAACTTTAAATCAGTATCTAAATTAGGTTGATTAAGGATAACTGCGGGAACACACTGTCCAACAAGTACTTTTTGAATTTTACACGGTTGATATTGTAACTCAACTGCACAAATGGCTGATTTATTATGTCCCAGCCAATAATAATATCAAACTCATCGGGAATAATTTTATCAGGAACTACAACAAAAGTAATTTCTAATGTTATTGTTGACAAAACCATTATGAGTTCACAAACACCGATCGGATAAACAATCTGGTTTCCGAATCCTACAAAAGCACACACTTCGCGGCTTGTGTTTATAATACCGCCCACTGCAATAACTACAGAATGTTTTATAATTGACAACTCAGCACCTGTGTCGATAAGATACGTAAATGAAAGCGCCTTTTCTTCGCATAAAACTGTGGCTATTGGTGTTGTTGATAACTGGCGTCATTTCTTCACCAATAATGCTTTTTTAGGCTTTCCATGCTTAAGCCAACAATTGACCTCTGTGTGACCCATCTTTTTACAAAAATCACATATAGGTACCTTGTCAGGCGTTGACGTATTTTTAAAAGTTGATTCGCTGGCTTTTTCATTTTTCTGGACCAATCGGCACTTAGTTTGATGGTGTCCAAGCCGGCCGCATTTAAAGCAGTTCAAAGGCAGTTGTCCAAACCGTGTGACCCTGGAGTCGTGTTTTTCTTTTGACCTACGTTCAATTCCTTGTTTTTCGTCGTAATTCTTGAATTTTCTTGCACGACGAGCATCAAACTCGCTGAGTAAGACTAATAACTCACGTTCAGATGCTGGCTTTTGCACACGGATCGCCGAACGGGCTTCGGTGTGTTCCAAACCATACTCTACCATGCTGATACTAATATTCCCTGGTAACTGATTATAAAACCGGTTTATTGAACGTAATTTTTGGTTTCCATAATCAGATAACGAATCACAGTCTCGACTGCTTAAGGTTGCAGCAAAGTGTGCACGTGTTCCAGGGGTTTCTCGATCAGGAAATGCAACAATGAGATCATTGCAAAAATTGTCCCATGTTCTAGCAAGGGGTCTCCAATCACGAGCTTTGCTTATCATTAAAATATTGCTGACGTTGAGTTATTTTTTTAACTTTGAACAGTCCTCGAGCCATTCGTTGATTGGGTATGAACTTTTATCAGGGTCATAGCTCGTGATCTCAAAAGAATGTACTTGCGCATTCGAGGTCTCTATTCCTGCGTCACTAGGCGTTGGCTGCGACGGTGACGTCACACTCTTTGTTTGACTTGATAAAAGGGCAATTTGTTGTTGCTGAGCTGCTACTAAGTTGATGAGTGTTTCTTGCCACTGAGTCCTAGGACGTTTGACACTAGGGGGTGTAGCTTCACTCTCATTTAAGTCACTGTTTTCACTGTCACTGATGATTTCACCTTCTTCGGCCATTTTCTAGATTTTATTTGTACAAGTCACTTTTTGAACCGAAACAAGGGGCACTTGCCAAAAGGGCCTAAAGATTATCCCACTTCTGATAATAACTTTTACGACTTTAACTATATAAAAACTACCCCAAAACAATACTTTTTAAAAGCTTTATTTATCAGCGGTACAATATGAATGACGGTACAGCAAAGACTGCGTTTTTATTTTCATAAACAAATTGACCCGGCTTCTCGTCTGGCTCGGCTATCCTGCAACGTAGCAGTTTTTGGGCATCGTGCTTTGTTTATCAGCTGACGGGTAACATAAATAAACATCTTTTTAATAAAAAACTGCCTTTCGAGCCTAAAATCGAAAATGTTACTTAAACTTTAAAACTTTTAAAACTTACTCTTTGAAAAAACTATCACAATCAAAAGTTACTTAAAGCAGAATAAAATAATGTTTATATTCCAATAGTAGAGATTGAGGGCTATGACTACTATAATTTATATGCACTCCCTGTTATGCAAAACAATACCTTTTCCTTTATTCTACCTCAATCAAAATACCTTACCCTTAACGATCAAAACTATATGCTCTTCGATCAAGAATGCCTCCAAATTGGTTCTCAAGAATTTATCTGTCACGAAAACAGCCCCATACCAGTAAAAGAAGAAGAAGAAGCACCCTGTGAAGTCCAGCTTATGAGTCTTTCAAAAAATTCATCCAACTGTCAACTTTTACCAGTACATATTACAGACATTAAAATTCAAAAGCTTGAAAATAATAAGTGGATTCTTGTCTCACCCGGTACAATTATTATAACGAAACAAAAATGTGGTAATAATCGCGAAAACAAGCAAATAAAAGGAACATTTTTAATCGAAACGGACTTAAGTTGTGAAGTGCAAGTCGGCAAACAAATATTAAAAACCTATCAAAGTGTCCAAAACGAAGTTAAAAAAATCGAACTTCCGAAATTAATGTTCAATGAATCATCATATAACTTCAAAAACCCCGAAGTACATTTTAAACCACTGACGATAAATAGTGTAAATTTAGAAGAACTAAAAAACGTGAAAATCGCGCTTTCTTCGCAGAAACAAAAATTGGACACTATTTCCAACCAGAACATCTATGGGCCTCATAATTTTAATCTTTGGACAGTACTAATATTTTTTTTGATTACAGCCATTATTGCTTATCTTGCTGTTATCTACTTTAAGAAAACACTACTAGGAAGAAAGCAAGTACCGACTAACACTAGACAAGAAGACGTCCAGGAAGTCCCTATTACCTCAAATGTCCGACTTCCCGATCCAGGAGTGACCCCTCGGATTTTCTTCTAAGGGCGGAGGAGTTATGTGCCAGCAGACGTCCCCGGTTTCCCACGAAAGCCCATCGTCAACACTTTTCTTTATCTCTCATATGAGATGTTATAAATAGGAGTAAAGCACTCAAATTGTTAATCTTTTACTTGCATTATAATCGTTCTGTATGTTAAAATAAAGATTCCTGTTAAATAAAATTGTTTTTTAAAAACATTGCGCGAAAAGAAAATCGAATGAGAAATTTTTTATGAATTTAAGAAATTAAAAAAAAATTACTCTTAAAAACTTTTCAAGCTACACATTGACTAATTTATTATACGTATATGTTAGGTGCAAAGCTCAAATAGTCGATAGTTCTGCTTTTAAGATTGGACGTTTTAAAGAGAGTAGAGTACGAAGTTTATCTCAATTTGCTTTGAGACACACCTAGAATTGTGGAATTACGGAACGACCAAACCTTAAAATATTGTTTAGTTGCTAAGTTTAGTTATCGCAGTGTTTTGTATATTTTTTACTTCTATGGGTACTGTTACCGTTCTATTTCCTTATTTTGTAAATATTAAAGTAGTACCTATCTATATGCTTGTCCTCAATTTATATACTTCTTTACGGCCCCATATTAATCTTTAAATGTTTCTATGAATTGACTTTGAATAAACTATACTACAAATTTGAATAACATTTAGAGCTTTATAATGTTAAAGAATTTCTATCGATTTACTAAAAATGTTTGTCAAGCTTCAGTTGTGTCGTAATTGCACAAGTCCAAGTTTGTCTGTTTGGAGAGGGTTAAACCCCGAAATTGAATTTAGCTTGGGATTCTAGTCACTTTATAATCTCCAGATTGAGCAAAAATATCAACTATTGTACATTTTCATGCTTTGAGCCTAACACATTACATATATCATGGGTTTCAGATTATAAATAAAATAACTTTATTAATTTCCAAGAAATAAATTTAATTTCAACTTACCGATTCCATTATTTAGTTTCCTACTTAACTAAAGACCTTTTAAAAGCATTATTCAACAAATTAGTCGTAATTTAAACTGCCAATGTCGCAAGGTATTGCAAGAATGGGGTTGAGCTTACCTAAACTACTGAATTTAGATCAAAATATTTTAAAAGTAAAAAGGTTTCAGGTGGTATTAATATCAAATACCAATGTATGGAAAAATTATTATTTCCCAGACCACCCGATGATATCTTATAAAATAAGGGCGTATTTAGTCTACACAGTAGCACTTAAAATACTATTTCAGATTATTACTGGATTAGAACTGGCACTACCACTACCTGTACTGACGAGAACAAAATAGTTCGAAACCGGTCTACAGGTGGTGACATCCTATCAAAGGAAAAGCTTTCTTTTCATATAACTGTGATTTGATATGCAAGCCTCATATACTTCAAAACTCAGAATAGAGATGGGCAATATTTGACAGTTTGATATTTCACGAGATTCTTCTCTATTACTTGACTATTTACCACGAGATATCTTGCAAGGCGTTTAATTGATATGGCGTTCATGGAATTTCGACCAAATTGAATAAAATGATAGTGGTAGCTGATAATACTGCGACTGTACTTTTTCTTTTGAGAAGCTTAAAAAATTAAATTAGCCAGCTCTACTCCAAATGACAAGACCGACGAAGATTTTATTTTCTTCCTCACGCGGCCATCTATCCATCTCTTCCACACAATCCACTCAGCGCCGGGCCGACGTAGGTCTATGGGTACAAGCGTGCGACTGGCAAGTGTCAGTAATAGAAGAACAGCGTTAGGGTGCGGTCGCTTCTGTTGATAACCATTTACACTCTCGGCTATCCGCTTTGTTTTCAGAAGGTACGCGTATAATAGTTGTAATGATTTTCGGGCTACGCGTCCAAACTTTGTATATTATTTGACATTGTTTTTATAGACGAACCTAAGTTGCTCAGTGAACACGAGTAGTTGGTTTTGGACTTTGACTTGACAGAAAAATGGAATGTCGCCGACGAATAAGTCAAATTTCGTCGCGTCGCGTGTAACAAGATCTAATGATCTGATCTGAGTGTATTTTTTAAAAACTTGTGCCTGGAGGTATAAAGATAAATACAAGTAGGTAGATAAATAATTTATTTTTATAATTTTATATGGAATTTGAGTTTTGCATTAAGTTTGGCAACATTGCACGTAACACCTGTTTCCTGATATGCCACCACAGGGTGACATGACGAACAACCCCGAACAAACGCCGGATGAGGTGTGGGTTTATGGGGCTGGACCCCACTTTTAAAACGGTCGATTTGACAAAAAATATACAGGGAGGTCCAACTTCAACCCCATAACGGGGGTGAACACAACCCCCTGATTTTGAATAGGGATGAGGGGTGTTGCGATACATCATTTTGAAGATCTTATCGAGTACTATCTGACCATAAAATTTCGCTTCAAAATTTTCATCTTTAACGAAATGACAGCTAAAATAGTGGAAGACTACTTACTTTTGTGATTAGTTTATTAAATGCTGAAAATGGCCACCATTCACTTCCATGCAGTAAAATAAATTTTGCTCAAAACGTTCACGGACATTACTCAACATTTGTGGTGTAATTTGACGGCATTCATTAATGATCCACATTCGCAAATCCTCCAGTGACTCAGGCTGGGTAGCGTAAATGTTAGATTTCAGGTGACCCCATTGAAAAAAGTCCATTGGAGCCAGATCAGGTGATCTGGGTGGCCACTCAATATGTCCCCTTCTTCCAATCCAGGCCTGAGGAAAAATCGTGACATGGTCTTCTTCATTCTCCAATACTTGAACGAGGGCTGGATAAATAGCGTTCTCTAATAGTTCTAAATACATTTGCCCAGTAAGATTACCGGGTATAAAAAAAGGGCCGATTATGTGTTTTCCATAAATACCCACCCAAACATTTAACTTTTGGGGATGCTGAGTATGCACTTATAAATAATAAATAATAAAAATGTCTTTTATATTACAAGAAGAATTACAAAAAAAAAATTATCAATGCACGGCGAGATCCAGCTATAAGCTGCTCTTATCTAACCGTCAAACAAAAAACTTAAATATTTAAATCCTAACACTAGCTAAACATAGCTTGAATGCTTAACGAAAGTAATTTAATACATTAATTACAAAGCATATTACAATTAATACAATTATAATTAATAATATTTAAAAAATTAAAGAAAAAAAAAATATATTATAATTAATATAATACAATAAATAATATTAAAAATAAAAAAAGGAAATTTCATAATTTAAATTTACTAATGTTGATGAGTTCTGTTCAAAACAATCAATTGTTTAATTTTTGACTTTAAAGTCGTAACCGAAGCACACTGTTCAATCAGTCCACCAAAAGTGTTATATATCTTGGGAGCACCATAACTGAAAGATCTCCGAAACATGGCTGAAGAGTGACGGGGAATACAAAGCCGTTGTCTATGGCGAGTGGCCCTATCGTGCACATCTCCACCCCTTACTAAGAGTGTACGGAGATACAAGGGTTGGCCTGATAACAGTAGCTTTTTAATCAGTGACGAAAACTGCACAAGATATCTTTCGTCCAAGGTCAACCAGCCAGAATCACTAAGAAGGGGCGACACATGATCAAACTTTCGCGCTCCATAAGTAAATTTGAGGCACATATTTTGCACTTTCTGTAGGCTACATCTGTCCCTAACAGTGAGCGCAGGCCAAAAAATTTGACAACAATACGATAGGGGAGATAAAACCAACGCATTGCACAACCGCAGCCTGATGTCCGACGCAAGGGACTCTTTATGAACATACAACATTTTAAGCTTATAATAACAGGTCTGTAAGAGATGAGATACATGACTATCAAATCTCAGACAACCATCAAAAATCATGCCCAAATTTCTGCACTTATCAACAGGTAGTAGAACTTCATCGCCCACCTTAATTTTAAAGTTATTGCCATTTCTAAGTTTTTCCCTTTGTGATCCGAAGATAAGCAGTTGCGACTTTTTTCCATTTAACAGTAATCCGTGTGCGCCAGAGATCTCCAGCACTATCCTAAGGTCAATATTAATTTCATTAGCAGCTTCCTCCGCATTTTCATAACAAAAAGAATGATATATTTGAAAATCATCTGCATACTGATGTGAAGAACATGTTTTAAGAAAACTGCTAAAATCAGCGGTGTAAATAGAAAATAAAAGAGGACCAAGAATACTTCCTTGGGGCACACCCCTAGTGACCGGTAAAAACTCAGACTGATCGCCGCTGAAAGACACCCGCTGTGTTCTGTTAGTCAAGTAATCCTTTACAAAATTCAATGCACTGTCACTCAAACCGAAGAACTTAAGTTTGGTACACAATATATCGGGTTCTAGTGTATCAAATGCCTTGCTATAGTCCAAGAGCACTAAAGAGGACTGCATGCGTTGGTCACATGCTCGGAAAAGATCATCTGTGACTTTAAGTAAAGCTGTACAGGTGCTGTGATGCCTTCGGAAGCCAGACTGGGTAGTTGGTAAAATATTATTGGCCTCAAAATATTCCGTTAATTGCTCACTTACAATCCTCTCCAGTATCTTGGAAAGGGTTGGCAACAAACTTATGGGCCTAAACTGAGACACTTCAGTGGGATTAGTAACCTTGGCTATGGGAATTACATTTGCATTTTTCCAGGAGGAAGGAAATCTTGAAGTATTAAGGCAACAATTAATTATATAAGTTAAATACTGTGTTAGATGGGGGAAGATCATTTCGAGCATTTTAAGATTAATCCCATCACTGCCCATAGCATTTGATTTTAGGCTATTAATGACTTTAGTAACTTTATCATCATTGATTTGAGTGAATTGAAAATAGTTTGTGAAGTTAGGGAAAAGTTTATTGACATAATTTGTTCCTATGAAGGTTCGATCCACTGTGCCAGATTGAGGCACACTATTAATAAAATACCTATTGAAACTGGTTGGACTGTCTACACTGCCGGGGGATATCTCAGTGGATGAATTAATATTTAATAATTTAACCGTCTTCCAAAAACCACGAGGATCCACCCTGAATTTATGATGAAGGTATGCACGTTTCTCATTTCTGACTGCAGAAGTCACAAAATTACGAAGGTCTCTGTATTCATTCCAGGCTAAATCAGTTTTTAATTTTTTGTATCGAGTGAGTGCTTTTTTTCGCAACCTTATCATGAGCCTCAGGTTATCGGTCAACCACGGTGCGGGAGGCTTGGTGAAGCGAGCAGTTCTATACGGTGCGTGCATATCGAAAATATTTATGACGTTTTCATTAAAAAAGGAGATCATTTCATCAACATCATCAATCAAACATATGGGTTGCCAATCGATACTCATCAGATCATATTGAAATTGGTCATAATCAAAATTTCTATAATCTCTATAAGTCCGGATAATGACAGATGGACGGTTTTTCCTAAGTTTGAGATATGAAGATACTAAACAATGATCGGAGATATGATCTATCTCAATAATTTGAGTGTCATGAACAATTTCTAAGTCAGACAAGACAATTATATCCAGAAGTGTCTGCGATAGAGGAGTGATTCTAGTAGGTTTAGATATAATTTGACTAAGACCATACTTATCTAGAAATTTTACTAAGTATAAATATCCCGCACATGTTTTATTTAAAAAATTAACGTTAAGATCACCGCCAAACACCATATACTGATAATTAGGAATATAATTCACAATGGTGCTCTCCAGGTCATCAATACAAGTATTTAAGTTTGCATTGGGTGGACGATAAAGCGTACCGAAACATATTTCCCTCCCATGAACCTTTAAAGCAATCCAAAGTTGTTCCAACTGTGAAGAGCATGGAGGTATCTCCAATACTTTCGTCTTATAAAAGTTCTTGACATAAAACGCAACTCCACCAGATCGACCCTGCCGATCCTTCCTAATGAGAGTGTACCCTGGCAAAGAAACCACGTTATCAAGAACCCTGTCACTCAACCAAGTCTCGGAGAGACCAATGACATCATAGTTCTCCTCCACAACAAATTCCGTAAACTCCTGAAAATGTGCTGTAAGCGAACGAATATTGAAATGAACAAAACTAAAAAACATATCAGTACTACTCACAGTCATATTATTAGCGTTATAATACATTTAGCCCCGTACTACACAAATTAACACTAACATCGGTAACCTGAATAATACAAAAACTGTAATAATGCCGTAAATTATTTCAAAAAAAATAAAAACAACTAAACAACAAAATGCTCCTTTACATTCAAAATCAAAATATATTTACGTCCACAGATACTATTGTTTTATGCATCCAAATGAGAAAAGACAATCCGCAGGTAGGAAAATAAATCTTACCTATAAAAATAGCATTAAATACCGTTACTTATTCATTACCCTAAAAATTAGACAAAAAATATGAAATATCAAAATTAATGAATATCCTTGAAACCATAAATGTCTGGTCAAGCATATGTATGTATATATTTAGAAATTGATAAAATCAACATATAGCAAAAAATTCGTTCATAGTCATAGTGTTAATACCTCGATAAAGTCGTGGGCAAGCTACAAATCATTTTTGGAACTCACTAAATTTTTTTTCTTGTCATTGTCATTAGTAACATAATATATTTTCCCTCCGGCAGACCACGCATTATTTTTTCCAAATTTATCCTTCGCTGCGAGCAGTAGCTCGTAGCGGGAGCGTATTAAGTCTTCGAAAACGGCAAATGGAGTATCTTTAAAATTCCTTTTCGCAGCAAAGACCTCGTTTCTTTTGTAATTAGTTACAAAGTTAACAACAACCGTGCGAGGTTTCTTGTTAGCATTAGAATCTTTCCCTAGACGAAACGAATAGTCAATATCAGTTGGTGAACACCGAACATTCAACTCTTTCATAAGGAATTTAGGCAAAACTTCAGATAGATTCTCACCTTCTTCCTCGGCTATGCCACAAATACGTAGACTATTACGTTTGGCGCACTGCTCCAGCGAGTCAAGTCGAGCTTGCATATTATCAATTGACTTTTCATTTTCATTAACCAAACTTTTAAGCTCATTAATGGAATCATAGACAGCAGAAAGTTTATCGTCCAGCTTTTTAATCTTCTTGTCCAGACTTTCCTCTAACTTTTGACAAAAATGAGTACATACTTGATTAATAAGTTTTTCAATATCATTGTCGGATCTACTGGAACTTCTTGTAGCAGCACCACTTCCACCAGCCATGTTGAGGTCACAACTTAATCGCACTGGTAATACTATAGAACAGCACGCGTGCTAAGCAGAACCAGAAAGTGGACTTTTGAAAGCAAACAAAGTAAACTGAGCCTTAAATCACTGACCAATCGGTGATCGGTACCACGATAACAACTGTTTTGCGCAAAAAAGCTAAAAATTACGGCTTTAAACCACTTAAATACATTAAAAATTGACAGAGCTACAATGAATGCGTCTACTCACGTACACAGCACATAAAAACTTCACGAAATAATCTTAGATTTTCATCTGACCAATACCGACAGTGATGCCTGTTTACAATGCCATTAAGGTAAAATGACCACTCGTCCGAGGAACAGATATTGAACATGTGGTTAAGATTATTGTTAATAATTCCACTGACCACTTCACAGAACTGGAGTCGGCGATCGAAGTCATCCTCATTCAGTTCCTGAACCAGTCGTATCTTAAAAGGATGGAACTTATGTTGTTTAAGGATTCTCATGATTGTTGTGCGTGAAACACCAGATACATCGGACAATTTCCTAGTACTAAGGGTCGGATCCATTGCTACTTGAACTATACAGCCACTTCCCTTGCTTCGTCTCTGTCATACACCCTCTTTTTGTTTCCGACTCAACCAGTAGCGTCAAATTTGGCAACCAGTTGCACAACGTAAGCAGCGGATACATTTTTTTCAGGATGCCGTTCATTAAATAAAGCCACTGTAAGCCACTGTTACTCACGCAGAGTCCTTATTTCTAAAAAATAATTTTATAATTTCCACCCTTTCTTCTACGGAATACACCATTTTAATTCTACTACAAAGGTACAATCGAACTGACACAGTTTTAACGTTCTTAAAAATTCACGATAGACTAAGGTAAATCAAAAACATGGTCCGTCTACTTTTTTGGACAAAAAATTATCAAATAAATAAATAAATTCAACTGCGTCTGATAAGAGTAATATCCTCGAGGTAAATTCCACATTCTCTACTCCAGCGTTCTTCACTGCATGAAAGTGAATGGTGGCCATTTTCAGCATTTAATAAACTAATCAGAAAAGTAAGTAGTCTTCTACTATTTTAGTCATTTCGTTTTTGAAGCGAAATTTTATGGTCAGATAGTACTCGATAAGATCTTCAAAATGAGGTATCGCAACACCCCTTATCCCTATTCAAAATCAGGGGGTTGTGTTCACCCCCGTTGGGGGGTTGAAGTTACGGAGATGAAAAAAGCGGAAAAGTTATTCCCCTCGAATCAGAAATCGGCAGGAGCCATTTTCTGCATTTTCATTTTAAAGCAGGAAAATCGAGGTGTTAAGTTTCCGCTGGACCACCCTGTATGTAGCGTTTCTCTAGGACACCCAAGGAGTCACCCATGAAAATATAATACGTCATTTCCATAACACCCTGTATAATAATCATGAAAACTGTCTGTATAGAGTAGAGAGACCTCACTCAAGCCTTTGCGATTAATATTTCAGAGGTAGTAAACTTTCCTTTGTAAATGGCAATTCATAATATATTTTAATCTGTATGATATGGCATCTAGGTATCTAATTTTCAACAATCTCATACACAGCTAAAACCAACAAGTTATTTATTTATTGCTTGCAAACGGTCGAGATTTTGTTAAGTCCATGTTTTTTAGTTTTAATAGTGTAGTCGAGTGAGTCGTAAAACAATTATTCACTAATCGAAGTATACACTCGCCGTGACTTTGTTTTTTGTACATTTTTTCATTCGTGTGTAATATACTTCTTACAACAAACAATAATATATCTATTTACAACCATGTATGTAATTTTGACATTTCACTCTTTTTAAAAGTTTGAATGAAACATTAACTTTAACATTTACCTAGCGGAAAAGTGACATTTGCCCTGGTGGAAAGCGACATTTTCCACCATTGTAAATGTTACTAGAATAACGACCTAGATCTTGGTTTCCCAAGACTTTAGAAGATTGTAGATAGACTATGGATTGTAGATAAGCCTAAAGTTATCATCCAGGTAAATATCAACATTCATTGCATAACCAAAATTGAGGTTTTTTTTATTTGTGGATGCTGACAAAGCTTGTGGTTATACATGTCGTACTTTCCTAATTCTGCACATAGTTATATTTGTCACAAAAAAACATAATTTGTATTTAAAAGGTATGGCTGTAAATCAATGAAAAAAACCACGGTGAAAAGTGTCATGTCTGTCTCGAGAAATTATTCAATCCTTCTCTCTCGACAAAAATTGAACACTTTCCACCTCAGTATGTAATAAAAGGTCATTCACGGTGAGGGTCCTATTAAAGCATCTTGGGAACTAAAAAAATTATGTGTTTGAAATAATGATACTCGCTATAAAAGATCTTTTTAGCGAAGACATTTTGACGATACTACCACTTCCGGTTAAACCGGAAGTCGGAGTCAACGTGCTTATTAAATGGAACATCGTTTTTATTATTACATTTTTCGATTATAAGCAAGATTCTAGAGAAATTTCGAATATCATGTCATATACGTAACTCTAAGTGTGTTCATATGACATATTTAAGGTTTCATGTCTAAAATTACATTTGACTTAGATTCATTGCTAAAACACTTACATTTTTATAATATTTTGGTAACTATTAATACAGGATGTTCAAACAATAAGATGAGAAATATTAAATTGGCATAATTTCGGAAACAACAAATTTTCGGAATAGACAATCTTACAGAATCTTACTATTATATTTTACAGTTTTTTCAATCTTATTGTTTGAACACCCTGTATTAATAGTTACTAAAATATTATATTTTCAGAAATATAATAACTGCCCCCCCCCCCCCCCGAAAAACTTCTGGCGCCACTGAATTAGGTAGATTCATATTAGACTGTAAAACATCCTAAATCATTGAAATATTTTTCACCAAGCTGTTGTAACTATAGTCCTAAAATATTAATTATTTAAACGACGCACGTACTGCTGAAAATTAAATTAGGATCTAGCAAGGGCCTAATTTAAAGTTGTGTTGTGTAGCTTTAAAAACGAGAAAGGAATTTGCCATTTTGCTAAATTGTTATGTTTTGGGTAAAAAAAGGCTCTGTAACGTTTAGTTTTTTTTAGTAAAACTGTATTTAAATATTCAGAATTTAAAAAATGATCACACTGTTCTTTAAAATTGTCATTTCGGGCCGACAAATCAAAGTTACCGTAAGGTACAGAATGACATATGCTTAATATAAGTTTGATCGTATATTAAAGTTCTCTTTTACTCTCATATAAAGGAATAGGTCTTTAGGGACGTGGTAATCTTCCCCTTACAAGTCAATTGGCCCCCAAATTAATTTAAAACATAGTTTTTAAGGTTTACCTTAACCTCAAGGCTACCTTAGCTAAGGTCTAACTTAAGGTAACATTGAAATATCGGCCCTTAGAATTTTTATGGTCTACCTTGTACATGAGACATCATCTTATTGGAAATAAAGCTATTTGTTTTCCATGCTTTTAAACATCTATAGATATATTGTCGTAACAATAATTTTTTTATGAATATGACTGAAAGTTAAACATTTCACACTAATTTGAGTATGAAAAGTTTCACTTTAAAGCTCTAGTGCGAAAAGTAATTAATTTCTTGCACAGTGCACATGCTATAAAAATGTATTTTTCACACTTTTCATAAATAGCTATTAAGGCACTCTGGGAGAAGTGAGTGTGCGATTCATGTTGGATTTAAATCGTTGGAGGTAATATTCATTGGGACACATGACATATTATATAACCAAAATATTGTGCCCACTATTTTAATTTCCTGAAACATCCAGCATCACTAAAACATTTGCCCAAAGCTGTTGTAACTTCAACCCTAAAATAATAATAATAATTTAATTTTCGTGACGCGTAGCATGCTTGTTGGTAAGTTTAATTATTTGTCAGCCCAACAGCTCCCAATTTATGTATATATTAGTAAAAGCAAGAACAGGTAGTCAAATAGCACATTTTTAATTATTTTCAATTTGAGTGTAATAAGTATAATTATCGTGCTGATGATGATGATGATGTACGTGCAGATAGTAATCAATAGGAAGAAGCCTATGTTGACGGTCCTTATAAATTATTTTTTTCTAATTGAATACAGTCAATAGAAGTGCACCTCAATTTTTATGGTTAGGTAGAACAATTTTCTTGTATCTATAGTAAAATGAAACTTAATCAATTATTTTGGTTAGGTTCGTTAGGTTAGAGAAATAAACTGAGAAATGTTTAGCGATGTACAAAGTTTTTAAATTTTAAAAGAAAAATATTGTTTTGCTGGGAATCAAACCTAGAACTTCTCATTTGTCGGACGGTTGTTCTGCGAACAAATTTTTTAGCTTTTTTTACAACAGGAACTAAATTTTTGAAATAAACCATACCCGTCCTATTTCTTATTAGATACTCCAATTCCATATTTTAATAAATCATGAAAAAAGACTCCCACATACGAACCGACAAAATCAGAAGTGGGGAAGTAGCAGAGGAATAAAATAATGGATTATGCTTTTACGAGAAGGATATAATTTGTCACTTTTCCTTTATTTTATTCTTTGCTGAAAATGTTTTACATTTTATTAGCCTTTCCGAAATATATTATTAAAAAAAGGGATTTATGGAAGATAAAAAAAGGTCCAATAAATGTTAATAAAAAATAATTTAAAATCTATTGCCATAAAAAGTATTCGTTTTTACTAGTTCTTCTAAACATTAAAACTGGTCGCAGAATACAACGAGCTATATCCAATAAGCCGAAGGACAATAGAATATAACTATCTATCTTAATATTTAAAAATTTTCTTTTTTTTTCCAAATGTGTATAGATATACACGATCCTGCAATAATGCGTCACACGCTCATATATGAATTAAGTTATGGATTTCATTCTTATCCTGATTTATACTGTATCATAGGGTTTATGTCAGGAAACTATGTTTTCCCAGAAAAGTGTGATAACATAAAGTTTTATTTTTTTGAATTAGACAACCTGTATCATGTTGTATATTTTAGTTCCTATTAGTGTCCTCTATAATTACCTAAAATATTCTTTAATTTGCTTGGGTCGTTTAAGAGCAAAAAATAAAGTAATAACCAAAAAAAAAGGTTTGTAGGCAAATGTAGCAAAATCAAAAAAACATTCTACATTCATTCATACAAACATAAGTTATTTCTAGCTCCAAATTTCATGGATTATGTTGTTTAAATACCTCAAGTAATAATTGCAAACAGTAAAATCTTCCATTTTGATGATGCACAAGTAAATACGTTCTTGAAAAGATCTGTTTACATCCCTCAATATTTTAGGTGAAAAACTAGCAAATATGTATCTTATTCTTTTTTCGTTCCCACCAAATACGAAGATCATATCAACCAGACAATAAAATCCACTTTAACTACTTATTATAATTTATCCGCCCTAAATAACAATTTGTTAGTTAAAGAACTGTCAAACTATAATTAACAAATGAATCTCTATTTAGTTTCAAAGCCTGACATGGTTTTTATTATTTAACCATTTCTAATGAACCGTTGTGATAGTACTTTATCTCAAATGATAAGGGATGTAAACAGATCTTTTAAAGAACGTGTTTACTTGTGCACAGATCAAATTGCAAAATATTTTGAACAATTTACAATTATTGGTCCAATCACGGTATTTAAGCAACATAATTTATGAAATTTGGAGTTATTCGAAACGGCGGAAAACTTATATATTTGTATTACAAAAAAAAATGCTTATAAATCCGATCCAATACCAAAATAATATACTTTGATAATATTTCAATATTATGTGTCGTTTTTGGAACCTTGAACACCCTCTGTATAAAATAGATAAACACTATTAGATTCATAGTATTACTAATCCTTTTGGTATAAAGCTTGCCAATCCCGTGATTAAAAAAAAATTTTTAAAATGACCTATTCAAAATGTCTTCAAAATATTAACTGATTTAAATTTAATAATTCTGCGTTTGTTCGGTTTTCGCACCCCAAGGGATGATATAATGATCTTAATAGAGAAAACTGGTCATAACTTATACAAAGTATTTTTTACGGCGGTGCCAATATTGCTCTATTTAAAGTAACAGTTCTTCGTTTTTGAAATTTTGCCCTATAAATTCGCAACTATAACTTATATCCTAAAATCGGCGTTCTTGTCACAATTTTATATTTTAAAGCCAAAATATTGCTATTTTATGTTTAATTTTTTTTGTTATTAGGTCATGACTCAAACAAAAGACGTCAACATATTTTATTAACTACTTTTTAATACTTCATAATTTAAATATGGTTTTCGTTTTCAAATAGGAAGTGATAATTTTATAACATTTTTAATAATTTATTAACATAATTATTTTGATTTCATTTTGAACTAAAAATATTTTAGTTTATTTTAATAACAATTTAAAAAATCTGAAGAAAATATTAGAAATCAGAAGAGGAACAAATAAATACATCAATAGATATTCAGAAATAAATCGAATTATTGTTCGAAATAGTCGCCATGGTTCTTTAATCATGCTTATTCGTTCTTCAAGAGATCGACTGATTTCGTTTAGCACTCTTCGTTGTTGTATTTTTAGTGGAGCTCATTCGCAAAAAAATCTCTGGCACCAGAATCCTGACGTTTTAACTCCTGCATAAGCTGAATGTGGCACGGACGAAATTTTTGATCATGTAAAATTCTCTGAATTGATTCTAGTGTTATATTGTTGTAATGCGTTAAAATTAAAGATTTGGAACTTAATATGACATTAAGTAATTAAAATAACATTTTTATTTCTGATAATAGTCGCTTTTGTTTAAGTCATGACCTACAAAGAAAAAAAATATTATGACATTCTCCATTAAAATCTAAAATTGTGACAAAACGGTCGATTTTAGGATATAAGTTATACTTTTATTTTAAATAGATTAATAGAGCATAAACTACTTCACAACATGGCGTATTAATATACAGAGTATTCCATTTCAAAAATTAAAGATTCGTTACTTTAAAAAGGGCAATATTGGCCCCACCAGTTTTCTCTATTAAGATAATTCTGTCATGCCTTAGTATACGAAAACCATAACCCAGTATTATTAAATTTAAATCAGTTAACATTTTGAATAGGTCATTTTTCTTGGATTTGCTTATAAATTGTAAATAGAACATTGAATTATAATATGGCAGCGGCATTTTATGCCGAATTCAATTCAACGATAAAAATGTGGGATGCTCTGCTTGTGTGGAAAATATAAATAAAAATAGAAAATATTTTTAGAATATGCATCCCTGTGGACCTTATAGGTTTTGTATGTATTATTTCTTTGTAATTTCAATTGACAACTGAGATATTGGACTTCCTCGCACTAATGGGCCACGATGGATTAAAAAGAATGTGCTCAATGCATTCATAATAGTAAGAAAAGTGGAGTTTTATGAAGATCATAAGAAAATTCCTTTAACCCAATAGACCTAAAAATAAAACCGCGCAGGTTAATGTAGCAAATATTCCCGAAAGCCTGCTCATGGATAATAAAGAAGAAAAATAATTCACCTTCTCCTGAGCTTTGGGTTTTAAAAGTTTTTGCATTTACGAAAATGTCTCTCTAAGATATTCTATTTTGCTCTAGCGATAATCATCCATCCTCTTACTAGATACAATAGTGGAATATTTTATGTCGTTATCTGGCTAATACGGTACGAAAGATAAAATCAAATTTTATACGAAGTGTTGATAATATATCGACTCTTTGAAGTCCTAAACCTAAAACAGTATAGTATATATGGAAGATTATTTTACAACCGCACACTTTTAACCTTGATATTTTAGAATCGTTCGAATTTTTTTTTACAACTTATACACATAAAATTAGGTGACACGTATTTCAGGATTTGGCTCAAAAATTTTTTTTTCAAAAATATTCACACATACATTTTCGATAATTTGCTGAATTTTCTCCAATCTTCTCATATTTGAAATTTAATATCTCCAATGGTACTTATCGAATCATTATGGTCTCTTTTATTTTACAATTTGTTGCGTTAGCTTTCGAAGTATATTACAAAAAATTATAATTGAATTGTGAATAAATAAAAAATAATATCAATTTAATTGTTTAAATAGTTTTAACATGATCATAACCCATCTTAAATTAATTTTAAAAAACAGCATTTTGTTCTTCATCCTCTAATCTACGAAATCCATTGTACAGGGTGATCCAAGATGGGTGGCGAGCGGCCGTATCTCCAGAACCATACATGCTACAACTTTGGGGTAAAAAATTTATTAAGAAATATGACCAAAAAAATTAGCTGGAAAATATTTTTAAGTTCGTAATTTTACCGCTAGGGGGCGTAATCGCTATGCTACGATACAAAATCCCTACTTTCTGCTAATATCTTCAAAACAATGTAGGTCGAAAATTTACTTTTTATAATTTCTGTAATATCCTCTATAAAATTTATGATAACAATTTTTTTGTAGTTACTATGGTAACGAAGGGGGGAAAGGTAACAACTAAAAATACTAAAAGGGCTGTAACTTCGGTTTGCGTTACCCAAATTTAACAAACTATGGCTTGTTGTAAAGAACTTTTCGTCCTGATTAAACGTTATTATTAATAATTTAAAAATTAGTTCGTGCGGATGATAAAAGAGGGCGATACTTTTTTTAAATATTTCTTCTTTCGATTTCTTGAAAAATTTAAATGCAAACAGTCATTCATTTTCACTCTATTTTATAGCTCATTTGTTACTAAAAATTGCGGCGAAAACCGGAGGAAACTGTAATTTCAGTTTGGCTTTTACCAATATTTTGCTATTTTCCTTTATGAAAACGTTGAAATCCTAGAAAATGGACAATTGTGAAATAAAACAAAAGAATAAATAATTTATGTAATAAAAACAATTTATTTTAACAAATTACGGCTGCTTGTACTTCAACCCGAGGTAAGTTATTTAAAACATTTCTAATTCGAACAATCATATCTTCTCTTGTGGTTGGTCGGACGTTGTAAACAATATCTTTAACTCTGCCCCACAAATAAAAATCCAAACATGTCAAGTCGGGGGACCTGGCCGGCCAGGGAAATACACTTCCCCTGCCAATCCATCTATTTGGAAAATGTTCGTCAATAAAATTCCGTACCACAAGTGAATAATGAGCGGGGCACCCATCGAGCTGCAACCACATGCTTCGTCTTGCATCTAAAGGAACATTTTCCAGTAGTCCTGGCAAATCAAACAGTAAAAAATGTAGGTACATTTCACCTGTTAAAATACCTTCAAAAATATGCAGACCGATAATCATTCCGTTTATAACCCCACACCAAACATTGACTGACCATCGATGTTGATTATTAACTTCACGCATCCAATGCGGATTGGTCTTTGATCAATAGTGCATATTGTGCAGGTTTACTCTTCCAGTATTAGTAAATGACGCCTCATCTGTCCATAATACTTCAGATAAAAATTGGGGGTTATCTCTTATCATATTTTTTAGCCAATAGCAATGGTTCAATCTATTGTCAAAATCGGTAATACTTAGGGCTTGATGTAGTACTATATGGTAAGGATGTAATTTTTTGTCGACAAGGATTTTTTGAACTGTACCGTAAGAAACTCTTAAATCTCTGACAATTTCTCTAATACTAATATGGGGTTCTGGATGAATATATGCCAATACGTTAATAAGTATGTCCTCCGATCTTGCAGGGCGACGTTTTCTTAAAGAGAGAATTGGCTGAACACGATCATGTTGCCTCAAGCGGCAAGCTAAACGCTGAAAAACTTTTCTAGAATGGTGAATTCTATGAGGATAACGCACAGCGTATTCCCTCGAAGCCAAAACGGGGTTTTCAAACATTTGAAAATAAGTCGCTAACATATCGTAGGCTTTCTTCATTTGTAAAAGGCATTTTTCTTTAAAAAATATCACTTGTCTCATAAAAATATACTTAATTGTCACTACAGTAATAGAGACTGTCAGATATAAGTTAGCACGGAATAACAAGGATATTCTTTTGTTTATTTCGCAATTGTCCATGGCCGCCTTGACAATAAATGGAACACTTGGATTATAATTGTATTTTTTAGATAAATAACTAAAATAAAAACCAAAATAACATAATTTAATTAAAAAAATAACTTAATATGAATAACTAATATGAGTAATTAGGCCAAAAGGGCTTTTTCTAGGATTTAAACGTTTTCATATAAGAAAATAGCAAAATATTGGTAAAAGCTAAACTGAAATTACAGTTTCCCCACTATTTTTGCGATAACTTTTAAAAGACAAAAGATAATGACCTCCGGTTTTCGCCGCAATTTTTAGTAACAAATGAGCTATAAAATAGAGTGAAAATGAATGACTGTTTGCATTTAAATTTTTCAAGAAATCGAAAGAAGAAATATTTTAAAAAAATAAGGCCTTCTTTTATCATCCGCACGAACTTTAAAACAAGCCATAGTTTGTTAAATTTGAGTAACGCAAACCGAAGTTACGGCCCTTTTAATATTTTTAGTTGTTACCTTTCCCCCCTCCGTTACCATAGTAACTACAAAAAAATTGTTATCACAAATTTTATAGAGGATATTACAGAAATTATAAAAAGTAAATTTTCGACCTACATTGTTTTGAAGATATTAGCAGAAAGTAAGGATTTTGTATCGTAGCATAGCGATTACGCCCCCTAGCGGTAAAATTACGAACTTAAAAATATTTTCCAGCAAATTTTTTTGGTCATATTTCTTAATAAATTTTTTACCCCAAAGTTGTAGCATGTATGGTTCTGGAGATACGGCCGCTCGCCACCCATCTTGGATCACCCTGTACAACAAACTGGTGCCCCTCATAGTTCTAAATAGTTTCGATCAACAAAATAACAAAACAAAATCATGAAATAATACGTGTGAAATAATTTTATGTATATAAGTTGTATAAGGAAATTCAGACGATTCTAAAATGTCAAAGTTAAAAAGTGTGTCGTTCGTAAAAGAATGACCCATATATATCAAAAAAGTTAAAATTGTATGGAACCTGCTTTAAGTCAACACAGGTGCTGACGGAAATATAAATATTTAACTGTATAGTCAAACATGAGGTATATTTGTTTGAAGGTTAGAGATAATGCTGTATCATAAGTGATATTTTAGAATGTTTATCACTCATAAATTATTATGTCACATCAAGTGACTAAACTTAGTCTAGAAATAATTTAAACGATTGCAGCAGACTATGAGTTTAACTTATTCTCCTCTATTTTTACACAATTGCGAGATGTACTATTTTCACAAAATGAAAAACTGATTTCATTTCTACAAGTGCGGTTCTTTAATGTACCCTAATGTTTTTTTTTTAATTTTGGTATGGCCAATAGGGCATGGTAAACTACCGTTTGATGCAAGAATGACAGTTCTAACTGTCAAAAGGGCGGATGGGCGCCATCTTGTTAAAGAAATTTAAATCGGAAGAGAGGTCTTGTGTTACACCATTTTGAAGGTTCTGTCGAGTACTTTACGATGCCAGAATATAACTTCTCTATTCTCAACGACAACAAAATGGCGGCTTTTGAAAACTGCATAGTTATTAGTCTTTTATTACCCTTTATATAATTTACAGTCTTAGAAAAATAAATACGACTTAGCATAGTGTAGTAAGAAATAGACAACTACACTCCCTTGTATATTTTATTGTGCTGAAATTCAAAATGGGGTCTTGCGATACATCATTTTAACGGTCCTATGGAGTATTTTATAATCCCAGAATATTGTGTCCCGTACCCGAAACAAAAAGCGGCTTTTTAAAAAATAATCTTTACAATTTTTTTCTTTTGTTATTTTAGTAAAGATTTTACAACTTTTACAACTAAAGTAGTGAGTATGAGCTAACTGTTTTGGCTGCTTTATGCCAAGTTGTAAAATCTAAAGTTGAATAAGAAAAGATAAAAATAGTAAATATTATTTTTTACAAATCATCCATTTTGTTTTGGGTACGAATTAATAAGCTGGGATTGTAAAATACTTGATAGGACCATTAAAATGATATATCGCAAGGACCCACTTCCTATTCAATTTTTCTTATTCAATTTTTTTAACAAGATGGCGCCAATCTGCCATTATTCCAAGTTGTATTTATTTTTCTAAGACGATAAATGAATAAAGGATAATAAAAACTAATAATTATGCAGGTTTTAAAACGTCGTCATTTTGTTTCAAGTGCGAATAGAAAACTAATATTCTCGCATCGTAAAGTATTAAATAGGACCTTCAAAATGATGTAACGCAAGATCCCTCTTCCTATGTAATTTTATTTACCAAGATGGCGCCCATCCGCAATTTTGAGAGTTAGAACTGTCATGCTTGCGTCAAAAGGTACTTACCTTTCCCAATTTGCCACACCCAAGTTTTGTAAAAAAAAATGATTCAAAGTTAGCATGTGGGGGGGGGGGGGGGGGGGTATGTTGTTCGGGTTTGTTCGGGTTTGTTCGGGTAAACTGCATTGTATAGGCACTTGTGTTCAAAGTCTAAAAAAAGTGTTAAGATTTAAAATGGATAAGTGTTTGAAAAGTTACTTATGTGTTTCAGCTGATGTTGACAAGGAGATACTAAGGATTTTGCATGTTCTTGTGTTTACTTTGAAAATATTGTTTATTTTGAGAGTTACTGGAGATAAATACTTTATCAAACAAAATTTTCAGCTATTCTTCACTTTTCTATAGTTTCCCTGAATATATTTTCATAATTCTCTTCATCCCTTCCTAATACCCTCTCAATTATATCTTCTCGTTGTGAATAAGAAACAACCGACATCACCGGGTAATCCTGAGGAAGTAAGGAGGGAGATAAAGTATTTGTTTTGTGTTTATATTCATCACTGGTGGTTTTCCGAGTTTAACGTAACATTAAGAAAATTCCTAATATGTGACTATATAGGTATTAGTAAAAAAGCTCCATAAATAATTTCCTGTACAACATTTCCTATACAATTATTATAAAAAGGTTTCCAATTTTAACCCGAACAAACCCGATCATGGGATTCATATGAACCTGAAAACATGTCATTATTGTCACATGGGTTGACAACGACTATTGCGAGATGGTTCAAAATGCTTACTATGCCAACTGTTATTACCTTATATATATTTAATATTTGTTCTACCTATAATAATGGATTTATTTTTTCCTGCAAACAAAATTTCGGAGAGAATTGGGTTGTTACTAACTGTCGGATATTTAGACTTTCTACTTAATTTTATGTAGCACATTTAACTACGCAGTATTAATCTTGTTCAAAATATTTTAGTATATATCTTCTACCAAGTATTTTACAAACATGATAAATGGTGTTCCCTAAAATTTTTAATTCACAAACTGAGGTCGAGCGATTCGATTAGTTATACAGTTTATGTAATAAAGAAACAGAAAGAATAGTGGAGTGAGTATACGGGAAGGGAGTTGTATACCTAACAAGCATGTATAATGTGGTGCAAGATATACCATTGACTGCAATAAATCAACTATCTGATTAATAACTATTGTGTATATCAACACAGAAGAACACCACCCGACATTCCTGCAGTTCAATCCGAAATGACCGAAATCGTTGTCCGTCATCGTCCCGTCAAACGAATCCTGAAAGGACTCGACGTCAAAAAAGCTACTGGTCCAGACGATATTCCTATTATAGTTCTCAAGAGATGCGCCGATGAACTAACACCAGTATTTTGTAGACTTTTCAACTTATCCTACAAAAAAGGAATATTTCCATCTTGCTGGAAGACGGCGCGAGTCCAGCCTATTCCAAAGAAAGGTAAGAGAACCCTGCCTAACAACTATCGACCAGTCGCATTGCTTTCAGTTATATTAAAAGTAATGGAGAAAGCTATTAACCAACATCTTCTAAAGTACCTGGAAGGCTTCAATATTATCAGCGACCATCAATATTGTTCTTGAAAGTCCAGATCAACTGGAGATCTTCTAGCCTATGTCACCCATATTTGGAACAACGCAATCGAACATCATGGGGAGTCTCGGGCTGTTGCTCTGGATATTTCTAAAGCCTTTGATCGTGTTTGGCATGAGGGGCTTCTAAGTAAACTGCGATCCTATGGTATGCCCGATCGATTCTATGCATGGTTGTCTAGCTTTCTTACGGACCGCTTCACCATCAATGCCGGTGTTCCTCAAGGGTCCATATTATCTCCCACTCTCTTTTTACTCTACATTAACGACCTTCTAGTGAAAAATTTTGGCTTGGGGTGACAGTAACCAAGTCGAATTTAACGCTAAAAAACCCAGGCAGCAGTTTTCTCTAAAAATGTTAACATTACAGAACCGGATATAGTCATGGACGGGCACGCAATCCCACTGGCTTCATCTATTAATTTGCTGGGCGTCAATCTGGGAGGAAATATGTCTTGGCATAACCACGTTGTGGCAATCGCCAAGATAGCTTCTCAGAAGCTTGGGGTACTCTTCCTAATCAGAAAGTTGTACACACCTCAACAACTTTTGACACTCTACAAAGCCTAGATTCGACCATCACTAGAATACTGCTCTCATGTCTGGAGCTCTGCACCCAAACATACTCTTCGGCTGCTGCATTCCATCGAAAGGAGGGCTATTCGTCTGATTGGAGACCACGAGCTGACGAAGAACCTCGACAGCCTAGAACATCGAAGACAGGTTGGGGATTTGACTCTCTTTTACAAATATTTTCATGGCGGCCAGAGCGACGAATAGCAGAAATACACGACGAACCACTGCCGCCCATCCATATGTGGTTAAGCTTAGTACTCCTCGAACTTCATTATTTAAGAATTCTTTCATCTGGAGGACTTCGTCCTTGTGGAACGACCTTCCCGAGGTCGTTTTTCCCAACGAATATAACCTCCAACGATTCAAAACCAACGTGAATCACTTTTTGCGCACACGCACCACTCCCAGAGTGCCCTATAAAGGATTTTTCCTATAGTGCTTGTGTTTGATCAAAAAAAAATCCATAAATCGTTAAACCACAATAAACGGGTGCAGGATCGGCTTGAAAGTATAGCTGTCATATTAATTTATTTTTATTTTGAATTAAGAGATATTTTAAACCAAGTCAGAACATCAATTATAATAATAATAATAATAATATTTTGAGATATAGTAAGTATAATAAGAGTAAAAATTAATGAAATACTGAAATACATACGCTTCAATAAAAAAATTAAGTTCGTCGTCATTAAAATTTACAATATTACGATCTAGACTATGGACTAATATAAGGTTAAAATTTTGGTTTCTTTTGAAAGTGACACTCTCTGCCGTACTCTCAGCACAAGCCCATTGACATTCTAACGAACAAAACAACGACAACAGTAATAAAAACAAAAAAAAATTACGCGTCTGAAAACCAAACACTAATATGACAAGATTCACTAGTACCAGAGTATTTTATTTATTTATTTTAAACCATTTTAGAGTTACAAGGAACTAATAAACAAATGGGTATAACAGTTAGTCAAACTAAAATAGGTAATTTTGAGAATATAAAAATCACTTGAAAAAAGGAATATTCACGTAAGATATAAAAGATATACTAATTTATTTTAATAAAAATGGTCAATTTAAGGAACAAAACGTCGGAAAACCAGTAAGTGTTGTATACTGCTGAACGTAGATTTAGTTCTTCTTTCATAATTTAAACAAAGAAATCCAGGCCCGAATTTAAAAAAATTAAGTTGATGTGATTGTGTCCCAAAGACGAAACGTCGCATTAAAGATTGTATGATTCCATCTTGTGGAGAATAACAAGTAGCGATGAGAAAGTGAAATTTATTTTTTTACATCTCTTCGAGCGGAAATCAGGAAAAAATAAAAACGGAAAAGCAAAATTTTGGATTTTTTGAAATATTTTGTAAGCCCTTGATTTTTTTACGGCATATTATTGGGTCCATAATTACGCAACTGTGTCCCAATTTAATCCACTTCCGTTTCCAAGATCCCAATAGTGAAAGACGAATTTGTTAGACCCTGTATATTATATATTATATACCTCCAATAACTAGTTAATAATTAGGGATGCAGGTAAATAAAGTTTGTACACCGGCTCTTTCCGAAAAGATATCAATTTTATTCTATTTTATGGTTACAGGAGTAATTAGGCTTTTATGGCAGTCAAAAGATCAACGGCATATTTTGAAATAAACTATAACGCATACGGAACATATGTTTGAAGAGTATTGAAATAAACTTCAGAGGCCCTAAAACGAATGGCAATGTAACAAAATCGTACGTTGGCATTGGAATAAAAATTATTACGCAACATGATTTTACTTTGAAAGCTGAATTTCTTAAATTACTTTTGTCTGGTTTGTTCGGGTTTGTTTTCGGGAAGAAATCTATAATTTGATTGTGCAGATGCCAAACAAAAATAATACCTGTATGGAAAGTAAAATATCCGAGATAGGATCATTGATTGCTGATTGATATCAGGTTATATTGTGTATAGATCTCGCAAAAAGTCGACGACCCAAAATTTTACTGAGAGCTAATAGCGCATAATATAGCATAGTAGCACATTGAAATGAAAAATTAATATTACATTTTTTTTTTCGTTTGTATTGTAAATGGGTCAATCTGATTACAAACGTATAGGGTGCCAATCCGTACCGTGGTTGAGTATAGCTCAAACCCCAAAAATTGAAATAGAAAAATGTTTTTCTTGAATTGAAAGAATTTTTCACATAATACTTCTGCTTAGTTACTCAACTCAAATAAATCTCTGCTCCTCCAAAAGACCTGCATAATAAATATCAAGACAGTAAACTCAAAGTTACTGTCTCAAGATTTACATATATGTAAAGTTTCATTCAACTAGGCATCATCAGATCTTAAAATAAAATAAATACAATACAAACAACCGCATTTCATTGTACCTTCGATTAAGTTGTCATTATTGCTAACTCCATTATGTCCTCTAAGAAATTTCACCTCGAAAAAAGTTGTTTTGCCAAACGCTTTGCTTTTAAACAAAACATAAGATTCACGGTGAACATTTTTTTTTCTTATGTACAGGGAGCACAAAAACTAAATATGCTTTGTTGGCCTAAAAGAAAATCACTTTTATTTTTAATATTTGACAAAATGCAAATTAAAAAATAATTTCAAATTAAATTAGCATCCAAAATCTGAAATTTCATCTATAAAGCCACAATATTAATTACAATAATTATTATAAGTAAAATCTGGTCTATGGTGGATGTGTAAACAGTTTAAATTCAATTTTAGTCCAGTAATGGATGCAGAAGGTAGAGAGGGAGGAAGAACACGTGAAATTTCAATTTTTGGAAAACAAATTCTTCCAATATTCTTATTGTTTAGAGAACATTTTTAATATCAAATATTCCCGATTTTAAAAATCAATTATATGTTCGCATGAATTGTTTATTGTCGGAATGGCACTATTTGTTCCGTTAATTTTATTAATTACATTGTAAGTTTACATTGCAAGTTCTTTCGGAAATCTCGAAAACGGAAAGATATACGAAAGCGGTTTGCTAGAGGCAAACTTGTGTATTGTGATGGTTAATAACATGGTAGAAGAAAATTCTAATTATTTGGAATACTACTTTCGGAGTTATCCAAGAACAAACATTTTTTACGTCTCTATTTTGAGTTTAAACCATAATAATCGTCGTATATTTATGGTGTAATTATAAATCATACAGCAACTTTACTCATCATAGCCTTGATAAATATACCCAAACCAATCACTTGAAAAAATTTTTGAGCCAAGGTCTGGAATTTTTTTTTATTATTTTGAATAAACCTATTGTTCTTTGCAGCACTAAGCTGTCACCGTGTTTAGAAAATTTGCATAAACATGATGCCAGACCCTGCAAGTATTTAATAGACCTCTTTGGTAGACGTGTGCGGAAATTAAAAACCTTCCAACGATTATGGAAAGATTCTCAGAAATGTGCGTCTTTGCTCTTTAATACCTAAATTTTTTTGCCTTTTCCGATCAATTAAGTTTGTTAGTCGCAAAGGGAAATCCAATAAAGCAGAAAATAAGATAACGCCAAATTAATTTCTTGAATGTCGTTCACATAATCATACATGTTTGTTCATATCTTAAATATTAAAAATATTTTAAAGTTATGTTAAAATTTATTGATGGACAAGTATGAAAAATGGTAAAGTTTGACAAGATTTGATCAAATGAATTTTGCTTTGGCATTCATGTAGGCAAATTGTCCGAATAATTCACGATGAGTGATCTATTAGAAGCTCTTGGAACCTATCAAACTTATGTTTTCAAAGCATGGCATTTGCATTATGGCGGTAATGGACTGGACGCCATTGTCGCTATTAACTTTTTGTGGTATTCCCTACCTCAGGAAAACTTCATTAATTAGTTTATTAACACATTCGTCACATGTAGCCTGTTGTAGTGCAAAAAGTTGTACCCATCGGGTGGAGGAGTCGTCCAAACTTTCTTTATTAAGCCCTGGTGGCAATGGTCCAAATAAATCAATAGTTAAGGTTTTAAAACGTTAGACAAAAATATAAATAGATTAGAGATAATTATTCAAATTTAAAAAATAATTAAATCAAATTAACAAATAAACACTTCATCATACTGCATCATCTTGACCATATCTGTACAAAGCGATTTTCGAAATTCCAGGTTTGGGTCATCAGAGTGCTCGAAACGTTTAATACTTTTGTCTAAATCTAGATCTTATATTTGCTCTTCCCTTATGTCACGGGCACCGAGGAGGAAGTTCAATAGCTAGTCAGAAGTATTTTCAATTTTATCTTCAAATGGTGGTGTTGACTACATATCGGCCAGAACATTTCTTTTACTGGGTAAATATTCATTTGTAATATCAAAACTTTGTATTACTAGAGCCCATCGCACTAATTTATCTGTAGGTGATTTAATAGTAAGTAGCCATCGTAGAGGTTGCTGATCCATTTGTATGGTTATTGGGGAACAATCTGTTAGCCCCCTAAATGTATTAAGAGCCCAAAGCACAAGGTTCTCTCGCTCAGACGTTGAGTAATTTATTTCTTCATTATTCAAAAGGCGGCTGGCATATTCACTCGGGTGATGGTATTCACCTTCGCCCTGCAATAATATCACTTTAAGGGCACAGCTGTTGGGTTTGTTCGAATAATGAACGGTTTACTCTCATCACATTTGGACAAGTATCGGTGCAGACGCAAGTAATCTTCTCAGTGTGTCACAAGAATCAATCTTGTTCATTGTAGCCACTTCCAAACAGCTTTCTTTTTAGTCAGATTTTTAAGCGGGAGCGATATGTCGGCAATTATATTTGCGAGCAATCCAGGAAATACTTTCAACATAAATATGAGCTTTGAATAGAGTGGACTGTACAGAGCCCAGAGGCGCGGGAGGTTCCTTCTTTAAACTTTGTGCGTAACTAACCAACGTCTGCGAAAATTAAGGATGAGAAATATGGAACTTTGAGATTCTTTGCGTAAAAGTTTCAAAATACCGGGTTAAGTTGGAATACATGTATTAAATTTGACTTACAACTTGCAAAACATTACTGTGAGTAAATCATCAAAATTAGAAAAAATCTCTGTTGGGAAGTATAGTTCCGGTAAAGTGCTTAAAGGGAAAAGTTTCCGACAAATGAAAAGTGAGCTTTTTAAAAAATAATTTTCATGCCCTAGAGGGACAAAAATTTAATAGCTAATTTTATTATTTCGTGGTGGCTTTGCTTCACATTATTTTATCTTTGTGTTAATAAAAGTATTACTTGTACATTGTTAAAAAGTTTTAAAAAATGTTGAAAAAAAACTTTAAATCAAAAGTTAGAAAGTTTTATTGCGAAAGAGGAAGAATTCTTTCTGATCGAAGTCTAGACTGAAAGAGACAATAAATTATATAATATTTATGTTAAAAGGAAGCTACTAAGAATAAATATCATTGAGGAAGAAAATAATAAATTAATTGTGGATTCATGAAATACCTAACGAGTTTGTTTCAAAATGTATGTATTTTATTTCAGAATTCATTATGCTAAAAAACATTGTACCAGGTTGAATCACATTCCCCCATTCTTTGTTATGACTTGTAAATTCATTCAACCGAATCACACATTTAAATAATTTATCAAAGAATTTATTTTACAACTGTCAATAGATTGAAGTTAGGAATAATGCGCCCGGTTGATGTGGAAACTTAAAATTGGCTTATCTTCTGATATTTTCTTCTGTGGTTGTCTCGTCTGTGTTACATGTCTTGGAATTGACTCCTTGGGACTCTACAGTTGTCTTGCTTGTTCCATGTTACTATGGTAAAAGTACTCGTATAATGCTCGGAGCAGACAGCTAAAGGAATATATCTTCTAAAGTTGGCTCTGCTGGGAAACATCAAAGTCTAATAATTAAAGCTGGGTTTCTGATTCTTTGGGTCGATTCTTTAGCCAAGGCGGTTGAAAAATCCGGTCCCGTCTCTTCAATTCCATGTGGTCCCAAATATCTTTTAGAGGTGAGTTTAACCTACTAAATATTAAATTTTTTTAACGATTTGTAATATTTTTTTGGATGATTTACTGATTTTTGTTTTCATTCTTCTCGTCTTATTATATTCAATCGTAGCACAGGCCGAATTTATTTAAATATAGTACTTGCTAGTTTGATAGCCGGTAACACATGTTCCATTAAATTTATTAAGTCATTATTCATTCTTAAATTTAACGTCAGTTCTTTGTAAAGCAATCTCGACGATAGCTCCTCAGTATTTTATAACATAAATAGGTTCGCTAAGATTCATGAATATTTGTTCCCCCTACACTACATTTTTTATAATTGATTAAATGGAAATCTTGCGTCTAGATGGGCTAACTTAATTATTAACATTTTTATATTAATCATTTTTATTTGTAAATACAAACCTTGTAATAAACAAACAAAACTATTTTTCCCGCCATTGAACTGATTATTCTTCTGGTTACAGCTTTAATTATGGCGTGTTGTTGTATAGTTTTCCAAGCACCAACCAATTATTTTTCCCCATTTTAGCTTCAATAAACTTGGGTAGCGACCGATCTCTTGCAGGAAGGAAGTAAGCTAAAGTAAGTAACCTCGACATAGCCTCCACGACATAAGCTAATTTAAACATATTGTGTGAATTTAATAAAAGTTTCGAAAAAATGCAAGTTGTCAAAAAATAAATGGAGGGCTTCTTCTTTGTCTTTCCAATATTCTATTAACAAGTTTTAAGAAAATTATAGAATAACTATTGTATATTTTAAAAGTGCTACCAGAAAGACCGGTATATTATTCGCATTGATTTCCGCAATTTTTCAATAAGTTTTCTTTCAAGTAGAATTTTTGTAAGGAAATTGTTTCCCGTCGACTGGCTTTATCTGTTTTTCCATCTTAAATCGCAAAGGGCACCGACTTTGCTCTTGCCACGTTTGAATGCTTTTATTCCGTTCTCGTACAAGGAATAAAAGTTGTTATAACGAAAATATCTTTTTTCTATTTTTCTATAAAACCATGTCATTTATGAAGCCAATTTTTGTATATCTGTACATTTTGTTGTAATCGCAATCATCGCATTCGTACTTACACATTCGACAATTATTGGTAAAATGTGTTTATTTAAGTTCACGTATATAGGGTGATTTAAATCAGGGATTAACTAACTTCACACGTTCGAGTATAATAAAAATGAGGATAATATATTTGTTGGGAATTCATAAATTTGCTTCGAAGGACCACCGCCTTTACTTTCGGCTGGATGTTGTAGATTTCACCATTGTTGTTATTTGGGACAACACAGTAAAACGCCGGGTGACATTGGCTCTTTGGGAGCAGTCTTTATTTCGTACAAAATGTGGAATCCACGCACTACTAATTGATACTATATAAAGAAACAGTAACTGTACAATATTCACCTATTTACTCGTCTTGGAATAGATATTCCGCCTTGTTTGCTGAAATTATCTACCTCCTGTTCTCTGTCTCAGCGTTTAAGTTTTTTTTCGACTTCGTACACCTGCTGTCGCGAAGTGACAGTATATTTTATTTGACAGGGCGGCCATTAAGGTATAATAGTCCAGCTAATTGAGGTTTGGGATGTAAAAAACATAGTCCAGACAATTTAGATATTGTGACAAGGATTTGGAACATACTGCCCCGCGTTGAAGTTTCTCAAACTTCAAGATAAGAAAATAGGTAAGTATAAGCTTGGGTAGCTTAAGGTTATAGATTATTGGTAACAGGCAATGGACATACTTTAGTTATAGGTCTAGTAAAGATTCCATCAACTGTTTTGCATTTAACAACACGAATTTTTTTATCTCTACCTGGCACCACTTCAATAATTCGGGCCTTTTGCCATTTTAGAGGAGGTAAGTTATCGTCTTTTAATAATACTAAATCGTTAATTGAAAGATCCTTAGTAGCTACGAGCCATTTTGGTCGATTTTGAAGCTGATTAAGGTATTCAGTTGACCATCGTTTCCAAAAATTTTGTCGTATCTGTGAACATCTCTGCCAAAGAGAAAGTCTATTTTCCGGAACATCAGAAACGTTTTTATCAGGGAAGGAGGTAAGGCTTTCACCGATTAAAAAATGTCCGGGAGTCAGGCAGGTCAAATCAGAAGAGTCATTGGAACTTGGGCATAAGGGTCGTGAATTCAGTATCGCTTCGATCTGAGCAAGAATGGTACTAAGCTCTTCAAATGTGAAATGTGAGTTCCCAATTACTCGGAAGAGATGGAACTTCGTACTTTTTATTCCGGCTTCCCATAGTCCGCCCCAATGTGGGCTAAGGGGAGGTATAAACTTCCATTGAGTTTCATTTAAACTTAAGAAGGTTTTAATGTGATCTAAATTTTCTCTGTTTTGAAAAAACTCATATAGTTCTCTTAAGTGATTTTTGGCTCCTACAAAATTTGTAGCGTTGTCGCTATAAATGACACGGGGGTTACCTCTACGGGCAATGAACCGTTTCAGGGTTAAAAGAAAGGCTTCAGTTGATAAACTACTAACCAATTCAATGTGAGTTGCCTTTGTGATCATACAGATAAATAGGGCAATGTAACATTTAGTTATAGGAGCACGTCGTAATTTGGAGGTTTTAACTAGAAAGGGTCCACCAAAATCTACACCGACTTTGGAAAAGGGTCTAGCTGGTTTTAGTCGATATTCGGGTAAGTTAGACATAATTTGTTGACAAGTTTTTGCCTTAAATCTATGACATACTACACAGCTGTGTATAATTCTTTTAACATCAGTAAGTCCATTTAGAGGCCAAAAACGAAGTTTAAAATTTGATAATACACTTTGAGCCCCTGCATGTCCCAGTATTAAATGTTCTCTAAGTAACATCAGTGATGTAACGTGATTTTTAGACGGTAACAAAACCGGATGTTTTTGATCAAAAGGTAAGTCTGAATACGATAAGCGTCCGCCAACTCGTAACAGTCCTTGTTGGTCGAGAAACGGGGTCAGCTGTAAAATAGCGCGATTGGAAATTGTCCGTTTTGCAGTTAGTTCGTTTATTTCTTTTGTAAAATAAATGTTTTGTAAAGTTTTAACTATAAAATTTAAAGACCGTTGTAGTTCGGAGACTGTAAGCGCGTCTTTAATTTTTTCAGTATTTGGACTCGAATTATTTATGAATCGAAAAATAAATGCTACTGTTCGTTGTAAACGAACAAACGAAGAAAATCTCGCAAATAAATCTTCCCAGAAAGTTTCTGGTACGTTCAAACGAAGTACAGTTTCTATTTTCCTTTGTTCGGGTAGTTCACTAATCAGGTTTTCTGAATCACATGATTGAAGATCAAGATTCGAGTCTGTTAAAAACTGTGGTCCGTGCCACCAAAGGGTTGAGGTTAATATTTCATCGGGAGTTAGTCCTCGGGATAAATGATCGGCTGGGTTTTGAGCAGATTTAATGTGACGCCATTTGCAATCCGCGGTTAATGTTTGGATTTCTGAGACTCTATTTGAAACGAAAATTGTCCACCGTGAGGGATGGGATTTTATCCAAGCAAGGGTGATTTGGGAGTCGCTCCACAAATTGATGCTCCTTAACTTAAATTTGCTGTCAAGTATTGATCTCAATTTTTGAGTAAGGGAAGATAGTAGTAAAGCTGCGCATAGTTCCAGCCTAGGCAAACTAACAGTTTTTATAGGGGACACGCGGCTTTTTGAAGCTATTAGTATTGAGGATACCGTGTTATCTGCATAGCCTGTACGAATATAAACGCATGCGCCGTAGGCCTTAAGGCTTGCATCTGCAAAGCCATGCAATTCAATGTACTGAATGATTTTATCGTTAAAGAAATATCGAGGAATACGTAAGGAAGAAAGTTTAGAAATATTTTCAATAAATTGGGTCCATTCGTCCAACAAAGTATTTTTTAAAGTGTCATCCCAGTCTAACTTTTCAATCCAAATTTTTTGCATGATCATTTTTGCAGTTACTATAACTGGTCCTATAAAACCTAATGGATCGAACATTTGTGCAATTTTTGAAAGTACGTCTCGTTTCGTGTTTGAGTTTATGTTGGTGTTGTGAGGTAAGGAAACCGAAAATTTGTCCAACTCTGGATTCCAACTGATACCTAAAACCTTGTTCGAAACTGCTTCTATTTTTATGTCATAACTATCTTGCGATATGTCTGAAAGGATATCGCGTAAAAATTCTGATGAGTTTGAACACCATTTATGTAAGTTAAAATTTGCTAAAGAGAACAGTCTCTGTAACTGGGTATAAAGTTCTTTAAGTTCAGCTAAAGAGTTGCTACCACACAAAATGTCGTCAACATAGCACTGTTCTAACACAGCCTCGGCTGCTAAAGGAAATGTCTGTTTATTTTTATAGGCCAGTTCATTGATAGTCCGTGTGGCTAAATAAGGGGCGCTATTGGTGCCATAAGTTACTGTTAAAAGTTCTATACACTGGAGGTCTTCATTAGGGTTATCTCTCCATAGAATATTTTGTAAGTATGTTTGCTCAGGGTTAATTTGTATTTGTCGGTACATTTTTTCAATGTCAAGGATTAAAACATACTTAAAACCGCGAAATCTACACAATATGTCGAAAAGCTCGGGTTGAACTGTGTATCCTTTTAGCATAATATCGTTCAAAGAGCAGCCCGACGAAGTTTTCGCCGATGCGTCGAAGACTACGCGTAATTTTGTTGTCACAGAATCGGGTTTTATCACGCAGTGGTGGGGTAAGAAATATTTGTTATTTCCGTGTTCATTTTTTAAAGTAAGCGGGATGTATTTTCCGTGATTTAACATAACGTATTCGCGGATAAACTTTGAATATTCACCAAATAACTCGGTATTGTTTTCAAACCGCCTTTCAAGGTTAAGGAAGCGCTTTTTGGCTAAATAAAAAGACTCGCCTAGTCTTAAGTGTTCATTTTTTGTCCTTAACGGTAAGTTAACTTGAAAAGAACCGTTCTGTAGAATTTTAGTTGTAGTTGTAAATATCTCTTCAGAACGTTTATCTTCAGGGGTAAGTATTTTTTGTATGTTTGAGGGAGTTTCCTCAATTGACCAGAACTTCTGTAAGAAATGGTCCTCACAGTCTTGTAAAAACAGGCACGTGCTTGCTGAGTGTTCAGTCTTTTGTTCATGTCTGACGGGAGAGATAACCTGTGTCGGTATAGCTCCACCTATTATGTACCCTAAATGTGTATCTAGAAGTGTCAAAAAATTTCTTTGTATTCGTATAATTCCTCCTTTTAATAATGAATAATAAATGTCAGCTCCCAATAAAATATCGACATGTGTTGGCGTGCAAAAATCAGGGTCAGCTAATTGAATGTTAGGAGGTATAGGTATTTTATCTGGTTGTAATGTAAATTGTGGCAGTTTTGTTGTGATGTGTTTCACAACTGTACAATTTATTGTAAATTTGTAATCTGTATTAATATGTGAATAAACGTCAACTTTGTTTAAAATTTTATTTGAAGTAGTAGCAATACCTTCAATACCGTTAATGGTAATGTGAGCAGGTTGCGTTTTAAACTTCAGCTTTTCCACTAAAGCTTCAGTCATAAGTGAAGTAGTGGAACACGGATCAAATACAGCCTTCACTGTAACCGGATTATGTTCAATGGTGTATAATGTTACTTGCGCCGTGGCTAAAAGTGATTTTCCGCTATTTGTTAGTGTCGTTAGAACGTGTTCAGTCTGGTTTGAAATGTCTTGTACTGGGATTTGTTGACTTTGAGATGTCTGCATCAGTGTATTTTGTGAGTGTGCCTCAGGTACAGACCGTGTGTATCTAGAATTGTTACCATTCGAATGATTTTGATTTAAAGAACTAGATGAATGTTGACTGTTGTGTCTAGAATTTATCTGTGAGTGTTGTATATTACCATGAGGTCTGTTATGATACGATTGAACATGTGACCTATTTGGTGAGTAATGGTTATTCGTGGGTATAAATGTGCTCTGATTTGTGGTATTTGTTTCAAAATTTCCATTATTTTCTGTGTTACGTACTGGCGAATTAGTGTTTCTAGTGTTATGTAAACTAGTATGGTGTTTTTTGTTACATGTAGCACATCCCGATGAGCGACACTCATAAAGCTTGTGATTCGTACCTAAGCAGTTAAAGCAAAGAGAATTCTTTTGTATGAACGCTTGTTTTCCTACCAGTGATAAGTTAAGATATTTTTCACAACGTGAAATTTTGTGACCAGGAGTGTTGCAGAATGTACATTTAATTAATTGAGGAGAATTTGAGCTCGAATTTTGAGCCATATGTACGTGATGTACAATTCCTTTGGGTTGTGGGGGTGATTTTCGTTCAGGGGTGGAATCAGGGATTTTTCTTTCTAGAATTTTACACCTATCCTCTAAAAACTTTGTAAATTTGTCAAGGGTTGGAAGTGTTGCTGTGTCGCAACCAAATTCGTAGGCTCGTTTCGTGCCACTGTCTAATTTTTGAGCGAATATATACACCAAAAATAAATCCAAGTTAAACGCTTGTAAATTTTTTAAAGATTCTATGTTTTGTTTAATATGAGTAATAAAGTTTCTCAAATTTATGTTTTTACCTAGTGAAGGTGACTCTAATATATTTTTAATATGCGCGTATATTATTGCAAGTTGATCATCATATCGATCTTTTAATGTGTCCAAGGCTATTTGAAAATTAGCGTCTTCGATTTCTAAAGTGTTGATTAAATTTAAGGGTTCGTTCCTTAGGTAGGATTTGAGATATGTAAGCTTCTCAGCACCTGATAAGTCTGGGTTTTGAATAACCGCCTTGTCAAATAGTTGGAAGAAATTTTTCCAATGCACAATTTCACCTGTAAATTGTGCAATTTGTAAGTCCGGTAACTTAACAAACGATTTTGCTGGGTATTGTACATTTGTCGGAGGCGCCAGAGAAGGATTTTGCTGTGGACGCGCGGAAAGTTGCAATCGTGTGATTGTATTTTGAATTGCGCTAATCAAGTGGAAATATCTATTCTCAGTAGACTCTCTGTCAGTTTCTTCGGTCTCATCTTCAATTTCTATTATGTCTTGAATAGCCGTATAATTGTCAAACGCCTCCTTTAAAAAGCCCTTGCGAAAAATGAATTCGGTTTCATCTAAAATCGCGTCTTTATTGGTATCGTACCATTTTTCAAGCCGTGTGATAGCAGCTTTAGCTCTGCCGCGCAGTTGTTTTGGATTTTCCATATTGAAAATGAGACTAAGAAATTGTTTTCAAAAAACTAAATTAACAAATACAAGTACAATACAACTAAAACTTATTTCAAGTTGTCTAAACTTAAAGTCTATAACTCCTGTGCGGTATCTCAATTAAAAATGTTTATAAAAATTGCAGATATATACTATTCGAATGCTGTGCGATTCTATACCCTTTTTTTTATTTTATACCTGTATGGTATTTTGTAACACTACTGAGTTTTTGTTTTTAAAAACCAAGTATAAAAACTGACTTATAGACACATAAGAATACTTGCTTTTTTGCGTGTTAAGACGTGCTGTGATCCAAATCACTCCAATTCTTACTGTTTATCCAATCCATTTGTCGCTGGTTCTTGTCTATTCGGCTCGTAAGGCCCATTTTTATGTTGGGAATTCATAAATTTGCTTCGAAGGACCACCGCCTTTACTTTCGGCTGGATGTTGTAGATTTCACCATTGTTGTTATTTGGGACAACACAGTAAAACGCCGGGTGACATTGGCTCTTTGGGAGCAGTCTTTATTTCGTACAAAATGTGGAATCCACGCACTACTAATTGATACTATATAAAGAAACAGTAACTGTACAATATTCACCTATTTACTCGTCTTGGAATAGATATTCCGCCTTGTTTGCTGAAATTATCTACCTCCTGTTCTCTGTCTCAGCGTTTAAGTTTTTTTTCGACTTCGTACACCTGCTGTCGCGAAGTGACAGTATATTTTATTTGACAGGGCGGCCATTAAGGTATAATAGTCCAGCTAATTGAGGTTTGGGATGTAAAAAACATAGTCCAGACAATTTAGATATTGTGACAAGGATTTGGAACAATATTTCTCACGGTTAGCGTAATAATTATTGATCTACTCGTATTTATCGTATTTATCAGACAACTTCGATTGTAAGTAAAGTTGTCATTGATAGTACAATTAAAGCTGTATGGTTAGTTGAAGAATGCATTTGTAACGCATATTTCTAGATCAGGTACAGTATGTATTATTGGAGTGTTCTGGTTTGTTCCCTTTTTTCTCCGACTCAACTGTGTTTATACATAACATTATGTTATTATTTACTTCATTAATTTTAAAATGCATCTTCATCACGTAACGGCTACTTCAAATTGAATACATATATAAAAACGTTGGAAGCCGTCTTTTTCGAAGAAAATCAGTTCTTATAAAAACATTTTTATTTATCTTGTTTTCTGGTTTATTGGTTTTCTTGCCTTTAGCTTTCACCCAATCAATCGGAAAATTTTTAGTGATTAAAGAGAAGACGAATTTTTCTCTGACCATTAAAGCGTATCTAATTTCCGGACACGTCTATCAAGTGCCATTGATTGAATTTTTTATACTTTTAAAATCACGACTTGTTTAAAAATACCTTCATTTTATACAGGATTCTATCTGCAATAATTGATGTTTTATTTTTTGTTCGAGAATAATATTTATTTCAAGAAACCCGGACACATTGAAGTAGTAAGTTAGTTTCAGTCGGAGATTATTACTTGGTTCAATAGAAATGTATCCTACAATTTAAAGAAATGTCAACACAAGGGAGTACAGTTACTTATAGATAATGGGTGAAGATATGGGGATCTTAACCGCTTGGGATAAAGCATGTATCAAAATTTGTATAAAATATTTTTGGTAAATTATACAAAAGATTTCAGTTAATTTTACAAAATATTTCAGTCAATTTTACAAAAGACTTTAGTTATTTTTACAAAAACTTTTCCTATATATAAATGGTTAGGTTTACTATATATTGTTGTAATTATTACAAATAATTTAGATTAAAATTTTGCTATAATTTAATGGTATTTCTTAATAAAAGTTATTCCAGTCACATATAGAGCCATAAATTATGGTTTTATTATTTTTATAGTAAATTTAAGTAAGTTTTTCTTTCCGTATAGCATTTTAAGTTTAATGTAAAGTAGATGTATATGATATATTTTACGACATCCCGTGCCCCATCAGTGCCCTAATATCCGCCGTAATTGGTTTTTGGATCTGGAGACTACATCACCAGAATCTCCAGGGTGATATTTACGTCAATAAAAATATGACATATGTCACTTGTCATTTTCGATGTCATCTGTCACCAGGCATAAATCAAACATCAGATGATAGACCTCACGTATTGCCTGTGACGTATTATGTCATTTAGCAGAAAGTCGACGTCGATCTGGCAACTATGTCGCCAGTTAGAATAGCGTTTTGTGATTACGACCACTTTTAATATATGGGTGTCTCGAAATCATCGCGCAATATTTCTAGGGTGTAATCTAGTTCAAAAATACGACAAGAAGATCATATAAACGTGCTGACAAAATAGCCTCGTAAATGAGGTAAAGCCCCCTAAAAGGGGAACATATTTTTTTTCAAATAACCCAGGTAACAACTCAATTCAATTATGATAATTGGTAAGTTTTATATCATCTGGAATACCCACTGGATAGTGTATTTATTTGTTTCATTGTCATTTTAGAGGCGTTACATACAGGGCAGGACCGGCATTTTATTTTTTTTTATTTTTTTTTATGATATGATATGATGATATGATATGAACCCAAGCACTATAGGAAAAAATCCTTAAGGGCACTCCGGGAGTGGTGCGTGAGAGCAAAAAGCGATTGACGTTGGTTTTGAAGGAGTTTGTTGGATGTTGGAGGTTATATTCATTGGGAAAAACGACCTCGGGAAGGTTGTTCCATAAGGATGAAGTCCTCCAGATGAAAGAATTCTTATATAATGAAGTTCGAGGGGTACTAAGCATAATCACATATGGATGGGCGGCAGTGATTCGTCGTGTATGTCTAATATTCGCCGCTCTGGGCGGAATTAAGAGGGCAAGGTCAGCCAAGCACTTTCCATGAAAATATCTGTAAAAGAGAGTCAAATCTCCAACCTGTCTCCGATGTTCTAGGCTGTCGAGGTTCTTCATCAGCTCGTGGTCTCCAATCAGACGAATGGCCCTCCTTTCGATGGAGTCCAGGAGCCGAACAGTATGTCTGGGTGCAGAGCTCCAGACATGAGAGCAGTACTCTAGCGATGTCGAATGTTGTATAGTGACAAAAGTTGTTGAGGTGTGTACAACTTTCTGGTTCGGAAGAGTACACCAAGTTTCTAAGAAGCTATCTTAGCGACTGACACAACGTGGCCTCCCAGATTGACGCCCATCAAATTGATAGATGAAGCCAGTGGGATTACGTGTCCGTCCATGACTATATCCGGTTCTGTAATGTTAACCTTTTTAGAAAAAACTGCTGCCTGGTTTTTTTTAGCGTTAAATTCGACTTGGTTACCAGTTAGCCAGAATTTCTTCCAGATCTTTGTTGAGGCGTGACACTTCATGCTGTCTGCAAAGATGTGCGTCGGCAGCCGATGTTTGTGCATTCAAAGAGAAAGGTGAGATAAGTGGCTATCATCAGCAAAACTAAATATCGGATTTTTCGTGTTCACTAGAAGGTCGTTAGTGTAGAGTACGAAGAGAGTGGGAGACAATATGGACCCTTGAGGAACACCGGTATTGATGGTGAAGATGTCTGAGAGAAATCTGTCAATCGCCACTTGCAAAGAGCGGTCCTTAAGAAAGCTAGACAACCATGCACAGAATCGACTGGGTATACCATAGGCAGTGCCTCCTAAAACTCCGGGCCGCGAAGAGTAGTCACTCCGGCATCACTGTCGTGGGACTTTTGCGCCATTTTAGAACTGTCAAATCTCGTTGACCGCCGGGTACAAATTTTATTTTGCAGTTCATTTTTATGATATTACGGGTTTGTTCGGGTTTGTTCGGGTTATTTATTAAAACGTTAACAGGGTGTTTCCTGGGTTTGTGTAGAGGATATTAAAAGTGTTTGTGATACAATATCTCATATATTTCGTCCAGAGTCGTGTGCTAACCGGATCGGCTCTCTCGTAAGAAAGTCCCGCCGTGTGTGACAATTTGTCAGCGTTTTAGTGCTTATTTGCGTTAGAATTTCAGTTGAATACCGGAAAGTCGGTAATTTAAAAAGCAGTGTGTGCTCTTCTAGTTTGTCACATTTTAGAGTTTAAAATTGGATGTATTGGATTACTTACGTAAACTAGTAACGAGGTAAGTTTTTGAACATTCTACATAATGACAAAAACGTGTTGTGTTCCTGGGTGCAAATCGAATTATCCGAGTACGATAAAAAGCTGGTGTATCTATGCTATCGACTTTTGGTTTCCCAAAAGATGAAATTTTGAAAAATATTTGGCTAAAAGCTATTCCCCGAGATAGTTGGTCACCTACCCAACATTCTGTAGTTTGTAGTACCTAATCATTTTGCAGAAAGCGATATCATTAGGGAAGAGATTTATAGTTTACCAGACGGAACTGTGAAAAGGATTCCAACAAAGACTAGGCTTAAATGTGGTTCATTTCCTTCTATTTTTCCAAGTTTACCTGTACATTTATCTAAAAAAGTACCTATGCCAAGAAAATCTCCCGATGAAAGACATAAAGAAAATCTAGCTCGTCATAATGAATTAAATGAATCATTTGAAAACTCAGATATAATTAATAGTTTTCAAGACTTACTTTTAAACTATCTTAAAAAATTAATATTTCTTGTCTTGGACAGTAAAAGTAAAAGAAGAAAAATTTATTTTTATATTCTAAATTTAACAGAGGACCTTATTAGCATTGTAAGTCAAATTTCAATTAATAAAAATATGGTTGTTAAGGTATTTATAAATAATACAGAATTAACTTTTAAAAACTTAAATTGGACTTTACCTTTTAATTTGAAACTAACTAGATGGTCCCAACTAGAAAATTTATTAGTTAGATACAAAGATAAAATATCTATCGACCAATCATTCACTTTTTTAATAGAAAGGAGTATATATTTTTTGAACGAAGCTTATACCAAACTGGTTTCAGAATCAGATATATTGCAGGAGGAGAATGATTCAAAAGACAATAATAATTTAAATTATATGTTACCAATTTTAATTAATCAATGACAATTATTCATTTTGAAAAAAAAGCGCTATTCATCGGAAACTATAATTATGGCTTTTATGTTGTATAAACTTTCTCCGTGTGCATATGATTTAATACGGGATTATTTAAACTTGCCCACTAAAAGATATACAGGGTGTTATGGAAATGACGTATTATATTTAAATGGGTGACTCCTGGGGTGTCCTAGAGAAGCGCTACATATTTTTTTTTTTAATCGAACGTTTAAAAAGTGGGGTGATTCACCCCTAATCCCACACACAACTCCTCGGCATATTCATATATTATTATGAAGATATTACATTGCCCAGCTGATTAATCAACAGATGTTCAAGCAGAATGTTGCCAAAATGTTTAAAAGTGTATAACTTTAGTTTCTTATAAAAATAAATATTTAGCTTACTTAGAAAGTAAATCCAGGACGCGATTAAGGAATCCAGGACACAGACACTTTCAGTTCTTTTTTCTATAGGAAAAACTTTATGCTCATCACGTGTCCTGATGATAGTGTGGGAGTGCCTAATAAGCTTATCACTAAACCCCAACACTAACGCATAATTACACTTTACAATAACACACATAGAACAAGAGCACTTAATCATTTCGCAATAGAAATAATAAAAACGCTAATTTCTATGGGCCATTAACCCCTTACTAAAGATAAAATTAAACAATTATGTTAACAATTGACAGGAACTACCCTCTGAAATAATGGGCTAGTCCACATATATATAACCATTATATTGCTAATACCATCTGAAATTATGTCCCCGCTATGGACATCGAGCGGGTAATAGTGAGTTTGCGCAGTTCGGAAATTTCCTTGTGAAAATAAACAATTGACAGGACCGGATTTCAACTTTTTTAATGCAAATTTCACTTGTGGGTTCGATTTAAGACAGCGTTCCATGCATACGATTTCTGACGATATGATGTCCGACGGTGCATTGATTGGTGGAAACTTTTGGTGCTAAATTCCGTCCGAATATTTCTTAACCTCACTTTTTTCTAAACCAAAAATTAAGAATGAATGACTATATTGACTATTTTGGGAACTATCAGCTACTAATGCAACAAATTAAAAATACATTAATTTTAAGGTTAGGTAGTGACCACATATATATTATATTGTATACGAGTGACACTCCTTCTTTTTTTTTCAAGCTTTTTAGTGAAATTCGGTCCCGAAAATCGGATCATGTGATAAGCAAAATATTTTCGTATAAGTATATTATGTACCTACATACCTGAAATACTCTATACCTGGAATTGATCCACAACTTTTGCAAAAATGCACTTGTGTCCTTTCATCTTAAACAAAACAAGTTACTAACCTAACAAACAGCGAATCGAATCACCACAAATTAAAAACTCCTTCACAAAAATTGTTGTTAGGTAATGAAAGTTTATAACCACTAATATACCGACAACAATGTTGATGAACCACTTTTTATTCTGTAATTTGAAAAGGTATCAAGAATCAAAGATGGCGATGAATAACAAAAACAAATAATGTCGGGCCGGCTCTGACGCGATCGATAAAATTTCCACCCTACTGCGCAAACTCAATGGTGCCAAGCGATATCCCATAGCGGGGACACTTTTTGTAATTTGGAACGTTCGTATTGGCAATATAATGGTTATATATATGTGGGCTAGTCTGACTTCGGATGTCAAACCGTTCCGAGAAATCTCCGGTGTCTAGAGCGCGGTTGCCATTTCCGAGACTATAATTATACAGGAATGTAGTATAGTATAATATAGGAAATTCGGCAATTTATGATAGTCGCTTACACAACATCGAAAGTGACAACGCTGTATTTTTAAATATTACCCGATGTCCACAATCAGCTGTTTAAAGAAAAGAGAAACGTGTTATTTATTTTTAAAATTTTTAGATGTTAAATACATTATTTCCCAGACCGCTCAGACAATAAGGGCGTATTTTGGTCTACATAGTAGCACTTTAAAATACTAATTCAGATTGAATGGTACTTAGATGTGTTATGTGATTTTATTGTGCCGGTTTGTTTTTATTCAAGTTACCTAGGTACTTGGTGTTTTTTATAAATTCAGTTGGTGTTGTTCGAAAAGCTAAACAAAATTGCATTTTTTTTTCTAAAGGGTAAGTGGCATTTATAAACTTTTAAGTTGTCCAGATCTGACTGGTGTCGTTCGAATTGAACAAATGAGAACATACCTGACCATTTAAAAACTCCGCGGCGGTTCGTTCGAGCCAGTTCAAGTTTATAAATCAGAGATTGTTTCGCAGCGAACTGAACTGAACGTAAAAGTTTATAATAATGTACCCTGAAAAATAAACAACTTGCAAGCTGTCAAACGGTTATTGACTTTGTAAAGAGTGTTTACCCTAAAGATATGACAACACTGTTGACATATGTTGCTTTGTTTACCTTCCTGACAGGGGCAGCACGTGGTCATTTTTGGTTTGACATACGGTCATGTATTAAATTAAAGCGCCATTTTTGGATATTTTTCTTCAATTTGTTTTCATCCCAGAAATTGCCGATTTAAATATAATACGTCATTTCCATAACACCCTGTATACAATATATTTCTTCTAGTCTCAATGTTGTTCCCAATTCGTACCCAAATACCACTGATTAGGACCCAAACACCAATAATTACCTAAACTATGTCTCTGATTCCGCATACATGTTATGTATTTTAAATTCCATTCCATTTTAAACTTCCCACCAAACACCATTTGGCAACAGCGCATCGCTGCTCTGTACACGGCCTTGTCTGAAGTTGGCCGTGGCTATACCTTAGCCCAAGCGTTTTGGATTTATTCTCATTCAAAATGCCATAGGATAGCAGTTTACTTAGAAGACCCTCATGCCAAACACGATGAAAGGCTTTAGAAATTGCCAATGTAACAGCTTGATACTTTCCATGATGTTCGATTGCGTTGTTCCAAAGATGGGTGACATAGGCTAGAAGATCTCCAGTTGATTTGGACTTCCGAAAACCATATTGATGAACGCTGATAATGTTGAAGCCTTCCAGGTACTTTAGAAGATGTTGGTTAATAGCTTTCTCCATTACTTTTGATATAACTGAAAGTAATGCGACTGATCGATAGTAGCTAGGCAGGGTTCTCTTACCTTTCTTTGTTATAGGCTGGACTCGCGCCGTCTTCCAGCACGATGGAAATATTCCTTGTTTGTGGGATAAGTTAAAAAGTCTATAAAATACTGGTGTTAGTTCATCGGCGCATCTCTTGAGAACTATAATAGGAATTTCGTTTGGACCAGAAGCTTTCTTGACGTCGAGACATTTCAGGATTCGTTTGACGGGGCGCTGACGGAACACGATTTCGGTCATTTCGGTTTGGACTGCATGAATGTTGGGTGATGTTATTCCCTGTAAATCTACCGTGGAATACGATGAAAATAATTCTGAAAGCAAGTTTGCTTTATCTGCGGCTGTGGATGCTATTGTACCATTGGAACATGTTAGAGCTGGAATAGTTGATTTGGTAAAATTTTGGCTGACGGCCTTTGCAACTGACCAAAAGGACATTGACCCGTTTGGACTGTCAAGAAGTTTGTTTTTGATCCTCAGGTTATGGGCTTCTTTGCTTTGATCTATTGTTAGCTTAGATAGGTTTCGAGCAATAATAAAGATTTTTTGATCTGACAGCACGCTCACAATCCTTGCTGAACGAGGGCTTGTCGTTAGAAGGGCGTTTTTTGTAGGAGGGAATAAATGCTTCCATGCTAGTTGGAATGACGTCGGAGACCTCCCAGCACCGATGGATGGATCATCAGAAGAGAAGCATACGCTCATCTAAGGAAAAGTGCGAAAATGGTCTTTCAGGTCTTCCCACTTAGCCGATGTGTAATGCCATATCTTGCGAGGTTTAGGAGGTTGTTCAGAATTAAGTGGTAGTTCGCTTAGAGTTGAAATAAGTTTGTGATCGGAAGATCGTAACGGAGGATGCAAAAACTAGCAAAATCTCCAGCTCGGTCTGGAATCCTCGTTGGTTCTTCTACGAGTTGAGTTATACCCGACCTCGCGGCCTTGCTCATCGTCTGTATTTGAATATTTAAGCCAGTTGACTTTGTGGACGTTAAAGTCGCCAAAAAGCAATCTCGGCATTTGGATGGTTGGTTTGCAAGAACTCGATTGTATTGGCTAGTGATGAGGAAAGGGCTGTAATGGAGGACGGTAAAGGCAACAGATAAACTTGACTATTTTCTGCTTTGATATTTTAAACCACATTACATCAAAATCTTTCGTTTTCAAGTGTAAGTTATCGTTGGCAGCATCTCGAATAAAAAACATACAACGAAGTTGCGTCGAAATCGGAAATGAAAATCATATCCAGGGTATAAATAGCTGACGGTGTTTGTTGACGATCTGACCTTTGTCCCGATCAGTGCGAGCACGTGAGGCTTGGAAGATTGTAAATGCTGGTGTACTGAATTTATGTTCGTGTTAAACCCTCTAATATTGCAGAAATCAATTTTGAAGTTGCAAATTCTGGGATGGTTCGCAACTGCAGGTGCAACCCCATTTATTCGTTGAATGTTGTGAGAGGAACCCAGTAAATTGTCGGAAATGGTTGTTGTTTGATGAACTTCGCTTGATGGGGCCCCAAGACCAGCCCCCGCCCGGAGATCCGAATGGGGAGCGAGTTTACGTTACGAGTATTTTGGGCCTGGCGCTTCCATCGTGCTATTTTTGGTGGGGTCCCACCCTGGTAACCGGAAACATCGGCACAGCGACGAAGCGTCAACTCAATGAGCAAACGTTAACTCAAGGGCAAACGTTAACTCAAGAGCAAACTTCACGCCACTTAAACCGATGCAATGGTATCTCACCGGGCGATGCCGGGTGGACCAACATCTTCCATTTCCAATTTGAGAGCTTTTAATCGTTGATAATAAAACATTTAAAAATATTCCTTCCTTCGTTTTGGTTTTCTGATGAGGTACTTTATTTCTATTCTCTACTTATCCAGATGGCCTAAACTTTGGAACAAATCTTACCGTTGAGCAAAAACATTTCTGTTTGAATGTCCTCCTGATGAAAGATTCCTAAAAGAATGAAGTTCGAGGAGTACTAATCTGAACGATAAATGGATGGGCGGCAGTGGCTCGTCGTGTATTTCTGCTATTTGTCGCTGTGCTTTTTTGTATATGATCAAAAGTTGTTGAGGGATGTACAACTTTTTTGTTCGGAAGAATACACCAAGTTTCTGCAAGTTATCTTGGCGATTGTCACAAAAGACATATTTCCTCCCAGATTAACGCTCAGCAAATTAACAGATGAAGCAAGTGGCACTGCGTGTCCTGCCATGACTATATCCGGGAGGAATCAACAGGATATATTTATATAACCTATTTCTGCCGAATATTCGCGTTGACGTTTTGTTGGTCATTATAGAAGGCAATATGCATAACTAGTTGCCGCATACGCGATACTTAATAGGAAAGTAAAAATGTTATGATCAGAAAATTGTTAAGTATATGTGTATTATTTTTGTAAGATAATTACTTTCATATTAATTAATAGATTTTACAGCATCATTGATCAACGATCAGCTCTATTGTATAAGGAAATGTTAAATAAAATAGCTTAAAATAAATTATTGTCAAAAATTTGTCAAATAAACATACCTTTTGTGATTACTAGCCTCCTTTCTCCATTACGGTCTACGTTGTTCAATCACTGACTAATTTAATCCTGCAAAAAAATTATTTATTACAATTTTAAAATGATATTTCTAGTGGATTTGGGTTCAAATAATAATTCGATTTATGAATATTTACGATTCTATAAAAAGTCCTAGAACCCGCGGATGTGTTCGTGATGTCAAAATATCTTCTGTCCGTAAGGTAACTAGAATATTACTTGACAAAATTCGTGTGTGTGTGTAAGTTTCAATGGCACTGGAAAATCTCAAACAAGTCAGACGATTTTTGAAAATTTTCTTACTTAACATTGACAAAAAAAAAAAAAAAATGTTGTCACATATATTAAATTTTAATTTAATAACATGTTAATAAGTAAATCCTTAAATTAAGTAGAAGTTACCACTAATAAAACAAAAATAATGATAATCAGCAAAGAAAGAATTGGAGAAGTACAGTTTACCATCAATGAAAAAACGGTAGAACAAGTGTCAACATACACATACCTGGGCACAACACTAAATGAACAATGGGGCCATTCTAGAGAAATAAACGCAAGAATTGAAAAAGCAAGAACAGCATTCAACCAAATGTCCAAATTATTCAGAACACATAATGTGAACTTAAAATTAAAACTCAGACTACTCCGATGCTACATATTCTCAATCTTGTTATACGGTGTGGAATCCTGGACTTAGACGGAAGCAACAATAAAAATACTCGAGGCTTTCGAGATGTGGAAATATAGAAGAATCCTCAAAATATCATGGATGGACAAAGTATCAAACACCTGAATACTCCAAAAACTTAATAAAGAAAAATAAATAATGTACACAGTAAAACGTAGGAAATTGGAATATCTGGGGCACATTATGAGGAACAAGACCAAATATAAATTATTGAAATGCATTCTGCAGGGAAAAGTTCAGGGCAAGAGAAGTATTGGAGGAAGAAGAATATCCTGGCTAAAGAATTTAAGATCCTAGTTTGAAACATCTACCACAGGACTATTCAGAGCAGCAACAAATAAAATTATCATTTCTAGAATGATTGCCAACATTCGGTAACGGATAGGCACTTGAAGTAGAAAAAGAAAACAAGAACGTAAAGACATTAGTACATCTAGTGTTTTATCTGCTAAAATTGATCATAACTCATCACAAGTGTAACCTTATGACTCTATTTTATCTATCTTAAAGTGCATAAAATAGTATATAAACCACACGACTAAATTGTCTTTTTAGTCCATAGGTTTATAATGTAATATTAAAAGCCCGGGAAAATTGTTTCGACGTCAATTAATTCTAGTGATCTCTGAAAGTCAGTGCCAAAAAATTACGTTATTTTGTAAATTGTATTTATATTAGTGATTATCAAAACATATTGCCAAGTTATGGATTTTTTAATAAAATATTATTTGCTGGTTGCTAGTTTTGAATTAAATATTTAAAAAACAAGTTTATTTTTTAAGAACTCTCTTATATAATTTATTGATACTCTAAGCGGGAGGGCCGCGTAAAACGTAACTGCTGCTACTTCCAGTGACAATTGTTCACAATTTTCATGTATAAGGATTATATTTTTTATTTTTTTGTTCCTCCGATGCTATAATAAATATTATGATTGATTGGATAATTCAAGAATATTTTATATTTATTACGCTTCTAACTACTGTATTAAAATCTGAAAGGTATTTAAACTAATAGCATAATACATAGGATATTTTATAACTTAACAACTTTTTTTCTTTCCTTTTTGTGGAACTGTTAACTTATAGTCGACTAGAAAATAAAACAGAAACAAAATCGTGTTAATTAAGAAAGGGATTAAGAGTTTAGGATCGAGTGGAGCAAGAATGAAGTTAATTGTTGGCCAGAAAAGCTACAAACAATTTAGGAAACGTATCAAAAACTTTTTTCTTCTCCCCACACTTTCTAAATGCCTTTTTGCACACATTATGGTCTGTTCGGTTACATGAACTTGTACAAATATTTGAAAGAAGGGGAAGTAGAAGTAAACTTCGAAGTTTGCTTCACTTATTTAGTAAAACCTAAACCATGTTCAGGTTTGTTCGGTATATATTTCCGAGGTATCAGCAGGTTAAGAGAATACGTATCTTCACAGTTATTGTGTATTGTGTTTAATAATTAAGTATTAGTGAAATAACTTCTTTTTAAATTCTAGTCTTGCTAAGTTTGCTATCGGTAGTTAAGGGGAATTCCCCAAAATGAGGGGAGTTTAGCATGCCTGTGGGTAATCTGTGGGTAATTGATTGTTGTGTGTTGCGATAACATCGCATCTAAGTACACAGGTTATAAAAAACTTCTTAAAAAGTTTGTATGTACTTTTATTTTGGGCCCCACTTGCCACTGGGGCCTAAGCCTAATCATAGTGGGTCTAATGGTAAAATACGCCCTGCAGATACATAACGAGATTATTTGGTAAAAGAATAATTTTTCCGAGAAAGATTTTTTTGTGTTCAAACACTAACATAGGAAAAATCCTTTAAGGCACTCTGGGAGTGGTACGTGTGCGAATAAAGTGATTCACGTTGGTTTTGAATCGTTGCAAGTTATATTCGTTGGGAAACACGACCTCAGGAAGGTCGTTCCACAAGGATGACGTCCTCCAAATGAAATAGTTCTTAGTGCGCATACTCGTTTTCGCACGTGTTTGAAATCATTAATTTTTAGTTGTGAGAGTGTATTTTTAGGGTTTTACAGAGCAGTTGTAGAAAAAAAATGTTATGTTACTAAGTTTTCGGGAGTTCGCTACAAAATAGATGGAATGTTGGTATATTAAAAGTCAGAGGCTAATAGTAAAAAATGTAAGAATCCAGCAAATCAAAAATAGATTTAGGTAAAAATTTTCTGCGTGCCGAAAAAGTTTTTAGAATTGGCAAAGTTTTATGGCTCCGCTGTGAATCAAAAATCTAGAACTTTTCGGTTTGCCAGACTATCTATAATATATATTATTAGTAAGAACAAGACGTTGGAATATAAATTAAATACAGATCATGAAACTTGAAAGGATGTTTAAAATTTCATTTTTACAGTTACTACACATGTTATTATACATGTTAGAAAGTAGATAAGTTCCTGTCGCTTCATAGTTTTTAGTTATAAAAATTGCTTAACGTGGTATATTAGTAGAAATATCGACTCCAAGAACAAGTTAATTAACGATGGGATAAAGGGAATTGGTTTGAATTGAGCGAAAATGAAGTTAATTGCTGGTCAAGAAAGGTTACAAACATTTCGCAATCGTATTAAAACTTTTTCTTTCTTCGCGCTTCTTAAATAGCTTCCGTAAACATGATACTCTCTTAGGTCATATGAATTTGTGGCGATACTTAATAAAGTTTTATTGATATTTGATTTCGTTTGAAAAGTAGTCTAATTAAGAGGGAGATAAAGCAAAAAAATAACTGTTCTCAAGTTTTTTCTCTTTTTTCTGGGACATAATGGCTATTGATGTAGTAGAGGCGCAAAGTGAAACTTTGTCACTCTTAGAGAAAATTATAAAATGTCCCGAAACCGCTGAAAATACTTTATGTACATATGATTTTTGTTTGTCATTCTTAATTCAGAAATGGTTCTAAAAAATTTTACACATTACAGATTGCTACAAACTACAAAATATTATCATATTTTTATTTTCTTTATCTATCTGGCTGTTAATTAATTAAAAATAATCTTATAATTTATCTTGCAATAACCGGATCTGAAACTGTAACAGGTTGAAGTAAGACTTTTTGACTTTGGCCGTAAGTCGTATGTCTAAAGCGCCTTGTGAAGCCCTAGATCTGACAAAAGCAAATTACTTTAGTATGGAAATGCGTTGTCCATCCATAATATTCTAGTGATAAGTTAGAAGAGTAAAAATATTAAGTATCGCAAAATAAACAGAATTAGGTAGATTCCCCCTCCCCCCCCCCCCCCCTCTCCTCGTATCCCTTATTCCATCGTATCACATCTTGCTACTAGGGTTTCAGTTTTTAGAAAATAACCCTTATTAGATTCAAAATAGAGAAGGTTCGCTTCTCTATTTTGATACGATTCCTGATTTAAAATCGGCATTGTACAACCATGTATGTATATGGTAAAATTTTATTAAAAAATAGAACCGACTTAAAACATGTTCTAAAAAGTATCAAATAATATTTATTTTAAGAATATTCGAATATAAATGCTCAATAATAATTCTTAATAATTACTATTTTTTTTTTCCTAAACTATGTTGCTTGCATTAGTTATTGATTCAAAGATATTAGAACACTTTTATACTAAAAAACAAACTTTGATGTCCTGTAGTAACTCCATTTGGAAAAAGTTCATTCGTATTAACATTAAACGATAAATATTTTTTCAAATATCTATCTTTGGCCTCTTACCGCTCCCCTTTATCTTTCTTCCAGAAATTGTATTAGTATAATTTCAACAAGAAGAAACTATCTACAATAGTGATCGAAATAAATATTTACGCATAGACCAGTATTATAGTGCAATAAACCCGATCGGGGTTTCCGATATACGGATTGTCGGTTGTTCTTTGTTAAAGATTTAAAATACAGTTTAAAATAGGAAATTTAATAGAAATCCCAAATATTTCTAGATGTATGATAAAATCATTTGTATCATATCTAAGATAGATAATAAAACACTAATTTCAGATTCAGAATGATACTATTAAGAAAAGGAAGCCTATTGGTAGGTAGGTAGGACCACTTGCAGACTGAAATGATGCTCACAAACCAAAGAAAACATATAAGCAAGTGGTTCGTAAATGATAATATAAGTTATCATAAAAATATAGAGATGGAAATAATCGAGAAGGGTACTAAAACAAAGGTGAAAAAATCACAACAGAAAGAATGGATATATAGAAACGAAACGGAAAAGCAACTACTAAGGTAAATAAAGCCGTCTATAATGGAAGAAAACTACCGGCACATGGTAAAACTAGGAAAAGTAATTGAAGACGGATAACTCTAAAAAAGAAGTATAAGCAACGTAAATACACCTACTGATTAAACAAATAGATAGCAGAGCAGAGAAAAAAGTGTGCCATAGCTAAAAGGAACGGAACTAGAAGCGACAAAAGTATTAATATAAGTTAGAAGAAAAACAAAAGACCAGTGCAGAGAAGGCTGTAATGAAGTCAAAACTGCTATAAAAGATGCAAGAAAGAAAACACCGGGAATCTACTTATGGGACACGGGGTATAGAATCGTCACGGAAAAATTGGGATTACGTTTCCCGCTAACAATTGTAGGTGAAGAACAAATAAAGATCGCTAAAGAACTATTCTCACAGCACAAAAAATAAATGCTATAGAAGATAAAATACCACAATGATAAGCCCGGTTTAATAATGTGCTGGTAAAATGTCACTTACCAACCAGATAAATTTTAAGGGTAGTTCATATATTTGCAAATCACGACATTTGAATTGCACATATTGTATTGATGATAACTGATTGGTCAATTTCAAATGTTTTTCATAAATTGGCTAATCAGAGCATTATTCGCAATTCGTAATCGATTATTTGAGAATTTAATCCACTGGTAAGTCCTGAAACAGCCACATTTTCTACCTGGTAAGTTGTCCTGTTGGCAAGCATTGTTTATCTTACTCATAACGCTACCAGGATTTTTTTAACAGCTGGATAACTCTGCCAAACACTATTATTTTAATTTATCTGGTTGGTGCCAGCTACTTTTCCAACACATAAGTGACGAAAATAGCAGAAGCAGGAAGAAGAATCGATACAGGCAAAGCACCGGGACCAGATAGAATCCCCTCGAACGTGATTAAGCCAGCAAAAATCGAAATTACTCACACAAAACCGTAAATAGACTTTCCTATAGAATGGAAAGCCACCAAACTGATCTTGCTGGAAAAGCCTACGAAAGCAGATAGAAAACGTCGTTCAGACCACTCTGTTTACTGAACGTCATGCGGAAAACTTTTAGAGCAAATCATAAACAAGCGTTTGGTTGAAGAAATTGAAAGAAACAATGGGCTCGCTCCTACACAGTTTAGGTTCATAGAAGGTACATCGATCATGAACGTGATAACAGCAGTACAGAACATTACAGTGGAACAGGAAAACATTAAAAAAATACGAGATCATGGTAACGCTTCACGTCAAGAATGTCAACAACTCTGTGCCACGGACAGTAGTAATCAAAGAGCTAATAATGAGAAGGGTAATGAGGTTAAGAAATCATTTTTCTATATGTATATATATAATATATATTAATATAACATTGCTTCTACCGGAAAGCAAACAGACTTGTTCCAGCAAAATGAATGGAACCTTAAATAGGATAGTATCTCCAAATTAAACATGCATAGTTTGTAATAAAAGGTAAATTACAAATAGTAGCCCTGTTCACAATATTTATCCAGCGTATGCCGCTAATAATGTGCAATCATTTTTCGATTTGAGAAAAATTCCTGCAAAATACAGAGTAGAAGCATTACTAATTATAATTAAAATAATTCGATGTATTACTAATTACAACATATTAGATATATTAGTAATTATAACAAAGCTTATAATATCCAGTTTTTGATTATTTTTACCAAACATCTACATATATAAGTGAACACTATACATTCAAAAGTGCCAATTATATTGGCGCTGAATTAGCTATGTTAATCGCAAGAATAATTACTAAGAAGCAAATCAAAACAATTAATCGGGGAAAAAAAATGGTTACATAAAAACCTTGAGGTATTCCGGTTCAAAGTGTAAAATCTATGCAAAAACGGATAAATACTCCTTATGAAAAACAACAAGTATTATTACTGTAATGTTGATAGCTCCTGGAGCAAACACAGATTGTAGAATATTTCTTATTTTAAAGTCAAAATGGTTAAGATAAGAAGACGCACATGATTTCTCGATGCGCACGATTAACCGATTTTCCCCTACCAGCTAACCACTCTTATTAAGCACATTTTCGCCTTGTGATAAATATAAAATAGCTTCTTTGTGACATTTTTATTCTTTAAATAAATTTAAAAAGTACTTCAGTTTCTCGGCTATTTTACTAGCGCTTTATTTTAGAACGTACATTTTAATATATTTCCCTGTAACGTAATAAATAACAGTCTTTCCAGCATGTTAAAGCGTGAACAAACAAAAATCTTCACAAGAAGAGGGTAAAAAAGTTATTACTGGAAAATTTCTTGTCTGAATATTATGTTTTTCTGGGTTTTTCATTTCCGTATCCGTCTATCACATGACACATAATAAAAAAACGTGATTTCGTAAGACGCCTTCTTACCGCATTATACTAGCTACGTCTTTTAGATTTAGGTTAGAGTTAAATTTATGTTCTTTTTTTCAGCAGGTTCATATTACACTTGAGACTTGAGGGCAGAATTTATTTGTTTTGAGTATCTATTATTATCAAAATACTTCTTAGGAAGATAATAGAAAAACGGCAATGGTAGTTATTGATGAAGTGGGAGGAAGGTGAATAGATTTGCCACGCCCAAAGAGCGTAGTTAGTATAGATACTATTGTTTATCCACAAGATGATGTTCTATAAGTCCCATTATTACTGGATACTCGGGTCAACTAGACTGGCAAAAAGTTTAGATAACTTGTTAATCAACTCTGCAACTTATAAACTAAAATATTCCCGAAATATTATCATATACAGTGTCAGTAAGTCAGTATGCTCGATAATTAACGTGTTTACTAATGTATATTATAACATGACCCAAAAATATTTTTCAACCTACCGGGTGTCCCTCAAAAAGTGGGACTGAATAAAAATTATTTTTTTTACAATAGTTATATTTTTCAAGAATTTGATTTAGTTGAACAGAGCTTTACAGCCGTATTTAATTTTTTGAACTGAAATTCAGCGTTCTCAAGTAATTAATTTCTTCCTGAAATTTTAGTAAGGGTACGATTTAAACATCGTAGCAACCTGTTGATACAACCTGAACAAATACAATTTACATTATGGCTACCCTAAAGTACGTAATATCGCTATATGCTACTATTTTTTAAATATCTTATACAAAGCGTTCGTTAGAATTTGAACAACTCAGCGATTTTAAATATAGTTTAATTTATTTTTTTTAAATATGACACCCTACATATTTCTAGGCGTATGCATGTATCTTCCGATACCTTCCATTTTTGTAAAATATGTCTATACCTGCCTATGATTCGCTCATATAATTTTCGTTTACATTGCCAAATTTGTAATAAAATTATTTTTGAAAGATTTAAATGTAAAGATATAAATAACCCTAAACGGGGAAAACTTGTTTGTTTTGAATTTTGTATATATTGTAGAACACATTTTGAATAAAACACTAAAAGTGTCTTTATTGTTCCAGCTAAGCATCTTTTCAATTAGCGGTAAGCGGCTTTGTAAGCATAGGAGCTTTCCTTTTCTGGGCGTAAAAAACTATCTTTATTGTACCAGCAAAGTATCGTTTCAATCGGTGGTAATTGGTTTTGCAAGCATACGAATTTCTTGTACTATATAGGATAATATTTATAAAGCGAATTTACTACTACAGCAATGGTATACCCACCAAAATCAATAAAATAAAATAATTACTTGTTCAAAAATAAATATAATACTAACTGCTGATATTTCAGATTAATCAGTTGAATTATGACTAACATAATTATTGTTTCAGTGTATTTTAGATATTTCTAATTAGCTACTGACATAGACCAATCATGATTATTTGTTGACAGCTGATGAATGCAACGCTACTAATTAGTTAATAATGAATTTTACATATATGAATGATTGTACGGAGTTGTAATTCCCCATTTGTGCGTTTAATCTAATTTTTAAATATCCAAGACTTGACTTCAACATAAGAATATAGTAGATATCAGGTAAAATATGTCTACACCACATTTCGAAAATGTTTCGCGTTTCAAAGAGAAGAAACAATTCATAATAAACATATATTCAGGACAACACTCGCCCTATATTGATTTTAAATAGATGATCTTGAGTGGCAATATTATTGTTTCTTCACATTCCGTAAGGCATCATATTATAATTTATTATATACAAATATTATTTGTTGCATTTTTCGGTGCGTTTAGAGTTAATCAACATTTCACGTTAATAATTTTAGTAATTTATTGTCAAGGAAGGATTGTGAAGTTTAATTTAAATTATTAAATCATGTTTCATAGAACCTCTGTTAAGCAACGGAATAAGAAATCAAAAATATAGAAATATAATACAGAAAGGAATTAACGGAATAGTTATCTGAACTAAGGAGAGCGAGTAATCATAGTGCCCCTGTTGAGAAAATGACCTAAAAACGAAACCAGGATAAAAAACAGCGCTATTAGAAAGAATATGCTGTACCAAGTAACTATTTCCATGACAATCTACATAGAAATATCCTGATTCCTTACTTTGTTTACAAAATCAATTAATGAAGGAAAGAAGAACAAAATAAGATTAATTAACCGAGGAAAAAGTGAAGCGGAAATAAGAATAACTTAATTTTTTTATAATTAAACACAAGCCTTTAAGGCACTCTGGGAGTAGTGCGTGTGCGAATAACGCGATTCACGTTAGTTTTGAATCGTTGGAGGTTATATTCGTTGGGATAAACGACCTCGGGCAGGTCGTTCCATATGAAAGAATTCTCCAGATGAAAGAATTCTTAAATACTGAAGTTCGAAGAGTACTAAGCTTAACCAAATATGGATGGGCGGCAGTGGTTTGTCGTGTATTTCTGCTATTGGAAGCTCTGGGCGAAATTAAGAAGGCAAGGTTAGCCGAAGACTTTCCATGGCAATATCTGTAAAGCGTGTCATCGATGTTCTAGGCTGTCGAGGCTCTTCGTCAGCTCGTGGTCTCCGATCAGACGAATGGCCCTTCTTTCGATAGAATCCAGTAGCCGAAGAGTATGTTTGGGTGCAGAGCTCCAGATATGAGAGCAGTACTCTAGTGATGGTCGAATATAGGCTTTGTATAATATCAAAATTTGTTGAGGTGTGTACAGCTTTTTGGTTCGGAAAAGTACACCAAGTTCCTGAGAAGCTATCTCGTCGATTACCACCACAATTGTAATAATTCCTTGCCAAACTTTATAATATTTATGTAATATTAAGAGCTTTACTAAAGATTAGAGACTCACTGTCAGACCCCTTAGGGGAAAAATGATAGAACCACAAGGTACACAATGAATGATTTTGCTTTTATTTTTGTAGTCTGAGGCAAGACAAATTTAGAGTAGTTTAGTGTATTTAATAAAGATTAAAATAAAGATTATAGGAAGAAATGATAAAAATAATTTAATTTGTATATGATAGACACAAGCACTATATAATATACTGCTCTTTGGAAGCGTATGATTATCAAAGCTACTCGGCGCTTCTGATTGCCGGTCAGTCGCTCTTGAGCTACGAACAATTTATCTCAAACAACTTCGGTCATATCACTTAAATTTTTATGTTGGTCGTATATGTACGATTTTTAAAATGATTGATAATGTTTAGTTATGCCAACGAGATATAATACGCGGAATAATTTTACATGGGTATATCATATAGAGATATAATTTATATCAATTTGAAAAAAATTTTGTATTTTATTATTTTTAAAAACATCTTCACGACTTGATTAATCACAATTTTTCAGCCCACCATTGTATCTAATAGGCTGATACCAAAGCAACTGGCAACCGCAACGCAACATCAACGCGACACAGCACTAATGTTTAAATACGCGTGTTCCCACTGACTTAAGGCAACTTCACTGCAGCGCAACTAGTTGCTTATGAGTTGCCCGGCATACTGCGTCGCCGTCGTCAGTTGCTTCCAATCGCGATGTCATGGCTGACGAGACAGCAAAATATTTAACTTTTGTGGCTCATTCGGTAAAACCTATGGAATTTAACCGGATCATTATTTAATTCCTGTGCCACTTTATATAAACTATGTCTGAAATTTATGGTATAAAAAGGGTTAACCCAAAATTGGATGCTCAGTTTTTTTTAAGCTTTTTAACGAGCAAGTATGTTGCTATATCTTTATCTGAAGAAGACGACATTTTGCTCATGTCAAAAGACACTTCAAACCAGTTGATTCCAGTGGGATAGCAAGAGCAACTCAACTGAAGTTGAAGTCGTGTTGCAGTTGCGTTGCGGTTGCATCGATTCCAGTGGGAACTCATGAGCAACTCAACTGAAGTTGCGGTCGCGTTGCAGTTGCGTTGCGGTTACCAGTTGCTGTGGTGAGAACAGGCACTTAGAGTGACGTAAGATTCCTATGACATACATGCATTTTCAAAAGGCTAATTATTATTTTACCTCATTTTAAATCGTCAATCATGCATTAAAAAATGTCCAACGGACAAATTTTGACATTTGTGACAGAGTAACACCTTGTTAATAAATTAATAAATAAATTAATTAATTAAAATTCTTGAGCTGAAAAATTGTGATTGAGCAAGTCGTGAAGATGTTTTAAAAATAATAATATTTGATTCAACTTTTGTATTTGTACTGCCAACAAAATTTGACCCAACTTTTTAATTTGTCGTTTTGCTCAAAAATTAAAAATAGGGGTAGTTCTCTTTTGGGCCTCTTCCACATTCTTGTAATTTTTTAAACCCTGTAAAGTATAATAATTTTTTATTTATTTTTATCTTCATAAATCACAGTTTCTTGCCAAGCAGATCTTTTTAAGAAGATACACTTTTTTACATAAAATGCATAATAAAAAAGTTTCCCATTTGTGTGGAACGTCCTTGGGCATGTTGTATAAGTAAAAATATTTAGACTGATCGAACCCAGATGTCTTAATAACCTGATAATATATTAATCGCACTGGCTGTAATCGTCCAATAAAACCTCATAGGCCAAACGCTACCAACCACAATTCCTCGACTGCATAGTGCATAGTTCATCGATTACACAATTCTAGTCCACAATTTTTCGATAGTAATATTGTTTGCCGGCATCTACAAAAACCGGTATTAAATTATACTTTGCTAGTGAACAAACCTGAAACAAAAACATTCCCGTCATGTGCTAACCACAAAATTGGGTAATCGATGAATTACTACATAGAAAAATTGTAGCAAGGCAAAGGTCCGGTAGTGGACATTCATTCCTACTGTCTTATTCTTAAGGAACCCCCATGACAAGTTTTTATGTACAGCTCTTATTAATTAACACTTTACAGGCAGTATAATAATACATAATTTTAACCCTTTCTGATAACAGTGATAACTTTATTTGTCGAGGACCCGCTCCCATTTATTGACCGAATATAACAGATTAATGTAAGGAAGGAGTATTACTGTATTATAAGTCCTACCTTTGTCTTCAAGTACCCATGATAAATATCACCAAGGGTAGACAAACATCTGTTATTAAAAGAAGTGTCAGTGAACTGGCCCATAATTTTGAATCCTTGTTAGCAAAAAAGGGTATCGATTATATCTTTTATTATTACCATTATTCGTTTCTCACTTTTAAAATATTTAATAGCCATTTTTGTCTAATCTAGTTTACCCCTTACTGGTTTTCTTATTATGAAATAGTAATTTTTATCTTTCAAACATTTTAGATGATTGCTATTTATTACTTTAGGTTCACCCCATATTAATTTTATGAGATTTGTATTACTAAATCAAATAAAAGAACGGTCGCCGTTATTCCTATTTTAACTTAAAACGTTTCTTATGAGAGTTTTTAAAATATTTATAGTTTCAATTGCCGAATTTTTCAACTGCATTTTCGTCAACGTCAAATAAGCCATGAGCTTAGCTTCCGGTGACACCGTTGGGCTAGTTCGGCGTCTTTGTCGTCTCTTCAACGTTGTGGCGTTCACCCAACTCACTGTGTCAAAAAGAAAATAATGCAGTATTGAAAAATTAACTGGCAGCGTATTGACTTATATTGAGAACGGGAACTTTTAAGCCTTCTAACGGACAGCGTCGTATTTTGTGAAAGTGAAAAATTTGAATATCCTTATTAGCGTTCCATCGCCCAATCCTGCCGTATGGACCGTCGTTGGAGAACCCCATCTGTTTTCTCCTCGCCCTAATAAATTTTACATGTTGGACCCTTTCTTTGTTACGCATGCAAAATGTTACACTTTTGTTCTGTTAAGCTCTTTTAAAGCTATGCATTTTATGCATTCCCATGGAAAGAATTAATTTCAATTTCAATTAACAACTAGTTACCAAAATACCCGACGCACAGGCTTGACCAACGTGATAAATGATACAATAAGAAGGTATGATATACGCAGGGAGGCGTGGCTTAGAACTCTCGCAAGGACGTCACAGACGGTAAGTGCCGCCGGGCAGCTCGACCACTTTCCATATATTTTAAAATATTTTAAAAGTTTCTCGGAATTTTTTCCTATTTTAATTGTATTTTATCTGAAATCTGTGTAATATTTTTATGAAATTAATATACCATGATATTATTCTTTCATTCGCCTACTATTAAAAGCTTTAAACCTTTTGATACCTTTAAAAGAGAATGAAAAACGGTAGCAGCAATGTAAATCTCCATAAGTAATTTAAAAATCACTCTCGTGGTGACATCAATGCGTGCGCCAGATGAAATTGGAACCTTTAAATATCTTACCTATTATTATTTGTAACATGCGTTTACATACTGTCGGTTCGATCGATTGAATAGTGGTATAGGCACATTGCGGAGAGTGGTAGATGACAAGCCACTATACCAAACACGGGAGAAAAGTTTATCGGTAGTTTAACTGTTGAGATCACAGTTTTATTACTTTTTTAATTATACATGGCGAATCACGTGTTTGAGAAATCTATATGCATGCGTGTAATATTTGATTTTGAAGTGATTTATACAGGTAACCACTTTATTCCGTAAGTGTAGGGGGCTAAGAGATTGTTTTCCCATTTTTTAGTATAATAAGCCATTTCCATAACTAATGAGATAAATCAGGTATCTTCTGGAGCTTAGAAAGTAATTGCTACTTATATTTAATTTACAATAGATAAACACAGATGTTTTATTTTGCGTCCCATTTACAAAACGAACGAGACCCTTTCGAAGCGGAACAAACAAGTGACAATATTCGAAGGAGTTGATTTTAGTCAGATATGCTTCAAAGGTAAATAATCCATACATCGTAACAAGAAATTAATTAGGATTCTTCATGCTTGTTATATACGTTCTACTTTTGGTAAGGTAAAGAGCCAAAATTCTTTTTCCTTTTACCTCGCCAAACTTTTACTCTAGCTTCCATAATATACTATTATTTAGAGACGCAAAACATAGGAAAGCTTCATCACGTTCCGTAAATAAATGTTCCGAAACTTTTTCTTGCAAGAATTTATTTATTCGTTCGCTTTACCAAAACATTTACCCTTTATCCTACTGTTAATTAGAATTATTTTGTTTTAATAAATTAAATAATAAAATAAAAATCCCATAGCGTGTGTCCCCTCACTCACTCTACCAAATTATTAGTTAGACACTCACTAGGGTTATAAAACATTCCATATCAGTGTCGTAATGTTGCTAGTTTCATGGAAGATTTTATAAATAAAATTATTTAAATAACAATAGAGCGAAGAATTACTAGAATTCAACGCAATACCTAGAGCAAGCAAATCAATTGATATTTACCGTACTTACTTAATTGATCTCCAAACCCGCATATTTAATAGTTTATTGGATTATGGATCGGGTAGGTAGGTATTTACTGCACTGCGCATACTATCTAGCAAACAAGTGTGTAAAGTCTCATTTGACACCCGTTCGATTATTATTTTCCATAAGACAAAACAGTCGTAATGGCCAGGACATTACAGTACTAATTGAGCAATGTAATAATTTCACCTCAAAGGTTATTGTCCAACTAACTGGTCAAGAAATGATGTGGTAGAAAATATTAACCTCATAGCTGGGGACATACGATATGGATTTTATTTACAACCATGTATGTAATGTCGACATTTCAGACTTTTTAAAGGTTTGAAAGGACTATTTTTTAACTTTGACATTTATCTAGGTGGAAAGTGACATTTACCCGAGTGGAAAGCTATCACTTTCCATCCGGGTAATATCACTTTCCATCCAGATAAATGTCAAAATTCATTTAATAACCAAAATTACTTAACAACTTGAGTTTTTTTTTAAATTGTGGATGGTGGCGAAGCTCTTGGTAATACAGGGGTCTTATTTTGTTAATTTTCACATAGTTATATTGGCCAAAAAAAATCATTTGTATTTAAAATGTATGGTTGTAAATAATATAGCAAAAACCTCGGTGAAAAGTTGCATTCCTGTCTCGACAAATGATTTATCTCCGTGCTACTCGCCTCAGTAAAGCATCCTTTTCTCCCGACAAAAATGAAACACTTTCCATCTCGATATGTAATATACTATTTCCCATGAGAATGTTGAAATATGCACTTTCCGGTTTTGTTATACTTTTCCGCACTATATTGGTATATTAGCGTGGAAAATAATATCTAATTATTTATTTTAGTTTATAATTAGGTTAAAATATGTGTATGGAACAAATTCTATATTTTAGAATTTTTTCTTCCGGATTTTTTGCCTCAAAAAGAAATTATACTGGGTGTGTCAAAAAGTAGATGTAGGTATAATTTTGAAAAATTAATTTATTAAGTGTTGAAAATGCAAACCATTAACTTCTTGACAATATGCCAATCTACTTAAAAACCATTCTAAAACATTATTTACAGTATTTTCATTAATTTGCCTAATTTTAAATTTTAAGTCTTCCAAATTTTGTGGTTTATCCTTATACACTTTTGATTTCAAATAACCCCAAAGAAAGAAATCCATTGGTGTAAGATCGGGAGATCTTGCAGGACATTCTATGGGTCCTCTTCTACCTATCCATCGTTAGGGAAAAATAGTATTCAAATACTCTCGTACTTGTCGAGCAAAATGAGGCGGAGCACCATCCTGCTGAAACCAAATAGACGCTTCTGGTAGATTAGGCTGATTCGGATTTGGAAAATCCGCTGCTAGTGTGGGAATTAATTCATTTTGAAGAAATTGTAAATACCGGTCTCCTGTAAGATTTCCATCGAAGAAAAAAGGTCCAATAAATAATTTAATATCCCTGCCCAAACATTTACTTTTTGTGAGTATTGCGTATGCTGTTCTCTCATCCAACGGGGATTATTTGTACTCCAATATCGAAAATTTTGTCTGTTTACCGAACCATTCAAACAAAACGTGGCTTCATCGCTAAAAAGTACGCTGCGATGGAAAAATAGATTTAAGTTGCAAATTTCCATCATAGTTTCACAAAACTGTAGTCGGCGGTCGGGATCATCTTCGTTTAGCTCGTGCAGCAACCTAATTTTATACGGATGGTACTTTTCTTGTTTCAATACCCGCAAAACAAATCGTCGGCTAACATCATTATTAAGGGCTACTTCAGTGGATGCACTATGGGGATTATCTTCAACTTCTAACAAAATGTTCAATTTTGTGTTTTCACTAATTTTTGGACGACCTGGCCGTAGACGATCCTTTACATTCCCTGTTTCCCTGAATTTTTTCTCAATTTTACTCACTGTAGATCTTGTAATCCGTCGTTCTGGATACTTAGCGCTAAACAAGTTACAAACTTCTTCTTGACTTCTTGTTTTGTCTCCACATCCAATTAAAATTAAAATTTCGATTCTTTGAGTTTCATTTAAATGCACCATGATCACCGTATTTTCAAAATTATACTTAAAATTCTTTTTGATTGACACATGACTTGCTATCGTAGTAACAATTAATTTAAATTTACCTGTTTACCTTTAAGTAGGTACATGTACCTTTTTTTAAAGAAATTTCTTTCTTAAGATGTAATTTTTCTCTAAAACCGTTAGAGATAAGGATAGAGTATGCTACATGAATTATGCTCAGAATTTGACGTAGAATTTATGTGATAAGTAAAAATAGGGTGGTTCTATTTAAAATACAAAAAAATTTTACAACATCTACTTTTTGACACACCCAGTATAATTTCTTTTTGAGGCAAAAAATCCGGAAGAAAAAATTATAATCGACGTGTCCGAGCGTTTTTACAAAAAAATAAAACTTGATTTTTAAATAAATTTGATCCATATTTTAGACCATCACTGTATATGCGTGTGTGTACAAACGAACCCCTGGACATATGCATTTATTATGCACGTAGTCTTACGTCTAATCTTCCGTCTTTATAGTTTTGCAATCAATATCAGCTACGGTACTGTAAAAAAAGTATAGTTCGTTCTCCAAAGTCGCTTTATCGATCACAATCAAACTTCTGTCAAGCCACTTTTTATGATCGATATCTCAAAAAGTGCCCGTAGAGACAAGGTCTTACTTCATGGTGATCTCAATAAGAAGTTACCATCAAAACACAAATTCATTAATGAAGCCCATTTATTTTTCGACTTTATCTCGAATGCATTTTTTATACATTTGCAGGTTCTTTTTTTTAAAAAAAAATCTTTTTTGGTGAAGAACGAAACCACCCTAAACCTTCTCTCTAACTTCAATATCCAATGTTATTTATACAGACAGAAAACACAGAAGCTTCATCACGTTCTATAAATAAATGTTTCGAAACTTTTTCTTTCTAAGAATTTATTTCTACTTTCGCTTTACTCAAATATTGACCATTTTTCCTACTGTTAAGTTGTCTTATTTTGTACTAATCGGTTTCGTAAATGTGCGAGCAACTACAAGTGGTATATTAATTTTGCCAGTCATAAGGTAAGGTATTTTCCTAAGAAAGAGTGAGAAGTGATATTTTTCATCTTCGCTTCACAGAGACGTAACGAAGGGAGGACTAAAGGGGGCAAATCTCCCCCAAAATGTATTATCATTAAATAAATACAAGGGCTCCTCATGTATATGCACTTATTATTGCGGCAAAGCTCAATATCTCTTTTACCGCTAGGGATAACGAAAAACTATTTTCACGAAAGTTATTAAGCGGTAAGAGGTGCAGCTTTTAAAATTATTTTCGACCATACAGGGTATTCTAAAAGGGCGGTGTGAGAAGAATTTCATATTTTTAAATGGGACACCATGTATATTTTTACATATTTGAATTTACCGTAAAATTCTGTACATAGCACTGTAATTATATGTACACATTTTTGCAACGTTGCCAAATAGATTGAAAGTTCCTAAAATTTAGTTCAATGAAATGTGTAACATTTCTTAACTTATAATAATTTTAAATAAAATATTTTTATATCGGAAAGAGGAATGTTGACAAAAGTCCCCTATGATAACACATATCGATATTTTTGTACAGGATATTTTCGATGGATATGTCAATATTACGAACTTGAAATCTGAGTTTCGTAAGTTTTTTATATGAAACACCCTGTATATGATTACTTTATCTTGTAGATATTTTAATCATGTCTAATTTTTATTAAGGCCTTTCTATGCCTATCTCTACCAATCTTGGTGGTATTTCAATTTTTATTTAAACTCTAGCAAAAAAAAATTGGATGTAATTTATCATTGTCCTTTTTCTAGTCACCTATGACAAAATAGAAAACAAAATGTTTGAATGAATGAATGAATTTTATATGAAAACGCAAGCTGTTCCAAAGAGAAGAAAATATTATTGGTCTGACCAGTCCCAACCCAAAATTCCTTAGGGTATTAAAAATTCGATGTTCATCATTTGGATCTCATAAACGGTAAGAGATGAAGCAAAAGTTAAATTGGGGCAAAGTCGTGCAATTGATAGTCCACCAATATCCCTTGAAGAAATTTCCGAGTACGAGTACTTACTAAGATACTAAGTCGTAAAAAAACGAACATCGAAGTTTTGTTTCTTAATTTTTTCTGGGTTTATTTAAAAAGATAATGTAAAATAAATTTCACATTTTCATTGTCACTTTTCATCTCGTATAAAGAGTGTTTTTAGATTTTGCGTCCGACATTTTGTCATTCAGGTTCCATCGTCAGGTATCATTTATGCAATTGCCCTTGGAGCGTACTGTTCAAGCCCAGTAGCAAGTGTTATGTGTGAAACTGGTGAACCGTCATTAAGATATAGAAGAGCCTTTTTAAGACTGTCTTACGCTGCCACAGTAGCACAAACCCAAAAAATCCCTCCCACAACTACACTTTTTCCAATAGATACAGCAACCTATTCAACCTCAAAGTAAGAGCAAAAACGTTGTACGAAAGAATTAACAGATACAAAACTGATTACCACCTTCTCCAGTTTTGTCAACAAAATCCCATTACTCCCCCTCCCAGGATCATCAAAACACCTCAATAATGTATAACAACCCTAACCCAATTTAGCAAAGCCGAAACGAATAATAACCTCATTAAACTAAACATTTAAAGAAATCTTAAATAGTCTACCAAACCACGAGAAAATTTACACAAAGATATATCAAAAACAGCCTTCTCATATTGGAATCGCGGAAAATTAAAGGGCAGATGAAGCAGCACGCTCAGCGACCACAGACAACAAAACAGTGATCGTCCAAATGACTGTTAACCTTGATTTTAAAGCCTTCATCAAAACTAAAGTATTAAACATGTGGCAAACTGAATGGAGTAGCTCGCAATGCAAGCTTCATGAATTGAAACCATCTATAACAGCATGGAAACAGTTTTTCGTTACCCGCAGAGCTCAAGTAATACTGAGCCGTTTTTTTTTGGACAGCCGACAGACACGATGCACCCAGAGTGCAAAGTTTTGTCGGGTTTAGCAATATTGTGGGGAAATACCATCAATACCATCTTTTCTGAGGGAAAAGAAGATCCGCATCTGAAGGAGGACTAGCCGACCGACTAAACTCACCGTGTTAGTCAGGTATAAAACCTTTAACTCCTTCTCACTCAATGTGTTATTTTTGTTCATCATCAGTATGATTTTTAGGTGAAACCTTGAGGCGAGCTAGTATTTTTCGGTCCTGTTCACAAATCTTCCTTATTTGTTTAATCAAATAAGCAAGATTTCAGAGCGCCGTTAACATGTTAGTTGTAGAGGTAGGCAGTTACTTTTTAGTGTTTTTGAAGTGTGTTTGTAGTGTTGTGAGTGTTCTGTCTTGCTTTTAATGCCTGAGCAATTCCAGCACGGCAGGGTTGTTTTGTAGTGACGAGTAAAGTGGGATGATCCTCTCCTGCAACACTTTAGTGTCTAACAAGAGCAAATCAAACAGCTGACTGTTTACTGCTCCTGCCAGCAGTGTTTCTGGGTTGTTTTATTTTGAGTTTGTTTTGCCGCTGCTGCATAGGAGGTGTTTGAATTCACCTTTCTGCAGTCTGAGATGTTCTTTTGGAAGGCGGGTTGGTTTTTGGGTGTTTTTGGATTTCGTGGATTTTTTGTACACAAATTGTGGTTCGTGGATGCGCGCCACTACAATTTATGCATTTTGCTGGCTTGTCCTTTGACTTGGTGCAGTCGGTGTACAGATGATCACCAGCGCATTTATGACATGCGGGGCTAGCGAAACATCTCACCGCCGAGTGACCAAATTGTTGGCACTGACTTATGTATGGCTTATTTTGTGGGTTTTGCATCTCAACTGAGACGCGCATGTGGGTGGGTATTGTACATCATAGATGTGACTCTCAGAATTGGGTAGGAGTACTTTTATAAGGGGATATTCTATTTTTACGACACCCAAACGGAGCCTGTATATTTGGGCGGTGGAAAAACCTAGGCTTTCGATATCTTTCAATCGGAATGCCTCTGTATATCCCCCTAATGATGACGTTAAGCATTTTTTCTTCTGGGAGGAAATAAGTGTGATATATGATTTTTTGATCACTGAGTATCTTGGCGATGCCTCTATGATCAGTTGATGTTTTTGGAGTGATTTTTATTCCTAAGCGGTTCGTTACCGCTTCGTGGAATTTTAGATCTTGTTTTTGGATTTCTGCCGCTATTTGAATCCACTTTCCAGTGGCGCGGATGATGATTGGGACTGAGTCGTTGTTTATTTTGTTTGTTTGTTTTTTGTCATTTAGCATCACGAAATGCTCCTTCAACGCTGGATTCGTCGTTTTTGGAGCGTTGAGTGACGCTTGCGGGAGGGACTGAGTCGGCTTAGAATCGGTCATACCAGAACAACACACGAACACCTAATTAAACAATAACGGTGAGGCATATACTCATAAGCTGCCCGAAATATAGTCTGCAGAGACAAAAGTACAGTTTGAAAAATACCATGGGTGACATTTTAGGCAGTGACATAAACATCAACAACCTAACAAGTTTCCTAAAAGACTGTTACCTTTTAGACAAAATCTAGTTTATATAGTCTCTCTAGTTATTTAATATTCTATCACATTATTTGATATATTTATACCATAATCTGCAATAATGTACAGTGTATAATTAATCATCAATATTAAATAGGTACCCTATATCTCTACTCTAATGACCCAAAACGTTGATGCGCGTTCTTTTAAATAAAAAATGAAGAATAAGCGATGTATAAGATTCCTCTTCCAATGTAAAATGTGACGATGACTCTGCATGCATCTATTGCAATGGACTCTACTCACTCACGAAATCAGGTGAGGTTTGTTTGTGTTCGATGTCAATACTGCAGAAATGAACACATGCAGAATATACAGGTATTGTACCAGAACAAAAAACTTTATTTGTGTGTTGGCATGGAATCTTACCTGTTTAGTTATTTATACCATGGTTAACGGTTAGGCATATTAACAAAAATAAGGAAGCTAGCAGGATTCAACCCGCGGCGATATCTAATGGTATCGATATTAAACACATACTGAGTGTATACCTGGACCTCTAATATGAATATTTAAAATACGTGTTAATCGTTAAAAGGAATCTCCGTAAAGAATCACGTCACAATTACATGACTCACGATAGGCATATATCCATTTTTAGATTATTTCATATCTCAAAATGCTTCAGAAAAATTTGAAATTAGCTAAATTAAATTATACAAGTCGAGATAGCAATGGGATGTATCAGATTTATATACATACATTTTAGTTCATATTATATTAAATACTACAGAATAGAAACTGTTGATTAAATCAATAGACACTTTTACCAATGATAAAACAAAAGTAAACAAAACATATCGGTCAGGGAATAGTATCCATTATTTGGACTGTTCGGTTTGAAGTGTCTTGTGGTAACCTTTATATTGGAAATAACATGAAAAAACAAGAAAAAGCTTTTAGATTCATCTGTCAGTGCGGTCCAGGCACTGGTTATCTGAAGATTAAGATAATTGATTCTTGTTAAATTTAAACTCACTCATTCATTTAGCACGTTCTGATGGAAAATAGTAGAATTGGTAATCTTAAGGATTTTTTTATTCATTTTAAAGGAACTAAAAATAAGGCAAAAACTATTTATTAGTCTATGCAAAAAGATTCAAAACCGGCAAATCGACTTGGAAGCTATATTTTACTCTTATCGCAGCTTAATTTAAATTTTACTCGATTAGAACATAACAAGATATTGTGTACGTACAGAAGAACTGTATATTTTTTAAAATTTGATGCACTCTAAGCAAAATCCCTCTCTTTTTCAGTAGTTCTCCCTTTTTTGGTAATCCTCCCTCACGGGCTGAGATATGCTTCTAACAAATAAGTGACATCGCGAGAAGATAAAATAGGTATTTATCCGGAGCTGATTAGGTTACATTTTGAGAACAAATTAAATTTTACTTAAGAAAGGATGCTGGTAATATTAAATTAATTTAATAGCGGCTTGTTCTCCGTCTTAAGCCCCCTTCCCACACCATCACACCGCACCATCCCTCATCTTCTTCGAACACGTAAGTCCCCTCCCGTAGCAACTCACAGGTATGTGGTAGGTTCCGACGAGGGAGTGGAAGTATTAGTTGACTTTTGTTAGAAAAAAAACGATTTAAAATATCAATTTTAAAAACTGAAGAAATCGATATTCACAGCTTAGAAAGCAGGAATTAATTATATGCACAAAATTCATTCGAAAATAAATTGTTTTTATTTAAACGACTTCTGAAGTTAAGTTCTCGAGCTAGTAAACTGCCGCAGTATCGATTTTCCTCTTTTAATAAAGTAAAGGGTAACATTTTAGTGTTTAGTGCTCAGTTAACTGTAATCGGGTTCCAATATTAAGACTAATCCACTTTAGTATGATAATGAAACGTGCATATTAAAGCCTATTTCCTCAGCACATTTTAATTGTAATCCACGTTTATAGTTGGTTTAGTTCTAAAAACAATAAATCTAAATCTCTTGCAATAGTTTATTTGTATATCTGTGTAATTTTGAGAACCTTTGTTTACTTTACACGGGAACCAATACTATTAATCTCCAAAGAAAAATATTTTTAAAACAGCAAACCACTGTAAAGTCGTTTCCAAACTACCAACTGGGTAATACTTGACATGATTTATGAAACTTATTTATGCACAGTGTAGTGAATTTTATTTTCTAACTAGTCTTCTTCGCCTTTGCGTGGAACCTAACACCCCCACCAAATGTTACTATCTTAGTACCTTTATAAATAATTGCAAATTTAGCATGTCCGTTTAAGCAGACGACAAAAGTTTCTGCCTGTTAAAGGGTGAAACAAGCCACATTTACTTAGAATTAATTTTAAACAAGGGACAAAGCCACAGATTTTTTACAAACACAAACAAATTCCTTTGTAAGTTGTCCTATTTTTACATGCATGGTCGAGGCAAGAAGATGACATTGCCACATAAAAATTAAAATTAGTGCCTCAAGTGAAAGCGTATGGATGATAGTTTTGACTCTAGTTATTCGGGATGATGATATATAAACTTTTAAGATTTATATAGAACTAAGCAACTGTTAGAAATAAATTTAATGAAAGTTTTGAGTTGAGAATGGTTACAAGCCACATAATGTTTTTTGCTTACTACAATATGTTATGTTTTATGTCAAAGAAATAGTCAATTGACTCCAAGCTACCATTTTAATAACTATTAAGAAATAAACTCCGTGCCCGTGACTTTGAGATTACTTCTTAATAGTAATAACTTTTTGTGACTCTAATAGCGACTACATATTATCCATATGATTCATAATCTACGCTATGTTTGTTTTATTTGTAAATGTGATTTCAGGATTTAATTATAATATTAAAATTGTAATTACTCTACATTAGTTCTAAGTGCTTGTTACTATCTGCCCCCAAGCCCTTCTCTTGTTTCTCGGCTGGTAGTAGTATGCAAAAGAGTGCTGCTTAACTGGTCCTATCAATAGGAATTTGTTCCCAAAACTTTATAGTATATATAGTTTCGTTGTCGCAGTGTTATTGTTTACTTATTAAGTTTAGTTATCGCAGTGTTTTTTATCATATATGAAGCCTATGTTTTAAATATTAGTAAAGCATTTATTAATTTTTATCAAACTGAGAACCGTACACATCTATTTCAGCTTAGTATTTTGGCCCCGGTTTATCTCGGAAACCAATTTATATGTACTTCACCTACAGTGAATTCTTTACGAAAACAAAATACCAATTTTAATCTTAAAAAAATAATAATTTTGTTATGTGTAATATGTTATTTTTCTTCTTTCCGCTTCATCACGATTTTTATTATTTTAATGCTAAAATTCTCGAATTGGTAAATTACTAATCTGGCAGCGAGGGCTGGTTTTAAGTATAGGCTACATAGCCATTGGCACGCACAACAAAAAGAGTCCGAACCACAAAGGTTCCGCGCGAAAGATATTTAGAACCATACCATTGACTTGAATAGCAAATATTTTTTTTTTATTATATGGTTGTTCATCAAATTCTAAAAACTATAGGATAAATTTCCTATAATATGAAATGAACATTTATTTTTACGTTTTTAATTGGATTATTGTTGAATATACATTGTTTTCGTAGGTTAATTAACACGCCACAGCTTCAGCCTAGGGACCTACATATCCTAAATTCGGCCCTGCTGTCAAATACAATACCTTTACGTTTAAGCCACGTTAACATGGTTGTGAATCGCGAACGTGAGACACGCTCGTGGTACCACGACTCTAGCAATTTCATGACTAAAGTTATTTTACTTTCGTGAAACTCAGTATTTGCTTAGACGTAATCATGCAGTGCTTGATAGCAGAAGTATGCATGAAGTATGTCAATTTATGTGGAATGAGAGCAGGCACCATTTCAAAAAACACTTTCAGCAAAGAAAAGAAGGAAAATAATTTTTTTTTATTTGTGACCCGTGCTACGTAAATTTTTAAATTTTAAAATTACGTTATATAAAGCCGCCAACTTCCATTACAGATGCAATACTTCTTGCTGCAAATACATTAGATTCTTCTCTAATAGGATCTATTACGATCCCACAAAATCGGCTAATTATGCTATAAATTTAATTGTATCTATGGCACTAATTTTAAAAATTTTGCCCGTCTTCTTGCTCTGTTCATAAATGACTTAACGAAACAAAAATCAAACGGGTTTGATTTTTTTCACGAACCGAATATTTTGATTCGTGAAAGAATTCTCGATTCGTATTTCACAATTCTAGTAGTTGACATGGCGCGTGTTTCACGAAAGCGAGGCTCACGTTCGTGATTCACGACCCATGTCAATGCGGCTTATGTATATGGGCGTGCATAAATTGGACGCTAACCCAAAGCAATTAAGATATTAATTTTATTCTTGCAGAATTGGGTACCTAATTAACATTAAATCTTATGTTTAGAAAAGTACTGTATTTACAAATATATTATAATTTCCACAGGGAACCGCCCCGATTTTTGGAAAATTCGGAGTATATATGTATGGGGACTAAAATATTTTCAATATGGTGGCAGTTCCGGTTATACCGTTTTTGGATTATACGCAAGATTCTAGACGGATACCGTATAACTATAACTAAGTCTAAGAATGCTAGACATTCCTATTTAAGGTTTTATGTGTAAAATGACCTTAAATTAATTATTAATTTTTCCTATGAGAAAGCAATTATGTTGGGTTGGATTTCTTTTTGAAAAGGACCTGTTCTAATAGTTTTTTTTTAGTAATTTGGTATGAATACATGGTGTTCCAAAAATAAGATTAAAATTTAAAATTGCCAGAAATCTACATTTTGAAATGGAAACCCCAAATTCTATAATTTTTTTCTATTTATCTTTAAAAATAATGGTGATTTTGTATGGGGTTGTCTATTCTCAAAATTTGTTGTTTTCGAAATATTACCAATTTAATATTTTTATATGGCATTTTTGCTGCGGATTTTAAGTTCCTAGTTGGTGATGACGGCGTTGATAAACAATCAAATGCTGAAGAAATAAATTTGTCATTTATGTTCTTTACCACATTCTCCATAGATAATAAATATGTTTAAGTAATATTCGTTTGTATAATTTAGGCGCCCCGGCATAATTATTAATAATTTTCAAATAGCAAGTGATAGCTCATACCGTCTGTTCAACATCATACTCAACTAAACTTGAAATCCGCAGCAAAATCGCAATATAAAAATATTAAATTGACAATATTTCGAAAACTATAAATTTCGGAATAGACAACCTTATATAAACTTACCCTTATTTTTAATGCTAGATATTTATGGTGTAACACTTATCACGCATGGATCCGTGCTTAATTGCTCATAGTGATTTCTACACCGAATGTATTGGCAGTACTTTTTCTACTTGGGTTATCATTAAATCGATCAGTTTATGGGTTTTATATTAAACGGCAATAAAGAAGCAATTATGTTAATCCCTTTCTCAGCGTCCAGTTTAAAGGTAGTGCTGAAAGGGGCCAGATACTTGGCATCCAATTAATGGCCGCCCATATAAATGTCATAAGATGATGAATGTTATTTTTATACTGTCGCCATGATGGTGACAGAAGATCAAGTCGAATCCAGGAATATGTTTATTAATTTAATTATCATTTTATATTCGAAAAATATTTAATTTAAAAAGAATGATCAAAGCTAAATAATTTTATTTCTAGTGATTTATTATTGAAGATCTTGTTTTTGCTTATAATTATTACTACAATAAGACAAGAGCTCGAACAAAAACTGCCGATTACCCAAACCCTGTTTATTTTGATATAATTTCTATCTTAATAATTAATGTATAATCTTTTAACATTACCACAATTTTTACAGCCAACTATATTAGTTTGGTCACAACAGTGTCATCAAAATGAATGCTTGACCTAATTAGTTGTGCTTAAAAGTTCATTTATTTATCACCAAGCCACAACTTCTATCACGCCGCTATCATTCTCGCGAGTTCATTGGCCATAAAACGACAATATAGCCCTTTCCCAGCGAAATCACGAGCTAAACTAAAATATTGAAGTCCTGGGAACTTCGAAACTGCTCGAGCTAACCCGAGAGTTGGCGAGCATCGTGGGCGACTTGATTTTTCTACGAAGAAATGCCGTGCGGGTTTAAGGATTCAGAAGTGGGATAATAATGAGAGGTGATCAGTTTTCTTTTGAGAAGAATGGTGTTATTTAAGAATTATTGACTATAAACGAGTAGTTGGGATATTTTAGTTATAAACTACTTAGAATTATAATATATACTGCATCCGATCAGGATACATAGGATATCCAACGTAAATTGTTATATGATAAAAGAGTCTCTATTTATTTTAGCCCAAAAATGTATTTAAACTTATTAAAGACTACGATAAGAAAAATGTCCTTGTAAAATTTAAAATATATTTTCCTAGCAACTTAAGAGTTATTTTAAAAAATGATGAACTAGGAACTACGGACTTGACACATTTCCGTCAGAACACCAACTAATAAATGATTAAAAACATGTTAACGTCATTTTATGTCAATATTAATATTATTTTATGTTGTATATACTATTTCGGCCGTAGTAAAATTTAATCATTGTAACTTTTTCCTCAACTGAATAGCTCGTAACGATTAGAAATATTCAAAGCGAAAATTATTTGAAAAAATTAAACCGCTGTCAAATATTGATAAGTGTACACCTAATTATAAAGGTGATTTTTGGTATTTTCATTTTAACCTGAATTAAAGTTAAACAGCATCGTACTCCAGGTTTAAGCTAGTTTGAAGACAGAATTTTCTTGATGTCTTAAAAACGGTATCTGTAGAAAAGTTCAAACTTGGCTGACTTTTTATTCTCGTTATTCTCAGTTGAATCCTGTATGTCAAAATGAAAAACATATTTCTTCTTAAAGTGTTCTTTTGGGAGATTTGTGGCTCTATTCTGATATGATTTTCTTAGATTATATCCTTACCATATAATTTATGCATCAAGTATTAAATGAACAAGATTTTGATCAAAGGATAGATCATTGCAATTGACTTTTATGCGTGATCATCAATCAATTTGTGCCCCAAATTCTTTTGACATAATTTTAATAGCGACGGTATGGTAAATTTGCATAATACGCATTATTAGCCTAAAGAAAAGCCCCATTGGATGGGAGAAGTTAAACACCAATCAACGTATGGTCTGGTATAATAGGGGATATAATTATTTTACCCTATTTCTTTGAACAATCACGAAAATGCAATCTTTTTCGAACTAGGAACTGTTTTATTAGGAGATGTGCCTCTTGAAACCAGTCAAAATATGTTTCTGCAGCTCGATGGCGGCAAATTTTTAAAATTAATTAAATTTTAAATGGAAGATGGCATGATGGCATCGGTTTAGAAGGCTTGAAGTTTGCTCCTTGAGTTAACGTTTGCTCATTCAGTTGACGTTTCGTCGCTGTTTCCGCTTACCAGGGTAGGACCCCAAGAATAGCATGATGAAAGCTCCAAGCCCAAAATACTCTTTGGGTCTTGGGTCCCCATCAAACGAAGCTCATCAAACAACAACCATTTATGACAATTTACTGGGTTCCTCCAAAAACACTCAACGAAGGCACCTGCAGTTGCTAACAAACCCAGAATTAGCAACTTCAAAATTGATTTCTGCAATATTAGAGAGCTAACACGAACATCAGTTCTATCCACCATCACTTACAATCTTCCAAGCCTCAAGTGCTCGCATTGATCGAGGCAAAGGTCACATCGTCAACAAACAAAGTCAGCTATTTATACCTTGGATACGATTTTCATTTTCGATTTCGACGCAACTTCGGGGTATGTCTTTTTATTCGAGATATTTTCTGCTGCCAACGAGAATTTACACTTGAATCGAAACTTTGATGTAGTGTGGTTTAAAATATTAATGCATAAAATCATTAAGTTTATCTGCTGTCTTTACCGTCCTCCAAGTGATCCGAATGCCGAGGTTGCTATCTTTGGCGACTTTAACGTCCACAATGTCAACTGGCGTAAATACTCAAATACAGACAATGAACAAGGCCATGAGTCGAATCCTTTGTGATCAGTTCTGGTCTAACTCAACTCGTAGAAAAGCCAGCGCGGATTCCACACAGAGATCGAGATTTTGCTAGTCTTTTGGATCTATTCTTGACGTCAAATCCAGATCTATCATAGTCACCGGACAACCTTAGTTAGGATCTTCCGATCACAAACTTATTTTAACTCTAAGCGAACCACCAATTAATTCTGAACAACCTCCTAAACCTCACAAGATATCGCATTAGACATCGGCCAAGTGAGAATACCTGAACTACCATTTTCGCACTTTTTCTTGGATAAGCATATTATTATGTTTCTCTTCTGATGATCCATCCGTCTGTGCTGGGAAGATCTCCGACGTCATTCTGACTAGCATAGAAGCATTTATCCCCTCCTACAAAAAAGCCCTTCATACAGCAAGCTCTGGTTTAGCAAGCATTGTGAGCTTGCTGTGAGATCAAAAATTCTAGCTTACCGACAGTGGTGTAAAAACCCTACTTGAGAATCATACCATATTTGCTGCCGCTCGAAACCAATGTAAGCTAACAATAGATCAAGGCAAAGAAGCTCATAACGTGAGAATCAGTAAGAAATTCCTTGATAGTCCAAACGCATGAAGGTTCTTTTGGACAGTTGTTTAGGCTGTCAGCCAAAATTTTACCAAATCAACTATTCCACCTATAGCACGTTCCGCTGGTTGTAATTTGAGGGTCAATTGATGCGTTAAGGGCCGATATTTTAATAGTTAGACCTTAGCTAAGGTAGGCTTAAGATTAAGTTAAAACTTAGTTTTTTATTTTTGTTCTAAATTAATTTAAGGGTCAATTGATGTGTTTAGTGTTAGTGCGCCGATATTTGATTGTTACCGTATGTTAGTGCCGATATTTGAATGTTACCTTAAGTTAGAACTTAGCTGAGGTAGCCTTAACATTAAGCTTATCCTTAAAAATGTGAGGGTCAATTGACGTGTTAAGCCTAAGATTACCTATTCCTTAAAGATCTATTCCTTTAGATGAGAGTTAAAAATAACTTTAATATACTGCCATTAGGTCCCTTGAGGGGACTTTGAAATATCGGACTTTATGCTTTAGCGAAGGTAGCCTTAACGTTAAGATAAACCTAAAAAAAACTAAGTTTTAGATTGAGGATCAATTGATGCGTCAAGTATAAGATTACCACGTTCTTAAAGATCTATTCCTTTAAAAAAGATTTTTAATATACTTGTGTTAAGGATGACTTATGTTATTCTGTACATTCAGGTGATTTTGAAATATAAGCCCTTAGTGCGCATCATAAGGAATTTATTTAAGTCAGTGCGTCAGTGAAGATAAAAATTGGTAGTAAAGAAAATTAAAATAAAAATAATTATTGGTCCGAGGACTCTTATATGCCAACCGCTTTATTCGCACACGAACCACTACCAGAGTGCATTAAAGGATTTTTCCTATAGTGCTTGTGTTTGATCATAAAAAAAACAAAAATAAAAAAAAATCATGCAATGAGATCAATTAGGTCGCAATAATTAGCAGTTATGAATGAGTTTCTTTCCAAACATTTACATAACAATAATTATGTAAGCTATGTAGAATCAAATAAACTTCTGCTTTTTAGGTGGTATTAATATGGAATACCAATCTATGAAAAATTATCGTATCAATCCCTTCCTTTTCTTGATAGTACCATTCATCTGAATTGTTAATTTAAAGTGCTACTGTATAGACAAAAATACGTCCTTATTGTATAAGGTATCATCGGGTGGTTTGGGAAATAATAATTTTTCCATGCGTTGGCATTTGAAGCTATGTTGAAGTTAATAGAGATCATTCAGGCATCTCCGTAGTGTATAGATATTACTGTTGCCTGAAATGTAACATATCCGGAGTCGATTCCTGCAATCTAGTTCTATTTTTAGTTAATATAGCTTACTCTATTTCTTGAGTACAGTAGCACGAAAAATTAATACTATTTTGTTTCCGTTACTTCACCAGCGATGTCACTCTCGGTAGTATATTAATAAATATTGAGATTTTATAACGGTTAGACACTTTACACCCAGAAAGCGTTTGATAATTATTTTTAGATTTTTCAAAAATTTCTATGAGAACTACGCGATGTGATATCATTATCTAACACATCAAAAATCATAAAATATTATAGCAATAGTCGGTTACCGAAATAGTAACTACATCAGCTGAGCAAAATACGACTATTTTCTGAGAAGTACTACTCATAAAATTATAAATTAGCGAATTATTGGATAGAGATGTCAACGACCGTTAAAATGATGTGTCACTTGACCCCCGTTCACATTTAAGATTTAAAGGGTAATAACAACCCCTCCCTGGAAAGTATTCAAATTGATATCCTGTATATATCAGCACATAAATACTTCTCAGTTTTGATAGAGGAACAAATTAATGAAAAAAAATATATATTTTTAATATTTATATTTGAAATTCCTGTGAACTCTCCTAAAAAATGTCCGTAAACAACAAGTTAATTTTAAATGCTTTATAATTTTATGTACATTTTCCTCAAGTTACGTAATAACATTATTTATCCAGGGATACAAATATGTTCATTCCTCTCCCCTCTTATAATAGGGAACATTTCTAGGCCTTTTTCCATATCTTGTTGGCTTTTTTATTGGTTCTTTTGGACATTTCTTACTTTTTTGTGTTTTATCAGGACATGGTAGAGGATGACCTTCGTCACCTTTAATTCTCTTGCCGCCCTTTTTACTCATTAACATTTCGGGTTGAACTAGTAACAAATCCTGAAAATACAAGAAATAATGGTAATTATTTTCGAGCGTTAATAAAAGTTATTATTTACTAGTATGAAATTTGATGCGCGAACAACAAGCTTGTGTTGTAAAGCATCCAAGTATAGGGTAAACAGTACCGCAAGTTACTACACAGGGTGTTTCAAAAACATGTTCCACCGCTCTTGTGGTAATTCCTTATCCAAAAATACGACAAATAGTTTCTATCAATATGGGTCTGCAGATACTTGGTTTGAAAGATGCAAGGTGTTAAATTTTTAAATTTTTTTCGGTGTTTTCGAGATAAACAGCTTTAATAATTTTTGTGAAATTTGAGTTAAGAACAGTACCCAAAATGACACAGAAAAGTGCGTTCGATCAGGCGCTCTAGTAATTTTTAAGAAAAAATAGGTACGACATTAATTTTTTCACATTTTGATAGCACGATTTGTTAGAAATTTAAATGACTAAAGAAAACATATCTTAATATTTAATTGAAATCAGCTTCGTTCACCAGATAAATGCAATTTTATTACGTAGCGTATGTAGGCATCGTAACACGATTTTAGCAAATTAGGTAAATAAAATAACAGTAAATGTTGAAAATGGCGACCATCAGCTTCATTACAAGCATTCAACATTCTACCTTATCTTCTCACTGTGACACAAATATGAGGATTTTTCCAGACTCTGATCGCACACACGCCTCTGGTAAACCTACTCATTTTTATTGTTAACATATGCACTATTTTAGATACTTTTCCTGACCCAAATTTCACTAAAATTCCTGATGCCATTTCGAAAATATCTTGAAAATACCGAAAAAATGTTTACACCCTGTATTTTTCAAACTAAACATGTGCGGACCCTTGTTGATTAGAACTATTTATCTTATTTTTGTGTAAGGAATTAACATATGAGCTATGGCACATTTTTCTAAATACCCTGTACACTATACTCTTTCCACGAATATTTCAGTAAGAACTAATAAGACTAAGACACTAGAGTGAGAGACATGGAAATGGATACCGTTAACCAGGCCATTAGCCATTTCACCAAGAGTTATGAAAACAGCGACTTCTTCATCACGTCAATGTCGAGGCTATCCAGCTCCTTGACAATATGAACCTGACCAGAAGACTCAAGAGGATCAAACCCTTCGAGCTGGTGTAATTGTGTTAATACAAAAGCAGAGATCAGTGCTTGGGTACACATTAGCATTAGTGTCATTACGATATTAGAAAAAAATTAAGGAACTCTAGTGAGCAAGTCCTTAGGTATAAATTTCGTAGCTGTAGTAAATTAGGTTTGAAAAATATTGCTCATTGATCTAAGTTATGATCAGATTGTAATTTCAGTAAATGCCAATAGAGGTGTTTTATAAATTAAAAAAAAAGTTTTTATTTTTCGGCCGCACCCTTTCTATCAGGACAGCTTCATAATAAGACGAACGTCTTGCCTGAAAAGAAAGCCCGTGAATGCTGTCCACACCTAATGTTTTACCTGACGTTTTACTTGACAAATAAAACATCAGGTAAGACGTCAGGGAAAACGTTATGTGTGGACGTCGCTTAAGGCCAGACTACCTTCGACATGTTTCTATAAAATATTATTTTAATGAATTTTATGTCAGAAACAGTTGTAGATGGGCATAGGAAATTGTTCACAAACGTTATTTGGATTTTTATATAAAATTGAAAAATTACAAGAATCTTTATTATTGATTCCGCTTGTTGAGAAAATGTATTGAGAATATAAAAATTTTAGACCAGGTGTACATGTTGTTAATAAATTAGGAAAAAAAGAATATGCTATAAGAGAGCAGTACCCACCGACTTGAAGTACACATGGACCCGGTATTTCTATCTGCTTTGTACACGTCAATGTGACGCCTGTTATTACGAAAATAAACACAACAAAAAAGAGATGGGTTTCTATCTGTAGAATCCTTCTCTCTTTTATCTTCCATCTGTTTCTGTTTTCATTCTAACAGGTAACCGACTTGATGTATGTGTTACTAAAAACAAATAGTCGACGGACGTGACTCAAAAGTCTATATTTTTATCCAGTTTACGGCAGACTTGGCATAGTCTTACCATATTGAGTTAAGAGTTACCATTTTTTCCACAAACAATACTTAAATTTAACAGATAAACACTGAAAAACAACAAAGAATTGTATTTAACAATAACGACAAATATGTTAGTGTCAAACGTGAAAGCAAGTATGAAAGATGGTCGTTGCAATAAGCGCTTCGTAAGAAGTATGTTCCGGACGCTCGAAGGTGATGTAATGTCTTTGTCTAATTAATAGAAAACCACAAAGAAAAATTATGCTAATTTTCAGAGCTCCCCGATAGTTTTTCTGGAAAGTTGTTTACAATCGATCTAAAAATGTGAATTGTTTATTCTTTAAAGACTGTGAACCCAAGTCGTATCGTCCTTGATGTAAGATCCTTGACAATACCATTATTTATTACTTTTAACAAAAATTTTTTTAAACAAAATTGATTATAAACTAACATAAAGTGTATATAGAAATTTTTAAATAAATATTCGAATACTTAAAAATAGAACAATAATATATTTGTTTCACATAATTATTTTTGCATTTAACAAAAAAATTAAAATAGTCAATTTTGTATACGTCCATCATCTTATTACTATCTTGACTTTTTTTGTTAAATGTAAATAATTACATGGAACCACTATTATTATTCTATTTTTAAATATTCCAATTTATATTTCAAAACTTGCATTATTTATACTTTGTGTTAGTTTATAAACAACTTTGACTCACAACATTTATGTTAAAAGTATTAAATCATGGTACTTCTGTATAGGATTCTATTTAAACAACAATGTTAAGCCTAACTTCCGGCATAACAGTCAAAATATCTGCATTAAAAAGAGTTGCATCTTTTATAGCGAGTAACGATATTCGAAAAAAAAAATATTTTTTACTTCCCGAGGTCTTCTAATTGGCCACTCATCGTGAATGATCTTATGTAGTAATTTAGCGTTGAAAGATAGGAATATTTTGAGTCTAACGCGGTATTTCAAACTAAAAATTCCGTAACTCACCCACGAAATTAAAAGAAATCTTAAAGGTAATAAATTTACCATATAACCAGGAAAATTTAACTTACAAAGATTGCTGCCAGCGTTCATTTTACTATTTACAGAACTGCTGTAAATAATAGTACAACATATAATTCGAATAATCTTATGTTTATTGTAATTACGTTTAATAAAATCTATTTGCATTCGTTATCGTTCTTGTTTACTCTATCCTGAATATCCTTTTTTTTATGCCATGATTTCTTCGTTACTTCCTAAAATAAAAGATACCATATATATAATAAGCTTGATACGGTACTGACAATTAGTTAGATTTTGAGGTTCCAAAATTATATTTAAGGCACGTTAATAAACTATAGCATCAGAACGGTACACCTTAGAACAGCGTTTCTCAAACATTTCTGATCACACACCCATTTTGATGTCAGAATTTTGTTGTGGGCCCCCAAATGCACAGCCAATAAAACGGGTTTGTTCCATGAGCCATATTTCCTTAGGTTTGTTAGAAGTCTTTTGAAATATGATATATTAGATTGGCGTCGCTCTGGATATTTGAGCAAATATTGCCTTTCAGTGTCGAAACAATTTTTATGGCTTTGAATATAGCAACATAGCATGTCCGATTTTTCTTCATTTGAAAAATGTGCCATAATTAAAAAACACTTCAAGAGACAAGAAAAACTTAAAATTTAATCGGTAATTTCCGAACTAAGTTTACTTCTTTACGTAAAAATTTCGATTTATCGGCAACACTGACAGATCGCCATGATTTATTTAGACAAATGCGTTTCAAAGCCTACTATTTCAAGACGATATAAATGGAATAACTCGCAATTAATTATTTGATGCAAACATTTTGCTTACTTGCCCTTATAATAGTTAAAACTTAAAATTTTTGATCCGACGTTTCGTTCCTTCGTAATAATCATCAAATAATATTGATGATGCGTTCTAAGTCCCAAACATGTTATAAATATTAAGTGTGATATACCGTTGAATTCAGAATAAAAGGTAGAATTTACTAAGCATAAAATGATAAATGAGAATGTGAAATTTATTTTGTCATATCTTTTTAAATAGAGTCAGAAAAAAATAAAAACGAAATCGGGAAAATTCGGTTTTTCCCAAATATCTTCGGAAGTAATCGGATTTTTTTAGATTTCGAAGCGCAACTTTTCTCTAATTTAACCATCTCTGTATCTGCTGTGGTTTACGAGATCCCTGTACTGTGCATTCTTATATGGGACACCGTGTATACACCTAATACTACCTACCTATAAGTTTACAAATACGAACTCCCTATAAGTTTAATAGTACCAACCGAACTGGTATATATTTATTTGCATTATAATCAGCACTGGTCGATAACTGTATTATTCGGTGGCCAATAATTGTAGCTTACTGGCCAATTATTGTATTATTTGCCACCTCCTTAATTTTGATTTATCATAATTTTGTCAAAATTAGTTTTTATTTAAAATATTTATTAGCGCTTCTTACTTACTTGTTAACTATACCTAAAAATATAAAAATAAAGTAGTTTAAGACAATAGGAACTTTATTTTAATATCCTTATTTCGCGAGGTAGGCTTGAGTCGCCAATAACTATACCCTTTACCCTATTTTCTAACCGTCATTTTTATAATTTGTAAGGCGCTATTATAACGCTATTAAACATATTATTTTAATTCTTGCCGAGAAACATAACTAAAAAAATATACCTGTTTACTTCTAATGTGCTGCTTTCGGCATTGTTCCTGTCTGCAAGGTCTCGTATTTGGATCCTAGAATTACACAAGTTTGATAATAATTGTACTTAAGAGTATTAATAAATTATTAAGAATTCCATTCCACAAATTTAAGAAGACTATAGGCATTCAATACAAGCGGGCGCTAATAATCGGTTCTAAATACACAATAACGCCATCCAGAGGAAACACAACAGCCATAAAACACAACAGTTAGCTCTTATCCGCACTAAGCGGTGAACCGTGATGCGGATAGCCGTCCGGTTGACCGCAAGCAATGAAATTAATTATATGTAAACGCATGGATTCTATTCGCACTGTGATACGGCTATCCACAAACCGTCTTGTGATTGCTATTTGGTTTCTTTCGGTTCCATCTTCGAAATGATCCCTTTTTGTGGCTGCAATTAACAACGGCTTTTCAACCGGATGTAGGTGCAACCACGTATCACGACGGCTGGCCCCAATGCGGTTACCCGCCTAGTGCGCATACGCTCTAAGAGTGTATTTCCTTTTGAATTTAATAGCCGGTTACATCGCCTGGCTTAAATTGAAATCTTAGCTAGGGTTGCCACAAGTTTGGCAACAGAGTCGATCTGGTGATTTTTCTACTAACTTCTGTACTGAATCTTTCCCCCTAATAGTAATGAAAACCGTAAAAAAGCAATCTCAATTTGTCATAAAGTGAAAAAGTTTGTTATAAACAATTATTGTTAATTTTAAAGAACGTAATTGAAAATAAAAAGACGGATACATTAACCTGGCGTGAAAAAGGCAAATAATCAGACCTATTCTGCCGCCTCTAAGCAAAAATACCGAAAGTACGATTATTATAGTTTAGAATAAATCGTTTTTAAAAAATATTTAAAGACTAGTGATTATTTTACTTATCTATTTAATTTATTAATCTATAACTGTAGCGTTTTCGTAAGTATTTGGTAAGAAATGGTGTTCTTTCTTGGTGTATTATTTACTTTTACAGAAACAATTTATTACTATTACTACTATTTAGCAAGAGCTAGGAATTCATTTTTAATTAAAATAAAATATATTCACTGTCGAATACAATGTTTTTTCTATTTAAATAGCTAATATAGGCCGTTCTCAATCCTTTACAATATTTGTTTTTGCTTAGGACGGCAGTATTGTACACTCTTCTAGGCAACCCAAAAATTATTAGGTTAATTTCGTCGACATCATCATCAGCAACAACTAGTTCCAATAAATACATTTTATTGAAAGTTTTTTATCTTATAATAACCACGCACATATTTCTTGTTATGTCAGTGACAAATCTTTGTAGGTTGGTTTAAGGTTAGATTTCCAGGATGAGTAGAAGAATTGTGAGGCTTAGCTATGTCTGACTGTAAGCCAAGCTAAGGGCAAAAGCGAACACTTGCAACCCGAATTCTGGAGATAAGGTGAACCTTAGATTAAGTAGACCCTAGTCAAAGCGATGCAACCGCCCATAAGACAATTTGTGTCGAATTGCTTAGGTTATGACTATTTGTTAAGTCCTGATGTGGAAGAACCTGGAACAGTGGTCATTATAGGGTATTTTCACACTTACCGGCACGACACCGACAACGATGGCGGTTGCAAATGGATGACACCATCATGTCAGTTTATTTACATGAGATTTGACGTCCACCGGTGCCGTACCAGTGGCGTGTCGGTAAGTGTGGAAACGCCCAATCTAGGAAATAGCGCTACTGTAAAGTTCTTATTATGCCGAAATTATTTTTCCCAATTGGAAATTTAGGGTGCTACAAATTCGAATGCGTTTATTGTATTTGTGTGTGTATGACTCTGGTATAAACATTTACCTCAGGTTCAGTCAGAACAGTTTTTTTTCCTCTGCCGGACCACCAGTCAATATCTCCATATTCTATAATTTCCACTTTGTTGGGGTCTTTTATCTATAAACAATAACAATATGTGTACTATATTTTTCCCTTCCATGTTTCGGGATTGGCATGTCAGCTTTCTTTCTTGAAACAACATATTTTACAAACAATTGCCAAGACATTATTCGATTTCTTTTCAGGGCCTTATTTAATTAAGCCCATTTAAATATAAATAATAAAAATAAATTAAGAAATATATTTATGTTCCTCTATTTTTAATCTTTTTAAGCCACATTGCACTAAGACTTTTCAAAAGAGACCTTAACGTATTTCAAAATATTTAAATTACCGAAAGAGAATATGTATTAAGAAGTGATCTGTCAAATAACGATTTCACAATGATTTTTCTTAGATCGAACCCGAACAAACCCGAACAAACCCGGCTGATTTTTATTTAGGGGGAGTAACGGCTAGTAATTTTAAACCTAAATTTATAGTTGGGGGTTTACTATAACCGTTGTAAGAATAATGTTGATTTTTTCAATAAATAAATAACCGGACAACTAACTTTGACGGTGACATATCGTAGATGGGCCGAAATGATTTTCTCATAATCTACAATTATTCATTTACTACCAGGTGACTTCGAATCTCGAAAGACCAAAAATTACCATACATAAAAGACACTTTAATATCTGAAACTTTGCCAAATAGACGAGAAGTGAATACAGTTGATTGATCAACGACAAAAGAATCGAAATAATAACGATAAATACGAACAACTAAACTATAAAATATAAGTAGACATAAAATAAGCAAATGTGGAATACATAATTAAGACTTGACATCAAATAGAGTAATGTCCTAAGAGAATTAATCACAACCCTTCGGTTTGACGCCTTTATCGATAAGCGTTATCGACGATTTCATTGGTATTATTGTAATCATTTTTAACATAGAACAATATATCAACACAATGATTGTAATTCACTTTTGTAAAATTGTCGAAGATGGAACATGCTTATCAATCGCCTTGAGCCATACTCTGAAAGCCCTACTGCGGGTTATATATGACAGAATTTTCTCAAAACTACGTTTAGAAATAACATGCAATCAAGCAGTGACTCAAGATAGAAATGAGCAAAAGAACAGGAAAATCAGTATACGCTCTCCTGTGAAGTGAATGGGAAAACAGGAATACAACAATATTTGGGAGAAGTAATTGAAAATTTAACACACATGAGAGGCCAAAATATTCCCTATTACAAAATAGCATAGAAGAAAAATCAAGAGGAACAAAGTCTATGACTAGGTTGAGATGCATTTTAATCAACTATTTAGAGCAGCTGTCAGTAGTCAAGAGAACGCCATGATGACCACCTCAAATAAAGATGGTACTAAGAGAAGAATAATTTCTGCTTAAGTTTATTAATGTCACCATACAAGTTATCTTTTTTGCCAATTGATGTTTAAAAATCTCTCCGCAACATTGCAAACCAGTCAACTATGTTCTGTTATACGTTTTTTTATAACATACACTATTTTTAGAATTCATTTTCTGTCATTTGCTTACCGGTATATGGTGGCGAAAGTAATTTACTTATATCACGACTGCCAGTTTGTACATAAATATATTTCTATTATTTAATTAATCAAAATCTCAAAATTTCATTGAACGTACAAACTCTATTATTCTTTCACTAATTTAAACCTATACTTGTCAATTTGGGATGATTTCAAATTTTAAGCTATTGTTTAAACAAAATTAAAGTTGCCTAGTTAGTTAATTTTTTAATATTTCTGCAATTCAACATGAATATAGTGTATGTTCTGAGCTCAATTTCAAAATTCAAAATTTCAATTTTCAATTTCAAGTGTCACAAATCAATTTTGTTCCTTATATTGCATATTAATTATTCGTAATAAAAAATAGTATGCCAAAAATCTTACAATTTTATGTTGCCAGTTTATTTTAAGTGAGTTGCTGCTTTATTCCTTATAATTATTTTGAATTGTGTACACTCTTTATCTTATCATAGTTAGAAGCTTTGCAATTTTTATAACAAACATTTTGTAACCTTACAGTTTCACATTATTGTTATTGTTTTTTTAGAAAGTTACTAATAAAAAGTGGGATCAGCTCTGTCTTTCCTGTTTATGCTTTTGTTGCATTTATTTCTTGAACTGTCCTGAAAAACAAAAAGTCAAAAATACTAAATATTGTTTTAACAATGAAAGTATTTCATATTTAGGCAAGCTACCCATAATATGAATTAATTTAATCATGCTATTTGAAAAGATATATTAACTTACCTATTAAAATATTGTATTTTGACACAACACTATTAAGAAATGCAATATGGGGAACTTGCCTTAACATTAACTCACATATTTTAACATGGGCAATAACCATGTTACATCAGCCTTTATTATTAAAAACGTTTATACCAAGTTTCGCCATATTCAAAATATGTTTTTATTTTTACTAATAGCTTGCCTTGGAATAATTTTTAAACAAATATTATCAAGATTTATCAGGAATTGCTTTATATATAATTCACTTATTCAATAATTTCTAGACATTAAGGGGTGATCAAAATAATGCAAATTCCCCAGTTGCATTAGGAAGAATAGCATTTCATTTGACACTGACACTGACGTTTATATCTCATTTTTCTTAACAAAGTCGATCGCAGAAAATATAATATTTTATTACTGCAATATTATTTAATCAAAAATAATTAGGTATTAAAATTGAATTATAATGCGACAAGGCTAGCAGGCAAGTTTTAATTTCCATACATACGGTCAGGCCTGCCTTCGCGCCTACCTGAAGGTAGAGTAAGGTAAGGAACTCGCAAGAAAGGGTGATGGTGTGAACTGATGGTGCGCTCCGGACACTTAGCGCGGAGCGATATGATCTGGTCGTTCCTGAAAGCAATTAGAATTGATCTCATGTAAGAGAAATTCAATGTAACTTTATTTTTTTATTTTTTTTTAATATGATCAAACACAAGCACTATAGGAAAAATCAGTTAGGGCACTCTGGGAGTGGTGCGTGTGCGCAAAATGCGATTCACATTGGTTTGAATCGTTGAAATTCTCCAGATGAAAGAATTCTTACGAATATGCTGAAAATATTCTTATGAATATGCTCAAAATATTTGAATGCAGATGATTATGTGCGAAATTTACAACACGAATTACTTGAATATTTACTTAAAAGAGAATTGAAATGAAATGGAAAATTATGGAAGGCTTTGTTAAAATGTAGTATCTAATTAATAAAGTAACTTAAATATGTAATAAATAAATGTTACAATATTACTTTTATAGAATGATATTTGCGAAACCGATTTTAGTAAAGGCGGGATTATCAGGCGATGGGTTATTTTATTTTAATTTTTTCGTATTTCTTTATAATAATAATATATCCTTGTATGTAAATTTTAATAGTATATAGCTATGAAAGCCTCAGATTGTGGTTGCTTTCATTTCTGTGCAATAGTGTAGTAAAAAAAATTTTTATTATCTTTTCTGTCATTGTACATACACATATTTCGACTAGAGCTCCATGACAAGATACTAAACCTCCAAATAAACCTGCCGCGAACTGAAAAAGTTTGGGAAATTGCTGAGTGATTTAAAAATTTCTTACTAGTACCTGATCGTTCTAATGAAGTGATGTCTGTCAGGCAGGCCTTCGCTCCTGCCTGAATGTGTAAACGAAAATGATAGTATCATACTTACTCGCAGAATTGCCTCAACAGATAGGCGCGAAGGCATCGCTGACCGTGTGTATGGCAATTAATATATTGCACTAAATTAACCATTAGTTAAAATATGACATGCGCCGTCAACACAATACAACTTTCAAGTATAATGTGACAAGTATCTGTAGAACCTGTGAACAAACCCAATATAATTTTATAAGTATAATTTAATTTTTACACTCTTGGCTTACCCAAAAGATATAAGTTAAATAATTCACCCCCAATCAAAGTTTCCTGGTTAGTAAATGAAGAATTTTAGATAAACGGGTTACGTTGGCTGCATTCCGTAGAGCCAATCGATGAGTAAGCGATTAGTAATGGTCTGCTGAAGGCACTTGGAAAAGTTTCATTCATCTTTGCTCTCGACCGATAACCAATCGGAAGCCATTTCTTTCTTCGAATTTAAAAAGTTGTTTGTGATTTGCCAACGATTTCTATTCCTAAACTGTTAATGTCCTTTATTTTGAATTGGTTAAAAATTCATTTTCTGTTCCTTACAGAATCAGATTATCTTGAGAAATTCCTTAAGTTGAATCGAAACGTGACGGGATCCTAACCAAACATCAATGCAACCAAGCATCGTTACATCAGCGATCGCTTCCAATCGATTAGCTTTGCTTAATGCAGTCAATGATTGTGGGAACGTAATTTTTGCCAATGTCATTTATGTCACAGTCAAAGTTGTCTGGTTGGTTCATTCTTGATTAAAATCTTTCTGCAACTCGAGATCACCCACCGTAAATAATGTAATAGTTTCAATTGCTTAGGTTATTGACCCATATAATAAAACTGTTATACAATATGTCCACTAACTATATATGGGAAGCTCTTTACTATTAATTTTACGAAGAAAAGTTACTCTTTGTAAAAGTTCTAGTTTATTTGAAAATAATACTAAACTCTTCAAATTTCAGGAACAAGAAAAAAAACACCACAAAGAAACCCGAAACGATCTGTCAAACATTTCCTGTAAAGTTGCATTTGGAAAATATAATTACTTGTTTAGCATGAAACAATTGCTTTCAAAATATAAATAATGATAACCGTGACGTTCTCTTAATCTATATTAATTATCCTTATTTTCAGGACTGTAAACTAAATAGAATAACTGAAAAATAATGTCATAGGATTATTAGTATAGCTATCTATATAGCTATATGCTATAGGATTATTAGTATAGCTATCTATATAGCTATATGCCTATGAGAGTATTTTTCAGTTATTCTATTTAGTTTACAGTCCTGAAAATAAGGATTATAAAATATTCATACATATACGAGTATGTATGTCATACGTAAACAAATTGTGTAGAAGCAATATTGTGATTATCATACTTTCTGAAATTATATAGTTACAATAATAATTTCGCATATAATAATTTGTAAAATTAGTTTTATATCACTCATACCTCCATAAAGTGTGTACTAATAGCGTAAATAACTGATGAATGATAAAACTTGTATAATGTTTACAATATGCATCAAAACTAGGTAGATGTAGATTGCCCCAAATACAATGGAGTATCACTCAATTCTATTTACCTTAGTTTCGGCACAAATTATACATCGTCAAAATTTTGAGAATTTTCTCAATATGACACTGATTTTTTGAAATAATACGTGATATTCTTTATTTGATTAGCTGTAATAGAGCTATAAAACTATTTAATTTTTAAAAGTAATATTGATAAGATTTCTCCTAAGAACAACCAAATTAAGAATAGGAACAAATTCAAATATTTAACCGCGTATGAAAAAGAAAAATGGTGATCCAGCAACAGTCCTGTCGTCATATCTGCTGGACTATTTTTGTTAGGAAATCTCCAGAACAAAAAATATTACACCCCATGTAATATATCCATGAACTTCAACGACGTATAATCGATGCTTTCCAAACACCTATGTCCAACATAATGAGGCATGCTATTGAACAAATTGAAAAAAGAACCAACCGTTGTATTGAAAATGAAAAGGATGCTATTTTGAATAATTAACGAAATCACATTACTTACCGGTACACGTGCAAATAGCCTGATTTATTCTGAAGAGTAAATTTTATCTACTAGATATATAGAATTGATATCTTATCACTTATGGATAGCACTATTCCTCAAACAAACTACAGTTATTCGCCAGATAACTTATTCGTCGATAATAGTTAAGAATAGTGATTTATTTAACGGATAAAGTGTCACAAGTTTTATTTAAATATTTTCATTGCATTGTGCTTTTTCCACAAGATTTTATAGAGAAGAAAAAATCAAAACATATCGAGTCATGACAGAAATTAATTTTAGATGTTTTTATAAATCGTCTTGTATCTCATGAATCAAAAACATTGCGGCAACGTCGATATTGAATTCTAAAAAGCTTCAAAAACTACATATATTCTCTAATTTAACCATCTTCGCAGAAATTACCATTCAAAAGATACATATAGTGATAAATTAAATAGTTTCCACCCTGTATATTTTCGACTAATTTAATTTTTTTTAAGACTTGACTGGGCTGGTACTCACATGATTATCAGTACACCAGTGAATACATTTTTGATACACTTTTTCATACCACTCCCTGGATTTTCCTTGTAATAAATTACTTCCTGCGGAAGCAGCTTGTAATATAATTTCCCGTGGCGTTCCCTCAATCTGAATATCATAGTCAGTCATATTTTACTTATATATCCAAAAATAAAATCCAAATAAAAATATTTTGACGTTTAACATTTCCTGACATTTACGTCGTCAATGCGACCCCGGTGGATTTCACAGTCAACTTTGCATTAAATCCGGGAAACATTGACGGTTTTGGGTTATCACGGTTAATGTGATTTGTGGAACTGGAACTGGAGTAAAAAATTTTGTTTTCTAAAATAGTAGGAGAGTTTTATGTACTATTGCATTACGACGCGTTAGTGCGATGTCTTGAACACTAAACAAGGATAGTTCAAACTTGACAGTTTCGACGTCACTTTAATTCCCACTTAGGAAGTTATTACACATAAAATCAAAAATGTTAGGGAGAGGTTCATATATTATTTAAATTTTTTATATTTGTCCTCAATCGACACCAGGTGTACTTACTTATAATTACAATCCATTGTCCCACTCTACTTTAAAATGGGACAAGATACCGTGACCAACCTGTCGGGTAGATTTATTGTTCATTGAAAACATATTCGTAAAGTTGAAGTGTATATAAGAGGCAAATAAATATAGGAATGAAGCGTTCTATATACAGGGTGATTCACGACGAGCGTGCATTAGAACTTTATGGAGAACTACTGAATATATGTTCCTGAAACTTTGGGGATTTGGGTTTATCGATATGCTCTCTTTAACTAAAATATTGACATGTTTCTGTCATTTCCGGTTATACCGGAAGTAGCTGCCAACTTTCGTTTTTTAAATACAACATGGTAATTTTTATTCCATTTTTCGATTAAGCATTAAATACTAAGCACATTTCATAGAAAATGTTTTTGTCAGACTCTATTAGTTTTTGAGATATCTGGACTTTTTGTAATTATTTGGCAAATGCATGACGCTGAAATAATCCATATAATTTTGTTACCTTAGCGCTTGGACTAAAAAATTTTTTCTCACCGAATAGCTAGAAGATCATCAAGTCTCAAAAATATTTCAAATTCGGCATAAAATGTACAGGGTGGTCACAATTCAAGCCTCATTGTGAAAGAATTCAATCATTAAAAACTTTCCTATTTTAAATGGAACACCGTGTATATTTTTATTTAATTTGATGGCAAATTAGTTGTTCTTTATAAATAGTATTTACTGTCCTATACCTATATCAAAGCGTTTTCTCAAAAAATCCAATTTTATTCCGAAAATACTATTTGTTCAAGTGTGCTATGAAAACAATAATTGTACTATACGGAGAATTAGTGATTGGTATTAAAACGATTGGGCTCCAGCACACAACGTCCAAGTTGTTAAGACTGCCCTAAACAAACTTTTTCAAGACCAGCGGATTGCAAACCAAGGTCCCTTCCGCTGGCCAGCTCGTTAACTTAACACCACTGGACTTTTTCATTTGGGGAACCATTAAAGATAAAGTTTACGCGCGTCCCATCACCACGAAGGAAAATCTAATTGAAAGGGTGAAGGCAGAATTTCAATCTCTCACAAGAAATTAGGAATGCTACAAGAAATAACATGATGAAAAGAATACATAAATGCTTGGAAGTAAATGGCAATCATTTCGAACATATTTTAAAAATATAATCAGAAGATATTAGGTATAATTTTCACATCACACACATTTTTAATTAAAGAATTGAAAGTTTATAAACGTGTTTCCTTGCTATTTTTAAAAAAATAATATTTAAACCATTAAATTTAAAACAATCAACTGCATTTTATTTATAAATTATTAAGAATCACTTTAGAATATTGTATTTTCAAGCAATCAATCACTTTTCCTCCGTGTAGACATCAGTATATAGCCCCTAAGTACAATTGTTTTCATAACACACTTGAACAAATAGTATTTTCGGAATAAAATTGGATTTTTTGAGAAAACGCTTTGATATAGGTATAGGACAGTAAATACTATTTATAAAGAACAACTAATTTGCCATCAAATTAAATAAAAATATACAGGGTGTTCCATTTAAAATAAGAAAGTTTTTAATGGTTGAATTCTTTCACAATGAGGCTTGAATTGTGACCACCCTGTACATTTTATGCCGAATTTGAAATGTTTTTGAGACTTGATGATCTTCTAGCTATTCGGCGAGAAAAAAATTTTAGTCCAAGCGCTAAGGTAACAAAATTATATGGATTATTTCATCGTCATGCATTTGCCAAATAATTACAAAAAGTCCAGATATCTCAAAAACTAATAGAGTCTGACAAAAACATTTTCTATAAAATGTGCTTAGTATTTAATGCTTAATCGAAAAGTGTAATAAAAATTACCATGTTGTATTTAAAAAACGAAAGTTGGCAGCTACTTCCGGTATAACCGGAAATGACAGAAACATGTCAATATTTTAGTTAAAGAGAGCATATCGATAAACCCAAATCCCCAAAGTTTCAGGAACATATATTCAGTAGTTCTCCATAAAGTTCTAATGCACGCTCGTCGTGAATCACCCTGTATAAAGGCGGTTATGGTTTCCGAGTTTATACTTACTCTGTACTAAAACCAGATAAGGGATATGGTAAAAGCTGTTTTGTTCTTATTTGGAGTAACTAATATAGTGTTAAATTTTAAACATATTTCTGGGCCGAAATATAAAGAGAAAAATAACTCATGATCAACCAATATGAAGAAAATATAGTATATCAAAATTGTATTTAACAAAACTGAAGGTAACGAAGGAACCTTACTTCATCTAGCCTGTATTTTGTGGCGTGAATTTAATTTAAGGAAAAAACAATATTAATTTAATAAATGTCATCATGATCATAAAAAATTTTACTCCAAAAATATCCCAAGGTATCAACGAAACTAAAGCAAAAGACAACTAAACTACATTAAAACTTACATCAACTAGATTTGGTTTGGGTTTTTTCGGCTTCTTTTTGTTTGTGCATTGTGGAGGTTTTTCCTTCTTCTGCAAAAAGGCTGACGGCCCATCGAAAATATCAATCCAAGATGTCGAGCTAGTTATCGTCGGGTCGTTTAAGGTAATCCTAAAACGTATTAATTTTATATAATTTCTGCATATACATCTGTAAAGTAACTTTCCAGGTTTTCTACTCGTGCACTATAAAATATTATTAAACCTAAAAATTAACTAAAATATTTCAATTTTATTTGCAGACTGGTGACACATTTCTAAAGCGAATGGAGCTTATTGGTTCCAGAAAAAAATATATAAATTATATTATATTATATAACGTATATTATATTATATTATATAATATACGTTATAATAAATAAAAACAAACAGCTGTGTTTTGTGTTAAGCGTAATCTTTGCCAATATTCATTATCTGTTCATTTAGTACATTGATCAGAATTTTTGCGGTGAGTATCCACAAGACCCTAAAGTCAAAGTCAATAAAATAACGATAATTTACTGTATTGTTTAATATGACACTGACCTGACAGTCCTGACACAAAAAAATATTTAAGGTTAGCAACTGCTTGGGTCGACAGTTCTGAGCCGCCAAAAATGGACGTTCACGTGAACTCCTGATTTGAACTGAGATGAGTGTAGAAGAACACTGTTTGTACAACAACTTTTTTATTCTGAACTAGAGTTCAAGAGTGAACTACGTTCAAAGTGTTTATACAACGGCCCTTATAAAACTTGTTGCGTTAAAAAGTCTTAAATCACCGCTTCTTTGACAACCATAAACGAAAAAATGGCATAACTAATTTTGATTTGAGATTATGATGTCTTTCAATCCATATTGCTGCAGTGATGCGTGTTGCGTTGTAAAGATACGTGAACGCAGGATACTATACCGAAGTTCAACGTATAGTTGTGTTGCAGAATTATACCGTTGACTCTTACTGCCATAGATAAACTACCTGATTAAACCCTATTGTATACGCCTCAACCTCATCAAAGCTCAATAAATGGGATCAGGGCCGGCTTGATGTATATCACACCACATGATTTATTTTTATAATTTAAAATAAATAGATAGGTATTTTTAGTTTTGGGTACCTATAATAAATGTAAAATAGTGATAACAATTAATGATAATTGAAAATAATATAATTTAAAAGTATAACTATTAGGATAACAAGTACAATAAAAATTAATTAAATTCTAAGAAACTATTGATAATTTATTCAAAATTTAACTCTGTACCACTATCACTATCTTCATCTAAGCCTAAACTTATAATTAAGAGTTGAACATTTGTAATCACACAATTGTAAGAATTTTCCACCGTACTGTACACAGTTTTTCGAGCTGTCTGCAGAAATTTTTCTTACTTCGTTTTGAATTAATTCTACTACAGATGCATTTAATGTAGGAGAAGTATTATTTCTCCTAATATTGGATTTTAATTGGTGCCATATTAGCTCAATATGATTGAATATACAATAGTACGGAGAAAGACGCAACACTGTATGTCCATTTTCTGCTGCAAGTTTGTCACACTCGTATTCCTTATTTATTTTAAAAGCGTTTAATACTTCTAGCAGTTCTGGTTTTTTATAAGTTTCTTCAAAATATAAATCATTTTCAATCATAAAATTTTGAATTTCTGCCTTTGTATTATTAGAATTGGGAATGATTTTTGCTTGCCGACTATGATAATGACGCTATTTTCAGGTATATTTTTAAGGAGTTTATGTTTAAACCAATTTTCAAAAAGTTGTGCGTCGGTATCTTGATGGTAATCTAAAGAATAATCTGCTATGTTTTTAGCTGAAAGCAACAGACAATTTGGAACAAACCCGTTCTCTGAACCAGCATGTAATATTGTGATTCTTTTGCCTTTATTTGATGGTGCCTTGGTTTGACATTTTTTGGAAGAATCATCCCAACCTTTTCTTGGAGTGTCATGGGTATCGAACCATGTTTCGTCAAGGTAAATAATTGGACGATTTTCTTCTCTAAATTGTTTAACAGCTGTTAAATATTTAAGTCTCCATTCCCGTAAACGTTGGGATTCCATTAATGTTTGTCTTTTATCAATGCTTCGGTATTTAAAACCCATTTTACGCAATATTTTCCTAAGGCTTAAGGCTACAAGAGATATTTGTTTCGTCTTTAATCAGCCGCTCTTTGAGAGAAATCAAAGTGGGTACAGTTTGTGCCTTATACATTTGGTAAATCTTTCTTCTTAATAAATCCATGTCATTTTCGTCAATGCTTCTAAATGTGCCAGAATCACTCCGATTTTTTCTAGGATTAACAGGTTTAAGTACTATGTCTCTTACCGAAGATAAAGGAGTTTTTGTCAAAGTAGACGTCTCTGCTAAAGCATCCATCGAATTAAAATTTCTACTCAACAACGATTGATACACATTTTTAATTATTAGTTTGGCATCGGTAGATAAATGCTTTCTTTTGACACTTGAAGATTTTTTTTTTTATGATCAAACACAAGCACTATAGGAAAAATCCTTTAGGGCACTCTGGGAGTGGTGCGTGTGCGCAAAAAGCGATTCACGTTGGTTTTGAATCGTTGGAGGTTATATTCGTTGGGAAAAACGACCTCGGGAAGATCGGTCCACAATGATGAAGTCCTCCAGATGAAAGAGTTCTTAAACAATGAAGTTCGAGGAGTACCAAGCTTAACCACATATGGATGGGCGGCAGTGGTTCGTCGTGTATTTCTGATATTCGCCGCTCTCGGCGGAATTAAGAGGGCAAGGTCAGCCGAGCACTTTCCATGAAAATATCTGTGAAAGAGAGTCAAATCACCAACTTGCCTTCGATGTTCTAGGCTGTCGAGGTTCTTCGTCAGCTTGTGGTCTCCAATCAGACGAATGGCCCTCCTTTCGATGGAATCCAGTAGCCGAAGAGTATGTTTGGGTGCAGAGCTCCAGACATGAGAGCAGTACTCTAGTGATGGTCGAATCTGGGAAGATGCCCCCTATCAGCACAATTCCAAGGACGCCACATTCTACCACTAATAAGCCTAACTAAAAATTACTCACCGGGAAACCACTAAAGATTAAAATTATTAAAAATCACTTTGTATTTATATATGCATCAGGCATTGGTATAAATTGAATTTGTATATCTGGTCCGGCTCTGCTTGAAAAAGTTTTAAAATTTGGGATTTCCTTATTTATTTTATGGTCGAAGGGATAATGGGGTTTTATTGCAGTCAAAAGATCAACGGTATAATTCTGCAAATACTTACCACCTATAACTATGCGCAGTCGCAGATCGATACGGATACGTATACGTGTTGATAACTGGCCTCGTTTTAAGTGTCTAATAATAAAAATATTGGATTGGATTTTATGAAATAGTGCATTCCGATCATCTAACGTAATTTTCGGAAATACACCTGGAACCAAACCCGAACAAACCTGCCATGATGATACATGCTATATACAGGACGAGTCGAAAGAAACGGACAGGTGGTCACATGGTTCATCCAGGAGCATAATTTACACGTACATAAAAATAATTTAAAAAACATATGTACTATATTATATTTTCACCGAAAAGACAATAGTAAAATTATTATAGTAAAGATTTTATTGTACGATATCCTATAAAATAGAGTATTAATTACATTTTTTATTAATAATCCGTACCAAAATAATATTGTATAGGGTGGCCAACTAGCCGAGGTACGCGGCTATATCTCGAAAACAGCTTTCGGAAAAAAAAATTTATAGAAAAAGTTGCCAGGAGAAATAGCTGCAAATTATTTACAAGTTTGTAGGATGGCCGCTAGGGGGGCGTAACACTAATAGTAATTTGTTAACAGTCGATTTCTCTACAATTTGCTAATTATACCTTATATATTGAAAATACTTACAAATAAATGTCTCATATATCGTGAACAACATTGCTTATATACTTTTTCTCTAACCCTTCAAGGAGGGTAACGCAAACATTGATCTGGAAAAAATTAAATTCTCAGGAAAGCCATATCGGAAAAATTAAAATTTTAAACTTAAAGAGCTATACACTAAAAGCGATATTTTTATTCTAGTCGCTAGATGGCGCTTCCTATAGATTGAACTTATTTTATGTTTTTTCTCGAAAAATTTAAATGCGATGGTATAGATGTTAATTTTAATGTTAATGTTCCTATATTTTTTCTAAAAGGAGATAAGAGACGATTAAAAAATTAATTTATATAATTATTAATTAATAAATTAGTACTTATTAATCCCTAGAGGAATTACATATATTGTAAAAAATAAGAAGGCTTTGAGAACAAAAAACATATATTTATTAATAATATTGTGAAGAAACGTGAAATTATTTATTATTAGATCCGTTTTCTTTTAACTTGAATATTAAAAATGCCATCTACTGAATGATTGCGGTTTACTTGGAGCGGTTTCAAAATGTGGCAGCTGCGATACTCAAACTGTCTTTACGGCAAAAAGGTTTTTTCGCGCTTGGTACAATTCTTACGTACCATAACTGGTTAAATATATTATATTTTATGATATAATAAACTTACGTATACTCTCTTAAAATATTTTGAATGGTTGTTCGTGATATTCCGAAATTAAGGGCAATGTCCGAGGGATTATAATACGCTGAAACTGATTCAGTTCTAGCAGTACGACGTTTCCGAAAAATAAGAGGAAGAAAGCTTCCAGTTGATCTCAAAGTGAATAATTAATTTGGCGTTTCTTCCAAGTATTATTATTAAATATGTCTTTTGTTTCCAAAAATATATATTCCTCTGGCCTCTTGTCTTACGACAAAAACATAAACTCTGTAAAATCTGTAGTTCAGCTGATAGAGCAAGACGAACTCTTTTAAATGCCACTAATTTTAATATTTTTCCATAAGGCGTTCCTGAGATATCGAATTTTTCCAGATCAATGTTTGCGTTACCCGCCACCACTTTATTTGATGGATAGAGAAAAAGTGTGTAAGCAAAGTTGTTCATGTTACATGAGGAATTTATTTTTTAATTACTTTCAATAATATAACTTATCTCAGCAAATTCTAGAGAAATCGTCTGTTAACAAAATACTATTAGTGTGACGCCCCCTAGCGGCCGCCCTACAAACTTGTAAATAATTTCCATCAATTTCTCCTGTCAACTTTTCTTATAATATTATTTTCCGAAAGCTGTACGGTGAACGGTTTCCGAGATACAGCCGTCGCTTATGTTGGCCACCTTGTACATAGTAGTCAAAAAAGAAAAATATAATAAAATGCTAAGAGCAAAGTATCATCAATTTTTTCTTCTCCTGGATATGGAAAATATCAAGTCACGTACGAAACAAGCAGGTTATCAAAATAAATGACAACGTCATTCTTAAAACTTAATTGCTTAAGAATGCGACTTACTAACCAAGAAAAAGTAGAAATTGTGCTTTTTGTGGGCAATGACTGCCAATGAATTCAAAAACAGAATTACACCAGCTGTTCGAAGATTAAAAAAAAAAACTCGGTAAACGTATTGAAAATAATGGTCGCTAGCTGGTGAAGCCTAATAAGGAAAAAAAATTTAATTCTTTTGAAATCTGATGTTTTCTATATTATCTTGGACTAGAATAAAAGAAGTAAATGAATATATTATTTCTTCAGAGATGACTGTTATTTTATATTTTGTCATAAAATTTGATATTTTTTTCAAATAATTTTTTTTTTGTATCATGGAAATTATTGTTTCTTTACTCTTTGTATTTTAGCACATTTTCACCACTCTGTACATTATATATTTATGATTTTAGGAGTTTTTAAGGTAAGAAAATATTTTTATAAAGCATAGCTTTTTCCTAAAATCACAGATAAAAATGTTTTCCATATGTTGCCAATATTTTCACACACGCTGTATTTATATCGTTGACTTGTTTTCATTGTTGAAGGACTCCCTCACACTAATTTTTGTGATAGTATATTATAATACTGATGAACCTGAATGAATTTTAGGCGTACTTATGCTAACAATATGTTCATGCATCAAAACTTCGTTCTGCGAACTGACGTTCTCTAAATACGTCTAGCTGTAGATATACATAGTAGGGTAAAGTATATACATTTAATAATTAGCTATAATTTATTCCTACCTCACTGGCACTAGAGTGTAGGGGTTCAATACAATATCATCATTTACTCCAATACCACTTAAAACCATATGCTCATTTAAATCAGAAGCTTTCTTCTTTGGTTCATCGTAACGTCTCCATTTTCGTTCTTCCTCTCGTTTTTGCTCTTCCTTTCGTTTACGCACTTCACATGGACCTGGAGGCTCTTTGCATGGCTTCTTCGTAACTCCGCAGTTCTTACCACATGTGTACTCTTGAACATGGTCCGGATGTGATACATGCGGACTAACTACTATTCCACCCATTTCTTCTAGATGTCGATAGCAACAAGTACTAAAAATATATTTAAATTTTAAGAATATTACTCTTCTTGTGATAATAAGTTATTTAAAATAATTAATTTAACACAACACATCAGTTTATTTCCATCTGTCCATTAGATATATACAGGGTGTAATAAATTTTTCTTTTACCATTGGGATTTCGGAAATGCTAAGAAATACGAAGTCGGTAAAATTGGGGCAAAGTTACGTAATTATGGGCCCAATAATATGCCACAAAAAATAAAAAAAATAAATATAGAGGTTTTTAAAATATTTGGAAAAATCTAAAATTTTGCTTTTCGGTTCTTATTTATCTCTGACTTTGTTCGAAGAGATGTTCAAAAATGAATTTCACTTTCTCATTGCTACTTTTTTTCTCCATAAGATGGCAGCATCGCATCTTTGCAATGCTTCGTATTCCTCCTAAACTTAATTTTTTTTAAATACAGGCTTGATTTTTTTTGTTTAAATTATGGAAGAGGAACTAAATCTATGTTCAGCGGTATACAACACTTTGACACACACTGATTTTCTGACGATTGGTTCCTTAAATTGATCCTCTTCATTAAGATACCGCTAGTACGTTCCTGTTATTTACTTCTGTTTAAAAGAATTCGGTTTAATTCAAAACTGTAAAACTCAATGTATTTTTTTAAAAGTCTTAAAAAAGTGCTGGCGTTAAAGTCAAATTTTATTTGTATTAATAAAATAAATTACTTGTAGGTCCTTACAGTAAGTAGCAATTTGATGAAACTTTTAGTTTGAAAAAAAAAACAGTAATAGTAAGTAACAATAATAATTAAGCACAGAAATAGACATAATAATTTTAAAATTTTCAGTTCCTTCGAAACAAAAGTAACTTACAGGAATGTACTAGAGATATTTTCATGAAGATGGTCAATTTAAAAAACGAAAGTCAGAACACCAGTAAGTGTTTAATATTGCTGACCGTAGATTTAGGTTCTCTTTCATAATTTAGACAAAGAAATCCAGGCCGGTATTTAAAAAAAATTAAAATAAAATAATGATGGTTACCCCCAGACGAAAGATTCCTTAAAGATCTGATGATGGCAGCTATATGGAGAATGAAAAGCAGTAATGAGAAAGTTCAATTTGATTTTTCGACATCCCATCGAACAAAGTAAAAAAAAAATAAAAACCAAAACACATATTTTTAAACTTTTCAAATATTTTGGAAGCCATATTATTTTTGATATTTTTGCGGCATATTATTGGGCCCATAGTTCCTGTAACCCATTATTCAAGTCTTGGTTAAATCGTTTATAGGTTAGCTCCAACATTTTAGACAATCTTATGTTGACCTCCAATTTTTAATTTGGGCGTTGTCAATAAGGTAGGAAGTGGTTTTAACTTTAAAACTGTCCTAAAGTGAAAGTTTAGAGATTAAAATGCCCAGTAAGTGAACGTTATTCGGTATTGTAATTACATTTATTGGTTAATCTTGTTGTCCTTAAAATTTATGAAGGAAAAAGTATTTCAGTATCTGCTTTGTTGTCTTTAACAGAACACAACTATTTTCACAACGACATCCTGTTAAAATTATTTATAGGCAATTCGATTTGACTGGAAAAAAACCAAATTAATGATGTGAAAACGATGACACCATGAAAACACACTAAACAAAATATTCGAATTCGATAGTGAATAATGTTTGGTTCATATTATACATTCATTATATTAGTCATTATGATCAGGTGCGAAATTTTCACCAGTAATTTCTTTTTTAAATATAAAATAAAATATTTGTTTGAATTTTTTTTACACCTCTACACAAAAAAAAAATTGTTCAAGGTATTAAAAAATCTGAAATTCCTAACTTGGGAAAATATTGTATAAAATTAAAGTAGGGTGATTGTTATTAAAGTAAGTGATTTTGAATTCAGAGCAACTTTTCTTAATAAAATTTTTCGATATTTTGTGAAAAAGAGGCACTGCTAGTGCACCCTAATTTACCAAAAATCAAAATATTTTGATAAATTTTATTATCTAATCAAGCATGCCTAGATCCCAAATGGTCACATTTTAATTCGAGAATTTTTTGTCATTTAAAGGCATAAGTTCGCTTATCCTTGTACATATTGTATAAACCATATATGGTGTCCTAGATAAGAATGCACTGTATAGGGATCTTGTTAATCATAGAACATGGTGCGAATATCACGCGTTTTGGGTAATGCCCTGAGGGCGACAGTCTTAGAAGGCCGAGGGCCTCTGGCCCGAGGGATCGTAAGTCGCCCGAAGGTATATCTATTAGTACCCGTGGTGCATACGAACTTTTTTTAAATTTAATTTGATTTACCAATTTTTTATTTTTACCTGCGACATTACCTTGGCATTATTATAGCCTGCGGTTCTGTTACTAGGGAGATAAGTATTAAAATGTTTAATGTGTCAAAAATGGAACAAGGTTTTGAAATTCCCGATGAAATTGAGAAAGGCTGAAAAGGCAACGTAAAACCTGCTACCCTGAAAATCCAGAGATTCATACGACAAGGAATATATTTGACCAATTTATATTTTGTTAATAGAGAATAAGTTAATCGAAAACTGTTTTTTGCGTCTTAATGCCCGCACGGGCATAAAGTAATCCATTATGTAGTGGTATCTAAGGTATAAAAACACAATAATGTACTGGTATGATATAAAATAAATTATTACTACTATTTAAAGAAACAAAGTTTTGATGGTTGCGCAAAAACGGAACCTCGATATGAACTACCCTATATATTATTATATTAAAGGTTTGTTTCTAAAATGACGTTTGCGGACATCAAAGTCATTATTAATTGTTCCTATAAGGAAGGCTTTATTATTTAATTTGAGTTGAATTTCTTGTTGATGAGAACCTGATTTAATGAATTTTTTCTAATATTTTCGTAACTAATACTAATGCAATACAAGCAATAAGATTAAAAATGAAGTTGAAAAACTGTAAGAAATCTACATTTTCAAATAGAAACCCACAAGTTCTATTATTTTCTATTTAGCAATAAGAATAAGTGTAAGTTTGTGTAAGATTGCCTATTCCAAAAAGTTGTAGTTTTTGAAATATTTTAAATTTAATATTTCCATATGGCAATTTTCCGCGGATTTTAATTTCAGTTGCTCCTAGTTGCGAAGAAAATGTATGAAGCTACTTGCCATTTGAAAGTTATAAATAATCGTAGCCAAGAAACCCGAACAAATCCGCAGCAAAATCCCTCCCTATATAAAAATATGAAATTATCAATATTTCGAACAATACAAATTTTTGCAGTAGATAACATATAAACGTATCCTTCTTTTTAACGCTAAATAAAAAATAATAAAAAAAATAATATAAAATTTGTGGATTTCCATTTGAAAATGTAATTTTTGTTCAATTTAATTTTTAATCTTATTGTTTCATTATTATTAATAATTACCAAAATATTATAAAACATCAATTAAAGCAAGTCCTTTTCAAAAAGGAATTCAAGTCCAATTAAATAATAATTTCTCATAGGAAAAATTATTAATTATTTTAAGGTCCGCAAACGTCATTTTAGATATACAACCTTAAACATTAAACACAAACATTTCTACTTAGGTATAGGACATGATATACCAAATGTGTCTAGAATCTTAAGTAGAATACAAAAATGTGATGTGATATGTGTGGATGGATAATATAGGGTGTTCCATTTAAAATAAGCAAGTTGATACAGACTTCCGGTATAACTGAAAACGATATACAGGGTGTTATGGAAATGACGTATTATATTTAAATGGGTGACTCCTGGGGTGTCCTAGAGAAGCGCTACATATTTTTTTTTTTAAATCGAACGTTTAAAAAGTGGGGTAATTCACCCCTAAACCCACCCGGTTAATCCTCAGCACATTCATATACGATCATATTACATTGCCAAGCTGTGTAATCAACAGATGTTCAAGCCCATGTTGCCAACTGTGTAGAAAATAACTATAGATTCTTATAAAAATAATATTTAGCTTACCTAGTATCCAAATAGAAGTGAATCCAGGTGCCAGTACACTAGCAAATAATCCAGGGCACAGACATCAGATTTTTGTTTTTTTTTCTATGGGAAAAGCTTTATGCTCATCACGTACCCTGATGAAAATGTGGAACTGCATAATAAGCTTATATCCACTAAACCCCATTCGGCCTCTTATTTCCAATCTCTCGGAACATTTGCACTAAATCACTTAAAGAAACACACAAACACGCACGAGTTTCCAATTATTTTTTTGAAGAGATACACTTATTATTAGATTACACAAAAGTAATAAATACTAACGCATAATTACACTTTACAATAACCTACATAACACAACAGCACTATAGGATACAAATTATTTCGCAATAGAAATTCAGAAATAATAAAAACGCTAATTTATTAATCCTTTACTGAAGAAGAATGATGAAATAATTATGTTGATAGACCCTTCCAGTCTAAGCTAGCTACCATCCCTTTAAAATAAATAGACTCGTCCAGTCGAATATGCAATAGTGCTGGGCTGGGACATCGAAACGGAACATCGATGTTGACCATCGATGGCGTAGAAACATCGGTTGTAAAACATCGATGTTTTCTAAACATCGATGTTCAAACATCGACATTTAAAAAAGTATATTTGCGATTAGGAATAAATTAGATTATAAAAAATAAAAATAAACTTGTTATTAGAATGAATTGAAAAATTATGAAACGTCAAAAAACAAAATAACAAAAATTTAAAAAAATAATATAAACAAAAAAATAAAGCAATAATTAAAACATAATATTTTAAAACTGCATGAATTCCAGTCACTAACAACTTGTAAACTATTTTTTTTTGTAAAACTAGATTAATGATGATTCCTTGCAAGCTATTTCGTTTTTGGGGCCATAGTTTCGCAGGCTTTGGAAAAAAAAATTTCGTTCTGGATAAGCTGGCTAAATACTTCTCGCAATTGCGCCGCGAGAATGGAATCCGTATTACAGTCCGCAATTCTAGCCTTCTGTCAATTAAAATTGCACGGATTCATGCGCAGTACACCGTTCTCAGCTGTCTCGCATTGCCAGAAATGGGGCACGCGCCACTTTCATTGCCATTGCCGGTGCAAGTCTGGGTAGAGATGGATTATTCTGTTACTTTTAAATGTTTATTAATTGGACGAAGCACCTATGAACAGCTAATGGCTACTGCCATTTGTAAGTAGCAGTAGCTGCTTTAAGTGCCAGTCAAAACGACTGTTAGCAAGGCGCCAGTTGATCGAAAACGGTTTACTGCGCATGAATTCGTGCAATTATAATTGCCATTGCACCGGGAATTTTTATTGTCGACTCTAATAAGGCTTTTAGCAAATGAAATCAAAAGTTTTCGCTCTTATTTTCTTGTGCTGGGAAAATTGAGTTTAAGATTACAACCTAGTTTTCTTGTTTTGTTATAACATTGAACATCGATGTCGACATCGATGTTTGATCTCTAACATCGATGTCGAAAACATCGAACATCGGTAACAGAACATCGATGTTTCAAAAACATCGATGAACATCGCCCAGCACTAATATGCAACCGTTTGGCAGATCAGCGCTGTTCCTCGAAAATTAGACCGCCGTTTAATACTGTTTCAAGCAGATTTGTGTGTTAAATTGTATGTTAATACTAATACAAACCCAGTCCAGCAGTTCAATATTGACCGACGGAACCAACGTGTTATTTAGACAATAAGAGCGTACTTTGTCTACACAGTAGCACTTTAAAATACTAATTCAGATTGAACGGTACTTAGATGTGTTGTGACGCGTGACTATGTGATTTTGTGATGTGAGTACTTGGTGTTTTTTATAAATTAAGTTGGTTTTAAATAAGTCCGAAAAGGTAAATAAAATTGCATTTTTTTCTAAAGGGTAAGTGGCATTTATAAACTTTTAAGTTGTCCAGATCTGACGGGTGTCGTTCGAATTGAACAAATGAGAACATACCTGACCATTTGAAAACTCCGCGGCGGATCGTTCGAGTCAGTTCAAGTTTATAAATCAGAGATTGTTTCCCAGCGAACTGAACTGAACGTAAAAGTTTATAATAATGTACCCTGAAAAATAAACAACTTGCAATCTGTCAAACGGTTATTGACTTTCTAAATAGTTTACCCTGAAGATATGACAACACTGTTGACATATGTTGCTTTGTTTACCTTCCTGACAGGGGCACCACGTGGATATTTTTGGTTTGACATAAGATCATGTACAGGGCATATTAAATTAAAGCGCCATTTTTAGATATTTTTCTTCAATTTGTTTTCATCTCAGGAATTGCCGATTTAAATATAATACGTCATTTCCATAACACCCTGTATACGTCAAAATATCGTCATTATAAAGATTACCATTAGCGACTGCCAATATTTCAAACAAATATCTTTTTTAGTTCCCGAGATCTTCTAATAGATCACTCACCCTGTATATACAGAGATCCGATCCGTTTCTCTTAGAATCCCTTTCAACTTAGAATATTACCCCTGATCGATAATAACCCATTTATCATCAAGTTTTTTAAATCTACCTGTAATGCCTTCTGCTCCTTACAGGTTTCCCGGGTTCAATTGTATCAGCGTCATCGCAGGTTCGCCACGGACATTGTTGGCATTCAGATGGGTCATCAGGTAACTGTTCGGCACATGCTTCGCTATACGATGGGTAAGGTGCAAATTTCTTTACGCAATTTGGCTAAAAATAAATTCATAAATCTTGTTATTATAGAAACGATTATTTTTATGTAAAGCGGTATTTTTGTATCCAGTAAATCCAGGGGATTGCATTTAGAATAACCTTAATTCTCATCATTTTAGAACATGTAAGCATATAATAATTTATAAAATAGGTCAAAACTATTATTATGCGTTAGTTAAAAGATAATTAAAATTGTGGAATTTTAGTTTGAGGAGGAATAAATAGAACTCTCGCCTGGATCAGTAAACAATGACAATTGTTTCGTCTTTACATCGAGAATGCTATTTCAAGACACATTATTAATTAATTAATTATTGATTATTATTAATATAAGGCAACTGAAAATTTTTTGCATCATTTTGAGGATAAATATACAGGGTTAAGGTAAAGAATCCGATTTATATAGACTACCGCCCACTTAATCAAGAATCGCTCGAACCCGTCAAACTTTTTTTTTAACCGCATTTTTTTTAGAATAGTAGTTTGTACAACGAGAGTGGATATGATGTCCATATCGCACGATAACGTAAGTTGAGCACGACGCCAAAGGCGGAGTGCTCAATCGTTAGAGGGCGATATGGACATTCCACTCGAGTCGTACAGTATACTTTTTCTACGACCAATTAAAGCAACTTTACACTGGTAACATTTTAAAAATATTTTATTTAAATAGGTACAAATAATTTTTACAATGCTTAAATAAAGATATTGATTAAGATTTATTTTAATTTACATATATATTAAACTATTATAACTAAATTATATAATAAAAAGATTACTACCTACTTATTTTCTACAACAAATGTACAATTGTTGAATGTACAGTTATTATATGCAATAGTTTCTTTTTTTGAATGTGCAACATTGTTTTCTGTAACACTATTATCTGTTGAGGTAGATGGTAAAATATTTGTGCTATTCTCCACTTGCGTATTGTGCACTGATCTTTCAATAGCATTACCAATCTCCTTTTTTTGCTTAAAGAATTTTCAATGTAGGTTTCCATCACTGGAGTTGATTTCCAGCCACCGTAGTTCTTAACGGTTAAGGTGTTACCACCTGCATCGGCCAGGATAGTGGCCCCCGAGCGACGGAAACAGTGCCCTGTATAAAGTTCTGAGTTGGGTAATTTTAAAAATTCAGCAATTATTTTCGGCTGATTACCAATTTTGTTGATGCCGACTACTTGTGTAGAGCATTTACCCTTTTGGTAATTCAAAAAAAAATGCTCTGTGTTTGGTGGTCTAAGCAGCATGTATTTTATAGAAACCTCGTAAAACATGCCCGGGATTACAAATAAACGATCTATTCTTGTTTTTGTATTGATTAATCTGACTTGAATTTCATTTCCCAAGTCTCGAATATGGTTGATTTTCAATTTTTTTAATTCTTGTCGACGGCACCCACCAGAAATTCCAAAAATCAATACCACCTAAAATTTAAATAATATATATTCAAAATAATTATATTATACCTATCAGTAGTAAATAGAAAAAATAACAAATTTAAAAAAAAAGTTATCTCCCGTCGGGAGATAATAGTAAAACTTACCTTTGTAAACAAATATTCATAATCTGGTGCTCCCAGAAGGAACATTTTAATTTGTTCAGACGTTAAAATTCTAGCTTTCTTTGGTTTATGACCGGTACTCTGTAACTTCAAGAAAGCCCGCAATTTACAATATGTAGAAATATCAATGTTCTGTTTTATATTTAGCATTGTTCTTAACATTGAATATGTTGTCCATAAAGTCGACGGTTTCATTTCTTTCGATAAATGTTTAATATATGCAGTTAGAACGTTTTCTGATATGTTTTTGATTTTATATTCCAGCGTCCAATCCATAAATCTTTTATAAGTAAATTCATATTTACTACTTGATTTTTCTGGTAACAGTGCTGCGTACGTTTCATTTGCTGCTAAACGGATATTTGGCGGAGTGCCGTTTATTGATTCTTCATCAGAATCACTCATTTTTTATTACTCTTAGATTGAAATTACTCAATAATTTATGAAATAATGACAATAATTACGATCGACAGAATTATGCACTATTAATTGACATTTCAAAAACGAATAGTTACCTGGGTACGTAACTCTAACTGTGGTTGGTCATTTTCATATCTCACGATCGTGCGATATGAAATCATAGCCATCATATCAATTCTGTAAACTGTGAAGGAAACAGCAAATATACATGTGGGAGTAGAAAAAAATGATATTATATAGGGTTGGTGATAATCTCTATATAAAAGCCTGATCCGTTTCTTTATCATAACTCTGTATTATAGCAAGAATCCGTGAGGGGTCGCAAAATGCAGTGTTTCTGTGTTTTAGAAAGTAATGCAAATTTCAAAAATGTCTTATGTGCTACAAAATTTGGTATATCATTTCTGACTTATTTTTAGGAAAGCTTACTAGGTTCTTCTAAAATGTTTTTGCAGATCTAGGGGGGGGGGGGGGGGGGGCATGCCCCGGGTGGCGTTATCAGTGTACATTTATATTATCGTCCAAATTGCGGTTTTGTTAATAATCTTCTACAGAGTGTCCCAAAATGAAGAGTACACTGTAATACTACAGATTCTTTGGGTAAAAATCTTGCAATTTAGCTAAACTTTACTTAGTTCAAAAGTTGATAATAACCGAGACGTGAGAATTTTATTTTCTAATTTTATAATTTACTTACTTTTTAACTAATATTCTAGCATAAAATTTTTGGTTTATGGGTTTTTTGGCCGAGAAATTTGAAGTTGTCAATAATTTCCATGTATGTGTCTTTTGCGCTTTAGTGTATTTATGTTTTTATTAAAAATGTCAATTTTCTCATCACATTTACCCAAAAATGCAAATATATAAATATTTTAATTACTGGTTTTTTAATTTCTTTGAAGTCTGGTCTTTTTAGAATATTTTAAATATTAATAAATTACTAATACTTTAAAAAAATATAAAGTTAGAACTGATTTATTTGTAGCTAAATTAAATTACCTAAAATGTAATAATTATTAATATCTAACATTATTATGTTTTCACATTTTATTAAATGTGTTAAATATTTCAATATTTTAAAGCGCACACTGGACACTATAAATGCAAAAATACACAGGTACACATACCATTTTTGGGTAAATGTGATGAGAAAATTGATATTTTTAATAGGAACATAAATACATTAAAGCGCACTTGGTTCTATGTACCCAGAGTACCGCAGCGAGCGGCCGTTACAATCTGCATAAAAACAAAAACAAATAGAAGCACTTTGTTAGTGGAACAAAACTTTTTGTTAATTTTTGTTAAAAATCAAGTATTTTAAATCGGGTTGAAGTCTGAAGAATATGGTTGTAATGATAAATGATTTGTTGTTAATATATTTCAGTGGGAATGACCATTATTGAATACTTTAAGCCACAGAATATCTTCCTGACTTTTTATGGAATATATCGATGATTCCAAAAATGTTTCGGCAGAACCAAATTTTGTAACACATCAAATATATAGGGTGGTTTAGTAATCATTACAAATTTCTAATGTGTTATATAGGGTGGTTTAGTAATCATTACAAATTTCTAAACTAACACAGACACATAGCCTTTTTAATAAAAGAATTAGGGTCATATCAAAGTCGATAAAATTATCTATCCAATCCGAGAAGAGTGATGTTCCTCACTGGTTCCTGTTATAAAATATTTATCCTCTAAAAATTTTCAGTTGCTTATTCATTCATAATAATATAATCATAAAAAATAAGATTTACTCTTACATTTTTATCCGAATAACTTTTTTCCAATTACTTCAGTTGATGTACTAGCCAATTCTGCGGCGAGACTCCGTGCACTATAGAATTCTATAAATCGACTATTTCCCTTTATCATTGGTACCCTATGCGTGACCAATATCGATTCTTGTCGATCAAAGCGATCAACTTTAGGCGAGATGCCGAGACGAGTCGTTGCCTACGATTACAGAGAAATCTAACTTCATTTTATGAAATTTATTTGTTGTCATCTAAACAAGAACTTGATCGAGCTGTGGAAGAATGCCATTAAGCAAATATTGAGCTATCTTTAAATCTAATATCTTTTATAGAGAAATGATCACGTTTCTCTCTCATAATCCTTAGATCTAGATACTTAGATAGAATATCTTCCATCAGTTTTTCCACCTCCTCGGCTAGGAAAATATTAACGGCATTCATAGCTAACTTTTTACCACAATTATAATCACACTTCAAAAAAAAAACAATATAAGAAATTCGTGTGTGTATGTTCTTGTTTAAAACAGAAAATAAACTAAATATATTTTGACATTATGGTTCCGACGACCTCAAATTCAGATATGACATTTTTCAAACTATATCTCATGTAATAACATAACATATCACTAGATACCTCCAAACTCTAGTTAATGTTTTTTCTTCGAGTAAAAAATCATTTAAAAACGCCAGAAGGGTAGTCGGTCGCGACGGGGAGTGCCAAGAAATTCAACTCTCGATTCAGGAGTAGAATTCGACAGTAGAAATTAATGTGTCGAATTCTATATGGCACAGAGTCCCATAGCTAGTCTCGTTACATTGCAGCTGTCAATATGGATAAAAATGTAAAATAAAATCTAACTTTTATGAATCTATGATGAACTTACATCTAAGTATCGTAGATCACACGACGATCCCTTCGATTGTTTGCAATTGTTTAATTTGAAATTGGGACATTTTTTATTTTGATTCACTTTGCACTCCTTTTTTTTCGTCCTGGCGCATTTGTCAATTTTGCCTTTACAATTACCCTTGCTGTTGTTATCTGCAGGGGATCTACTAGAGTAACGTCTTGACTAAAAATATGAAAAATCTACTCATCAACAAGAACGAAAACGTATAATATGCACACTTCTTTATACAGGGTCCGCAAACGAAGCGTGGAGGGAAGATTAAATCGTTATCAAAGAAATTATCAATAATACTAAAACAGCTTGAGATATTGGATTAAAAGCGGCATGTTTTAAAAATATTTTACATTATACAGGGGGTCCAAAAAAGTGTGACAGCATAAAGTTATATTTTTTTAAATGAGACACCCAGTATTTTATTGCATATTTAGGTTCATATTACTATCGTTTATAAGTGCCTCAAATTTTATTTTATTTTGTTTTGTAGTTTCGGTGAAATAAATTAAAAACTAAAAAAAAAAGTTTTGCAGTCCTGAATAAAAAAATCAAAAAAAACAATCCAGAACTATTTTTTAAACCTCGGCATTGAGTGAAATTTATGACTGGAGGTCTAGAGATACTATGAATGTAATTGCGTTTATTTATTTTATACAGGGTGTTCATCATAAGCTTTCAAAAACCCCACATTTTAAAATAATTTTTCTCAAGTTTTTCAAATGGAACACCCTGTATATTATTTGGCTATTTGACGTAGAATTCATAGACAATTTTTTTCGTAATACAAGCATATAAGTTATATCCAGCCGTTTTCGAAATAATTGTAAATATCATAAATTATGTTGTTTAAATAGAGTTTTTACTGGGAAATTTTGTTATAGGCGACTAGACTAATAATAATTGTAAACTGAAGTAAATATTCAAAATAGCTTCCTTTTACTTAATTTAATGATTTTCCTCTACTGCCAACAGAACTCTTAATTCATTTTCTTCATTAATAACGGGTTTATTGATTATCATCCTTTTTGTGTATGCAGTGCTTCCTGTTGCTACAAATCTTTGCAACAACTTCTCGAAGGTTTCTGGTCTCGGCTTTCTCTCAATATCTGGATATCTTTCAGCATACACTCGGCTCGCGAGTAGGTAATTTCTTGCACATTTACCCAGTAAAAAATCATATTTACCATTTCCAAAGGTTGTAAAATTCGACATTTTGTGTAAGTTAGTACTTAATTTCGACGACTGAACAAAAGTAAATAATTTCATTCATAATTCGTTTCATAGTGACAATCTAAACAAAAAAAAATTATGGCAACTCGATTAAAAATAAAAAATAAAATTAAATAAATAAAAGTAGCAAAAATGTAGGCTTTTAAAATTTATATCGAAAAAAACTAAAATACGGTAAACACTAAGAGTAAAAGAAAGCTATTTTGAACATTTACTTTAGTATACAATTATTAGTCTAGTCGCCTATATCAAAATTTCCCAATAAAAACTCTATTTAAACAACATAATTTATGATATTAATAATTATTTCGAAAACGGCTGGTTATAACTTACATGTTTGTATTACAAAAAAAAATTATCTATGAATTCTACGTCAAATTGCCAAATAATATACAGGGTGTTCCATTTGAAAAACTGGACAAAAATTATTTTAAAATGTGGGGTTTTTGAGAGCTTATTATGAACACCCTGTATAAAATAAATAAACGCAATTACATGCATAGTATCTCTAGACCTCTTGTCATAAATTTCACTCAATGCAGAGGTTAAAAAAATAGCTCTGGATTGTTTTTTTTTTGATTTTTTTATTCAGGACTGCAAAACTTTTTTGTTTAGTTTTTAATTTATTTCTCCGAAACTACAAAACCATATTAACTAAAATTTGAGGCACTTATACACAATAGTAATACAAACCTAAATATGCAATAAAATGCTGGGTGTCCCATTTAAAAAAATATAACTTTATGCTGTCATACTTTTTTGGGCCACCCTGTATAATGTAAAATATTTTTTAAACATAGCGAACAAACCCGCTTTTAATCCAATATCTCAAGCTGTTTTAGTATTGTTGATAAGTTCTTCGATAACGATTTAATCTTCCGTCCACGCTTCGTTTGCGGACCCTGTATATATATATATATAGTTAATGATTTTCATTAAATTTAGATGTTAGGTGAAAAGATTGCACATATGACAATATATTACATACCAAGAGTTGTAAGAAGCCTAGTAAGCACGATCCCGAACCTTACGGTACGAGCGAAGCGAGTGTTCGAAAGAGTATGTGATATGCTTACCACTCGAGTTGTGTACTATACTTCTTCGACTCTCTACTTTTATATTAAATTATCGAAATATCCTAATAAAACAATTTCTCGTCGGTACTCACATGGTTATCGGTTATCGGTTATCAGTACACCAGTCAATATATTTTTGATACACTTTTTCATACCGTTCCCTGGATTTCTCTAATAATAAATTATTTGCTGCGGAAGCAGGTTGTAATATAACTTCCCGTGACGTTCCCTTAATCTGAATATCGTAGTCACTCATACTTTATAATATATCCAAAAATAAAATCCAAATAAAAAATGTTGAGATTTAAAATTTCCTGACATTTACGTTGTGATGGTTAACAGTTAACTTTGCATAAAATCTATTGGAAACATTGACGGTTTTGGCTTATCACGGGTAATGTGATTCGTGGAACTGTTATATATATATTACTTAACACTCATTGCGTAAGAAGTAGGTTCTAATATAGGAGTAGAAAAAAAATATGCATATAGCTATGTACCTATTTGATTTCTAATTACACAGGGTCAATTAAAAGATTTCAGGAACTAAAAAAGATATTGGTTTGAAATATTGGTACTCGCTATAAAAGATGCTGATCTTCTTAATGAAGTTATCTATCGCTTCAGGATATACAGGAAGGCGATGTCAACTTGCTTATTTTAAATGGAACACCATATATGTATATTATTACATTTTTGGATTCTACGTAAGATTCTTGGCAGATTTCGGATGTCATGTCCTATACCTAAATCTGAACGTTTATGACATATTTAAGGTTTTATGTCTAAAATGACGTTTGCATACCTTAAAATAATTATTAATTTCTCCTATAATGAAGTCTTTATTATCTAATTTGTGTCGGATTCCTTGTTGAAAAGGACCTACTTTAATTGATTTTTTGCAATATTTTTAAACAAATTAATTCAGGTTATTCAAAAAATAAGTTAAGAAAGAAAATGAGAAAACTGAAAAAAATCTATATTTTCAAATGGAAACCTAAAAACAATATTTTATAATTACTTTCTATTTGGCATTAAAAATAAGAATAAGTTTGTGTAAGGTTGTCTATTCCGAAAATTAATTAATGGTTTCGAAATATTGCGAATTTAATATTTTTATATGGCGATTTTGCTGCCGATTATAAGTTCAGTTACTTATAGTTGGCTATACGGCGTTAGAAAACAGTCAAATATCAAAGAAGCAAATTTGTCACATGTTCTTGAAGAAGAATCACATTCTCCATAAATAATAAACAATTAAAGTAATCTTCGTTCATTTAATTCATCTTTAATCTTATATTTTGAATACTCTATATTAATAGTATAAGCAAGTAAATATTATAAGAATCCCATTAAAGCAGATCCTTTTCAACAAGTAATCTGACCCAAACTAAATAATAAGGACTTCTTTATTGGAAAAATTAATAATTATTTTAAGGTCCCCAAACGTCATTTTTGACATAAAACCTTAAATATATCATACATTCTTAGCTTAGGTATATGGCATGATATATGAATTACGTCTAAAATCTTGCGTAGAATCCAAAAATATATAGGACGTTCCATTTAAAATAAGCAAGTTGACATTGACTTCCGGTATAGACACGCACACACACATATCTGCATTAAAAAGATGGACATATTTTTCAAACAAATATCTTTTTTAGTTCCCGAAATATTTTAATAGATCACTCACGGTAAAGGACGCTGTATAAATGTAGGTCTGCAAGGCAAGAAAATTTTAGTTCAATAAAAATGTGTTTTCTCAGATTTTCCCGTGATATTCAGCATAATATGTACAGCTACATGTTACAAACTTCTAGGATAGATAGAATACATGTAGAAAAACAAATAAAGTTAATTTTTTTTTATGATCAAACACAAGCACTATAGGAAAAATCCTTTAGGGTACTCTGGGTGGTGCGTGTGCGCAAAAAGCGATTCACGTTGGTTTTGAATCATGAAGGTTATATTCGATTGGGACAAACGACCTCGGGAAGGTCGTTCCATAAGGATAAACTCATCCAGATGAAAGAATTCTTAAATAATGAAGTTCGAGGAGTACTAAGCTTAACCACATATGGATGGGCGGCAGTGGTTCGTCGTATATTTCTGCTATTCACCGCTCTGGGCGGAATCAAGAGGGCAAGGTCAGACGAGCACTTTCCATGGAAATATCTGTAAAAGAGAGTCAAATCCCCAACCTGTGTTCGATGTTCTAGGCTCTCGAGGTTTTTCGTCAGCTCGTGGTCTCCATTCAGACGAATGGCCCTCCTTTCGATGGAATCCAGCAGCCCGAAGAGTATGCCTGGGTGCAGAGCTCCAGACATGAGAGCAGTACTCTAGTGATTGTCGAATCTGGGCTTTATATAGTGTCAAAAGTTGTTGAGGTGTGGACAACCTCTTGGTTCGGAAAGGTACACCAAATTTCTTAGAAGCTATCTTGGCGAGTGCCACATATATAAGACATATTATTTGCTCCCAGATTGACGCCCAGCAAATTAATAGATGATGCCAGTGGGATTGCGTGTCCGTCCTTGACTATATCCGGTTCTGTAATGTTAACCTTTTTAGAGAAAACTGCTGTATTTTTTAGCGTTAAGTTCGACTTGGTTACTGTCACCCTAATCCAAAATTTCTTCCAGGTCTTTGTTAAGGCGTGATACTTCATCCTGTCTGCGAAAATGTGCGTCGGCAGCAGATGTTTGTGCATTCAAAGAGAAAGATGAAATAAGTGTGCTATCGTCAGCAAAACTAAATATCGGATTTTCCGTTTTCACTAGAAGGTCGTTAATGTAGAGTAAGAAGAGAGTGGAGACAATATGGACCCTTGAGGAACACCGGTATTGATGGTGAAGGTGTCTGAGAGAAATCCTTCAATCGCCACTTGCAGAGAGCGGTCCTTAAGAAAGCTAGACAACCATGCACACAATCGACTGGGCATACCATAGGATCGCAGTTTGCTTAAAAGTTCCTCATGCCGGACACGATCAAAGGCTTTAGAAATACCCAGTGCAATAGCCCGAGAGTCCCCATGATGTTCGATTGCGTTGTTCTAAATATGGGTGACATAAGCTAGAAGATCTCCAGTTGATCTGGACTTCCAAAAACCGATGAACATTGGTCCGTAAACGCTTCCTCGGGGAGCTAGAGTCGTTTGAAAATGGCCTTTATAAACTAGCTTTTGCTTCGTAGCTACTTTAGCTACCGCAGCCAATTTTGGGGCATACATTAGTAATTTCATCTATTTGAGCCTACTAGACTACTACTAACTTTGACCAGAGGCGTATTTGCGTAAATTTCTCCCCATTCTTATAAGATTTCAATTCTCCGCCGTTTTGACATCACATTATGATTTTTCTATGCCTTTTACATAAAGAGGCCTGAAATTGATGAACTTACTAGCAGTAATCTATGTCCCAAAAGTTGTTACGCCATTGTGCATATTGTTTACCTGCGCCATAAGGAAGAAGGTGAATGAAATTTGAAAGAATAGAGAAAAGAAGATATTTTTTTTAAGTTCTTTTTAATAATAAAGGAAGTTAGAGTTCTATTTAAAAGTTTCACTAAGACCAGAGCACCTATAGATAAGCTAAGCGGAACAAATCCGAACAAGTAGTTAGTTAGTTAGTTAGTTAGAAGGCAATCTACAAAGGACTCTAGCTCCCTGAGGAAGCATTTCCGGACCAATGTTCATGTGAACTTTTTTTTATTTTTCATACATTCAACCTACCCTACAAGTTCGTAACATGCTCACGTTAACATCCTGTATATACAGGGTGTCCCAAAAGTAATGGGACACAGAGCAATAGCAGACTCCTTAAGGCGAAATAATGCGATTTATTCAAACTTGCCTTATCCCAAAATTGATAACAACCAAGATACAGGGTGTCAAAGTTTTAATTTTATTTTCGTTTTTTTGCGATTATTTCTTAACAAAACGACATAACAGCACAAAATTAGGGATTTTCGCCCCACTTATTTTAGCTGGCATAACTTTTTTTAGGCTACGTCTATCGATCCGGCTAATAAAAAATAAGGTTACTTTACTTCTTTTACATCAAAAATATATACCTTATTGAAGTCGCTAGGAGCAACCATTTTCGAGATAATGGCATTTCATATTTATTTCTAATGCAAGAATACTAAAATATTTGTGTATTCGTATTATTATTATTTATCACAGCTGGCCTTGATTAAAAACAACGACGTTTCTAAGGCAACAACATGTTACACAAAGTATCATCTGTCAAAGTTATTAATTTTCTAAGTACAATACGCAGGTATTATTCAATTTTTTAGTAATGCCTCGACATAATTTATTTTCCAATGCAGAAATGCGTGATATGCTTTGTATTTACGCACAAGAAAATTTTAATGGTCGGAGTGCAGGGCGCAGGTACCAAGCACTGTTCCCGAATAGAAGGCAACCAAACCGGAAATTATTTCAAAATATTTATGGCCGACTAGGAGAGACTGGTTCGTTTCGACAAAAAAAAGATGTTTCGGGCCGTCCAAAAAATATAACACCAGAACAGGAAGAAGAGATTTTAGTTCGTGTACCGGAAAATCCAGAAGTGAGTTCGAGGAGATTGAAGGCAGCTACAGGTGTAAGTAAATCTTCAATTGTTAGAATATTTCACGATGAAGGCCTGCACCCATACCACTTTACACCCGTACAGTGTTTACTGCCGCCTGATCTTCCAGCCAGACTTCAGTTTTCTCATTTCTTCCAAAATTTGCAAAATACAGATCCAATGTTTCTAAATCGTGTGTTGTTCACGGACGAGGCGACATTTACTCGACGGGGTGTATTCAATTATCGAAACAGACATGCGTGGGAAAATGAAAACCCGCATTTAGTTGTTGAACGACATTTCCAACACGAGTTTAAGGTCAACATTTGGTGTGGAATTATAGGAGATCATCTTATAGGCCCCTTTGAATTACCGCCAACTCTAAACGGAGATTCATATTTGAATTTTTTACAAAATGAACTTGGAGGGATTTTAGAAGATGTACAACTAAACGTCCGGCAAAATATGTATTTCATGCAAGACGGGGCGCCGGCACACTTCTCCAGACAAGTGCGAAATTATTTAACTGAACAGGTCCCTGAACGTTGGATAGGCCGTGGTGGCCCGTTGATTTGGCCGGCGCGAAGTCCCGATTTTAATCCAATGGACTTTTGCATTTGGGGTTATTTGAGAACCATTGTTTATAACAGTTCAATAAACCACCGTAATGAGTTAAATGAAAAAATTATAAATTCTGTTAATCTGCTCAGAAATGATGAAGATCTCCTGTTTAAAATTCGACAGTCTTTTGTAAAACGTATAGCAAAATGTATTGAGATCAATGGTGGCCATTTTGAACAATTGCTATCACGGCGTTACCATTTTTATTTCTAACTATTTTGTTAATTTTAAATGATTTTAATAAGTATTAAATAAAATTTTTGATTGGAATAAAATTACTAATTCCATATGAAAAAGCTTTTTTATTAGAAAAAAAGTTAACCTTAAGTATTTACCTAACCTAACTTTGACACCTAGCAAATGTAGCTAATTTACAATCATTTTAAGTCAGAAATTCACCGTAGCTCGATTTTCTTTCCGTTGCTTTTGGACCACGTATTTAGATTAATTGGACATATGAAATGCCATTATCTCGAAAATGGTTGCTCCTAGCGACTTCAATAAGGTATATGTTTTTGATGTAAAAGAACTAAAGTAACCTTATTTTTTATTAGCCGGATCGATATACGTAGCCTAAAAAAAGTTATGCCAGCTAAAATAAGTGGGGCGCCCTCTACTGGTTACACAAAAAATATGGATAATTTTGAATTCCTCATCTCAAAAAACCCCAAAATCCCTAATTTTGTGCTGTTATGTCGTTTTGTTAAGAAATAATCGCAAAAAAACGAAAATAAAATTAAAACTTTGACACCCTGTATCTTGGTTGTTATCAATTTTGGGATAAGGCAAGTTTGAATAAATCGCATTATTTCGCCTTAAGGAGTCTGCTATTGCTCTGGGTCCCATTACTTTTGGGACACCCTGTATACAGAATTTTATGAAAATGATTTTTATACTTAAACCAGCGAATCCTCATATGATCAAAAATGCCGTATGGACATTACATTTACATACAGGTCCTAGCAGGAATGACTTTGATCTGTATATGGAAAATTATACATAGGAAAAATTTGAAAATTGGAGACACACAACTCGGCTAAACTATTTTCAATATGGTGTGACTGCAAAAAATCTACATATTCAAATAGAAACTCTTAAATTTTATAATTATTTTATATTTAGCATTGGATAGCATAAGGATAAGTTTCTATAAGGTTTTCTATTCACGTAAGTAAGTAAAATATTATGTACGTCCGGTTTTTTGTAAAGTAAATCGCACAGTAAACAAGACCGCCTTGACAACAAAACTACACAACGCAAGCAACCCTCTTGTTTCAATATAGGCACTTGAAGTTGTGCTGAAAGAGTCATAGCCGCCTGCTGACGCTGGGAAACAAGGATAGAGGCATCAATTTCTTTCAAACTTCATGTTATTACCACTATGATTACAATGAAATATTTTGCTGGGCAATATCGTTGAAAGACATGATTGTATTTTAAAATTAATAAATAGGTAAATGTACAGTGTGGTACGTAATTCGCGTAAGAACGAATGGAAATGTTACACATGCAGGTACGTAGCGGTAAGTGTGTAATTCCATGAGTAAACAATTACATCGTTCTACTTAGAAAATGTTTTTATTCTTTTTTTAAATTTTTCTCAAATTATCGATCCTGAACATTTATTTTTTAGTTATTAAAATAATAATAACCTATATTAAAGCAAAATGTATTTCTGAAAATTTGAAAAATACACCATTAAATAAAAATACGTTAAAACACGACGCAATCAGATTCATCTACCTCAACGGGAATTTGAAAATTTTTTTAAAAATGTTAGATCATAGTTTTCCACACCGAGCAACTTTTCAGAATTACAGTTTCCGGTATTGTCACAAATAAAAATACTTGACTCTTGAACCAAATTTATATTTTTTGATAAACCTCGTATGCGACTAAAGAAATTTAAGATCTGATGATTACATTTTAGGTTTTGGACTATGCTGAACTTTTTATAAAACAATAACTTTTTTTCGTAAAATTGATAATAAAAAGTTTCCAATGTGGCGTCAACTTAAGTAGACACACTGTAGGATGTTCCATTTAAATAAGTAAATTTATGTCTACTTCTGATATAACCAGAAGTACCACCATATTGAAAGTATTTTAGCCCAGTTGTCCCCATCAACATAAGCATACTATCTAATTTTCAAAATTTTCCTATACAGGGTGTCTAATTAATGTTACATGGCAGACTCCTTACATAAAAATATTAGGATTTAATTATACTTACCTATATCCGAAAGTTGATATTAACTGAGATACAGGGTGTTAAAGTGAAACTTTTCTAATATCTTTGAGAGAAACCAATGTCTTTTTACGAAATTCGGCAATTATCGTTTCTTTAGGATGAGAAATTGATTTTTTTATGAAATTTTACTATACAATGTAGGGCATCCGGCATTTTTCACACATTAATTAGGTTATAACTTTCTTGTGCCTCACTGTATTTAAGTTTTTAATGAAATTAATACTATTCTCATACTTATTACGTAAAAAAGGTATACTAAATTCAGGTCGCCCAGAGTTACCGGTTCGGAAAAATTATAGTTAAGTAACAATGGCCGAGACACAAGTTGTTCTCAAACGCAGGAATGCGGGATATGTTGGTATCTTTCGTCCTAAACGGGATTCTATAAGGTGCGGACCAGAATTTCTTCTTCTTGTTCCGGAGTTAAAGTTCTCGGGCGCTCTTTGGAATGTTTCCGAAACGGTAACTCTTGGCGACCTGGACTTAGTATACCTTTCTTACGTAATAAATATGAGAAAAGTGTTATATTCATTAAAATCTTAAATACCCTGAGGCACAAAAAAGTTGCGTGCAAAACGTAATAGTGGAGGACGTCCGAAGATTATTACACCCGAGCAGGAAGAAGAAATACTAGCTAACCGATGGATAGGTCATTTAAGCCAATTGTTTTGGCCTTTCCGAAATCCCCATTTCAACCCCCTTGATTTTTGTGTATGGGGATACATGATATCACTTGTTTATGATTAAACGATAAATACTCGGGAGCAACTATGGCAAAAAATTCAGGTTCAGGTAATGTTTCAAAACGAACGCTTGTTATTTAAAATCAGGCGGTCCTTCAATAAGCGGGTAGCCAAATGCATTAAAGTTCACAACAAATATTTCTATTATTAATAGTTTGTTATTTATTTATGTAAAAATTGAATTCTTATTTAAATTATAAAATAATATTTTCATTAGGGACCGTTTAAAGTTTTATTTAAATATTTGAAGGAGCACACTGAGCATTTTAAATGCAAAAAACGGTCTCGAAAACAGTTAGTCGCAGCGACATTTACAAAGTATATACCTTTTTTGCGTAAAAATGATATCTTTAATAAAAACATAATTATACTAAGGCCCAAAAAGTTACACTTCTTTTTATGTATCTAGAGTACCGCAGAGAGCGTCCCCTACAATCTACATCAAAATTATTAACAAATTCAAATTTCTTTCCCCAAAGAAACCCTAATTACAAAGTTTTGTGCAAAAATATTGATTCATAAATAAGTTAAGTAAATAAAATTTCTGAAAATAAAAAAGTTTCTCGATTGGTGAAAATTTTCCTGCGTAATTCCTGACTTCCAAGGTCATCGACTTTTTGAGCATATTTAAAACCAAAAATACGAACCATATTATGCTTGAAAGGAAGCGCTTAAGTGTGTATTTTAAAACAAAAAAAATCATGTCGATAGCTCAATTAGATAGCTAAATATTAGAGTGGATATGTAAAAAAGCAAGCTTTTTAAAAAAGGGAGTTTTCACTTTTTTTTGAAAATAAAATATGGCGTGACCACAAAAAAAGTCGTATCTTGTGATTTCTAATGAACAATGACCTGTGCCATAAAATGATATATGTCTCAGTTTGTTCTAACGTAAAAAAAAAAATCGAGAAGGAAGCGACTTTTGCCCTATTTTTTACTCCACTAGCAATCAGTGAAAATCGCAGGTTTCTATCTTTTTCCTAACCGGAAATATCGATGAAAAATGAATTTACATTATTACTATTACTACTTATTATTCGCCCGATAATTACATATATGGTATAAAATAAAAGACTTTAGAAACAAAATACATATATTTAATAGTAATATTGAATATTAAAAATTCCGTTTACTGAATGATTTCTGGTCACTTCGAGCTCTTTCAAAAAGTAGCCGCTGAAAGGAGTATGTGGTACGATATTCAAATCGCCCTCATTGCTACAAAATAGCTTTTCCACACTTGGTGCCACGCTTACATACCATGACTGGTTAAATATATTATATTTTATCATGTAATACATTTACCTATGACCATTTAAATTATTCTGAATGGTAGTTCGTGATATTCCCAAATCAAAAGACAATGTCCGAGTAGTGACATGGGAATTAAAGTCTATATATGCTAAAACATTGATTAAGTTCTACCAGGCGTTTAATAAGTAGTAATTATATAAGTTTCATGCAGAGGCAATCGGCTTAAAGAGTTTTTTACTATTTCAATATAAAAAAGTATCAAAATACTAATTCATATTGAATGGTACCATGAACAAAATGAAGTTTTCTTAATTGATAGGATTTGACATATCTGCAGACCGGTTTCGAACTCCTTTGTTCTCGTCAGTATCGGTTAGAATAAATCCTTATTATCAGAGAGAACCCTCGTCAGCAAAACACAACCCGCTGCGCTATCTCTTAGTAGCCCCACACTATCTGAGCAGAAACCCTCCTGAACCTTTAAAAAATGTCAAATATAGGTTGTATCGACTTACTTACCTCTGATTATTATTCTTCTCTAGGTATATTCTGTGTAATTTTCATCTTCTTTGTTGCTTAAAATGGTCTTAAATGGATTCGCCCAGGTAATATTGATATTAAGAAGACAGAAAAATACATATACATACATCATATTGTTATTTAAATCGATAGTACATCCGGCCATAAACAAATAATAGGAGCAATTTTTAGGAATATTTTAGTTGATTTCCACATTGAAACAAACACTTAGCACCCACCCACGCATGTTTCTAGGAAAATAACTCATTAAGAATATTTTGCTTTGCATTTTCACAAAATTCTCCCCGAATGGCATAAATTAGACAGTAGTTTGCTTATCAACAATGACATACTTCTAAATCACCGTTAAATCTACACTACCACTTTAATGCACTTTGCAATTAAAAATATGTCAGATCTTGAAAAATACCAGGGTCACTAAAGTGTGGGGAAATCAATTATTTCTATATCATTTATGTCACAGACGAAATTATCTGGTTAGTTAATACACGATTGAAATCTTTATGCCACCCGCCATTGGTTTTAAGAATATTTCTTTACCATCCGTCAAAAAGTGGACAAGTCTTAAGTTCCAGGTCAGTAGAGCCATTAGAATATTGGGGGTATTTTTCAAAATCAATCTCGATCTCTACAAGTCCATATATTCGCGGAATCCTAGAACCTCAACCTTACTGATAATGTGCGTTACCAATTTATTCACGGTGCAAATTTGATATCATTCATGGTCATAGTGAGCCATCTCATTCTTCAAACAACTCGATTTATCCATTTCATTCCGGATGGTAAAAATTTATAAAATTAGTAGTTTTTCTCGTCCTATTCGAAGTAAATGCAGGTAGTGCAGGTGGTAAAAAATATTATTACAATCACATTTTTGAACATTAAGGAAAATAGGCAGATTTGTGGCTATATTTGTGCCCTACTTCTAGAATTACGTAATATTAACTTACCGAACAAGCAGTTGAGAAATTTCTTATATGTGGTACAAATGAAGTCATCTTATATTTTATAAACTTATCTTCGGCTTTCTGTTTATCGCTGTAGGTTGCGTGTACATAAGATTGTTGTTGTCTAAAAAACTTAGGAAACGGGCTGGAGTCCGTCCTACAGTAATAAGAAGGAAACATTTATTATTAAGGGTTTCAGTTCCAAACTAGCGGCAATAAAAGTTTTGCAATGTGCGTAGAACTTGATTGATAGGGGCTAATTTTGTTTCTATTAAAATTATTCATATTTCTTAAATTAAACATCTTCTCCCCCACCTCCTAATATTTATATATTTTAAAACATTCATTGTGTATTTGTCACATATACAGGGTGTCTCAGCGGGAACCGTCTCAATCTCTACCGGGTGGTGCGTCGGGCCAGGACACATAGTATATCCCACGTCAATTGTAAGATAATCAAAAATTAGCTTAACTATCCAACTTATTTTAAGCATGATTTTGCTTGGACAATAGTTGAATGCATAATAATATAATTTGGCCACTTCGCGGTCTCGGGATTTTTTTTTTCAAATCGTCGTGCATGAAACTATTTTCCAAGAAGCACAATCATGGCAAAAATATTTGGATGGTTTAATCCATTTAAATTTATAGGTTTAGTGGAATATGGTTAGACAATTTTTTTTAATAACTTGGGGTCCTATTACCTTCGTTACGCATCCCAAAAATGCATTTAAGAAGCCTTTATAGCAAAATGCAAACTTTGCTATAAAGGCTTCTTAAATGCATTTTTGGGATGCGTAACGAAGGTAATAGGACCCCAAGTTATTAAAAAAATTATCTAACCATATTCCACTAAACCTATAAATTTGCAATGCAAACTTTGCTATAAAGGCTTCTTAAATGCATTTTTCGGATGCGTAACGAAGGTAATAGGACCCCAAGTCATTAAAAAAATTATCTAACCATATTCCACTATACCTATAAATTTAAATGGATTAAACCATCCAAATCGATTCAATTCCGAAGTATTTTTATCGCCTTATGTCAAAATATTTATGTAAAATTTCTATCGAAAATGGAGTTTCAAACGATTAAGAAAGAGAAACAGAAACCATTATGGAGGACAAAAATTTAACCGCAGTTAAACGGGTCTTGAAATTTATGGCCGTTTGCATCTCCTTGCTTAAAGGGAAATCTTAGCAAAGGCGTACCTTATACTAAAGGTTCACCTTACATTACAATGGGTTGCACGGCATCAAACTTAGCAAGGGATTCCACAAGTTTGGCAACAGAGCCGATCAGGTGATTTTGGTAGTAACTCTTGTAGTGATTCTTTTCTCCTTAATAGTTTTGTCATAGTCAACACACTCAATATGTCAATTTAAATTTTTATTTATGACTTGCTTTGTTGTGTACTGTATAATTTTTCTTTGGTATTTAACTAGCTCAGCTAGCTTTAGTAACGAAAAACGTAAAGAGAGGCATCTCAATTGTTCACAAAGAGAAAAAAATTATCAAAAACAATTATTGTTGATTTTAAGAAAATATAAAGACGGACATATTTACCTGCCGTGAAAAGACAAATAATCAGCCCTATTCTACTGTCCTAAGCAGAAGCACCTCAAGTGCGATTATTATACTTTCGAATAAGTCGTGGTTTAATGTTTGACGACTAGTTGCCATTTTACTTACATATTTAATTTATTCGTCTATAATTGTACCTATAATATATCGCGACCGGCAGATACTAGCGTTTTACTAAGTATTTATCAAAAAACGATGTCCCCCATTTAACAGAAGCTAGAAATCAATTTTTAATTAAAATAAAATATATAACTGTTAAATAGGTAATATTTTATGGGTTCTTCTGAATCCATGACAACATTTAACTCAATTTTCAATTTTTTGATACTTGCGGTGTTTTTGTTCAGGAGAGCAGTATTGTACACTATTCTAGGCATCCCAAAAATGAATAGGTTAATTTCGTCGACATCATCGTCATCAACAGCAACTAGTTCCAATCAATACATTTTTTTTAAACTGTTTCTATCTTTATCATCATCACTGACATATTTCTTGTTATGTCAGTAACAAATCTTTTTAGGTTTGTTCGATTTCCAGGATAAACCGAAGATTTCTGGGGCTTAGATTTGTCTAACTGTAGGCCAAACTTAAGGGCAAGGGTAAATACGTGCAAGTCGATTTTCGGAGATAAGGTGAATCTTGGATTAAGTAGAACCTATTCCTAGCAGTGCAAACGCCCATCAATCACTCATCTAGACAAAATTTATTCAAGCGGTAGTGTCTGATTGGTTTATTTCGAAATATTTGATTAGTTCGGTTTCTTTTTAAATTTATGTTGTGCTTTTTATAGGTAATTTCATGTATGTGGGCCCATAAAACAAGCTATGACAACTCACCTAATTTTTTTTAAATGGATACCATTAGTTTTTCAAACTCGGCATAAAATTCTAAACATATTTCATGTAGCCAGCCCCGGATCTATGGGGGGGGGGCAAGCCGGTACACCTGCCCAGAGCGTCAATTTCAAATGCGGCAGTTGTAGCATCCCGAGGCGTCGCGACGCACCCCATTATTATTCGATTAGAAACTTCAACTATTCATAATATCGCCAAAATTGCAGTTTTGTTAAAAATCTTATACAGAATTTCCCAAAATTAATAGTACACAGTAAAACTGGAAATTCTTTGGGTTAAAAAGCTTAGTTCCAAAGTTGATACAGTGAAAATGCATTGTCCTAATTTCCTAATTAACTTACTTTTTGACTAATATTTTAGCTAAAATTTTTGGTTTGGGGGTTTTAGGGGCGATAAATTTGATTTTGCTAATTGTTTTATTTTTATATATTATTGTAGAGGCGCTCGCTGCAGCAATTATTGTTTCCGATATGTTTGCATTTATAGTGTACGCTTTTAAAAATATTACAACAGTTATTGTCAAAAATATACCTTTTCTTAATAGTTTATTAATTAACTTATAAATATTTTCATTACTGGTCATTTCATTTTTTTGTAGTCTAAGCATCTTAAAATAATTTAAATATTAATAAATTACTAATATTTAAAAAAATAAAGGTTATCTATATTAATCTGATTTATTTGTAGTTAAATTCTATTACCAAAAATGTAATAATTATTAATAACTAACATAATAATATGTTATGTATTTCAATATTTTAAAAAGCTGGACTGGACACTATAAATGCAAAAATCTCGAGAGCATTTGCTCGGAGCGACATTGACAAGTTACACATACCATTTTTGGGTAAAAGTTATGAGAAACTTCATAGAGAGATAAATATACTAAAGCGTAAGTTCGTGTTGTTTTATACAGGGGGTCAATTTGAAAATTTCCCAACCTTAATATCTATCTTTCAGTAAATAATTTTAAAAATCGGAAAGACACACGGAAAGAAAAATCCTAGTTAAGTAGTTAAATTTACTATAATATAGTAAAACTAACTACAATTTATGGCTCTATATGTGACTGGAATAACTTTTATTAAGAAGTGCCATTAAAGTATAGCAAAATTTCAAAAAAAATATTTAGTAAACCATTTATATGAAAAGTTTTTATAAAATTTATTAAAATCTTTGGTTCTATGTAACCGGAGTGCGATATAAATAAAAATAAAATAATTAACAAATTCAAATTTCTCGCCCCTAAAAACTTCCAATCATATAATTGTATGCAGAAACGTTTGGTAAAAGAAAGTTAATCAGGAAATAATAGAAAATACAAATTTACTTGTATATACACAACTCGGTTATTATCAACTTTTGAGCAAGCAATGTTTGACCAAATCGCTATATTTTTAACCAAGCAATCTGCAGTTTTAATATGTATTATTAGTTCCTGTTTTAAATACAACTACTAAAAACAACAAGGGATGGAGGATATGCGAAGGCGGCAGTTTTAAGTTTTTGCCCCGTCTCGAAAGCAATCCAGATCCGGGGATGCATTGTAGCATGTCATATACCTAAATTCAACTAAATCGATATTTAAGAATAAGTGACGAAATTCGATGAATAGAACATTACGTAGATAATAAAGTTCTATATGATTCTGAAGATGGTCTCGAGTACTGCCAGGAGGTTGATGGAGTCATTAACAACATATTTTGTTAAACTGACTTTTATTTATTTTCGCATTTTATTGTTTTCGCGAATACATAACATGTTTTGATCTTTTAAGTAAAACACAATTGTCTCGCAAATAGTTGAATCTAGGAAAGGGCCACGATACATGAAATATGTTTAGACAATGTTAAAATTTTAATGTGTTTGTGGGTGTTTTAATGTGCTGCGAACTTTGTGTTGCTTTGCTTTTAGGTCCGGTAGAAAAGACCCTTGAGGTGTATTTTAGAATGTATTTTAAAATTTGTTTGTTTACTTATTCTTTATGATTTTGTTTAGATATGACGCATTCAATATTCACCTGAAAACAACTAGAGATGTTTACAAGTTGAAACGCTGTGTTATAAATTAATAAAGACAATGGAAGTCCAAAATACGTCACTCACCATATTATAAGCTCCTGGACAAAATTAACGCGACATCATAAATTTCCCATATTTTTGATGCTATTTTTTTTCTGAATTTATGATCCAATTTGAATGATTTTTTTTGTATTGTATTTTGGTTTCTTGACAATGTCATAGTTTTCGCTGTTTATGATAAAAATTTAATTTTCGATTTATACTAAAAATGCTATGTTTTTTTCCGAAAATTCGTATCACCCTGTGGAGTATATTAGCAACCGAAGCATATTGCAGTTGGCATTAAACGGTAGGTCCATCTTTCCCCAACATTTCCTTTTTGGTTTACTTCATTATCTCTGTTATTAAAGGAGATACACCGTTTTATAGCGTAACATGTTTTCATAGACTTTAACATTCAACACATTCATTGTTAAATATTTTCTTGTAGGTTTCAAGATTAAAATACTCGTCGGGCAACTGGGCATACGAAACGAACGTTTAATAAGCAGTTTCCGAACAGTTTTTATCAGTATGGCGAATTTTATTTGACCGTTGTAACTTTAAAATACAACATCTGCTGACACATCGCTTGCAATGTCAGAAAAAACATTTAACAATGAATGTGTTGAATATTAAAGTCTATAAAAACATGTTACGCTATACAACGGTGTATCTCCTTTAATAACAGAGATAATGAAATAAACCAAAAAATAAAATGTTGGGGAAAGATGGACCTACCGTTTAATGTCAATGCCAAATATGTTTTGGTTGCTAATATACTCCACAGGGTATCGGGAAAAATCATAGCATTTTTAGTACACCCAGTATAAATCGAAAATTAAATTTTTATCATAAACAGCGAAAACTATGACATTGTCAAGGAACCAAGCTACAATGCAAAAAAAATCATTCAAATCGGATCATAAATTCAGAAAAAAAAAATAGCATCAAAAATATGGCAAATTTATGATGTTGCGTTAATTTTGTCCAGGAGTTTATATTTTTCCAAATATAAGAATTTTGAATTTGAATATGTTTAAAATTTTGGTGCTTGTGCTCTTTAGCACCCACGGAATTTAACAATTTTTGAAATTGCAATGTAAGATCTGGTTGTATAGAACAATTTAAAACAAAAACATTTGCGGATCGTACTGTTTTTCTATAAGAAAATGTCCTGGGAAAACAAGTAAAAAGCCGCCCCGCTACACCTTTTGTAGTCGATTTCCTTCTGCATTCGGCAAAAGAAAACACAAGGAAGTTACATAAATTGACAGTGCCCTGGGAAAACAAGTGAAAACCAGCCCCGCTACAACTTTTGTAGCCGATTTTCTTCTGAAATCGGCAGACAAAAACACAATCCATCCGTCTGTGCTGGGGAGGTCTCCGACGTCATTCTAACGAGCATGGAAGCATTTATCCCCTCCTCTTAAAAACGCCCTTCCAACGGCAAGCCCTGGTTTAGCAAGGATTGTGAGTGTGCTGTCAGATCAAAAAATCTGGCTTACCGACAGTGGCGTCAAAACCCTACCACTGAGAATCGTACCATCTTTGTTACCGCCCGAAACCAATGTAAGCTAACAATAGATCAAAGCAGAGAAGCCCATAACGTGAGGATCAAAAACAAACTTCTTGACAGTTCAAACGGATCAAGGTCCTTTTGGTCAGTCTCTAAGGCCGTCAGCCAAAATTTCACAAAATCAACTATTCCACCTCTAACACGTCCCGATGGTACAATAGCATCCACAGCCGGAGACAAAGCAAACTTACTTGCTGAACTATTTTCTTCACATTCCACTATAGATTTTCAGGGAAGAACACCACCCGGCATTCCTGCAGTTCAATCCGAAATGACCGAAATCGTGTTCCGTCAGCGTCCCGTCAAACGAATCCTGAAAGGACTGGACGTCAAAAAAGCTACTGGTCCAGACGAAATTCCTATTATAGTTCTCAAGAGATGCGCCGATGAACTAACACCAGTATTTTGTAGACTTTTCAACTTATCCTACAAAAAAGGAATATTTCCATCTTGCTGGAAGACGGCGCGAGTCCAGCCTATTCCAAAGAAAGGTAAGAGAACCCTGCCTAACAACTATCGACCAGTCGCATTGCTTTCAGTTATATCAAAAGTAATGGAGAAAGCTATTAACCAACATCTTCTAAAGTACCTGGAAGGCTTCAACATTATCAGTGATCATCAATATGGTTTTCGGAAGTCCAGATCAACTGGAGATCTTCTAGCCTATGTCACCCATATTTGGAACAACGCAATCGAACATCATGGGGAGTCTCGGGCTGCTGCACTGGATATTTCTAAAGCTTTTGATCGTGTCTGGCATGAGGGGCTTCTAAGTAAACTGCGATCCTATGGTATGCCCAATCGATTCTGTGCATGGTTGTCTAGCTTTCTTAAGGACCGCTCTCTGCAAGTGGCGATTGACGGATTTCTCTCAGACACCTTCACCATCAATGCCGGTGTTCCTCAAGGGTCCATATTGTCTCCCACTCTCTTCTTACTCTACATTAACGACCTTCTAGTGGAAACGAAAAACCCGATAGTTAGTTTTGCTGATGATAGCACACTTTTATCATCTTTCTCTTTGAATGCACAAACATCGGCTGCCGACGCACATCTTCGCAGACAGCATGAAGTATCACGCCTCAACAAAGACCTGGAAGAAATTTTGTATTGGGGTGACAGTAACCAAGTCGAATTTAACGCTAAAAAAACCCAGGCAGCAGTTTTCTCTAAAAATGTTAACATTACAGAACCGGATATAGTCATGGACGGACACGCAATCCCGCTGGCTTCATCTATTAGTTTGCTGGGCGTCAATCTGGGAGGAAATATGTATTGGCATAACCACGTTGTGGCAATCGCCAAGATAGTGTAATATAAGTATTTAGTAGTAGTAAGTATTATTAAGTAGTCTGATTCCGAACGGATACTAGTCTGATTCCGAACGGATACTAGGTGAGGATGAAATAGTTAATTTTGTCAATTAACGATTTCATCCGTGTTATGCTTAGTGGACTGATTAAATAGGAATATTGTAACATCAAAGGTGAATGCTCGGAATACTTAGATTTGGATGTATTGTAAATTAAACATGGATTATTATTAAAGAAAGAGTTTGAACGAGAACGTCGTTTTTATTTTAATGAAGCTCCGAGACGATTAGTAATACCAAAGAGAAAGATTATTACATGGCGATCCTGCCAACGGCCTGATCTAAGAAAAATACTATAGTACAGAATATGGTGATGGTTTCATAATCATGGGTAACAAGGAAAGCAAAGAAGAGATTATAATAGCACAAGCGGGAAATAGTGGGGGACAAACCACTACTACACGTTTTTGGTCCATCAAAGATATCCTAAGCGTTTTATTAGTTTGCTTGGCTTTAACTGTTTTAGTATGGATTGGATATATAAGATGCAAACAAGCATTTGATAGGAAAATTAGAAGAGCTGTGCTAGCAGCGCAAAGTACTGACAAAATTTAAAATAATTATGGTATATATGGTATTATGGTTAAGTTATTATGGAAGTAATTAAAAAATGATATGGAATGCCGAAAGAAGTGGATGAATTTAGGTATTTATGGGAAGAATTAAGAGTATTTAATAGAAATGTTGGAAAAGATAATCAAGAGCGAAGAAATAGTTCCAAGGTACTAGAATATTATGTTAACCCTTTGCCCCCGAAATTATTTTTTTCTTTTAATACTTTTTTTTTCTAAATATTATGGTGGCAGAGAGTTAAATATATAATATATTTAAGATAATTTTTTACATCTGGAATATGCTTTTGATTCCAGGATATGGTTTCGGAACGTAACCACTAGGGAATAAAATGGGTGGTAAATACAAAAATCTTTATTTATAAAACTTACACAAATCTTATTTTTATGTCTAGTAGGTACTAAATTTGGTGGTACGTTTGGAAACAATTGTTTCTATCATTTAGGCATAATCCTACATCGCAAGTGCTACATGTCCATCTTGTCCTATGGGGTTCCTGGGTACTGCTGCAAAAAGCGCATCGTCTTGATTTTGAATAAACTGGCATATGAGAACATTGGTTATATCTTATCTCAAAAGGTACTGTACGTTTAAAATGGTTTATAACTTTGGGTGGTGCTCTAGAACGTAGTGTTTGCCCTACTCCAATCAAGCCCGTCGCTACAGACAGTCTAAATATTTTTAGACTTGGTATATTGGAGTTTGTTCGTTGTTTGAAAATTATAAACGAATTTACAACACAGACATCGACAAAGTACCATAGTATTCGATGCCACCATTTTTTTGATTTGCGATCAATTTCGTAAATAGATTTAAGCATGTCCATTTTATCAACATAGCCCATATGGGCGTTATAATCTTTTACCATGATTGGACAATTAATAGCTTTTGAAGTACCATCTTTTTCTTTTCTTGGAACGGTGCTGCCTTCTAAAGGGTTCTGATGGTTACCAAGAAAATATACCACTTTTCTATCCTTCCACTTGAGGAAAATCAGACCATCTCTGCTGACACGCCAGTCTAAATCTCCTCTTTGAATTAGTTCCTTATCTGGTTTTATATCATCGGGAAGGCCTTTTCTGTTATTTCTGACTGTACCACATGCATAAATAAGGACAGCCTGCAGATCTTTTTGTAGGTTTACAGAATTAAAAAAATTATCAAAATAAACATTGTGTCCTTTTCCCGCCAAGTCTCTGGTTAAATCTTTGACCACGCGAGCTCCTAATTCCTTTTCAGCAACATCATTAACTTTTCCGCTATATATCTGAAACTGGCAAACGTAGCCTGATTCATCTGCCCTTATCCAGACTTTGTAGCCACGCTTTATTGGTTTGAGTGGCATAAATTGTTTCAAAGTACTGCGCCCCTTGAAACGGATCATGGATTCGTCTATGCTTTGGTTCTTAGAAGGTTTATATGATGCTCCGAACGTTTCAGTTAGTGTGTTCAACAATAATCGAACTTTGTAAAGTTTGTCAAAATTATCGGATCCTCTGGGCGGCATAACAGAATTATCAGCTAAGTGAATATGGCCCAAAAGCCACGCAAATCTGTCTCTTGTCATAGCTGCGCTAATAAAATGATCCCTTAGTTCTGGCCTTGACGACCAGTAATCACTGTAACTTGGCAGCTTCTTTACACCCATTAGAATATTTATCCCAACAAATATTTTTATCTCATTTGAGTTGGTGGGCATAAAAGTATTCGGGTCTCCGCCACTCTGTTGTAATGCATAAAGGTTGGTCTGAAATGCAATTTTTTCAATTAGGTTCGGGGGAAATATATGAAAGAATACATCTGTAGGTGATTCCAAGTTATCTGGAATACTCGGGCCACTTGTTTCGGAAAATGTTTTTTTGTTTTGTACGCAATTTTCTATCGAATTTGTCCAAATAGTATGCTTAGCCAGCTCTCTACGTCTTATTACGGCCAGGGTTTCATTCATCTCTATGTCACTATCATCGTCGGCGTCGTCGACGTTGATGATGTTTTGATCCATATCATCGGCGAAAATAATGGGAATGTCATTTAGGTCCAATAAATCAGAATTGTCATCAATAGTCATATTTTCCAGCTGCTCCTGATCATCATTACTGACAATTGATTCATTATCTGAAGGAAGATCTTCCAGCAAGGTGAAAACATCCTCAGATCCCATTTTTTCTAGATCTTTGAAAAGATACATCTTTTTTTCTGAAAACAAAAATAATATTTTTTTATAAAGATCAAATTTTTATATCCACAAATATTAACACCGCTTACAATTAATATTTAAAAGGCTAGCTAAACACAAAATTCGCATGTACTAATAAAATATGTCAATATCCTCAAAATAACAGCTTGATAAAATGATATACCACAGATTCCTACTGGTTTTGGCATGAAACCGACGTTTGTTTACGCCAATAATAATTATTAAATTATAAAAAACTGTAATGAAACCATATTAACAAGTTCAAGTAACATTATACTATACTAAAAAATACAAAAACTTACCTGTCATGACTGTAAAAACGCCAAAAAACTGAACAAATATGTAAGCACGTGCACTTACTGCCGGATCAATTAATAATATATTACTAACTGTCAAAAATATCCAAATGTGCTGAATAGCGATGCACTATTTGAAGAAAGGGAAAAGTAGGCGGAGCTTTCCTACGTATGGTTTCGCGAGAATGCCACCAGGAAAGTAGAAATAAATATTTTAGTAAGTGGTTTCATAGAGAAACCACTAGGGCGCAAAGGGTTAAGAAAGTAGAAAAATTTAAATTACAATTTAGTGAAATTAGGGATAAATTTAACAGTAAGTCGTATGTAGGAGAATTGGTAGATAAGGCTAAATTATATGTAAACGATATAAATAGTTATCTAGAGCATCTAGACAAGATTTTTCAAGAAAGGCGTACAGAAATCCAATTGCTGAAGTTACCATCTGCGATAGAGCTTGATTCTAATTCTTCAGATAGTGAAACGGAAGGTAAAATGTCTGAAAAATTCGAATTGAAGACCGCAGCGGGGTTAATTCCGGTAATGGATGGCTCTGAAGTTTCCACAAAGAAAGATTATTACAATAGCCTCTCAGAAGCTTAGTGTACTCTTCTGAACCAGAAAGCTGTACACACCTCAACAACTTTTGACACTATACAAAGCCCAGATTCGACCATCACTAGAGTACTGCTCTCATGTCTGGAGCTCTGCACCCAAACATACTCTTCGGCTACTGGATTCCATCGAAAGGAGGGCCATTCGTCTGATTGGAGACCACGAGCTGACGAAGAACCTCGACAGCCTAGAACATCGAAGGCAAGTTGGTGATTTGACTCTCTTTTACAGATATTTTCATGGAAAGTGCTCGGCTGACCTTGCCCTCTTAATTCCGCCCAAAGCGGCGAATATCTGAAATACACGACGAACCACTGCCGCCCATCCATATGTGGTTAAGCTTAGTACTCCTCGAACTTCATTATTTAAGAACTCTTTCATCTGGAGGACTTCATCATTGTGGAACGATCTTCCCGAGGTCGTTTTTCCCAACGAATATAACCTCCAACGATTCAAAACCGGCGTTAATCGCTTTTTGCGCACACGCACCACTCCCAGAGTGCCCTGATTTTTCCTATAGTGCTTGTGTTTGATCATAAAAATAAAAACAAGAAAGTTACATAAATTGACAGTCCTGAGAAAACAAGTGAAAACTTGCCCCGCTACACCTTTTGGAGCCGATTTCCTTTTTCCAAATTAAAAAAGAGTTATATTATAATCCTTTAGGCTCATCGCAAATATAGCTACTTTGGCTTCTTATGGGCCCAGCGCATCTCAACCGGGCCACTGAAAGCTCCATGTCGCCCTCAGCCCATATGAACTGTGTACAACGGCCATCGGTTGCATGGCGGTGCTTGCGACCAGCCTGGCTGCCACTTTGTGGTCGCCACCGGTGGCTAGTAAAAAAAGTTTTTCGTTTTGGAGCAACTGTCAGGAACAAATATCAAGAAAATACCTGTATCTGTATATTGTTGGATAACATTTTTATAGAAACACCCGACCGCGACATTCGCTTCGTATCTCACATGATTATTCCCATAATAAAATCAATGTATGCTTTATAGGAATTTTTAGAATTTTCGGAAAAGATCCTTTAAGAGACAATTGGACAATAAAATACATATTCAAAAACCGCATCTTCTTTTTCTTGTAGAGTACAATATCGTCGGGAGGACCCCTTGAGATTTGATGCAACAATCCCGCATTTTGTTAAGTGTTTACCAAATCCTGGTCAATTAAAGAAATTTTTCGCATTAATACATTCCATTATAAACGAAACTAAATAATTAAAATATAACTTTTTGAATTGACAACATTGCTTTTCCAATATGCCAACTGACAAGTTGGGGAAAAAAGTATTAGTATTTTCTGGTCGAAAGAGATTAGTTTTGACATTATAATATGACACCATATTATTATAGTTTTTAATTGCCAATATTAGTGGTTTTTTATAATAATCAGCCTTTTATGTTATTATTTTTTATAATAATCAGCCCTTTTATGTTATTCTTGTTGTGTATGTATGTCTGCAATTCCAATTCTTAAGAAATGGTTAAGAAACAGGTAAGAAACATTCACAAACACTTCCTTGCCTCACATTCTTTAACTGTTTTTTGTAAATAACTTTTTTAAAAATGGTTCATCCGCAAATTTTTTTTTTCCAAAATACTTAAAATTAAATAATCTTTCAGTTTCTCTTTCAAAAATTGTTAAATACCGTGGGTGCTAAAGTGCACCATCACCAAAATGTTATGTACGATTAAAAATAAAACTAAAAATAACTGTATACATTTAAAAAAATTAAGTAACTCGCATAACTAACAATACCTGGAAGAAATTTTGGCTTGGGGTGACAGTAACCAAGTCGAATTTAACGCTAAAAAAACCCAGGCAGCAGTTTTCTCTAAAAAGGTTACAGAACCGGAAAGAGTCATGGCCGGACACGCAATCCCACTGGCTTCATCTATTAATTTGCTGGGCGTCAATCTGGGATGAAATATGTCTTGGCATAACCACGTTGTGGCAATCGCCAAGATAGCTTCTCAGAAGCTTGGAATACTCTTCCGAACCAAAAAGTTGTACACACCTCAACAACTTTTGACACTATACAAAGCCCAGATTCGACCATCACTAGAATACTGCTCTCATGTCTGGAGCTCTGCACCCAAACATACTCTTCGGCTACTGGATTCCATCGAAAGGAGGGCTATTCGTCTGATCGGAGACCACGAGCTGATGAAGAGCGTCGACAGCCTAGAACATCGAAGACAGGTTGGGGATTTGATTCTCTTGTACAGATATTTTCATGGAAGGTGCTCGGCTGACTTTGCCCTCTTAATTCCGCCCAGAGCGACGAATAGCAGAAATACACGACGAACCACTACCGCCCATCCATATGTGGTTAAGCTTAATACTCCTCGAACTTCATTATTTAAGAATTCTTTCATCTGGAGGACTACATCCTTGTGGAACGACCTTCCCGAGGTCGTTTTTCCCAACGAATATAACCTCCAACGATTCAAAACCAACGTGAATCGCTTTTTGCGCGCACGCACCACTCCCAGAGTGCCCTAAAGGATTTCTCCTATAGTGCTTGTGTTTGATCATAAAAAAAAATAACTTGTTTTTGGGTCACCTGGTGTACATGAAATTACCTTTAAAAAAAAAAACGGATAAAAAAGCGGGCCGTGCGTTTTTCGTAAAAAAAAAAACACCTAAATTTTAAAAGAATTTGTTCCAAACTTTGTCTCCTCACTGCAGGAAATTCAACCTTGCTGCTATGACGTTATTGATCCTTAATTTTCAGTACAGTTATACCCGTCTGGTATGTCCTTAACATCGCGTATAGCGACTGGCATTACTTTCTTTTACATATAAGTATGATTATTTTGCATAAAATATTTATATAGTGACCGGCAAGAAGTTGGCCATATATGGGAAACTTTTTTATTATTGAAATATTTAAAAAAAACGTTTTAAGCTGATTACCTATGAATGATTGTTATTTAAAAACTTATGTTGAAATTTGTCACGTGACCACTCGTTTTGCTGGAAAATTGAAATATATTTTATCTTGTATTAGATGACCAAATGTCGAGAAAAATTATTTTAAAAAAGTGTTTAGAATTTTGGAGCCAAAAAAGTCTAAAAAATATTTTTCGAAAATAAATTAAATAAATCCAAGATTTTTATTTACATTTTTATTTCGTAAGAGCGACTTTAGGAGACACGTTAAAACTTGTTCAAACCTCAAACAACAAGAACATAAGCATATTGTTCCAGAAATAACTATAACTGGTATATATCGTTGCCACATATAGGGCCTGGCCAAACCCAGTTGTACGATAAAACATAAATTTTAAATTATCAGAAATAGGCTTTTAAAAACAATAAAAATATTTAAATAATAGAATATTACCATGGTTTTCGATCATTAAAAACATTTTCATTATATTTATGAGAATCTGAAGCTAATACTGAATAGTTTTCTGAAGAATATTATTCTTGGAATTTGGCTCCAAACTTTACAAATGGGCATACGATTAAAATCTAAACACTCTTTTGAAATAACTTTTTCGATATCTTGTTCTAATACCGGTTTTCCATGACAAAATATATTTTTCTTCATTTTCCCCTGATAAAAATCTAAAATTGAATGCTAGAATAAATTTACAAAAAGTAATATTTCCGACAAAATTGCACAAAACAGGTATTTATTATAATTTACATTTTATTAAGAACACGATAATAATTTGGTTGGGAAAGATTTGTTAGTACACCTTAGTGTACTAGCGTATTCGTGAAGCGAATCCTGAATATATTTTTGCCCTAAACATGTCTATAATTCCATTTGAAACAGTATGTTGCCTTAAAACATAAAAACTAATGTAATCTTTAAAATACCCTTCCTACAATAATAATTATTAATTTCGTGATAACAACAGTTTCAGCGATAGGAACATGTTACAAAAGAAATTAAATAGTTTAAAAACTTACGGGGTGTCAGCCCATTTCTGTGGAACTTGATCAAAACGAAACTCAGGATCAGCAGACGGCTGAAGTTCAGCAAATAAAGGTGTTTCATTATCGTTGAAATTTAGTGTTGGTAGATCTTGAGGCTTTTCTGTGTTTGCTATTTTATATCGAAAAGGTCGTTGCGGCTTTATATTAACATTTTCATTGCTTGAACTTGCTACAAGCTTGTTTTTTAATGATGCTTCATGTCTATTTGACAAATATCTATTGCACTAAAAATTACGTTAAAATATCAGCAAAGCTCAAAAAACATATAAAATTGAAATACTCACTCTTTGAATAATTTCACTGCTGATTTTGGATGTTCTAAGAGCCATATTGGCTCGATGATGTCCAGATATGAGGAATAAAACAACAACTGATTTAATTTTATTTATTGTTCGTCATGGTAATTTGCTCCGCGGCACTCTTGTCTATGTCAATCTGTCCAAGTCATTTTGACAAATGTAAATTTTTAATACAAGGAGTGGATAATTTATATTTTTTGTGTTTATTGTTAAATTTGCAGTAATGAAAATATCGATAAGGCAATTTTGATATAGTCAATATTTGATTAATTTGTCAGCTCTATCAATAAATTATCGACAAACATTTTTTATTTTTAGTTCACTGAGTATTTTTTTTTGAAAGAGACTTATACAGCGTGTGTGAAAATATTGGCAATATATGGAAAACTTTTTTTATGTTATTTTAGGAAAAAACTATTTGCTTAACTTAAAAACTCATAATATAACTTACAGAGTGATAAAAATAGAAAAAAATATTCTGGAAAAAAGTTGTTACGAATCAAATTTAATGTAAAAATAATATTTTGACATTAAATTTGATTGTTGTATTACATTTACAAAGTAAAAAAAAAATTTCATCTATTTTTTTCTTTACCAAAATAATATTCATTAATTCTAAAGCTTGATTCATAGTTTCCGTAACGTAAGACGTAACGGTAAGCCGTAAGAAAAATAAACATGTTATTTGCAAGAGATTCATAGTGCATAAGAATTAAGCGGTAAGAAGTAAGAAATGGTTCAATTGCATTTCTTATGTTACGGCTTACGGAATCGGCTAGGATCGGTCATACTGGTGCATAACTATCATGTTGACATCACCAAATTATATGTTTATTAAATGGTTTTGTTGGCTAATAGCAGCACAAATTATAACGATGTCTTCATCGCTTGTAATCATATTTTACAGTTATAAATAGAGAAAGATGTGTCATGTGAAAAATAAAAACCATAACCTACAAATTCTTAACGAAACTATGAACGGGTATGTATGTATGTACTGCTTACGTCTTAGTGTCTGTTCTCACCAAAGTAACTGGCAACCGCAAGCAACAGCAATGCAACTTCAATGCGACATAGCACTAATGTTTGAATACGCGTGTTCCCACTGACTTAAGGCAACTCAACGCAACTAGTGGCGTATGAGTTGCCCGGCATACCGCGTCGCCGTCGTCAGTTGCTTCCAATCGCGGTGTCATGACGGACGAGACAGCAAAATATTTAACTTTGTGGCTCATTCGGTAAAACCTATGGAATTTAACTGGATCATTATTTAATTCCTATGCCACTATATAGTAAATATGTCTTAAATAAATGGTATAAAAGGGTTACCAAAATTATCCGTAAGTTTTTTTTAAGCTTTTTAACGAGCAAGTATGTTGCGGCTATATCTTTAACTGACAAAGACGACATTTTGCTCATGTCAATAGAGACTTCAAACCAGTTGATTCCAGTGGGAACCCAAGAGCAACTCAACTGAAGTTGCGGTCGCGTTGCAGTTGCGTTGCGGTTGCTTTGATTCCAGTGGGAACGCATGAGCAACTCAACTGAAGTTACGGTCGCGTTGTTGTTGCGTTGCGGTTGCTTTGGTGAGAACATACACTTACGGCTGACTACGACTTGCGTGTTACGGCTTGCATTACGGCAACTATGAATCCAGCTTAAAGTTTTTTTAGAAGTAGAAGACAGAAGTCACCTACGAAACAAACAGGTGCCAAAATAAATGTCATCGTGATTCTTGACATATAATTGCTTAAAAATGCGACTTATTAACCAAGAAAAATTAGAAATTGTGCTTATTATGGGCAATAACTATCAATAGAATTGTACAAACCTACAACGAAGTAAAGGGAATTGAAATCAAAGGCGCTGTTGGAAGATTTAGGAGAATCTCGTTAAATACATTGAAAATGATGGTTAAGTTGAACTCTATTAGAAAAATATTTTTTGAATTCACCTACGATGTTTTCGATATTTTGGGTAAGAAAAAATTAACGTTTCGTAAAAATAAATATTGAGAAAATGCTCTATGATTTTTTATACCCGCGTGTTAAATAAGATATTTTTATAAAATATAACTTAAATTTATATAGAATAAATATAAAGATAGCAAATTAATAATATATTGGGACACTCTAAGTTTTAACATTAATTCATATTATGACCTCCTGCTCATATCTCATAGTACGATTTCTTAGGTAATTTTATGAAGAAAATTTCATCTGTTCATATGCTCGTAACGGCTTAAATTTTTTGCCATAGAGTGTTTAATGTTTTTAAGCGTTATTTTTTAATATATCTACTTTAGATATTAATGTGTTAATGCGATATATCGATCAAAAACAGCTTAATCGATTCTAGGGATATTATCGTTTCTAAAAGCCTATTTTATTAATAAATGAATACAGAATATTTTATAACATGAAATACAGGGTAGAAAAAATTCTATTTGTAACAACAAATTATAGGTTACACATTTTATTCATTTTCTCTGTTATTTTGATATTCGTGAAAATTTCAATTGGTGAAAATTTGTCAAATAGACAAACTATCAGAGACAATAATTATTTGCAAATTGGCCCTATGCTTTGAAGTAAATTGTCTAGAATTGTCTAGAAAATGAAAAAAACTGCTCACAGCACGACTTCTTCTTAGTTGTTTTTTTTTTCACTGGGAGCTTTGTACGAACAAAAAGGCAAAGCCGCTAATTAGAATCCTAAAATCAAGCCATTAAAAAAAAATGAATAAAGTACACATCGACAGTTTTTCAAATTAAATAATAAGACTGATGCTAATCTACCAATCCGAAAACACGTGCCGATAAAGTGGCAGCAAGTAACGTGATCATACTAACGCATGCTGTTAGTTCTAACGCATTCAGCGAGTTTTGCAACTATTTATGTGAAGCATAGGGCTAGTTTTGCAAATAACTAGCTCTTTTGATATTAGATTTAGGTATCAAAGTGCTTGAATTGAGTGAAACGGACTTGACCAAACGATTCTGAAACTGAACATTACTGACATAAAAAATAATCTTCGGCAAAAATGTCAATTAGTGAGTTTTGCAAATAACGACCTCAATTTAACAAACCCGGGTTTCTCCTGATTTTAGATTTCATTTTATACCCACAGACTTGGAAACGAATTTTTACTTGTTCGGGTTTGGTCGGGTTTGTTCGGGTTTGTTTGGGTTTGTTCGAACCATATCTTGACAGATCGGCGAACACCGGCCATTTAGAACTTTTGTACAAATTTCTAACGTTATCTAAATTTGCAATATATTTTTATATACAGGGTGTTATGGAAATGATGTATTATATTTAAACCGGCAATTCCTGAGATGAAGACAATTTGAAGAATAATACCCATAAATGGCGCTCTCAATTCATTCAGCGGTAAACGTGACCTGGCGTCAAACCAGAAAAACATCTGTGCGGCACTGCGGCACATACGATTTCTCGCCGATGTTGTCATATTTACACCTTAAACTCTTTAGACAAAATACAATAATTTAAACACTTTCCATTCTGTCATACCTTTTTCTACAATTAATTTAAGAAAGATTCAGAGATATTTTTGGAACATCGAACAAACCCAACTCAAATAAGTTATACACGGAATAGTATTAAACAACGCACGCAAGCACGTACGTAACTAGGGTAAAAATCCTGCACATCACATAACCATAATAATCGCAAAACTTCACATGGCCGCCATAAAACAGTTAAATGCATAAATTCACTTGTAGACATCGTTTTTATTAACATTGGCTGGTCTCGCCTAGATTTGTATGAACTTTTGTTTTTAATTGACTCAAAATCACATTGTAATAACATTTATTTGAATTACAAATTTCATGAGATCTGAACTTCAATCAAATCACGAGCTGTCAAAAGTAGAGATGGGCACTTTTCTTAGCATCAATTAAAAGGGTCGGTAGATTCCAACGCATTCACCAAAAAAGGTTGAAATAAATCTACATTTGTTGTTATTGTTTCTTTCATTGCTGTAGGTACCAATAAAGATTTAAAAACCTGCTCTTTTTCATTCGAGAAGCCAAAAAAATTAAATCGATCGTTTCACAGCGACATTTTAAAAACAAAGATTATCCCATATCTACTAAAAATCGACAAAAGAAAGAAGTTTATAAGTTGACATTTGCTTGACAAGATATTCCTAAGCGACGTCGCGTGTTTTCGACATTGAACGCGGATATTTAATCAATTTAATAGAAAGTAATGTAGAGTGAGAATGTTTAGTACATACAGAAAAATCAGTCGAGGGCATATTAGAAAATGTTCATCGCAATGAATAAAGAAATAGTTTACATAGAGTCAATCGAAGATATGGATCAGTTGCGAAATAAGATAGTAGATGCAGCAGTAAATAATTGCTGAATAATATTATTTGAGCGCTCACTTCACTACCAGTGAAGCAGTCGGTTATTTTCAATATCTTCCATTCTAAAAGAAAAGCGAAGAAGGAATAATAGTTTGGAATCTACAAATTTGCTGTGATGCCTATTGTTTTTTTTTATGATCAAACACAAGCACTATAGGAAAAATCCTTTTATTTTACGCCCAGCAAATTGATAGATGAAGCGAGTGGGATTGCGTGTCCGGCCATGACTATTTCCGGTTCTGTAATGTTAACCTTTTTAGAGGAAACTGCGGCCTGGGTTTTTAGCGTTAAATTCGACTTGGTTACTGTCACCCCAAGCCAAAATTTCTTCCAGGTCTTTGCTGAGGCGTGATACTTCATGCTGTCTGCGAAGATGTGCGTCGGCAGCCGATGTTTGCGCATTCAAAGAGAAAGATGAGATAAGTATGCTATCGTCAGCAAAGCTAAATATCGGATTTTTAGTTTTCACTAGAAGGTCGTTGTAAGAAGAGAGTGGGAGACAATATGGACCCTTGAGGAATATCGGCATTGATGGTGAAGGTGTCTGAGAGAAATCCGTCAATCGCCACTTGCAGAGAGCGGTCCTTAGAATAGCTAGACAACTATGCAAAGAATCGACTGGGCATACCATAGGATCGCAGTTTACTTAGAAGCCCCTCATGCCAAACACGATCAAACGCTTTAGAAATATCCAGTGCAACAACCCGAGACTCCCCATGATGTTCGATTACGTTGTTCCAAATATGGGTGACATAGGCTAGAAGATCTCCAGTTGATCTGGACTTCCGAAAACCATATTGATGATCGCTGATGATGTTGAAGCCTTCCTCCATTACTTTTGATATAACTGAAAGCAATGCGATTGGTCGATAGTTGTTAGGCAGGGTTCTCTTACCTTTCTTTGGAATAGGCTGGACTCGCGCCGTCTTCCAGCAAGATGGAAATATTCCTTTTTTGTAGGATAAGTTGAAAAGTCTACAAAATACTGGTGTTAGTTCATCGGCGCATCTCTTGAGAACTATAATAGGAATTTCGTCTGGACCAGTAGCATTTTTGACGTCGAGTCCTTTCAGGATTCGTTTGACGGGACGCTGACGGAATATGATTTCGGTCATATCGGATTCAACTGCAGGAATGTCGGGTGGTGTTCTTCCCTGGAAATCTACAGTGGAATGCGAAGAAAATAGTTCAGCAAGTATGTTTGCTTTGTCTCCAGCTGTGGATGCTATTGTCCCATCGGGACGTGTTAGAGGTGAAATAGTTGATTTGGTAAAATTTTGGCTGACGGCCTTAGCGACTGACCAAAAGGACCTTGATCCGTTTGGACAGTCAAGAAGTTTGTTTTTGATCCTCACGTTATGGGCTTCTTTGCTTTGATCTACTGTTAGCTTACATTGGTTTCGAGCGGTAATAAAAATGGTACGATTCTCAGTGGTAGGGTTTTTACCCCACTGTCGGTAAGCCAGATTTTTTGATTTGACAGCGCGCTCACAATCCTTGCTAAATCAGGACTTGCCGTTGGAAGGGCGTTTTTGGGAGGAGGGGATAAATGCTTCCATGCTCATTAGAATGACGTCGGAGACCTCCCCAGCACAGACGGATGGATCATCAGAGAAGCATACGCTCATCCAAGGAAAAGTCCGAAAATGGTCTTTCAGGTCTTCCCACTTAGCCGATCTATAATGCCATATCTTGCGAGGTTTAGGAGGTTGTTCAGAATTAAGTGGTAGTTCGCTTAGAGTTGAAACAAGTTTGTGATCGGAAGATCCTAACGGAGACTGTACGGTGACTGTATATAGATCGGGATTTGACGTTAAGAGAAGATCCAAAAGACTAGCAAAATCTCCAACTCGGTCTGGAATCCGCGTTGGTTCTTCTACGATTGTACATAAATCAGCCTTTTTATTATGTGCAAATTTTGTGTATCTACTAAGTATTGCCAAATATCGTGTTGAATTGTGCTTTTGTTCGCGAAACCTGTGACCTGTGTAATAAAATCTAATAATCTGATAGTGTATCTAAAACAACTGATTTGTATGTGTTTCTTTAAGTGAGTTATGGTAATTTGTCAATGTTTCACTATTTGTTCTGTGTCTCTGATGATATACAGGGTCATGTTCTGAGATTGGAAGAAAAATGCCGAAGGGGATTTAGTGGGGTATAAGCTTTACCCACTAAAACCAAATAAACTGAAAATGTATGTGCCTTGGATTACTTGCTAGTGTACTGGCACCTGGATTTACTTCTATTTGGATACTAGGTAAACTAAATATTATTTTTATAAGAATCTAAAGTTTTACATTTTTTACACAGTTTGGCAACATCTGTTGATTACATAGCTGGGCAGTGTAATATGATCATATATTATTGTGCCGCGGAGTGACCTGTGTGTTTATGGGTGAATTAATCCACTTTTTAAACGTTCGATTTAAAAAAAAAATATGTAGCGCTTTTCTAGGACACCCCAGGAGTCACCCATTTAAATATAATACGTCATTTCCATAACACCCTGTATTCTACTTGACTGAACTATTGGCGCTTAGTTTCATCTATTATGCTAGAACTTTTATCTTTATGATAATTTCTAGAGATTATTATATATTTTACTCTAAACATATTTTGTGTAACAGGTGAACCCAACTTGAATAAATTTAGAGATATCGAGGTGTAAAAAATGAAACTTGTTACACTTTAATTGACTTTATCTTTCTAGCGGTACTGTTTAGCGTAAACTGAGAGAAGATATTTACTACAATTATAAAAATTTTAACTACGATAGAAAAAAAATATACTTATATAGTGGACAAGAAAAATTAATCTGACCGTAAAATTGATTTTGCTGCTTACACAGCCACTTACGCCCGATTGACAAAATACTTTGCTGGGACAATAAATATATTTTCTTACGCCCAGAAAAAATACAGGTTATGTTTGGTAACTTTTTAAGTGCTTTATTCGAAATGTGTCCCACAATATATACAAAATTCAGTGCAATATACAGTTTCCCTGCTTTGTTTATTTACATCTTTACATTTGAATCTTTAGAAATAAATTTATCACAAATTAAGCACCAAAAATGAAAATTATATGAATGAAGCTTAAATTAAGTGGCAATGCAATGAATATTGGTTGGTTTATAGTTCTGACCGCTCATATACCACACATCAAACCGAGCTCAAACGTAGGTTATTGTAACAAAAAACTAATATAAACTTGTAACAATTTTTTAAACGTTTTCGTTTTGTTTCTCAAAATAGAACACTCAATTCAAACGATATATCAACCGGAAAGACACGCTTGTTTTTGATACGTAAAACTGAGGAGAAAAACAATTATAAAGTACTTTTAAACTGCCGCTATGTAATTGAAATCCGTGTCTGTTCCTCTGTCACCAATGCCATCGATACAGTTTTCCGTTTTGTGTGGACGGTAGACGGCAGTGACAGCACGCAAGCCGCAACGTATAACCGGTAATTCCGAAAGTGGCCGAGAGTAAACGAAAAAGCGACGAGGGTCGTTTCTCAATCACAATATTTACCTTGTAAGTAAAAAAATGTTATGAAGAAATTTTTATAAAGTTCATTTCTTCCCCGCATATAAAATCAATGACAGAAAATAATATACAATATAATAGAAGAATAAAGAATATCCTGCTGTTACAAGAAATAAATTTTGCTGTTACAATTAGAAAATATTCTATCCCAGCTAAAATAATGGTAGCGAAGATTTTTTAGCTAGAGCTTTCCTCAGTGTACTTGCACAATTGTCTAAAAACTTACCTACCATGCATTTAAATTCAAAAAAATATGACTTCGTAAGAAGTTATGTTAAAAAATTAGGGAAATATAAAATAAAAGCAGATGTAGAGGAAAAGATAAAAATAGATTTACTTGGAGAGCGCGCGGTGCTGTTGACATGATTTGAAAAAAGCAAAACATCGGCAGCCGGAAAAATTATTTTCCTACAAATCTGACCGAAATCACAACGCACTTCCTAAAAAATAATATTTAAATAAAACTAAATATTTTGTTAATTGCTAACTTTTAAAAACTTATATTATAGTTATCTAGTATTATAACGGCGGCCATTTTTTTTTTCGATTTTTTATATACTATTATGACATAACTTTCGAATTAAGGAAACGTTCTCTATTAACTATTCTTGCTACGAGAAATAATCATGGTTTAGGTATCTATTAAGGCAATATTCATAAAACTTTTGTGAATTTTTTACCTTCTCTTATGTCATATAAATTTATTCGAGTTTGATATATGAGTTTGGAAATATCCAAAAATTTATCATTTTATAAAAATAAAAAGTTGTTTGGTGCTGGTGCATACTTTCGGCAAATGATAACATAAAATGTCTTATATTATAAATTATTTATCTTTCGGTGTGGCTTGGATTCCGTGTATATATTAGTGAAGAAACCATGAAACTTTATCGTTTTAGTAATATCTTTATTATACATAGTTAAGCATCTCACAAAATCACAATAATCAGGCAATAATACAAAATTAACTTTAATACTAACTTCTTGTCTTACAGTAATGCTTAACATTATAATAATATTCACTCTTAAAAGAAGAAATGGTGTAGTAGCTATTTATTTTTCAAGCTTCGATATGAAGGACTATAATACATATATTAATCGCTTAAAGTTATGCTTTGCAAAGTTGCTCAAACAAGAAATATAAAATAACAACTTATTTAAAAGAAATGAAGCGTACCGGTTATATGAAAAATTATCTAAGAAACACCGCTCCAATGATAAATCATGTCATAAATCTTAATCTAATTTTTTAAATGTCTGTATTTCAATTTAAAAACTGCATAACGATAACTAAATATTTCTTATGTTTAACGGAAAAAGACAAACACAATATTATAGATAACCAAGCTGAATTTAAAAATTACATATTTTTTAAATTAAATAGTTTCAGGATATTTGCATTATACCCATTATTTAAGTAAACATTTTGAAAAAAAAATTACATGGTATAAATTTTACTCAATGTTAAAGATTTTTCTGCTTCATTAATCACAAATGATTACAGATGAATCCTTATAACATATTATAAACATATCTGAAAAGTTACTGATATTACGTTGCAACGGATCTATATGGCATTGTGATTAGAAGTAATAATACATTAACACTATATTAACATCTTATTTGTAACAAATATTTAACATTATAATTACTTTAGTATGCTCGCTGGGAAAATATGAAGAATTTTGAGTATTGCCATATACTAAATAAACCTATAATATTCACTGCCATGGGCTTCATTTATGCTTAAATATTGGCGATTTTTACCAGACTACGTCACCGACACTTAGATATTCTTCTGGCTAATATAATGTTTAACACATCATTTCCTGGAGGTTGCCTGGGGTTCTTAAACAACCTTCCTGGCCCACACTGGCAGGGTTCTAGGGTTCTTAAGCAACCTTTCACAGCACGTAACGATAACCCATTTTTTTGGCTTGGTGGATATTCTAGGTTTACTTATTTCTATGGTATTGCTTAAACAAAATAGAGCTAGAAACTAATATCACACAACATTAAATTAGACCTAACGTACATATATTTCTTGCTAAATTGGATATACACTCGTTTACAATGAAGTGGTAAAAACATGACATTTGGTCTAATGCTTAGGGGTTATTCACTGTAGTGATAGGTTCATTCAATTGGGCGGAAAAAATTCATAAATTTAGAAATTTTCGGCAGCGAAAAGGATAAAATAAAGTTATGCTCAAACCAGAGTATTTTAAATTTTGTTTCCTTAGTTAAATATCTTAAACGCAGGACCACATAAAAAGCTCAAACTAGTTCCGGTTGGCTTAGGAGCGGATATCCGGTCTTTAGGAAAATCTCTCAAAGTCCCAGCCCGCCCATTCGCCCCTGGGTTGACCTTTTTCCTCTGCAGTCTAAAGCCGGGCTTGGACGACTGGTGTACTTGGGTAATATTTGTATTGCGTATACTTATACAAAATTCACACGACGTGGGAAGTAGACGCAAAGTAACAAATATTGGCCAAGTGCATCAGTCATCTAAAGTTATTTAATATAAAAACTTTTTTTGTATAATTACCTGGTTTTTATATAATTATTGACACATTAGACCAATTGACATATATGCCTAATGATATTATCCCGTGTACATGACTCTTCAAGCAATTCTTAACTAAAACTGGATACATAGTTGCCATAACGTATGCCGTAAGACGTAAACCGTAGTCGATAAGACGTAAGCAGTAAGAACATCCGCTCTGTTCATAGTTTCGTTAAGAATTTGTAGGTTGTGATTTTTGTTTTATATGACACATATTTGTTTATTTATAACTGTAATAGTACATTACGTATCAAGGGCCAAAAAGAGGGTTTTACGGACGAGATGCGGAGATGGCAGACAGAGCTGAAGATGAGGGAGGCCACCGCACGAGTCCGGAAAAGCCTCCGACGGCCCGAGATATGTACCGTATTTTTTTTTTAAAGTGCTCCGAGCTTTGATGCCAAATAAATAAAGAAATTCTTCAGAAAGTTTTCCTGTCTACATGACATGAAAACACTCGCGCATGGAGAATATAAATATCTATTTATTATTTTTGACAACTAGGCTCAGTGGCCTAGTGGTATAGCGTACGCCTTGTGTCTGAGAGTCGCGGGTTCAAATCCCGCACTCGGCATCTCTGGTTTTATTTATTTTTTTACAAGTGCTCGAGTCTTTGCGGCCATATAAATAAAGAAATTCTTCAGACATTTTTCTAAAACATCTTTGAAAAATTAACTGCCAATTTAATTTATAATATAATCCGCTATTTATTATCGCTTGTAGTATGGCTCGGTGGGTAGAGTGTCCGCCTGGCGATCTGAGGGTCGCGGGTTCAAATCCCGCACCGACAATTCTGGTTTTATTTATTTATGAGCACATGGTAACTCTCTTCACGCCCGCTTCGATACTTTCCCGCCCGCTTTCTTTGAAAACGCCACTTTCGGTGAAGAGAACATGCATGAAAAGAGGCACTTTCGGGGCACATGTAAAAAAAAATACTATTACTAGCGTTGAAGATATCATTATAATAGCGGAAGCAATGCTACGCTGGTAATATTAGCCAAAAAACATTTTGAAAAACATACAATTTGGTGATGTCAACATGGCAGTTATGCACAAGACCGATTCCGTAAGCCTTAACGTAAGAAATGGAATTGAACTATTTCTTACTGCTTAATTTTTATGCACTATTACTTGATCTATTGCAAATCACATGTTTTATTTTTCTTACGGCTTACTTTACGAGAACTATGAATTCAGCTTAAGCGGCAGACGAAATTTGTATTGAAATCGGAACAATACATAATAATATAGAAATCCAATAATATGTACATTCCAATGTCGCGTTGCTGTGTCGTTTTAATTTAGTTTCCTACTTTACCGCTGTGAAAAATCGCAAAGTTTCGCAATTACGTGAAAACTGTGAAAGAATTTCACAGAGTTTATCTTTATTATTTAAATTATCACATTGAAGGGTTTTTGTATTCAGTCAATTTAATTTTTCGGTTTTACTAATAATATCTTTTTAATCTAGTATATGCTGTAGAAAATTCTACGAATGGAACTGTATGTACCGCGCACAAATTGCTTTTACATTTTACCTATTTGTTAACTAAAATGAAAAGAAAGGGTTGTAATAGAAACTTTGACCGGTCAGGGATGTTTTATTATTTGACAAATAATTTAATTATTTAATTAATTTCCTAAATAAATTCATATCTAGACCAAATAGTTCTCTTCATTCCCATAATTCTGGATCTAAAATTATTCTATATATTAGATCGCAAACTATATAATTCAGCAACAAATAGTTTTTGACAGTTAGAAGATTTCCGTTTCTTATCTAAACTTTGTGTCGGTAATTTGGATTTAAATATTAGTCGGGTCCAACACTGAAGCAATAAGCAATAAGCAACTGGCGATAGGCAATGATATCATTCATTAACAGGAAACAGTGACTATATTTTAGTGAATATGTCGGACAGTGACAGTGAGGATGATGTTTTAACATCTTGGCCGTATTTTCGTTCAAGTAGAAAACAACGAAGACCCTGGATTCATCCTTCATAAATTGTAACTGAGTTATCATAGTGCAACCATATGGATAAAGGAACTGGACAAACACCCACTTAAATTTCTAAATTGTTACCGAATGAATACAGACTGTAGTAATTGAAAACTCTCCGAATATTGTATCAAAAATGATACCATCAAGATGCAGGTTAGTCGCCGGAAATATATATCGCTAAAATGAAGTTTTTCTGACAGGCAATATCGAGTCGCGTCAATGTGCGAGATCACCTTTAATTTTTAGTATTATGTCAATGGATGACAATTCGCTAGTTGCGTTTGATTATTGTCCCTTACTCCACTGTGCGACGGCCTACTGCTCTACTCAGCAGCACAGTTTTCGGGATGAACCATTCAAACAACTCTGAATCATTTATTGATGATAAGTTGACTCGACGTTGCTACGCCTACCAACAGCAGAATTTTTGAACATCAATATAATTCAGCAAAGTGTATCCACATCTTAAGCATAGTAATTATTATCACTTATGAAATTTAAAAAACTTTCAGATCAGATTTATATAATAAAAATAATTGCAATAATAATGAGTTATGTTCAAAATTAAGTACTTTAAATGTATTTAGCATTTACATTCTTATATACAAATATAGAACCAAAGCAGAAGCACTGCTCTACAATTCATCGAAGAAAATACTTTTTTTCTTTACGGACTAGGTACCCAAAGAGGAAATCTAATTTATAATTTATCATGAATTACAAATTTACCACTAAGAGAGTAAGGTTCATGACCAGTGTCAAACTAATCACATGGTATCACGTATTTTAAGGGGGGGGGGGGTTAAATCAGCGATATTGGATAAAAATGTTGTTATGACTTTGAAATGAAAGCTTTTAATAATTATATCGCTATTTAAGGAGATTATTTATGGTTTTTTAAAATAAATAAAGGGTGATTCTTTGCTTCAACATAATACTACTGAACAGACCCATTTAATTGAATTCATTGGAACTTGTTACTTAATAATGATTTAAATTTAACATTTTTTTTATTGGTTGGTATTTTAAAATTGTACGACAACTTTTGGTCGATTCGTTATTGAATTAATTGAATTTACAACATAATATATATAAATGCATATCGAACAACATGTCAGTATCATAATCGCCTCGAATAATCATACCAAGATTGAATTTTCAATTAAATATTTTTAAAATATCAGAGCGCCAGCATCTTGAACTGCACTAGTAAAATAAGGAACAAAATAATACATTTTGTGAAAACAGTCCATCTAATAAATTTTGTAAGCATTTTGTATACAAGGTGTAAGGATTCGTATTTCATCTTTGGGATTTCGAGAACGGTAAGAGATACGAAGTCGGTTAAATTGTGGCAAAGTTGGGTACTTATGGAACCAATAATATCCCCTAAAAAAAGAGGGGCTTACAAAAATATTTGGAATAATCTAAAATTTTGTATTCCGGTTTTTATTCTGTTCGAAGAGATGTCCAAAAGTAAAGTTCACTAGTTTTTATTCTCTACAAGATAGCATCATCAGATCGACGATTCGTTTCGTTTTTGGGTCACCATCATCAACTTATTATTTTTAAATACGATCTTGGATATATTTTTTTAAATTATGAAGGAGGAACTAAATTTACGTTCAGCGATATACAATACTTACTAGTTTTCCGACGTTTTGTTCCTTAACTTAACCACCCTTATTAAAATACCCTTAGTACGTTCCTATAATTTACTCTTGTTTCGAAGAAACCGAAGGATTTTAAATTATTATTATGGGTATTTTAATGAAGATGGTCAATTTAAGGAACAAAACGCCGGAAAACCAATAAGTGTTGTATACCGCTTAACGTAGAGTAAACCTTTACCCCAATTTAACCGACTCTCTTACAGTTCCAAAATCCCAATAGTGAAGGAAGAATTTATTATACCCTGTATATATATACAGGGTGTTTCTTAATAACATGCTAATATTTAAGGAGGTTATTCTCTTACAGTTCCAAAATCCCAATAGTGAAGGAAGAATTTATTATACCCTGTATATATATATACAGGGTGTTTCTTAATAACATGCTAATATTTAAGGAGGTTATTCTTGGGTCCATTTTCAGAAAAAATCTTCATATGAACAACATGTCCTAAACACTTGAACTTTAAACAGGGTGTTAAAGATTTTCAAAAAATCTCCTTTTTCATTAACACTGTGATACTGCTCTAGATATTTTTGTGAAATTTGGTAGACATTTATATTCATCAAGAGGCATTTTATGATGTATAACATGTTTTTTATTCCGACAAGTGGCGGAAATTGCCTTCGATATTTTTGAAGAAAAAGTCACATCTTTTTTTTTTAATAAAAATTATTTTTGAAATTCTCATTCCTTGCTGAGTAAATGTCGTCATGTATTTAAGTCATTAACCTTAACAAATTATTAAAAAAAGATGAAAATCTTTAACACCCTGTATCTGAAAACTTTACATGTTTAGTTAGTTCATATGAAGTTTTTTTTCTGAAAATAGAACCAAGAATAACCTCCTTAGATATTAGCATGTTATTAAGAAACAACCTGTATATTCTATTTCAATATCAAATTTTGCACGTAGCTATTTTAATACATATACTGTGTGTTCGGATAAAATACATCAGAATACTTGGAGAGTGATTATAAATATTAAATTATAGGTGGTAAGTTATACAACAAAATGTCGAAAAATTAATACTTCCGATTTCTTTTTAATTTTTAACATCTTGTGGGGACTACGCCTAACGACTATCATTCTCCTTATAAAGATGTTCCCCTACTGTGCCACTAGAGGTCACTTTACGTAAAATCAAATTTATTATTTGGCAGTTATTGGAGATTGGAGTCATTTTAAAGACAAAATATTACCTAATAAAAAGTATACTATTTATTCGAGTCGATAAATAGCACGGCGCAAAAATGGAATTTAAGTTTTTGTTAGGAGTAAAATCATTTATCCAATTGGAAATAACAAAGAAGTATTGAGTTTTCGTTAGATGACTTACTACCTTTATTTTAATATGTAGAATCACATATCCAAGTATCCTGAAGCAAACAACGTTGTCATGTTCTGCTAGTAAATCTTTTATATCAATCTGACTCCTTCAAAAAATATTTAATAAAATTGATACCTATGACAAAGAGATTGGTTCTTTAGTTTAAATATTAGAAATGTACTTAATGTTATGCTAGAGATATACAAATACAAATTTTCCCCTAGGAATGAAAATAAAATTCTAGCTTCGATTAACAATGAAAGTAATTAGTTTCTTAATAAAATAGTTTATGCCAGCCACCATAACCAAATATAGACATAATCTAACATAACAAATACTTATAACTAATATAAAGAAAAGATAAGTATTTACGATAAGTTTGAGAATTTCCGAAAGTTCCAATCTAAAGAAGAAATCCGAACTATCGGAGACGATACAAGAGAATATGAGGCTGCCTTAATATCAAATTATACAATGTGCAATTTTAGGAGAAAATTAAGAAAATGTCATATAGAAAACTTCAGTGGATTAACAAGCTTAATAATAATAAAAAGATTTATTAAGAATTTAGAATTATAATTTATTATAAAATTATAATCCTTAAAAGGCAAAGCTAGCTGACTAAAGTTTCCTTTTTAGCTTTAGCTACTCAGCATTGACACTTAGACTTAATTAAAATCGAAGGATTTTTTTTATATTGGGAAGTGTAAATTTTAAAATATATGATCTGGTTCCATTTCTTCTTATTTTGAGAGTTTAGAATTAAGTTTTAGAATAGTAAATTGCCAAATAAACAAATAACAATAATTCTTGTAACTTAAATTTTACTTATGCTTCTACATACACATTAACCGACTAAATATCCTATTACTTATTTCCCAACATATCTGGACTTGAATTCCGTTGATAATGTTTCAAGCTTTTTAGATTCTTTAACTCCTTTGTACCACTGTATGTAAAATTGACGTCACAATTACTAAGTGGGTGGATTTCGGGCATTATAGGACTAGAAGGAGTACCCACACCACTATCTGTAAAAAAATAATGTAAGTAAATACATTTAAAAAAAATATATTACCGACGAAATTGCCATTTTTTATAGTTAGAGTTCATGCCATTTTATGTGTAAGGAGGAGCATTAACATTATTATAAAAATACTTATATCAAAAGAACTCATTTGATTTTTGACAAGATTTTGGTGATTTTTATATATCAATTCTGTACCATCCGGGAATAAGTTTTTTATGGTCAAACACAAGCACTATTATAGGAATAAAGCGATTGACGTTTGTTTTGAATCGTTGAAAAGTTATATTAATTGGGAAACACGACCTCGGAAAGATCGATCCACAAGAATGGCTTCCTCCAGATAAAGGAATTATTAAATAATTAAGTTTGCAGAATACTAAACGGAACCAGATGTGGATGGGACGCAGTGGTTCATCGTATATTTCTATTATTTGTAGCTTTAGATGGAATTCAACGGGTAAGGTGAGTCAAACATTTTCCATGGAAATATCTGTAAAAAGAGTCAAATCACCTTCAAATCATCTTCGATGTTCTAGGCCAGGGGTGCCCAAACAGTCGATCGCGAGAGTTTCTTCGATCGATCGCGATAAGTTCTGACAAGTTTGGTAGCTAAACAACCATTCAGCCATAGTTCTTATTTTTCGAAAGACGCCCGGACTAAATTCAATGCCAGTCGATCGCTTGGCGTATAATTTCTTCCCTGTAGATCACATATAGTAAAAGTTAGAGCACCCCTGACTGAGCAAAAGGGCCTTGATCCGTTAGTACTGTCAAGAAGTTTGTTTTTAATCCTCTCATTATGCGCTTATTTGATTTGATCCATTGTTTGCTTATAAGGGTTTCGAGCAGTAGCAAAGATGGTACGTCTCTCAGCGGTATTGCTTTTACGCGACTCTCGGTACTAATACCAACCAATCACAGCTACTATAATTTGTCGAAATTTTACTGTGACACATGAATCTCTGTGATTAGTTTCTGACTGCCCTATTATTGGAATTTTAAATATAACAAATGCTAGAAATTATTAATATAATAAAAAACTTACCAATCGAATGAGTTGGAGACACATTGTCTGTAATACCCATATCCACTAAATCAGCCTCTGAGTTTTTTCGATTATTTTCAAATTCTTGAATTTTTATGTCTATCCTGTTGGGTATAAGGTTAGTTTGACTGTTGTGTAACCTTAAATAAATAAATAACTATAGTCCATATAACTAAGTCTGGGTGTTCTAATAAAATTAAAACATTTATCACCGTTTTCCGTTGCATACGAGCGTTACTTCCACACGCACGTTAAATTGTGCGCCAGTACGCGCGTTTCTGAAATACATCGTTTTAACGCGCGTTAATTTACGCTCGTGTGTACGTCCCTATTGAAGACAATGTATTTCAACGTACTAGCGCACCATTTGACTAGCGTTGAAATTAACGCTCTTGTGCAGCGGCACTAAAGGAATTTAAAATTTAATTCTTGTATTGTAACAATGAGTGTTTTATTTTTTATATTGATTTGATTATTTAATATAAGAAAATCTTCTCTAAAATGCGTTCAAGATACAGAAATGAGATGTTTCTTGTCATTTTAAACCCCTGTTTGTCAATTTAGAACGGGTTCAAAGGTAAACTCGTGCCAATGCGTATGTTAATACTGTTTTTCTACTCCTATATTAGTTAGAACCTACTTACATATTATCTACTGTAACGTAATGACTGTTACGTAATATATATATCGTCGCTTTTATGTATGGAAACGGTCGATTATTTGGTAAAGTAAGATAGCTAGCGAAGAATGTTAAATAGAAACTTTTAGGGTTTTTAGAAATCTATTATACTACATATAAACTAAGTATACAGGATCAGTCAAAAAGACATGGAAGAACAAAGTTACTTTATTTTAAATGGAACCATTATTATTCAATATTTCAATTATTTACAAGATTCTAAAAAAAAAATGTTAAGCACACCACATACCCAACCTTAACCGTTTTCGAGATATCGAGTTTCGAATTTCGTTTTCAAATAAATCTAATAACAATAATAAAAAAGACAAACTAAGTTTTAGTAAACAACAATTTAAAATCCTATTTTATAAGGTGCTCAAAGTGTCCACCGTTTACCTCCTGTCAGTAATGAATTCGGTGAACAAAATTGTGTAGCGAATCTAAAAGGATATTGGGAGCAATACTGGAAATTTCATGCATTATTCTTTGTTGCAAATCTTCGATATTTTGTGGCTTATTTTTGTACACTAAATTTTTGATATGGCCCCACAGGAAAAAGTCAAGAGGGGTCATATCAGGAGACCTAGCAGGCCATTCAATTGCACCTCTGCGCCCAATCCATTTACCAGGAAAAGTTTACTCTATCTTGTTGAAACCATATTTGTTCAGCCGGTAAATTGGGATTATTATGGTTCGGGAATAATCGTCTGAGCTGTGGAACAATATTCTCTTGTAAAAGTAATATATATCGTTCAGAGTTCAAATTTCCATGTATAAAATAGGGTCCTTTGACGTTTCCACCAATAATGCCACCACAAACATTGGTTTTTTGTGGTCATTGTGTATGAACTTATTCCATCGAATGTGGATTTTGCTCTGACCAATATCTACAGTTGTGTAGATTTACGTGCCCGTTTAAACAAAACGTTGATTCTTCAGAAAATAAAATGTGGTTGACAAAGTTGACATTTTGATTCAATTTATCCATAATGATTTCGCGAAACTGAATTCTGCGATCAAAATCGTCTTCACTCAATTCTTGTAACAAATGAATTTTATATGGTTTGAATTTTTCTCTTTTGGTAATTTTTTTAATGGCATATCGACTCATATTATGATTTAAAGCCCGCTGTTGCGTCGAATTTATTGCATTTTCTACCACATCTAACATGAGATTTAGAGAATTTTCTTCATTAGTAACGCTTACCGGTCTTTTTGGTCGATCTTTCACACCTCCAGTTTCATGAAAACGCTGCAATGTTTTGGAAACAGTTGATTTAGTTATAGGTTCCCGATCTGGATGCAATTCATTAAAAATATTCATCACTTGGGTAAAACTCCATGTCCTATCGCCGTACCCCATCATCATTAAAATTTCAATGCGCTCGGTATCACTTAAACCTGCCATATTTACGCGAAAGTTCACAAATTGTAAATGTAAGCATTTTTGGCATATCTGTTGTCAAGATGACAAAGCAACATTGTTATGAAGATAAATATTTTCTAAGGTAACTTGATGGCGTAGAATTAATGAATTTAATAATTTATTTGAAAACCAAATTCGAAACTCGATATCTCGAAAACGGTTAAGATTGGGTTTGTTGTTTGGTGCTTAACATTTTTTTTTAGAATCTTGTATATAATTGAAATATTGAATAATATATAGGGGGTTCCGTTTAAAATAAAGTAACTTTGTTCTTCCATGGCTTTTTGACTGATCATGTATACTTAGTTTTGTATTTAACATTCTTCGCTAGCTATCTTACTTTAGCAAATAATCGACCGTTTCCATACATATAAGCGACCCTGTATATTACCTAACAGTTCCACAAATCAGATTACCCGTGATATGCCAAAACCGTCAATGTTTCCAATAGATTTTATGCAAAGCCGCCTGTGAATTCCATCGGGTCGCCTTGACAACATAAATGTCAAGAAAATTTAAACGTCAACATTTTTAATTTGGATATTCTTGTATAAAGTATGATTGACTAAGATATTTAGATCGAGGGAACTCCACATTTCAGAAGCTGCTTCCGCAGCAAATAATTTATTACTAGAAAGATTCAGAGAGTGGCATGAAAAAGTGTATCAAAAATGTATGGTGTACTGATAACCATGTGAGTACTGACTCAAAATGTTTTATTAGCATATTTCGATAATTTAACAAAGGTAAATATGAAGTCGTAGAAAAAGGATAGTAAACAACTCGACGATACTAAGTGTTACCATACCATTGGAATGTAATATATTATTCTCTTAGAACAACACGGTATCACCTTTCACCAGGATATACCTGACGTAACTATTGCCACGTTGCTAGGTAATGTTGATAGTTATACAGGGTCCGCAAACGAAGCGTGGACGTAAGATTAAATCGTTATCGAAGAACTTATCAACAATACTAAAACAGCTTGAGATATTGGATTAAAAGCGGCATGTTTTAAAAATATTTTACATTATACAGGGTGGCCCAAAAAAGTGTGACAGCATAAAATTATATTTTTTTAAATGGGACACCCAGTATTTTATTGCATATTTAGGTTCGTATTACTATCGTTTATAAGTGCCTCAAATTTTATTTAATTTGTTTGTGTAGTTTCGGAGAAATAAATTAAAAACTAAAAAAAAAAGTTTTGCAGTCCTGAATAAAAAAATCAAAAAAAAACAATCCAGAACCATTTTTCTAACCTCGGCATTGAGTGAAATTTATGACAAGAGGTCTAGAGATACTATGAATGTAATTGCGTTTATTTATTTTATACAGGGTGTTCATAATAAGCTTTCAAAAACCCCACATTTTAAAACAATTTTTCTCAAGTTTTTCAAATGGAACACCCTGTATATTATTTGGCTATTTGACGTAGAATTCATAGACAATTTTTTTTTTGTAATACAAGCATATAAGTTATATCCAGCCGTTTTCGAAATAATTGTAAATATTATAAATTATGTTGTTTAAATAGAGTTTTTATTGGAAAATTTTGTTATAGGCGACTAGACTAATAATTGTAAACTAAAGTAAAAGTTCAAAATAGCTTCCTTTTACTCTTAGAGTTTACCGTATTTTAGTTATTTCGATATAAATTTTAAAAGCATACATTTTTGCTACTTTTATTATTTAATTTTATTTTTTATTCTTAATCGAGTTGCCATGATTTCTTTTTGTTTAGATTGTTACTATGACAGTTAAATAAAATTATTTACATTTGTTCAGTCGTCGAAATTAAGTACTAACTTACACAAAATGTCGAATTTTAGAAATGGTAAATATTATTTTTATACTGGGTGAATGTGCACGAAATTGCCTCCTCCCGAGCCGAGTGTATGCTGAAAAATATCCAGATATTGAGAGAAAGCCGAGACCAAAAACTTACGAGAAGTTGTTGCAAAGATTTGTAGCAACAGAAAGCACTGCGTACACAAAAAGGATGATAATCAATAAACCCGTTATTAATGAAGAAAATGAATTAAGAGTTCTGTTGGCAGTAGAGGAAAATCATTAAATTAAGTAAAAGGAAGCTATTTTGAACATTAACTTTAGTTTACAATTATTAGTCTAGTCGCCTATAACAAAATTTCCCAATAAAAACTCTATTTAAACAACATAATTTATAATATTTACAATTATTTCGAAAACGGCTGGATATAACTTATATGCTTGTATTACAAAAAAAAATTGTCTATGAATTATACGTCAAATAGCCAAATAATATACAGGGTGTTCCATTTGAAAAACTTGAGAAAAATTATTTTAAAATGTGGGGTTTTTGAAAGCTTATTATGAACACCCGGTATAAAATAAATAAACGCAATTACTTTCATAGTATCTCTAGACCTCTTGTCATAAATTTCACTCAATGCCGAGGTTAGAAAAATTGTTCTGGATTGTTTTTTTTGATTTTTTTATTCAGGACTGCAAAACTTTTTTTTTTAGTTTTTATTTTATTTCTCCGAAACTACAGAACCAAATTAAATATAATTTGAGGCACTTATAAACGATAGTAGTACGAACCTAAATATGCAATAAAATACTGGGTGTCCCATTTAAAAAAATATAACTTTATGCTGTCACACTTTTTTGGGCCACCCTGTATAATGTAAAATATTTTTAAAACATGCCGCTTTTAATCCAATATCTCAAGCTGTTTCAATATTGTTGATAAGTTCTTCGATAACGATTTAATCTTCCGTCCACGTTTCGTTTGCGGACCCTGTATAGCCGACCAGAGCGAATGATTATAAATATTTCTCGAAGATGGAATGATCTGAATATTTTACTATTGTCGGACTACGCTGATATCAAAAACACTTACGAGAGACTGGAGAGTATTTTCTGACCGGTTTAAAAATTACATTATTACGGACAACTGCGCATTAAAAAAAATAACCTCACCTTTGTTGCTCTAAGATATTACTATGCGAGTTAGAGAAGAAATGTGATTTCTTCTCTGTGGACCCCGTAGGTGACTTTACAACCTGATTTCTCAAATTCGGTTGTAAAATGTTTTGGGCATTTGTATTTAAACTATTCGATCTAGTCATTACATCCAAATCTGAGGGAACTGTAATTTTTCCTAAAATGGGAAACATGTATCAGTTTAAATACTTCAAAGAAAATGTATAGACTGCGTATAGACTGTGTAAAAGTAATTAGATTTGATTAAGAATCTAATTACTTTTACACAATGCATACAACTTTGGTGTTCACACCCAGTAAACTCAAAATGTATCTGGGAAGTCCTATAAAGATCGGAACGTCCCAAAGATGGGATGGAATGGATCATCAAATTCGTGCTAGAGACGTTCTAGGATTAAAAGGAATGCCCAATCTGGAATTTTTAACTAAAGTCCCATATGTATATAAAGTTGTCTATGTATTATCTATGGGGTATGTCTTTTTATTCAAGATGACCTCTGCTGCCAACGAGAACTTGCACTTGATCCGAAAGACTTAGATGTAATGTGGTTTAAAATATCAGCGCAGAAAATCATCAGTTTATCTACTGCGTTTAACGTCGTCCAAGTGATACCCATTACAGATGTCATGTCATCACTAGCCAATACAATCGACCTCTTGCAAGCCAACCATCCAAATGCCGAGATTGCTATCTTCGGCGACATTAACGTCCACAATGTCAACTGGCTTAAATACTCAAAATAGACGATGAGAAAGACCGCTGGAGATCTGCTAGTCTATGTCACCCATCTTTGGAACAACGCAATTGAACATCATGGGGAGTCTCGGGCAGTTGCACTGGATATTTCTAAAGCCTTTGATCGTGTTTGGCATGAGGGCCAAGCTTTCTTAAGGACCGCTCTCTGCAAGTGGCGATTTACGGATTTCTCTCAGACATATCAATGCCGGTGTTCCTCAAGGGTCCATATTGTCTCCCACTCTCTTCTTACTTACATTAGCGACCTTCTAGTGAAAACTAAAAATCCGATATTTAGTTTTGCTGACGATAGCACACTTTCTCTTTGAATGAAGAAAGATCGTCTGCCGACGCACATCTTCGCAGGCAGCATGAAGTATTACGCATCAACAAAGACCTGGAAGAAATTGTGGCTTGGGGTGACGGTAACCAAGTTGAATTTAACGCTAAAAACCCAGGCAGCAGTTTTCTCTAAAAAGGTTAAAATTTCATAACCGGATATAGTCATGGGCGGACACGCAATCCCACTAGCTTTATCTATTAATTAGCTGGGCGTCAATCTGGGAGGAAATATGTCTTCGCATATCCACGTTATAGCAATCACCAAGATAGCTTCTCTCTGAGAAGCCAAGTCTCTACTTGGTGTACTCTTCCGAACCAAAAAGTTATACACACCTCAACAACTTTTGACACTAAACACCGCCCAGATTCGACCATCACTTGAATACTGCTCTCATGTCTGGAGCTCTGCACCCAAACATACTCTTCGGCTACTGGATTCTATCTATCGAGGGAGGGCCATTCGTCTGATCAGAGACCACGAGCTTACGAAGAACCTCGACAGCCTGGAACATCGAAGACAGGTTGGGGATTTGACTCTCGTTTACAGATATTTTCATGGAAGGTGCTCGGCTGACCTTGCCCTCTTAATGCCGTCCAGAGCGACGAATAGCAGATAAACACGACGAACCACTGCTGCCCATTCATATGTGGTTAAGCTTAGTACTCCTAGAACTTCATTATTTAAGAATTATTTCATCTGGAGGACTTCATCCTTATGGAACGACCTTCCCGATGTCGTTTTTCCAACGAATATAACTTCCAACGATTTAAAACCAACGTGAATCGATTTTTGCGCACACGCACCACTCCCAGCGTGCCCTAAAAGTTTTTTCCTATAGTGCTTGTGTTGATCATTAAAAAAAAAATCCGAGGAATGTTAAAATGAAGAGAAAATAAACTCAATTTCCCTCGAAATATGTTTCTTAACTTACAGTTATGATAATATTATAAAAATAACATGCAGTGTCACCCTTAAAGTTGGAATCACGTCCATGTTTTTTTTTAACGTAGTTATTATTTAAAAACAAGATTCTCCCTTCGTTGGTTAAATCTTTAAAGTTATGAGGAGTTTTCGCCATATATGGCAACATTTTAAGCTGCAATTTAATTTTTTGAGGAAAATTAACATTTTGTAGAATTTTTGGTATGAATTTGTATAAATTAATAGATTTACGGTGATATGGTCAACTTCCGTTTTCAATGAAAGTAGATATTAGCTAAAAATACATAGGAAACACAAATTATCATAGTCACTCAAATTTAAATTCTAATTAGGTATGTGGGCATAAAATTACAATACCAACAACCTTTCCTAATAATACAGTCAATTTATGCTCAGAAGGGCCCCTAGCAGGAAAGTTCTGTGGTAGTTTTGATTTTTCAATTTTATATGTTCTTGGTGGTAAATCCGAATCTGAGGTTTACTAATAAAATTTCGAGACGCAACAGTGAAAACAATCCAAAAAAGTTAAAAAAACCTAATTTTTTTTTTAACTTTTTTTGCTTATAACTCGGAAATTACAAACTTTCCGTAAATAAACTTCCTATTCAGAATGAAAGTAGTAGTACTTTTATCGTCTCGATGATCCTGCTGTGCAAAATGTTCTTATAAGGCTCGGTCGATTGCATTTACTGATGTCCTTGATAGGTTACATTATGCAAGTGGATTGACAGAACTTTTCGAACAAAATAGTGATTCAATCAATGGCCCTGTCGCCAACAATGGTGAATCAATTGAAGGTCTTGTTCAATATGGATGGAACCGAATGCCGAATGTCAATGTAAAAAATGTACAAGAATAATTCAAAGCTAAACTTCAACTGTTGGCAGAACTTCCAAGATCTTGCATATTTGTATATTTTGAAATGGTGACTTTAATTAAGCATTTCATTGAAGCAGAAAGAAGCAGCAACTGATATCTGCACCACAAGCCACACTCGACGAACAACAAAGAGGATTGAGGCGGAAAAAACAATATGTGGTCTCGTGCCAGTGCCAAGAACTTTTAACCTTGCACTGAACTCGATACTCCGGCATATTTCTTGTTAATGTAAAAAAATCTGCCAACGCAATTATGGATGCAGGAAAACAGATCTCCATTGCTACCTAATCTGCATATCGTGCGAAGGGCTGTGTGATAACGTCGAGCTCCCGGAAGATATCATTGATATAGATGAAGAAGAGACCGAAGAAAGATCGAGAACTGACTAAACAAAGACTCTAACACGATTCGGAAGTTAGGTCTAATATCACAATCTATTTCGAAATCATTCGTCACTCCTTAAGATATCAACAAGTTTTCTCTCCATTTTCCAGATAAACAAGGCACTAGACCCTGACGATAAAACAACCCGATCTTGTGCCATGGAATTTTAACTTTTTTGTAACTGAATTTGTATAATTTCGTACTATATTAAATAACTTGAACATTATGTAATTTTTGAAGAAATGTCTTATTCCTTTACACATCTATCTAAATATGATATATGCAGAGAACTGGGAAGAATTATTCATAAATTGACAGCCTTTATCGCTTGAGCTTGAGCCCGAACGGTTCATCGGAGAAAAAAGCTTCCTTTACATATCTATCTAAATAAGGTATATGCAGAGAACTTGAAGAGAAGGGGTTGAGGTTTGTTGGAGAGGTAGTACCTTTTGCTACGGGTTGACTGGGCACTGGTCCTCACAACAACCAGGGCTGAGTGATGCGTGTCTGCCTTAAATGGCTCATAGCCTATCCTCAGCTAAGACCGTACTGCGTGGTGAAGAACCACATCCTACCCGAGGTGACCCTGTTTACGCAGAACAGTACGGATCTAGACCGGGAGGTCGATAAAAATCCCTGGTGTAGGGCAGCAGTTTTCACCAGTACCAAAATGAAGCACAAAGAAAATGATTCTGGCCTGGTTCATTATTGGATTACCATAAGTATGACTGTAGCAGTTTTAATAGTTATGGTACTGCGATGAGGAAGGCAACGGAAAACCACCTCATTATTATTTTCCTAGTACAATTATCATGGCTGCACAAATAATAGAAACGGCCCTCAGTCCCCGGCAGACTTTAAATGGTCAGAGGGTGCGAAGAATCCCCGGGTTAGCTATGAAACTTGCTACGTGGAATGTTAGGAGCCTATATGCCCCAGGAAAGCTGGAAAATGTAGTAGCAGAGATGGAACGTTTGAATATTAACATACTAGGCATCAGCGACGTTCAATGGCCAGGTACAGGAAAGATTCTAACGAAGAATGGAATGATGTATTTTTCTGGAAACGACGATCAAGCTCATCGCTACGGAGTTGGAGTTATCGTTGACAAAGTTACGAACAGCTCTGTAGTTAGCTTCACACCCTTGTCGGACAGAGTAATGGTGCTCAAACTCCAAGCAGTTCCGGTACCCCTCAATATAATCCAGGTTTACGCTCCGACAGCGGATAAAAGTGATGAAGAAATCGATGAGTTCTACGAACAAATTGAAACGGCCCTAAGAACTACAAAGAATTTCGAAGTAACTATAATTACTGGCGATTTCAATGCTAAGATCGGCGAGGGAGAAGTGGAAAAGTATGTCGGAAGATTTGGATTGGGTCAAAGGAACGAACGAGGAGATAAATTAGTGGAATTCTGTCAGAATGAGGACTTTGTCATCATGAATACTTTTTTCAAGCTGCCAAAGCGCAGATTATGGACATGGAAATCCCCGGCAGATGGTACTAATGACAACATAATACGTAATCAGATCGACTTTATCTTAATCAGAGACAGATACAAAAATTCCATTAAATCGATTAAAACGTACCCAGGAGCAGACGTCAATTCTGATCACAACCCCGTAGTATCCAGTATTAAAGTTAAATTGAAGAAACTAAAACGCGCAACAAATAGACAAACCCTGAATGTACAAAGACTTAAGGAACCAGAAGTTCTCCAGAAAACACGGGAAAATGTCAATAATAGCATAAAAATGATAACAAGTAAGCAGGAAACCATGAATATAAATGAGACATGGTCTAACATACAAAAAGCTTTCTTAACAGCAGGCCAACAAACGCTAGTTTCAAAGAGAACAACAAAAAAGGCGTGGATGACGGAAGAGATTCTAATTTTAATGGACGAAAGACGTAAGAATAAGAATAACATCATCAAGTATAGAGAATTAAATAATATCATCCAAAGAAAAATAAAACTTGCCAAGGAGAACTGGATACGTGAACAATGTGACGAAATAGAAGACCTCGAAAGAAAATACGATAGTTTTAACATGCATAGGAAGATAAAGGATATGACTGGTATGAAAAGATATAGACAATCGACAATTCTAAAAGACTCAGACGGCACTATTATTTCTGAGGTTAAACAACAATTGGTTCGATGGACGGAGTATATCCAAGAACTTTTTAATGATGAACGACGGGAACATGAACTTGAGTTTGCGGAAGACACGGGACCGGAGATCTTACGCCAGGAAGTCCTTCATGCCATTCAGCAAACAAAGGGGGGAAGAGCCAATGGCCCTGACGAGATTCCAGTAGAGCTCCTAAAACTTTTAGATGAAGATACCATTAAAATATTGGTGGAACTTTTTAACATGATATATCTAACGGGAACTATACCAAATCAATGGCTGTCATCTACTTTTATAACCGTTCCAAAGAAACTAAATGCTAAAGAATGTTCCGACCATCGTACAATCGCTCTTATGAGTCATACTTTAAAGGTCTTCCTAAGAATCATTCATAATAGAATATTCAACAAACTAGACTCTGAAATCAGTGACAACCAGGTAGGGTTTAGAAAGGGAATGGGTACCAGAGAAGCTCTGTTTGGAATAAATGTGTTAACACAAAGATGTATGGACATGAATCAGGATGTGTATACATGCTTCATTGACTTCGAAAAAGCCTTCGATAGAGTTCAACACCATAAACTCATAGAAATTTTAAAATCAAAAAATGTTGATAGTCGAGACATCACAATTATAGCAAATCTTTATTGGAAGCAAAAGGCGAGAGTCAGAATTGAAGATCAGTATTCCAGTGAAGTAGAGATTTTGCGCGGCGTACGCCAGGGCTGTATACTTTCCCCACTTCTGTTTAATATATACAGTGAGGCCATTTTCTCCGAGTCTCTAAACGACTGCCAAGAGGGTATTATCGTAAACGGGCAGGTTATAAATAACATACGTTATGCCGATGACACGGTCGTGATGACCGATAAGCTGGAAGATCTCCAAACTCTCGTGCAAAAACTATTTAATAATTGCAAGGAATATGGGCTGAACATGAATCTAAGAAAGACCAAGTTTATGATTTTTACGAAGAATGCAAACGCTGTCGGAAATCTTACAATAGACAACACACCAATGGAGAGGGTGAGAAGATATAGATACTTGGGAACCTGGCTGAACGAAACTGTGGATCAATCTCAAGAGGTGAGAGGGCGTATAGAAACTGCGAGATCCGCTTTCGTAAAACTTAAGAAATTTCTTTGCAGCAGGGATATCAATTTAAAACTAAGAGTCCGTATGCTGAGATGTTATGTTTTCTCGACTCTCTTATATGGTTCCGAAGCCTGGACGCTCAAAAAGGCTGAAATGAATAGACTGGAGGCTTTCGAAAGATGGTGTTATCGTAGAATGCTGAGGATCTCTTGGGTAGACAGAGTCTCAAATGTAGAACTACGTCAGAAAATACAAAAGCAGGAGGAAATAATTACCACCCTCAAAAAGAATAAATTAGAATACCTTGGTCATGTTATAAGAGGACCTAAATATATGCTGCTACAGAACATAATGGAAGGGAAGATCAGGGGCAAGAGGAGCCAAGGAAGAAGAAGAACTTCTTGGCTTAAAAACCTGAGAGACTGGTTCGGAATGACATCAAATCAGTTGTTTAGAACGGCTGCAAACAAAGTCCGGATTGCCATGATGATATCCAACCTCCGATAGGAGATGGAACAACAAGAAGAAGAAGAGAACTGGGAAGAATTCATAAATTGACAGCCCTTACGGTTCGTCGGAGAAAAAAGCTTTAATAATGAAACTTGAAGGAAATTTTATGTGCTTTTATTTTGAGTAGCAAAAAACCGCGAGAAAATTAAATTCTTTTGGATTTGTTGGGGTTTGTTCTTGTGTCTGTACCTTTTTTTGGATTTTTTTCAATGTTGCGTAACGAAATCTTGTTAGCAAACCTAAAATTCGGATTCACCAAGCCAAAAAACATGTAGAATGGAAGAAATCAAAATCAGCCCAAAACTTTCTTGGTAAACACAATTTAATCGAAATATAATAAGATTTCTTAAAATTCGTACAATAAATGCCATTTTGTGGAGAAAATGTCGAATTTGACTTTTCAGGTATTAATTATAAGTCAATGACATCGACTACTCCTAGTGCGAATTTTTTGGACGAGTACAAGAATTAGATGTCATACAGCCTGGATACAAGATATAATTTAACAACAACTATGCAATAGAAATCATTAGTAAGATTTTAGTCAATGCTGGGCTACTAACTTTGATTCATATTATCGTAGGCCCAGCTTAATGCACTGATTTTTTCTGTATCTAATTGTTTTATAAATTATAATTATAAAAACATAACATAACTTCATTTGTAATAAAAATAGAAATTGTGTCGAGTAATTTGAGTTTCAACATACAGGGTATCCTAAAAAAGGAAAAACTCAAAAATTTCAAAAATAAACACACACAAGAGACATAAAAGATTTTTTTATTAATACACAATTAACAATTAAAAAGAAAATTACTCATTCTACTTGTTGCCGTTTTCCTTTAAACTTATAATTTTTTGGATTTATGCATCTTTTGCATCTATGTTCAAACTTAAATTAGTCTATACCATTCCTATTTTTATTACAAGCAAGAAATGTTATGGAGGCAACATTTTCTGCAAATGCAAAATAAAAAAAAAGTATTTCCTTGTTGGGACAACATGAAACTAAAATCAGTTGGCAAGATTCCTATTTTTATTACAAGCATGAAATGTTATTAAGAACAACAACACTTTCTCGAAAAACGCAAAATAAAAAAGTTTTTCCTCTTGTTAATTCAATGCATGCACATACTGTATATTATCTAGAATTCATGTCAAAATTATAATTTTCTGTATAAATTTTACCTGTACTTAATGATTTCACCATAAGTCTATCTGGAGGCATCATTCGATTTTCCTTTTCTCGCAGCATTTTTAAAAGATTATTTTGACCTTTTCCTTCACTCTTTACACGTTCTGATAATGATATTTGCGACATTATTCTTCTTACTTCATCTGGAATTTCTACGTCAATCTAAAAAGTATATACCGTTGAGTCAGGGAAAGTGAAGGTTCTTCATAACCTGTAACTGTCTGATTCAATTCGGTTTATGTAGACCAAATGAGCCAAAACAAAGTCACAAATGGACGTTATTAACATTATGAAGGCCATAGGAATAAAAAATTTTATACTAGAGTTAGAACTTAAATTTTAAAATGGTAGTTGATGCATTATACGTATTTCAAATTTTATTTAATTACATATTATATTAATTCAACGAATTACGAAAGGAACGACACATGCATGACGTTTCTTGTAACTTGAGACCGACCAATCATAAGCAACGGGCTTCGAAACCCATTATGGAGACACGTGCGCACTGCGCTCTCGTATAGTTCATCGCAGGGTGCCTGATTGTACGATTTGCGCTTCCTTCTTAATTCGTGGAGCCATATGAACTGTTCTTTGGTCATTCGGGTATATTTAAAGAATTGGTTCCCATCCCATTCTAATGCTAACATGTCTCTGACTACGGTAGCGTGATTACCCTCGAAATCTCTTTTGCTCATTGGGCGCACACCTACTCGCCTAACTCTTTGGTGCCGCATTTTTATAATTGTCAATCAGGTGGTCATTGTTGTAAACAAATATGTAATTACAACAAGTTTTATTAAGTTTCATTATTAAAGTAAAATAAAATAAAATATTAAAATATGTAAAAATAAACGCGAGAACAAAAACACAAAAAAGGATGACGTTTAACTGACATCGATACCATAAAGAAACTAAGGTTTAAGAATTAATAAGGAATTGTATGAACACTATTTACCGATTAAGGAAATACTTACGAATTAAGACATAAGCACTAAGGAATAAGAATTAGCAATTAGCGATTAAGAAGTTGGATAGGCTTATCCTAATACACTAAAATTGTATCTCGTTTCCAAAGAAAGATGTAGTATGTTCTATCCTTCTTATGATGAAACAAAAAACAATAGGGCTTTGGTATTAATGTAACATATGAGTCGCGTTCATCTTTCTCCGGTCCAACTGTATATATATATATATATATATATATAGGGTAATTCACGACGAGCTTGCATTAGAATTATATGGAAAACTACTGAACATATGATTTTGAAACTTTATCAATATGCTCGCTTCAACTAAAATATTCACATGTTCCTATCATTTCCGGTTACACCGGAAGTAGCTGTAAACTTTCGTTTTTTAAATACAACATGATAATTTTTATTATATTTTTCGATTAATCATTAAATTCTAAGCAAATTTTATATATCTTTTTGTCTGACTTTTTTAAGATATCTGGACCTTTTTTAATAATTATTTCACCAATGCATGGTGCTCAAATAGTCCATATAATTTCTTTTCCTTAGCTCTTGGACTATAATAATTCCTTATCGAATAGCTAGAAGATAAGAAATCTCAAAAATATTTCAAACTTGACAGAAAATGTATAGGGTGGTCACACTTCAAGGTTCATTGTGAAAAAATTCAACCATTAAAAAGTTTCTTATTTTGTTCTTAATATACCTATATGTTAATTTAATTTGATGACAAATTAGTTGTTCTTTATAGATAACACTTACCATTCTATAGCTATATCAAAGCGTTTCCTCGAAAAATCAAATTTATTCCGAACATTTTATTTTTTCAAGTGTGCTATGAAAATAATTTTATTGTACATAGGTACTGTACTAAAGTCTATATATATAAAAACAATTTTCTAATGCCTTACAGCATTCCTTCATTGAATTTATAAATAAACTGCAGTTGCTTATTTTATATTGTTTTGAATTTAATGGTTTAAATATTCTTTATTTTTTAAGTAATAACTTTAGTAAAATTAAAAATGTGTTTGTTCGGGATTATTATTTTTAATAAATGTTCAATTTCAATCTCCCACCGTACAAGAAATAAGGAATGCTACAATAAATAGTATGATGATAAGAATACATAAATGTTTGGAAGTAAATGGCAATTTACTTTTGTTGTCATAGCAGACTTGAAGAAACAGTATTGTCGGAAGTAATTTGATTTGTTGAGGAAACGTTTAGGCATAGAACAGTAAATATTATTTAGAAAGAACAACTAATTTGTCATCAAATTAAATCAAAATATACAGGGTGTTCCATTTAAAAAAAAGTTTTTAATGGTTGAATTTTTTCACAATGAACATTGAATTGCAACCACTCTGTACATTTTCTGCCACGTTTGAAACATTTTTGGGACTTGCTAATCTTCTAGCTATTAGGTAAGAATTTTTTTTTAGTCCAAGAGCTAAGGTAAAAAAATTATATGGAATATTTCATCACCATGTATTTGACACTTACTGAAAGTCCAGATATCTTAACAGCGTTGACGGAGTCAGACAAAAAGATGTTGAACAAAATTGCCCTAGAATTTAATGGTTATTCGAAAATATAATAAAAATATTCATGTTGTATTTAAAAAACGAAAATTACAAGCTACTTCCGGTATAACCGGAATAATAGGGACATGTAACTATTTTAGTTAAAGAGAGCATATCGATAAACCTATACCCCAAAAGTTTGAAAAAGATATGTTCAGTAGTTCTTCATAAAATTCTAATGCAAACTCGTTGTGAATCACCCTGTATAATATAAAATATTTATAAAAAGTATAAAATATATACGGACGCATTATGATGTAATGTATTTTCTCTTGGACCTTGGAAATTAGTATTACTACTCCCGTTTTACTCAATTAATGTGGTATGTACTCTGTTTTACCCAACTGTGACTATCTAAATATTTTCTATATTTATACTAATAAATCGACAATTTAATTAAATATATATATTTACAATTTATTAATATCTACTCGTCGTTAATAATTTTTTTATGTAAACTGAAAAAACACAAGGCAGTTGAAACAATTAAGTGTAACCTGACTTTTTGACGTTTTTAACTGGCGCAATGAATCAATCTTAAAGATTAACATAATTAACCATGCTTGAAAGTTGAAAGTATGAGAGATCATGTTAGATTACAGTTATTTTAATGGATTACAGTGATTGTTTACGTTTTAGTCGATTATTCCATTTTTTGTTCTTAAATCCTCTATGCACGATAAAGTAATTTTATCATGTCACTGTCTTACCTTTTCTTCTATTAAATTATTAATAAAATTTGCTAATGTTGCAATAGTAACATCCAAGCCTCTACTTTGCATCTCTAGGCGATTCAAATGAGCTTGCTGTAACACCCTGGTCTTTTCTAGTCTTTGGACATTAGATAGAGTCATATCTAACTTTGTCATTAAGTCCTTATTTTGGTCCGTGAGCAATTTATTCTGGACCTCTAGTTTATGAAGAGATTCTACTTGAGGTTGCATTGAAGCCATTTCTTCTTGAAGTACTTGGTATTCAACTTTATACTCTTCCAGTTGTTTCTTGATATCTGTTGTATAAACCTAAAATTTTTTTTTTGTATATTTTTTTTAAATGTATATCCAAATAGGCTAAAATTTAAACAAATTATTTTTCTGAAACTAATATCTGAATTGAGTAAAGATTAGAAATGCATATATTTTCTTTGTTGTTCAAGCAGTAGTATATTCTCACAGTGGTGAAGTATTAAGTAAAAGTAATAAAAACCTACCTTACCTAAGGTTTAAACATGCCCTATTACTTGTAATTTTGACTGTATGTAAAATTTTTACTACCTCCGCAATTTTATATATTATTATCATAACCTGGGTCAAGAATATTTCCTCAATAATATTAAACATTCTGTATATATTCTATAAATTAATTTATGAACCGTAGTAACCTTTTTACTATTACCTGTTTCATAACTTTATCCAGAACAGGTTTGTCTACGGCAGTCAGTGGTCCTTTTAAATAGTTCATAATTTCCTCAAAACTATCAGATAATAGTATTTTGTCCTTATGATAATTTAGAAGAGCGAGGGCTACTCGGAATATTACGTCTGTTCCTTCGAAAAATACCAAATCTGAAAAAAATTTGATTTAACCTTCAGTTGCCAAAATTTTATTATTTATTATATAAGTATAGAAGTTATATGGAGTCAAAATGAAACAACAATAGGCAATATTTTTATTGGCTGACCGCCCCAGTTAAAAACACTGCACTAGTGAAAAAATTATGATAAATTTCATGACGTCAGAAATTTTATAGATATCGGAACGTCTAAAATTGGAAAAATGTATTCTCTTGACTCATTTTACATTATGCCCCGTTAAAAATATTGCGGAAACTTCATTATTTTCGTCAAATCAGCCTTGCCTTATATTACCTTTACATAATTTTGAGAGTAAGTGAAATAGCTTGCTTCCATGTGGTTGTGATGGAATTTGCTGTGTGAGTAATTTTATTCCTGGAGGTAAACTTAAGTATTAAAATGTAGCATAAGTTTATATTCAAGAATTTAAAATTACGGGTAATATTACCGACATTTCTTAACTAGTTATACATACACTGTGTGTGAATGTAGTCTAACTTTAGACCCGCTTTTTTTTCAGGTGTGGCTTGCAGGATAAGTTAAAATACTTTTTGCCGGAACAACGATAGTACTAACTGCCAAAATGACGGATGGGCGCCATCTTGGTAAAGAAAATTAGATAGGAAGTGGGGTTTTTTCGGGTTTGTTCGTTCCCATTCATTTTGAAGGTTTACTTACTACTACGCAACGAGTACAAAATGGCGGCGTTTTAAAAATTGCATAGTTATTATTTTTTATTATCCTTTATTTCATTTATCGTCTATGCAAAATAAATACAACTGGCATAGCGTAGTAGGAATCAGGCAGCTATACTTTCTTGTCATGGTACACAAATTCAGAATGGCGGATGGACGACATCTTGATAAAAAGAATTGAATAGGAAGTGAAGTATTGCGATACATCATTTTAAAGGTCCTATCGAGTACTCTACGAACCCAGAATATTATGTGTCTATTCGTACCCAGGACAAAATGGCGGATTTATAAAAAATAATATTTACTATTTTTTTTCTTTTACTATTTTACTTTAGATTTTACAACTTGGCATAGAGCAGTGAGTATCAGCCAGCTGCTAAATTAACTTTCTACAAAGTTGTGAAACCTAAACTAAAATAGCAAAAGAAGAAAATAGTAAATATAATTTTTTTAAACGCCGTCATTTTGTTTTGGTTATGAATAAGAACATAATATTCTGAGGTCGTAAATTACTCGATAGGACTTGTAAAATTATGTATCGTAACCTCACTTCCTTTTAAAGCTTATTATTAAGTTGGCGCCCATCCGCCATTTTGAACTTGAGCACCATGAAATCTACAAGAAAGTGTATCTCTCTGATTTATATGACGTATTGACGTATTTCTATGACGTATTTATTTTTCTAATACGGTAATAAATTAAAGGACAATAAAAAATAATAACTATGCAATTTTTAAAAAGCCGCTATTTTGTTGTCGTTGCCAATAAGTAATATTCTGAAAGTATTCGATTCAAAATGATGTATTGGAAGACACCTCTTCGTAATTAATTTTTATTTGCCAAGATGGTGCCCATCCGCCATATTGACATTTAGTACTATCAGTTCCCTATAAGCCACATACAAATTTTGTAAAAAACAAAATAGCGGGACAAAAGTTATTAAGGCGTTTCCAGACTATATACATACACTGTATGTATTCATCTACAAAATGTCAGTACTGCACGAGGCTTCTGATGACAATGCGATAAGGTGATTTTCCTCGGTTTTTAACTGAAGGTGCCATTTATGGTTATTTTCTGCAATTTGCGGGTTTAAATATAATAAGTGGTCACACGTAAAATGACAGAAACTATTTTTTAGGGTCCTAACGGCCATTCCGTTTTTCTAAACACTTGAAATTGTCCATAAAGAGTAAAGAAAATATAATTACTAATTTTTCCAAAATCTGACCAAAAAAAAGTTTTAGACCATGGCCGGTTATATAAGTCCATCACATATACGTCAAGTAGCCTTGAATGTTGCTAAACAATTTTAAAATCCCCTTCATTTAGTTTACATTGATCGTTGGATGGCTCGAAACGAAGTTATGTGTGGTGTTACAGCTAACCCACCATCGCATCGCCGTTCAGACAAATTAGGAGATCCAAAATTGGTGGGTAACTTACCCACCACGGCACTGTACGTGCTAAATGATAAGTTATTTTAAATTAAAATGTTTATAGGTATATTTGTATCTAGTTTTTGACCTCTTAGAGTAAGTATCTCATATTTTTAAAACTTTAAAGAATCAAATGGATCCATCGAACACATTAGTTACTAATGCGCATAAAACATAAACTGTTCTTACCAAAAACCCTAGTAACAAAACCTAAAGGAAACTGCGAAGCGAACATCGTCAGCATCCATGGTGCCGCATATAAAGTCGGTGCAACCTCGTGAAAATCAAGGTGGTTATACAACTCTGGAATTTGATCATGTATCAGTCGAGATAATTGATATAATTTGATTTGAAGTCCAACCATGTCTGGCAAGTATTGGTTACGAATTCCCCTTCTGAACATTAAGTGGCGAAGAAGTCCAAATGCTTTTGATTCCTCCATCTACAAATGGTATAAGTCTTAGGACTATGCGAGTTAACTAGTCTATCATCGAATCAAATGCGCGTCAGGAAGATTTAATACATATTGCGCCCAGCTGTGGATTATATGCTTTAACTATATGTTACTTATAGCAAAGCATTAACAACATTACAAATATAAGCTACTAGCTAGTAAACTCCCCGGAATAAGCTTTTAAGAGTACTTTTATAGAATTTATAATCTTAGATTAGGATATTTGTTAAAAATCAACCTTTATATATTTGAAGGGATACAATTAAATAAATTAGATTAGCTTTTAGTCCCCCATTTCATAAAATTGGCACAATAAAATAATAATCCTATAAGATTGAAAATCGATGATCAGTGTGTAAAAGCATTCAATATATTTTGATTCGTAAAAAATAAATTATATATTTTTTTTGAGTTTCTTATTTTCAACCAAAAATGTCAGATTTCAATTTGTTCTTAGATATCTTTGACATACGGACAACGTCAAATAAATATACAAGATACTTACATGTAGCAACAATACTCCCGCAACAAAACTCAGTCCTTGACAGTATCCCACTTCAGAATCCAATAAGGAGTAGGCTTTTAATAAATTAAAAAGTGCTAACTGTCCAGGACCCAGTGGACTGCTAAAATACGAATGGTTCGGAAATGTTCGACCCAAATCTATCAAAATCGCATGTTGATGTGACGTTAGCTGTCTTAAGAGTTGCTCGTATGGAGTGTTGTAGTTCGGGTATTTTTGGGGGTCCGGAGGAGCAGAGTGAAGACAATGTTGTTCGGCTAGAAACTGCCATACCTCTCCGCGTTTACCTCTAGGAACACCTAAAAACAAACCGCATCAATAAAAAAAATCATTGCTTTTAGCATTTAATAAAAGAAAAAAAATATTTATAATGATTCAGTAACTGGTTTCACATCAATATGAACTTATGCTGCTCTTCGAATGAACGTAATAGTGATCAGTATACGGTATATTTCGAGCACATTCCTACTTCATTCTAAATTTAAAGTTATTAATATCACTATCACCTTAGATGTTTATGTTTATTCTTCTATGTTATCTTAGGTAACTTTATTCATTCAATCCGATTACACAAATATTTCAGCGTCTCTTTTTTGATGGCAATCGTGTGGAAGATTACTATGTAAAATTGAAAAGAAAAATTAAAGCATCCAATCGAGGGATTTATTAGAATTCATTTTAAATGATCTCCACATTTTTATCCTGTAACAATTCTGTTCGGTTTACTTGTTTGAATACTTTTACTAAAAGCTCAAAACAAGAAATTTATTATTTTGCAATATAATTTTTCAACAAGGGCAAGAATGCACATTATCATTTATTAAAATGCTTTCACTATATACAGTGAGTCCCAGAAGAAATGTCTAAATTCATTTAAAATTCAGCGGTAAGTTTTTTCAAAAAACGCACGTACCCGTCGATTTTGATATTTTTTTTTGTGGTAATTTCATGTATACAGGGTAGCTCAAAAATAAGTTACGACCATCAACTTCATTTTTTCAAATGAAAACATATATTTTTTATTTCATTTTTGAATTTTGCATTGAATTCTAAGCATGTTTCATGTACCATGTCCTATACATAAACTCAACAGTTATTGAAAAAATTAGGATTGAACATATCATTTAGGGAATCCAACGATCTATCAAATCTTCTGGCAATATGGCATTTTGGGCTCCATAATAAGTAAGAGTGTACTGTCTCACTGTCGCCGTTTATTTCCATAGAAACTGTATGACAATTTTATTTCAAATAAGTATAATTATTGTCAAGCGTAGTTTCAAAGTTGCGGTTTTCACAATAATGGTGAAGTTAACGGAACGGGAAAAAATTGAAATTCTATGCATGGTTGGGTTTGGTGATAAAACACGTACTCAAATAGAAACAGCCCAATTATTTAATGAAATCCATCCTGATCGTCCTCCCATATGTCAAAAGATGGTGAGTAGAATAAAGGCTAAGTTCAGAGAATTCGGTCATGTTAGAGATTTGCCTAAATCTGGTCGTCCTACTCGAGATGAAAATGAACAACTTGACGTTTTGCTTTCCTTGGAAGAAAATCCATGTACTCCCCTGTCGCACATTGGGGTCGATTTACACATGCCGAAATCTATTGTTCACCGATACAAAGTTATTCCAGTGCATGAGTTATTTGAAGATGATTTCGATAAGCGAAGTGAGTTTTGCGGACGCATGCAAAATATGTGCAATCTAGATAATAATTTAGTAAAAAATATTATTTTTTCGGATGAAGCTACGTTCTATTTGAATGGTAATGTGAACAGACAAAATTGTCGATATTGGGCAACAGAAAATCCGCATTGGATGATAGAGGTTCACAGCCAGTACCCTAAGAAAATAAATGTTTGGTGTGGAATCGTACGCGAAAGAGTAATTGGTCCATTTTTCTTTGAACAGTCTTTAGCTGAACAAGTATATCTCGAATTTCTCCAACTAGAATTAATTCCAGCATTAGTGGCTTTATTTCCGAATCCATTGGATCCAGACTCCCCTGACGAAGAACTGATATTCCAACAAGATGGTGCTCCTCCGCACTATGCGGCCACTGTGCGCACATTTTTGGATGAAACCTTTCCCAATCGGTGGATTGGAAGGAGAGGACCTATCGAATGGCCTGCTAATTCGCCAGACCTAACTCCGCTGGACTTTTTTTTGTGGGGTTACCTCAAATCACAAGTATTTGTTAACAGGCAAAACAATATGTAGGAGTTGAAAGAAAGAATCCGAAGGGAAGTGCGTGTCATAACTCCGGAAATGGTTGGAAACGTGCAAAGAGAGTTTATTGATCGTCTTGGATATTGTCAAGCCATAAATGGCGCACATTTTCAACATTTAATTTGATTTTGTTGTGTTTTTTTTTAATAAACAGGTCTTACTTATAGATATGTTCAATCCTAATTTTTTCAATAACTGTTGAGTTTATGTATAGGACATGGTACATGAAACATGCTTAGAATTCAATGCAAAATTCAAAAATGAAATAAAAAATATATGTTTTCATTTGAAAAAATGAAGTTGATGGTCGTAACTTATTTTTGAGTTACCCTGTATACATGAAATTACCACAAAAAAAAAATTAAAAAATCAAAATCGACGGGTACGAGCGTTTTTTGAAAAAACTTACCGCTGAATTTTAAATGAATTTAGACATTTCTTCTGGGACTCACTGTATGTGTTCTGAATACGTTAAAAATAACTTCTTTTGCCCCTCCATTTAGAGACGTATAGTGATAATTCAAGTTTATGACGACACTAATTTTATTGCTTCTTTTAAATTTGCATTTGACTAATAATCAGTCTTAATGTAAAATAAGACTATTAGAAAATATTAACTCCACCAGTCCCTCTAGTGTACTCGTCTTAGATATTAATAATAAATTAATGTCATTTAAATTATACAATAATATATTAAATTTAAATTTGTTTACAAAAAACATTTGAAAATTCACATTTAGATGTGATTTTACAACTTAATCCAAAAATATTACTTTACTGTCCAATAAATAAAGTCTAATGTCAATAAATTCAATGTCACAGATCGGAATATATTTCACATCATGCTTTAAAGTCACATATCGAAACTACAGTCTAGTATTGAATTAACGGTCACAAATCAGATTAAAAACTATTATTGGATCGCAGAAAGATTTTAGCAAGAAATAATAACAAAGCAGTAAATTTTGTATATTATAACATAAATGACGATGCACAATTAATTTTTTACCAGTAAAATTTGCCCAATTGGCGTAATTTTTGATTTACTAAACAGAAACCTTTGACTGTGAGTAAATCATTTCTGCCCATTTTATGAATATCACAATCATTATCTCGTTAGTTAATTATTGTTTAAAATGGTTCTGCAACGGAACATATAAGAGGCAATGATCATAGATATTAAATCAAGGAGGATAAGGCTATTGTTCATAGTCTTTGAAGAATGAACAATTCACGTTGTATGCAAACAACTTCCCAGAAAAACAATTGGGTAGCTCTAAAATTAGTATAATATTTCTTTGTCGTTTCCTGTTAGTTAAAGACATTACGTCACCTTCGAGCATTCGGAACGTACTTTTTATAAAGGACTTATTGGAACGGGCGTCTTTACATACCTGTTTTCACGTTTGACACTACCGGATTAAAAACTGTCACATTTGTAGTTATTGTTAAATAAAATTCTTTGTTGTCTTAACAAACCTAAATATTATTCTATGGTTGTCTTTGGATATTTGTGTGTTAAATTTAAGTATTGTTTGTGGAAAAAATAGTAATATTTAACACAATGTGGTAATACTGGACCAAGTCTGCCGTAAAATGGATAAATATATAGATTTTGAGTCACGTTCGTCGATTTTTTGTATTTCTTAATGAAAACATATCAAAGCGATCAGAGGTTAGAATCAGGACAGAAACAGACAGAAGATAAAAAGAGAATGGGGATTCTACAGATAGAATCCTTATCTCTATTTGATTGTTTATTTTCGTAATAACACTTCACATTGACGTGTACAAAGCGGATAGAAATCCGGGTCCATGTTTGTTTCAAGTCAATGGGAATGATCAATAGATTTAAATAAAACACAATAAAATTTTTTAAGAATTCACGCATACAATACTACTGTATTCTGATAGGTACTACCTAAAGTTTGCCATCGAACAGCACTTTTCGAACTTAAGATCAGAAAGTCCTTTGATTTAAGTGTGAATAAACAAAGTAATAATTGGGATTTAATATTTACCTTGACGAATAGCCTGTAAAAGCATCGGTCTCTCGCACTTAATATTCGACTCCTTATTAGTTAACATTTCCCAAACTTCAATAACTTCACGTTGGTTTGGTTTCATTTCATCGTACTCTAGTTTAATTCTTTTAACAGCAGATTCTTCTTGTTGTGCTAATTTAAATAAAAATGATAAAATATTTAATACAAAACCGAGAAAAAGAAATAATAGTTTATTCAAAACTTTCTAACCGTATTCTTATTTATTTGACTGTTGAAGTATGAAAAAAAAATTGTCTGCAATACAAACTTTTTTGATACTTGTGTATTAAATTTGTATTTAAAAAATCGGACATATTATTACATGTAATTAAAAAAAGAATGGATTATATTACGTCAATTGGCCAAAAAAGTTTGTTAATATTAAATGACGATATGAGAGCCTGTGAATACAAAAAATGGTCAGTAGTATTATATTTCCGGGCAAGTTTAATTTTAATTCGGATTATTTGAGTGTGATTAGATTTGATTTTTCATTAAAATTTTCATCCTTTCATATGTATGTTATCTTTAGGATGACAAAATCCTCAAAAATTATAAATTCGCAAGAATTGACATCGGCCAATTGACATCTAATTTATTTGAATAAAAATTACCAACAAACCTGTTAATCTGGCATTTTCCTTCTCCATTCTCACCAGTAAAATTGCTTGCTTTATAGCTTTCTTCCACAATTCCCGTAAATCTTCTTTCGTCTTTTTTCTTCTTGGTTCTTCTGGAATTTCATCTATTTTTGGAGTAACAACCCTCTTAAATATTGCTTGTCTCCATGAACCTGTATCTAATTTGTTTGGAAAGTTTCCTTCTAAACTTGATGTTTTAGGGCTATTTCCCACTTTAAGAAATCTAGAAAGTTCGTCACATAATTTAAATTGTTTTAATTAATAACAATAAATATTTTTGTTCGCCAAAAACTTATAAGAATATATGGAATGATGGAGACGTCTACAGCATAAATGCACATACTTTATTACATTGTTTCGACAAAAATATATTTACACATGGAAAAATAATAATAATATACAGTGTTTAGTCATATAAAAGTAACTTATGATTCCTTTACGATTCCAAAAAAAAATATTTAAAGAATGTTAGCACAGGGTGTCCATTTTTGGGTAGTTTTACGTGGTAACTCCGTTATTAGTAAAGATAGAAGGATGCGATTTTCGCAGCATTGCTACTTTTTTATCAAACAGAAGACGCCGTAATCAGAATTTTTCTAGGCGGCCTTGTTTTTGATATACGGGATGTGTTTGATAATTGTGCATTTTGGGACACCCCCCCCCCCCATATCACGGTTACTCCGTAACGTATCAAAAAGAAATAAAATGTTCTTTTTGTAGTTTTTTACGTAGAATCCAGTGACGTACTCAGATTTTTTCTACATTCAATAGTTTTCAAGGAAAATAAACAAATTTGCCTTTTTTAAATGGGTCACTCTATAGATTTTTTAATAATATAATTTAGTTTGTAACGGGCTTCTCAAAAATATATAACACTTTTTTTTTAGTCTTAGTATTAGGCCCGAAATATACGTTTTCAAAAATATACCATTTTTTTTTAGTAGGCCATGACGGATATTAAAAACAACATAATAATTAAATCTTCTAATTCTGTCAGAGCATTCAGGTTCTCTAAGTTGTTTTAAAATTTCTAATTAATAGTGAAAAATCAGTTTGTCCTAATATGGCAGAGCATGTAAACTTTGAGAAGTACGACATGCTTGTTTGTTATATTATTATCCAATGGAGGTGGAGCATTAGAAGTCTATTTAAATAAGTAAATATAAGCCCTTATGTAGTGATTCTATGAAATTTATAAATTTTCTTAGATTACTTGTAGATATCCCGAAAGACGACAATCAAATTTAATTGAACACGGTTCATTTTCTAAACCTCGCCCTAAAATCTACCACAAGGATAATCGGGAGACTGATGAAATAAATGTGTTAGCTTCAATTGAAACAAATTAAAGTAGTTCTTGCAGAAAAGTTGAAGGTTGGGTCGGAATAATTAAATCAAGAGTGCAAACAGTCCTAAAAAACACAATTTTAAGCCATATAAATTCCACCGTGTACAAAACTTACATCCTGGTGATGCAATGCAATGAGTTTTGCAATTGGTATTTACAAAATCTGAACAGGGAAAACAATTTTGAAAAAACCGTTATATGGTCTGATGAGGCTCATTTCACCAGTGTTTGTGTGTGCATGTTTAATTGACAGAATACGAGATTTTGGTCTCAGGAAAATCAGCATGTAATATTTCCAATCGAACGGCACGCAGATTTGGCATTAGCGTTTCATGCTTTATACTGAATAGCAAAATAGTTTATAATATCTTTGAAGGAAGCCTTAATGTAAATAAATATTTGGAAATTCTGGAAAACGTTGTGCCCGAAATGGTATATTTTTGAAAAACTTATATTTCGGGCCTAATACTAAGACTACAAATAAAGTGTTATATATTTTTGAGAAGCTTGTTACAAACTAAATTATAGTATTAAAAAATATATATGGTGACCCATTTAAAAAAGCAAATTTGGTTATTTTCCTTGAAAACTATTGAATGTAGAAAAAATCGGAGTACGTCACTAGATTCTGCGTAAAAAGACTACGAAAGATCATTTTATTTCTTTTTGACGCGTTACGGGGTAACCGAGATATGGGGGGGCCCAAAATGAATTCTCAAAAACATCCCGTATATCAAAAACAAGGCGGTCTAGAAAAATTCTGTTTACGGCATCTTCTGTTTGACAAAATAGTAGTACAGTGCTGCGGAAACCGCATCCTTCTATCTTTACTAATAACGGAGATGCCCCGTAAAACTACCCAAAAATGAACCATTAATTTTTTTACTATTAATGGGCTCTTCAGTATACGTAGGTATGTATTTATTACAAAATGAACATACATACTAATTTATTTGTAAGGCCTCTTTTACGCACATTTTGTCGTCTGTCGCTGGGCGATAAAAATCGCGGCGTTTTTAATAAACTTTTATGTAAACGTTTCTTGTCGCGTGCCTCTTTCAAATAAAATTTGTAAAACACATCAGTAGCCTATACATCCGTCCCAACAATAACCAGATGTGTTGAACAAAAATGGATCCATGTGTTTTGAATTTTCTATCCAAAGATATGATTCGGGAGAGACGTTGGGCGGTGCATAAAATAAATTGCGCTATAAATGATATAAATTGACCTATGCAACTATGCATATTATACACTGAATGAAGAATTAAGAGCAAACAATGAGAAATTCTTTAATTATTACCATATCTCTATAGCCTTAGGTGATGAGTTATGAAGGATTTGCGATTTGATATAGGGAAATGTAATCACTGACGTTGAGGTGAGTTCAACAACCAGTTGAAAAACTAATTTATTTATTGAGAATATTAAAATCAGTGTATATATTATTAATTTCGAAGCAATCGTATTAACGATCCCACTTGTGACGTTACTGAATTTTCTGATTCCATCGAAGAAAATTGTATTTCTGATGATGTCAACTTTCCTGACTCCGTATTATAATTTTCTATGATGTAAACCCTGGTGATCCTATAGTAAATGATGAGGATGACGGCGAATTAAAAATTGAGGAACAAAGTTTCCGCTTTTCCATTTTCCACTTTCTTCCATTCGTCTCTTTTAAGCTGCCTATTTTTGTAACCATCTGGTGATGAATCCCATAAAGATTGACATTTTTTTATTTCGTCGATAAATATCTCAACATCAAAATCTTTCATAGCACCATCAATATCTTCCCACGTACAAGACTCTAGACTACAAATGTTGCAGCAGCGATAAAAAACGCTAGGCGCTAGTTAATCATGGAATACCCGCAATAATTAAAACGATAATTAACTTGACTAGCTTTTTGGCGCGCCTCCTTAGGATTACAGTGGCATGTATAATATTTATTTTTTGGAAATAAAATCACTTGCTTATTTTATAATTATCTGTTCAGTTACATGACATGCGTGTTTTATCCATACTTTAATCCTCATTTATTTTAATATATGCATATTTACAACTTATATTAGAATTGATATAAATCTGTCTGTAATAATACTCACTTAGTCTTAGTACTCCTTTGATAATAACCAAAAAGAGCAGAAACACGCATGTCAGGTAACTGAATACAAAATTTGTGAAACATGACAGTTAATTTTATTATCCCGAAACGGATTATGGTTTCATCAAAAATGTAGAGTAGACTATACAAAATGCAGTAAATTAGTTGAACAACAACAAACCCGAACTAACTAACTCCGATTATTGCCAAGGAATAATGGCTCTTTATTCCAGCTCCACTCAGTGTAATGTAATTCAAATGTTATACACGAGATCGCAGACTCTTCTAATACATGTAATATGTGTATATATAGGACAATAACTATGATAATTTTCTATGCATAAAATTATTTGTGATTGATTGAGTATCGAAGAATTTAGGTAATCTCTATATTTAGAAGTAACGAGCATCTTACTTTATATAATAAAAATATCTTTCATTTTTTAAGTGGGTGAACCATGGACCACACCGATTAATAGTGTTATTGGTATATGCATGAATAAAGCACTGCTGACCATCAATAATTTCAAGTAACTTTCTTTAGCGATGTATTTTCACTTTACGAAATATCAGCAATGATTAATCCTGATGTAGAGGTTTTGTAGATGCGAGACCATAATTTCATACCTCCTATCATAATATAATCATGTGTTGTTAATCAATTCCAAAAGTTTTTCCATTAAAACCAAAAATCTTGGTACCCTTAAAAATATCTAAAGCAGAAACATCGTCAAAGCTTGTTTAAAGACTACTTTTCTACTCTATATCTCTTTCCTGTTAGTTAAGGTGACGAAGTTTTTGTGGAAAATAGATTTCCGTGCAAAGAATGCACTTCAAAGGTCTTATATATACTTACATATCCATCATAGGTGATTTCGGTCCTTTTTCTGACCCAGAAATACTCCTTTCTGGTGACGGAGATGCTTGTTTTGTATTTCTAACTGACAGGTAATTATCTTTTCCTTCATATTGAGATTCAATTGTTGAAGATCGGGATCGAAAACCCTCGGAGTCTTTATCTGAGGTGGAAGACTCGCTGATTCTTGTTGTTGTAGCGGATGGTGAAGATTCCTATAATTGAAACCATTATTGGTATTCAGTAAAATGTTAAATTTTAGAAAATGAAAAATATCAATATTGAAATAATTATCCATATATACTGAAAATAAAATCCAAAAACACAATCAATACACTGGTACTTACTACTTACTTATTTTATTATGAACTAGAAGGTATAATATTTAAAGTAATCTAAGGAAGATTTTAAACAACATCAAGGCAACTTTATTATTTCATGAATAGCAGCTAAACTTCAAATTCACAAAATAAGCTTATAGCTGTTTGAATATTCAATTGTTATTTCAGGGCTAAAAGATGACAACTATGAACAAGGAGACTATACAGAATGATATAAATGTTATAAAGGAACCTATAATAGGAACAAATCAGGTAAAATCACCCGCTAAGTTGAAAATAATCATTTTATCTAAAAACTATGACTATGAAGTTCATGCTTCTGTGTTAATTGGAATTATATTAACTTATGACTAAATATTATTGTAGTACTTACTCTATTTAAATTGTTTGCGATTGGCAAACTCATGCTTTTCAAGCTTGATCCAAAGTCGTTACTGGATGCTCTTCTTTTTAAAAACTGATCAAATGAGTTAGTTAAAGTTTTCTTTGCTTTAGTAAAAACGTTCGTTCCTCCTACACCTAAGTATTGATTTAAAAATTCAGACCTAAAAAATATATTTATTCCAATTGTTAATTTATTTATATAATTAAATATAAATTTCACAAGATTTAACAACTTTACAGGAACTGATTTGGCTATTTCGCGAAAATATTCTATTAAAAATCAATATTTTAGAAGATTAGCTCTAAAAGTTCATTAAGATTTATTAACTCTCTTAGATATTGTTATTTATTAAATTACTCTAACAAATAGTTCAATAATTTTTGTTTAAAGGTCCATTCAGATATGTCAGTCACGTCTCAGTTCCGTTCCGTCATACAGTCTCAGTACCGTTAATAGATATTTATGTTATAAGGATCATTATGGTACTAGCCGTGAGTATTATTGGACGAGGCATCAACCGAGTCTAATAACACGGCGTGTACCATAATGATTGTTTGTGATCCGAATTTCATACAATATTTTATATTCCGACGATTTTTGTGTTTTTTTGATGAATTTTAAGTTTTCGTCAGTAAACTAATATCTTGATTTTAATAAAACCAGGTAACTATAGAAATATTTGTTTGTATTGTCATTGTCAGAATTGAATTTTTAATTTTAACGTTTATATAATATAACATGGATAATTTGCCATCAGAAATCGAAGAATTGGCCAATAAAGCAGTTGTTGGTTTGTTGCCCGAAAAGTCTAAAGGCATATATGAAAAAACTTATGCCAATTACAACACTTGGTGTTCCCAGAAAAAGGTTGTCAATATACAAGAATAGGTACTTTTGGCATATTTCAAGGAAGTATGTTCATTATAGTACTCAGTCCTATAATGAAATCATTATAGTGCTCAGTCCTATAAAGTATGTCATTTTGACACTGAAAATGAAATCCATAATAATGTCATTATGACACGTCGGAATATAAAAAATATTATCGTTGCTTCTAATTTAAACTAATATATTAAACATATCCGACACTGCAATGTATTTTACCATCAGTCTCGTTGGAGTATCAGTTCGGTCATGATTTAAATTTGTCGTAAACGATATTTTCTTGTTTTTTCTTGTTTTAACTAATGTGTCGTTGTAAGTTCGTTGTGTCTTCATATAAAACTGGTATACTTGAAAGATATGTATAAATAGCCGTGACAGATGTAAACCGAACGAAACTGAGACGGAACGGCAACAGAACTGAGACGTCACTGAATGGACCTTAAATGTTATCATCAGAAAAAGTAGTAATTATTTTTATATCTGATCATATGGTCTAGATAAACTTTTGTAACCAATTGAATTGCGATCTTAGTTTTAGCTAAAACTAATTCTAACTAATTAGAAGTTACTAAAAACTTACCTATTTTCGGCAGTGTCGTGTATATGTCTTCCTTGTTTCGTTTCGCAATGTGCTCTGAGTAACATCATGATGAACTCATTTTGTTCCCTTACTGAGTCAGTTTCTGCGCCTCTAAATTTAGTGAGAATTGTCATTTGCTCATCAGGGTCTAATTGTTCTAACCTAAAAAATTATGAATTATAATTGAACTAACAGCATAATAATATGGCGAACACTGTTCTTTAATTATTCTCTAATTAATTATCTAATGGAAATATTATTTTGGATTATTATTTTGGTCCAAGTAAAAAAAATAAATTTATTAATAAAAATAACCATCGCAACCTATGTATTTTCTATAGAATACCTATAAGTAAAAAATATTAATTATAAACATGGCCAGGATTCGGGCCAAAATCGCAAGTCGACCGCCGTTCATTAATTAATGCCTCAAACGACAACATCTAGTAGGCATGCGACGATAAATAAGGTATCCTCTGATGATACCATTAGACCTTGAAGATCCACTTAACGAAGACGATCAGTAGAACGGATATTGATAGCCGTGTCTGGGTAAAAATATTCTTAGGTAAAACGAATGCTATTAGCAAAGATATAACAACCGGAGGCATCATATTGCATAAAAAAAAATATTAACAATGTAAAATAATATAAGGTAGATATTTTGATTGACTAAATTCACACAATCCTTTAATCCAGCAAGTGGGCTACAATGCAAAATAATTTTTGGTCGCTATGTAATGTCATATTTACCTAACAAACCGAATGTAATGATTCAAATTGAAACAAATGTAATGACCACGTTTTAAATTCGTAAACTATGTATTTGTTACCGGCTTCGTAATCACCATGAGTTATTACTGTCCTGTGTCGTAAAACTAATAGGGAAGATAATGTAGCATTCCCCATTTCCACTTCATTATGCTGGTATCCAGACCGGAGGAGATCGGATATATCATGTAATGCAGGGGACGTGAGACCGGCCTGGACGAACTGATCGACTATGAATCTAGTCGTATCTACCGTATCTATTCTGGACAAAAACCATAACTTTAAAACATTCTTAATGATTCATTCGAATTTAAAATAATTACCTTCTTAAAATAGCAGCTTGAGTCTTTTTGTCGGACATATGTTCGATCTCGGAACACAATCGGTGAAACCAGACCATTGGACAATGTTCACAAGATGTAATAATTGGGCGAGGTTTTTGTTGTGTTGTTAAGAATGCCTGAGTAATAGCTGCAAGATAAAGAAAAAAATTAATATAATTTTTAACAAGGTTTACGCTGTTATTCTAAATTTACATAAAAAATACGTTTATTTACTTAATAGTTACAACAAATGTTACATTATAATTAAATTTAATTAGGATATTAACCGACTGTACAAAGTTAGGATCTCGGTTGTGTTTACGATTACATTTAAGTAATTTTGTTTCTTATTTCATATTCTAAAAAATGCAATAATAATCGAAATTTTACATTGCGTTGAGAGGAAGAGAGAAGAGATAAATGAAATATATGTAAGTATATATAACCTAGCACACTGCGCACTGCCTCTCATATATGTATATTTATATTGTGGAAAATATTATGACTGAAGAAGATAAGAATGGTTCCAAACCGTCACAATATGTTATGAGGCGTTCACGGCCTAAACGAAACACGAACCGCGATATGACTGCTGATAATTAATTCTCATCCTTGAAGTTACCGGGAAAGTAATAGGAAACGTGCTAAAGCACCTCTGAACCTAGAAAATAATAAGCGAGATCAATCCCCGAACAAATTCCAGTCTTTTTGCCACAAATAAACATATACCCTGGATCGAAGAAAGAGGGCAGTGATATTATAATCTTTGATGCATCATTCACAGTGTTCAGATTAGGATGTAGGTAGACCAAAAATTAATTCCTTCTATAATTCGACAAAGGAAGGAGTTGATGACTTGATGGAAAGTTCGTTAAAAATGCAACTTGTCATCGCAGTGCAAGATGGCGAATTACAATTTTTTTCCGGTTAGTTCATATTAGTATGTTATTTAACTTAAATCTAACCTAAATCTCTTAACATCTAAGAAATCTCAATTAACACCTTGTTTGTAAACAAAGCAACAGATTTACCTGCAACTGCATCCGAAGCTATTGACGCTGACTCACACTTAAAAATGTATCCTATATATGTTTGTACGTCAGTAGTATTTTCTTTACAGATAAAGCCAAAGTGTTCTGATCTTATCAAACCCTAAAAGAAAGTAATTATTGCTTCCTTAATTTTAGTTTATAAATGAAGAGTAAAAATTCGCATGCGTCTTACTCAAGTATTATATGAACAAAAATAATTGGCTTTATTCATGTACATTCTATGCCCAACATTTTAGTTATTTTAATACAAAATGTAATTGTTTATATTGATTAATATTTTTTGTATTATTTTTTAAATATGCATTTCCGTGTTTAAATAGTTTTTCATTTTCACTCTTCAAATGCAAATGGATCTATACTGATGTTTAGCGTTTTAGTAACAAGGGCATAATACAGCGTGTGTGAAAATATTGGCACTATATGGAAAACTTTTTTATCTGTGATTTTAGAAAAAAAAAACGATTCTTCATAAAAAGTTTTGTTTACCTTAAAAATCCCCGAAAAAAATCACAAATATATCGAACAGTGGTAAGAAATAATAAAATGTGCTAAAATGTTAAGAGTAAAATAATATTAATTTACATTGTACAAAAGAATTTATTAGAAAAAAAATGTATGTCAAAATATATAGCCATCTACGACGAAAAAATATTTTCATTTATTTTTTCTTGTTGGAAATATGGAAAAAGGTAAAAGTGAAGTAAGGTATATTTAGAAGTACAAGTCACCTATGATACAACCAGGTGTCAAAATAAATGTCAATGCCATTCTTAAAACTTAATTACTCAAAGAGGGTACCTTTTAATCGGGAAACAGTCTAATAACTAGCAATGATTGTATACTACAATCTAATAACTAGCAATGTCTAATAACTAGCAATGATTGTATACTACAAGCATGCAACAAAGTACAAATTGGGAATTGAAAATTGTTCGAAGATTTATAAAAAAAACTCGCTAAATGCATTGAAATTGGAGGTGGCTCAGCTTAATAATAAAGCAACCTTTTATATCTTTTTAATAAAATGTTTTTCATATTATCTGGGGCAAGAAAAAATTAATGAAACTATTTTTTTATATAGATGGCTATTATTTTATATTCTGACATTAAATTTGATCCTTAACAACTTTTTTCTAATGCATTTGTTATATAAACTAATGTTACTTTACTTTTCGGTTTTAACCCATTTTTCTTATTTTTTAACCACGCTGTGCGTTATATTTATGATTTTTTCGAGGATCAGGAGTTATTAAGATATACCCATTACTTATTCAAAATTTAGGATTTGTAACGAGTTTGTCCATTCATCGTTTCTTAGAATATTTTCCCAGTCAAATTAATTAATGTTATGGGGATAGATTTATTTATTAACAAAGACAAAGGGGTGGGGGGGGGGGATGAAACAAGGAATATTTTCTCTAACAATCGACCTATAATACACTGGAATGACAATTTTTGCGTTGAAGAAGTAAATATTGACAAATTATAAATTTTAATTTTTTCCATACTTATTTTAATATCAAAAAATTAAACCAAGGAGATAGAAACTCGGTAACTCCAATACGTTTTATCGATGGTTTATTGCTACACTACCGAGAGTCTTTAAAAAAATATATATATTTAAGTACAATATTACAAATTTCTTTTAAGGAGCTTAGTAATGTTCCTGAACATAATTCTCCTAATACAAAGAATGAAATAATTTCCGCTTCTTGAAAGCCCCATCATCAGGAAATGAGCATTTCATGTTTTCCCTTGATAAAAATATCGAGTTGCTCGGAATTATCCATTAGCATTATCGAAAATATTTCTTGCCAGTGTCAGAGCAAAAGCTAGGAGTATACGTCACCTGTACACAAGTAGTAATATCCTTATGATGTTTGTGAAGAAGAATAACTTTTCTATCAGGGCTTATAAGCCGTAAGTCCGTTCGGTCAACTTGTAACACCATGGTCCTGTTATGATCGTCCATGTCAACACACCATTTCGTTCCTTTATCTTGAGATTGTGAATTCCTTGGAGGTAGTTCGCTGTCACTAGAACTCGACGTTCCTGAAATTTTTTTAAATTAAATTAAAAGTAGACTTTTTAACGCTTCTTGTCAGTATCTAAAATGTAATTTTATGACACTATATTCTATTCATTTTACCAATTTAGGAACATAAATAAACATCAGCGTTAGATAACCACGTCCTCGCTGCAAGTCTACAGGGTCGCAGTTCACTATAGGCTATTACTTCAGGTTTATTCATGCAGGTGTATTGTTATATTAATCTTAATGCGACCCTGTTCACATGCTGCAAAGGATCATCCTAGATAATGGTTTCTATTACTTGAGTTTTGGTTGTCATGACACTCTACAGGGAATTTGAAAAATTAGCAAAAAAACCATATTTCTTTTTATCAATTACCCTGGTTTCTGGTAACCCTGAGTATGTTTCAAATACCTATAATGATTTCTAACTAAATATAGGTCCAGAACTAATGAAAATACAGAAAAGGTGGATGGGTACTGTACCATTTAAAAAAATAAAAACACCTTTGAGATAACAACTGTAACAACTTAGCTATTAAAATTCCCACAAGCTTGCTAAAACTCAGTACTCCTGTGATCATTGATGTTGTTTGTTTCATAATAAATAACTCACTGCAAGAAGACGTTTACCCTGAACATTTAAAACTAGCATTAATAAAACCACTTTTTAAAAATAAAGGAGATGTTGAAGCACTGGACAATTATAGGCCAATGAGCTTGGTTCTTCAAAATTGTTTGAATTAGTCATGTGTAATTAATTAATGGAATTTATGAAGAATAATGAGCTCCTCTCATGTAACCAACATGGATACCGTGAAGGGAGATCTACTCAAACAGCTGTCAATTTACCCAGGCAATATTGGGACACCCAGAGGATGGAAAAATGGCAATGGGAATTTTTTTGGCATTGGCCAAGGCCTCTGATGGTTTAGACAGAGATCTTCTTTTAAAGATACTTCAGTTGTATGGCATAAGGGGAAACGCCTTTAAGTGGCTTAAAATTATACTCAAAGAACTCGAGGAATTTTGGAAAAAATGATGAAGCTCCAACTCAAAGATACTGTAAAATACAATAATATTATATACAATTTTGAAATAAATAATGATAGTGCCGGGATTACAATATATGTGGATGATACGAACCTGTTGGCCGAAGTCAAACAAATTGATGAAATAGTAAATAATGCAACAGATATTTTTTCAAAAAGAAAAAATTGGTTTGAAAGAAATAAATTATTTTTAAAGGCGAAAATAAGCACGGTAAAGCTATGTTAATTTAGATGAAAATCTGTTTTTTTTTAGAAAAAATACAAAATTTCTTGGTGTATAGGTATATTGATGAGTTTCTCGACTGGTCATATCAAATTGAATATATCAGTAGTAAATTAAATAGAATATGCTATTATTTACGTATTGTGTCAAAGTATCTAAACGAATCTGCGACAAGGAGACTTTGCAAATTTTGAATCTACCGCTAGGTATGGTATTATATTTTGGGAAGCGAACTTAAAAATACAGAATATTTTTGTAATTGAATAACGCGTATTAAGAGTTCTGTATAATATGCAATGCTTGGAGATATGTAGAGATGCTTTAAAAATAAACAAAATACTAACGATTCATGCGTTGTCCATTTTTGATACAGTTTAATTTTTTTACAAAAATAATGATATATTTGGTACACATTATCAATATACCCGTACTAGCAACATAAATTACCCAACTCATCGATTAACTTTATCTGAGGAAAGTTCCAACTATATGGGTGTTAAATTTTACAACAAATTAGAAGTTGCGATTAAAAATGCACCTACAGAGAAATTGTTTAAAATAAAGTTGTTTAGAATAAAGAATTGATTTTAGACTTAGAACCGTACAGCTTAAGTGAATTTTTGGAGATGTGACGATAATTAAGAACGGAAGGGGATATATAGAGTATGGATTTAATATTTTTGTTGACGTCGTGTCATTTTATTTTGTTTGTACATTGTATTAATCAACTTAATCTGAAACATGTCCATGTCCATGTCTATGTCTATGTCTATGTCTATGTCTAATGTCTATGTCTATGTCTACGTCTATGTCTATGTCTACGTCTATGTCTATGTCTATGTCTATGTCTATGTCTATGTCTATGTCTATGTCTATGTCTATGTCTATGTCTATGTCTATGTCTATGTCTATGTCTATGTCTATGTCTATGTCTATGTCTATGTCTATGTCTATGTCTATGTCTATGTCTATGTCTATGTCTATGTCTATGTCTATGTCTGTGTCTATGTCTATGTCTATGTCTATGTCTATGTCTATGTCTATGTCTATGTCTATGTCTATGTCTATGTCTATGTCTATGTCTATGTCTATGTCTATGTCTATGTCTATGTCTATGTCTATGTCTATGTCTATGTCTATGTATATGTTTATGTCTATGTCTATGTCTATGTCTATGTCTATGTCTATGTCTATGTCTATGTCTATGTCTATGTCTATGTCTATGTCTATGTCTATGTCTATGTCTATGTCTATGTCTATGTCTATGTCTATGTCTATGTCTATGTCTATGTCTATGTCTATGTCTATGTCTATGTCTATGTCTATGTCTATGTCTATGTCTATGTCTATGTCTATGTCTATGTCTATGTCTATGTCTATGTCTATATTTATGTATATGTCTATTGGAATAAAACTAATAGAAACCTAAAAACTAATAACAGCATTTTTCCAACAAATGATTCTATCCACCATTTAAAACCTCAATACCGTGTCAAAAACCGTATCTCGCCTCAAAGTAGAAATAAATTTTCGATTCGTTACTTTTTTTGTGGTTCAGTGTATTTAAAAGTTGTTTTAACTTTTCTCCAGCTAAAATGTCGTGAGCAGTATATCCTGAATAACAATGTAACCTGGACAAGTCCACCTACAGAAGCCTTATACAATAAGGAATAAATAAATAATGCTAGGCAGGTATTATCATGGCTACAGGCAATGTTTGCAGTATTTCGTCTAACTCAGCTAGATCAAAATACATTCAGATTTAGATAAGGAAAGGGAATTTTCCTTCTTCTATCAATAGGTTTTTCGGATCCGGGGCATACCGGTTTTGAATTATTTTGTTCTGATCAGAACAGTTTAAGAAATAATGCTAAAGAAGAAAGGAAACATACTCTTATAGTAAATTGTAAAAGAAAGTCTATATTCTGCTTATTTTGTTTACCTGAACCATCGTTATTATTCTTTTCATCTTTTGTCTTTGCATTTTGATTCTCATCGACAACAGTTCCAATGCTTTTAAGCTTGCCAACGTCCACTTCCTTATCTTCAGGTTTTTGGGAATTTTGCTTTAGTAAAATATTCGAGTGGTATGATATCGACCTCAGAAGTGGTCCAGTTGGTGTAATTGCTGAACTATCAGTTGAACTACTTTGACTGGTGGTAGAGTCCTAAAAAGATACACAATGTTATGATCTATTTGATTTACTGAGGTGATACGATTTTTATGTATAGTCATCGACAGCTGCTCAGTTATAATACCGGGTGTCCCGCTAAGATCGATTAGCGGCGGTATCTCGATAACTATTTGTTCTATAGCTTTCGGGAAAAAAAATATTATTACAAAAGTGACCTCCAGAAGTATACTAAAATTATTTTCAACTTTGAAATTTGAGCGCTAGATGGCGTATGTTTAATTCAAATCAAAAGATGATAATATCTCTTAAAAGTAATAGTGCAGATATGTCACGTGGAACTGTTTTGGACTCCCCAATTAACACGCTACAAATTATTTATTTGACGTTTTGGTATAAATAAGGTTTGATTCGTGTTGAAGAAAAAGTTCGATAACGCCCATCCATATGTGGTTAAGCTTAGTACTCCTCGAACTTCATTATTTAAGAAGTCTTTCATTTGGAGGACTTCATCCTTATGGAAAGAATTTTCCGAGGTCGTTTTTCCCAACGAATATAACATAACCTCCAATGATTCAAAACCAACGTGAATCGCTTTTTGCGCACACGCACCACCCACTCTCATAGTCTCCTAAAGAATTTTTCCTATAGTGCTTGTGTTTGATCATAAAAAAAACGATTATAAAAGTTAGTTTTGTTATAAAGCTATTTGATAGCCGAATTATAGTAATACTTAAGTTTAAGTTTAAGGTGAACTGCTGGATGGCGTTTTTTGATCGCTTTAGTAATTTACTCCATTTTCCATGAAAAGTTAAATGGAAACCTTTCTAATTTTAGTCTTATTACTCGAAAAATTATTTAAAAAGTGGCACAAGCCAGTCGTTATCTCTTTACAAATTTAAGTTATTAGCAAAAATCTATTTTTTAACATTTTTAATTGATCAACATCAAATATTCGTTAATAATAAGTAAGCCATGAAAATCCAAACAACGACAATTAGCTGGCATTAGTTTCACCGTAATTTGTTATTTAAATATTAAAAAATAGATTTTTGCTCATAACTTAAGTTTTAAAAGATATCGACTTCCGATTTACGCCAAACAATTTTAAGAATAATAAAACTAGCAAATTAAAAAATATTTAACTTTCCATGGAAAATATAGTAAATTACTAGAGCGATAAAAAAAACATCTAGCGGTTCAGTCTTAAACTAACACTTAAGTATTATTATAGAGTATAATTCGGCTATCAAATAGCTTCAAAGCAAAAGTTCGATAAAATCGTATTGTATGTATGCGGTAATTAACGAACTGCAACACGAATGAAACCTTCTCCCACCCCTTATTAGAGGAGACCAAAATGTCAAATAAATAATTTGTAGAGTGTTAAATGGATAGTCCAAAACGTAACATACCTTCACTATTGATTTCAAGACATATTGTCATTTTTTGTTTTTGAATTAAAAATACGTCAACCAGCGGTCAAATATCAAAATCGAAAATAATTTTAGTATACTTCTAGGGGTCACTTTTGTAATAATTTTTTTTTTCCGGAAGCTGTAGAAAAAATAGTTATCGAGATACCGCCCCTCTTCGACCTTAGCGGAACATAACTCTGCTAAAATTATATTCTGAAATTTCCTCACGAATAATTTTTAAGCAAGTGTTGTATTCGGTAAGCAAATTTCACTTTAAGGGATTATAATCTTCAATTATAATTCCATAAACTAACTACGAAACTAAATAAACATATCATACAGGAAAACATGGGTTATTTGAATAATGGTATAATTCATATCTTATGGATCTAAAATCCATAGACTCGCCGATTTCATTGGTTTATATTGTCTGAAGGAAATAGTCCTAGAAATCTTCCATTTAACTTATCCCATAGCTCATAGGATATAAGTTTTTAACCTACTTAAATACTTACTATTGATCCTCTCCTTAAAATGTTGTCTTCACTTTGTAGTCTTCCTATATTCCCTAATAGCCTTAATTTGTTCTTTTCTAACTCGTGTACTCTAAATTTTTCTAGTGCATCATCTATGAAAGTGACAGGGACTTTCTTCTGCCATACTTTTATTTTTCCAATATATAGAACCTGGAATATAAGAAAAATCTTACAATATTGCTTGTCCGATTCTTATAAACATTGATATGGTTCGTGGTTAGTTATGATGTTAGTCAAGAGTACTAGTAATAAAGTTCAAACAATTGTTTTTTCTTGTCAATGTCAAATTTTATATGAATTTTAAATGCTCTTTTTTAAATATTATCATCATAATCAATATTTTAGTGGGAACATCATATACAGTCTGTCCCAGGATAAGCGAACATATCAGACATACATTTTTTTGAAATTTTTTTAAATTCGCTAACCAAAAAAATCTTCATGGTATTAAATACATTTATTAGAAAAGATTACTTCGGAAATAATATTTGACAACAAAATTTCTTTTCCCAGGTTAATATGACAAACGATGAAGAAATTGGAAGAAATTAGAAATTTATAGCTACGGAAAATATTGTATAAAATGCAAAATAAAACTATGTTGATGGTTATTAAATTCTGTACGCCTATATGATTTTGAATTCCGAGCAACTTTTCTTAATAACATTTTTCGATATTTTATGGAAAAGAGGCACATTACCTACAACGAAAATAAGAAATGCTTGATTGATTGATTTCATAAAAATCAAAATATGTTCAATTTTATTTTCTAATCAAGCAGGCCTAGATTCCAAATGGTTAAATTTCAATTCGAAAATTTTTTATAATTTGTACCTATAGGTTCGCTTATCCTGGGATACACGTAGATACTATTTTAAACTCCGTCTAAAATTGTTAGGTTTCCATAACAAATATTTATTTTTGGAAGAACTACATTCATTTAACTTTAGCTGTCTGCACTGAAGAATAACTTCACTCTTTTCGAATGTATCTCTTAAATTCACAAATCAGAATAGACACCTTCCTGTTCATTCTAAACAGGGCCCGAATTTTGACCCCTTTGGAAATGAAGCTTTGTCTAAGTCTAGGGTTTTATCATATAGAAATTTACATTTTGTTATCGTAACAAATAGTAAATTTTTTCAGGCATACTTTTTCATTTGCCAACAAACTCTGTGCCATAAATGAATCCAACCTAATATGACAAAATTTTCTTCAAAACTATGATTTTCATTAATTACATAGCTAACATTATTTTTGATAAAACTTCTTTTATGTTCATGTATTAGTTTTTTAAACGTGACCTATAAAAACTTTAAGACAGGTTTCAATTTATATACACCAGATTTATATAATTTATTAACTATACTTAAGAGTTTAAGGTTTTATTAAAATAATTGAAAATCTGAGACTAAGTTGTTTTGTTTATTTTGATGTTATTTTTTAGGTAATATTAAACGGGCCTCATGGGAAATAATTAATAGATTGTTTAAATTTAATTATTTAAGAATGATGGTATTTGAGGTTTGACTGAACCAGAAGAAGTAGAAAATATAACAACATTAACATTAAAATAGTAGATATAATTATTAGGAACCTCAAAAAAATTGACATCAAAGATGCTGGAAAGAGGTATTTTAGAAATGTGAGGCAGATAAAAATGGGGCTATTATTGTTAAAAGTGCTGATAAAAATCGACAAGACCAACTGAAGAAATTACTAACAAATGTAAACGTAAAACTAGAAATCTGCTGTAAAAATTGAAAAAGGGTTTCAGACAATCAATATGTGGATGAGCTAATAAAAGTCAACTATGAAATTGACGAATGCGAATACCCCTGATTGAAAATATGAAAATATGTATGGTTCCTGAAAGGTGCAAGGTTTTCTTTGCTATAAAGACAGTATGTGCTCAAAAACACAATAAATTTAGCCATAGGCTTTCAGTGTGCTGATTTAGATAGATTTGTCTACTGAACAGATTTATAAATAACAGGAATTATGTGGAGGATTTTTTGACAACAGGTAATCAACAAAAACCTGGAAGTAAAGTTCATAATAGTTTAAAGTAGTTTAAACAACAGTAACACGTATACAAGTATAATTCATCAAGATAGTCAGTCTATCTATAAGAAACTCGATATATAAGTTAAATGTGATATTACAAACCAGCAGGAATACCAAGTAGTCTGTATTTCTGAACACTGGACAACGCAAGACCAACAATTGGATTTAGCGAATACAGTTCACAAACAAACGCGTTTGCATATTAGATCTAAATTTATTCAAATTCGAACAAACCTTTTTACTGAATAATGAGGTGAATATCTATTTATATTGATATTAGCGAAGTTGATACTCAAAGCCTTAAATAATCATTAGCGTGAGACGCATAAATATTTTTCTATAAACTTAATTAGTAACTAACGTTTAACTGACTTGTCAACAACGCTGTTTATTTGTATGTTTGTGATAATAAAAGATGCGATAATGGCTTTTTATTTTTGGCATTTATGCTTGTGAGAACGGCCAAAAAATGTAATTATTTATTGTATTATTGGCAGGTGATAGGTTTCTATTTTTTATGTAATTAATGCTTTTGCACTTAAATATTTTCCATTAGTAAATATTGGCAGAATTCTATTTATACCTTAAATGCAAATTAACCCACAATATTTATAAATAGATCATGACTCATTTTTAAAATTAGATTACAATTAAAAGAAATATATAGGATTATGGACATGTTAGTCATTTAGTTTATTCATTAATCTTCCTTTTTTTTGTATCTAGGGCAGGTCTACCATTTATGGTGGACACCTGAATGACTTACAACTAAGACAAATCTCTGATTTACTAAATTTTTAATTTTCTTTAATTTAAATGTGCTATAGTTGACGTCCATTTAACTAAGCGCGTTATGGTCTACGAATCAATCTAGAACCTGAGGTTCCGAAAAAAATTTCGAAAGTAAAAAACACTATGGCAGTCCATGATAAGATGTTAGCAATTTATTTGAAAATGACGGGCATAACGACGAACACCGGGCGACCAAATATATCGTTCCGAAGATAATGTCTTAGAGGCGCATGGGTATTGCTGATTAATTTCATCGAATTATATATATACGTATAATATGGGAGTATTGTACACATCTTGATAATCACTCAAAATTATGTGTGCTCTCTCTCTCTCTGATTCATGAATGACCAGTAGGTTCATCTCATTTATATTACGAATATATTTATAATGCTGTTTTAACCTCGAATTATTATTGTTATTAGTATAGAGAGATGTTTAGTGTTATCTTGGTCACGTTCATAATCCGCCTAGTTATATTATATATATGCGACTTTTTTTATGAATCGAAGTAAAAAGACCACAACTTGTCGAAACTTTATAAACCATAAAAACTATTTTAGGGCAAAACTTATAGAGGAACCAATAATTGGATTAACCAGGAAAGGCTTGGATTGATGAAACGCGAAACAAGTTACATAAAATGGAAACAAAAGACAAAAACAAGATGTTAGCGCAGATAATGAATTAAAAAACTAAAAAATCAAATAAACAACAAGATAAAATCTTCAAAGAATTAATACTTTAGAAATAGCTGCGATAGAACTGGAAATAATAAGAAAAACCAATGGAAATTTATAAATCAGGTTTTTAAAGAAATCACCACTAAAACAAAAATTAACCGCTTGAGGATAGAACAAGAGAAAATATAAGGATATGACAGATGAGCAGGAAATAGACCACTAAATTATGTTGAACTTAAAAAGAAATTCAGCTCCAGGACATGATCAAATAACATTAACAGATATGCTTAATAAATTATACCCGTATGTTCCGGTATTAACAAAATTAATAAATTTTTCAATGCATTAGATATAAGTAAACTAGTGCCTCTAATTTTTTATATTAACGTAAGTCGTTTGATGTTGTTAGCCATGACATACTAGTGAAAAAACTAAAAATGATGGGATTCAGTGAAAATATAAACAAATTAATTGAATCATACCTGGCTGGGAGGAACAATATATGAAACTAGCTCATAACTCCAGCGAAGACTATTCCAGTCAAAATGTTGTATCACAGGGATCAGTTCTTTGTTCATTTATGTACTCACTAAGTATATATTGTTGTTTAAACAAAAACATGAAAAACGAATGACATTGAAATAAAAATTAATGATCAACCAATTGGAAGGTATCAAGAATAAAATATTTGCGTCTAATTATAGATAATAATTGAAACTAGCGTAGACATGTAAATAACATTGTAAATAAAGTTTTATCAACACAAATCACAATGTATATAACGACTTCTTTGCGTCGAGCTTGAGGTCTTCGCTGCCAGTATGGAGCACGTGTGGAAAAGCTACTTTCAAAATAGCAAAGATATTACGAAACAAATTTGTTAAGGTTCTGTTTAATTACAACAGAATTACCAGTACCGATGCCGTATATGGGGGGGTGACAAAATAAACGAGCAGTGTAAATGAATTCATAAAGCGATGAATAAAAAGCAATGAAACGAGAAAATGAGACAACATATAGCTACAAATAAGAATATAGACCTCATTGTATATGCTTCAAAAATTTACAATAACCGTATAAAGACAATCAAAGATATAAAATAAAATATCTTATTTGTAAAAAAGATAAAAGGACTAATCAAAGTTTATTTGCCAGATAATAAATAGAATTAGTAAACTAGTAAAGGAATCCATTCTGTTAGATTTTATATTGTGCCAAATGCTATTCTCGATGCCATTGTTTCAAACATTGATTAGAGAATATAAAATGTATATTATATTGTGTAAGTGTTATTTAATTAAATCAATTTTTTCTCAAAAAATATATATATTGTATTATGCTGAATTTTTTGCAGTTGCAGTTTTTACCAAACTCTTTGTGTTACTACTCACTTTGTAATACTACTAGCAGTATGTATTATGTATAGGTGTATTATATATTATTCTACAAACGAACATAATTCTTTATTTATTGCGGGTGCAATTAAACCCAGTTCCTCCCTCGATATTTTATAATTACCAAGCCAATATCAATAAACATATTTTATATCTGATTATTTTTTGGTGTAGGTACTCTTTACAAAATTAAATTATAAAGGAACATTAAAATATATAAGTACTATATAACCGAATTTCAGAAAATGATTTGTGAAGTTGCACAACGACTTAATATTAAATCTTTAAATACATTTTTTATTCAATTATGGCCATTTTTCAATTTATTTTTTAATTCGAATAACTGACTTTCCCATAATATATTATTATCTTTATGTTGATTATTGTATAAAGAATTACCTTGTACTCCTTGTTATCCATAATGTATAATAATCGAAGCATTTAAAAATGTATACCTATTAAACTTCTGACGTTTTGAATTATAGCAAAGGTTGATTAGGTACTAGTTCAACAATATTGTATGCACTTATTTAAATTGGGCTACGACTCTTTCATCAGTGCCGTATCAAATATCTACTACTTATTTTTAACCATTATATTAATTTATATTGTATAAAATTTTGTTTGAAAATAATGTTCTCTATTATTCACAAAAACTAGTATGTTTGCTTGTCAGGTAGTAGTAATATCATATTAATATATAACTAATATATATAGCGTATAACAAATTCATCCTTCACCATTGGGATATATTTAAGCCTCCCTTTATATGTCAGTAAATTAATATTCAGAATGATAAATGCGTGATGACAGTATCGTTTTAAATTTACATTTACCAGTGCGTTGCTCTTGTCTATCTTCTTGATAGTTTAACAAGTAATAATTCGTCGTATTAAGGTGCAGTTTTTTGTTTTAAGAGCGATTTAAGGAAGTAAAGTGTTATATTATGTATTATATACGTCAGAAAAAGAATAGATATTGGGTAGCCAAAACTTCCTAGCTACATACCTTTGTTTATTACATTAATTCTGAAATTTAACTACATTGCCTTCAAATTACGTAAATTTCACTACAGTTGCTGTGATGTTACCATATAAATTATCGCATATCAGCTTTACATTAGATACCGTATTATGACTCTATGTTAAAATTTATAGTGTATAGTTTCTTAGTACTATTTCAGTAACGAGGTTTTTAGGCCCTGAGACCTAGAATATTATTTTGTACCTTAGAGTGGAAACATTAGAGCGTTAAGTTCTATATGGTGATTTTGAACTCCCCAAATGAAAGCTCCAAAAGTTATTTTAGGTTCGATTGGTGTGTTTGGACAACAAACACTTTTCCTATATTTTTCTTAATTTATTTGAGGAAAAATCAAAAATACACAATAAACAACTTAGTTAATTGTTAGCCTTGTTATTTTAAAACCCTATTAAGAGTTGTCAGACTGAACCGATTATAAATTTAAATTTTTTATTGGATATCCTGCGGTTCAAATTATTTTATCTACGGCAATGACAATTTATCAAATGTTTACTGAAATGTTTCCTAATTTAATGTGTGATTTTTATTTATAATTACAGAGTTTTTGTGTTAACATTTTATTATTCACAAAAAATTTATCCTGGTGTAGGTAAAAAGAAATACTGTTTTAACCACCAACTTGAAACAAACATGGACCCGGTATTTATATCTGCTTTGTACACGTCAATGTGAAGTCTATTATTACAAAAATAAACACAACAAAAAAGAGACGGGGATTTCTGTAGAATCCCCATCTCTTTTTATCTTCTGCCTGTTTCTGTTTTCGTTATGACAGGTAACTTGCAACTCCCATGCCAAAAATTGATTTGCAGCAACAAAATTGCAAAAGTATTGCAGACTCTAATGCATCCTTTATGAAAGCTGGAGAACATTTGAACCGACCTTCGCAAAGTAAACTAACCAGCGAAGGCGAAATGTGACCGTATTAAGGCCGGGTTGGCATTATCTCCTATGACACGACGCATCCGTAGGAAAATATATTGCATATCGCGGAAGAAAATGTCCCACGATTTACGCGTTATTCGGCTGGACATTCTCTCCTGCGTTAGAACAACACACGCGAATATTCAAGCGTCTGAATGGAGAAGATTATGTTCTGAGACTAAACCCCAGTATGAGGGATAATATCTCCAAAAGCAATTCGCCCAACGGGAGTTAATTTCTATCATTACACCTATTATAGGTACTAACTTCTTGTCGGTTTAAATAGTATATTCAAATTCAAGTGTTCTGTTTCCTGAATTTATTATTTCATTTAAAAAACAAGGTGAATCAGATTGTTCGGTAGGTGTATTTTTATTTACGTTGTTCGATAAGTACTTCTTCTTTTTGGTTAACGGTTTAGATTCATTTTCCGAGAGCCCGAATCCCCTTCGCACCAGATGTTAAGCCAGGTCGAATTTCACGTCTGGACTTGGCTGTCGATTTCCGATTTGCCCTACATGGTTGCAACGATTTTCTTTCTTGATTTACATTTTGCAAAGATATGACTGAACTTGGGCAGCAGTTGTTAATTCCCCAACTGTAAACACACATAAACTTTTAAAAAAATCCAAATTTCTGGTGTCTGCAGTCTAACTTGAATGCCTAAAACGTCAGGACATCAGGTAAAATCTTATGCATTACTTTAGTCAAGTCGCTAATTGGATTTTTAGTGCAATTTCTGAAATTAGAACAAAGTTAGATTTTAAAATGGTTGCTTCACGGCATGGATCAGGCTTCCGCGAAAGTGTTCGGTGAGTTGTCCAGCACAATGGGGGCGTAGTCTCGGAACATAATCTACCCCATTCAGATGTTCGAGTATTTCGCGTATGGTTGTGGTTTATAGATCATGGGATGAAACCGGCTCGGTGCCAACGCGGCGCAGACTTTAAATATGCAATTGAATACATTGAAAAATTAATCGTTAATTTATCCTTTACTGCACTTTTAAATAATAAAATCAAGTCTTAACAACTAAGAGTGAAGTGAAATTAACAGAATGCCATTAAATAAGAAAAATATTCTTCAGATCAATATAATAGAAGCTGTCAAATATGATATATCTGTAACAATTTTTAACGATTATTGATATCTTGGATTATTAATTAAAAATGTTTATATTCTTCAAGAAAAAAATGAAATTGAGGTAATATATGGCAAACAACTTTTTTCTGCGACATTTTATAATTTTTTGCTAAAAATTTTCAATGACATTATAAAAAGTTACGTTACTGCTCATGTGTATGAAGCATTCTTTTTAAAGTCGAAATGAAAAGTAAAGTGAACATAGTCTCACCAAATAGGGAAAAAGATTCTCTTAGATGCGGACCTTGTATGTATATGATACTGTATTTATGATTACTTATTGAATAATAGTCGTTAGCGTTAAATAAGATCCCCTTTTCGTACTGAATGGTGTTATATTGCGAAACATACAAATAAAAATAATACTATGAAAATATCGACTAATGAAAAGTTTTGACATTACTTAACTAACTTGTGAATAATTGACATTTTTAAACGTAAACAACCCTTCCTTGAACCGCCACCTGTCGCAGTGGTAGTACAACAATTTTCAACAATACTGAATTAAGTTGTAATCTAATTTTTATTTAATTCAGATTACCTATTTCCTATATTTAAATAAGATCATTTTTGGAATCAAGTTAATTTAATCTCCGCGTTGAATGAATTATAAAATTGTAAATAAAAATACAATGATCTTACCTCAAAGAAATTACTAGAACTTGGTGATATATCCACACAAAGCGATGTCAGAGTGGCCGCACTACTTAAAGACCTAGCGGGCGTCACGTGGGTTTGTTCTTTCATTTGTCTGTATAGATCGGTCACCTGAAACAATTAAATAAATATTTGTATTAATTAAAAAGTATTTTAAATTAACATTCATAAGAGAATCACTCTAAATTGATATGAAATAATGATAAAAAGAAAAATTTATAACAAATTCAGTTGCTTCCTTGCGAAAAATTGTTTACCTAAACACTTTCTACAACACAAGGATTTTATCTAACGGAGGACGGTTAGTACCGTTACGTCTATTGTTATCTATTCCATCTTCTATTCAAGAATAAAAATATAGTTGCTGAGAATATCCTCGATATTTCGTAATACTTTGGATCTGGACAATACCTGGTTTCATTCTGAGGTTCTCAAGCAAATTTCCGTTTTTTACTACTAAATTTAATATTTCTTGCCTAAATGTTTAATCTGAACGGTGAACACCAATTTTTTATGGTATAAATCTTTGCCAGATGTTAAATTAGTTTTAAACTAATCTGCGACCTCTAAAACATATAAAATGTTAGCTGCTGCTTATTACGTTTTTGTTAATTTTATCAGTTTACAATTAATACATGTGACTTGATGCTTATTATTTTACATGGTTCGGTTTATATTAACAAACATGTGGTTATTTTGTATAGTTTCATGTGAATTATGAATATGAAATTATTAATAAATCTGAGTCTGCATTTCAGGTAGCATTTGATCCAGTTGCATTACCTATACCATGCATAAATATGGTTTTACAAAATCAATACTTATTATACAGCGTGTGTGGTAGATAGCGTAATAAATGGAAATCCTTTTATCCTTCATTTTATCGAAAAAAGTCAATCGTGCTAAAAAGTTTTGCTTGAATGAGAACCTCCTTGGCAATTGTCGAGTATCCGAGAAACAGCCATCTATGACATTTTTTTTTATGATCAAATACAAGCACTATAGGAAAAATCCTTTAGTGCACTCTAGGACTGGTGCGTGTGCGCTACTCTGGGCGGAATTAAGAGGGCAAGGTCAGCCCAGCACTTTCTATGGAAATATCTGTAAAAGAGAGTCAAATTCCCAACCAGTCTTCGATGTTCTAGGCTGTCGAGGTTCTTCGTCAGCCCGTAGTCTCCGATCAGACGAATGGCCCTGCTTTCGATAGAATCCAGTAGCCGAAGAGTTGTTTGGGTGCAGAACTCCAGACATATAGCAGTACTCTAGTGATGGTCGAATCTGGGCTTTGTATAATGTCAAAAGTTGTTGAGGTGTGTACAACTTTCTGGTTCGGAAGAGTACACCAAGTTTCTGAGAAGCTATCTTGGCGATTGCCCCAACGTGGTTATGCCACGACATATTTCCTCCCAGATTGACGCTCAGCAAATTAATAGATGAAGCCAGTGTGATTACGTGTCCGTCCATGACTATATCTCTGGTTCTATAATGTTAACCGTTTCAGAGAAAACTGCTGGCTGGGATTTTTTAGCGTTAAATTCGACTTGGTTACTGTCACCCCAAGCCAAAATTTATTCCAGGTCTTTGTTGAGGCGTGATACTTCATGCTGTCTGCGAAAATTCAAAGAGAAAGATGAGAGAAGTGTGCAAGTAAGAAGAGAGTGGGAGACAATATGGACCCTTGAGGAACACCTGCATTGATAGTGAAGGCGTTTGAGAGAAATCCGTCAATCGCCACTTGCAGAGAGCGGTCCTTAAGAAAGCTATACAACCATACACAAAGTCGACTGGGCATACCATAGGATCGCAGTTTACTTAGAAGTCCCTCATGCCAAACACGATCACAGGCTTTAGAAATATCCAGTGCAACATCCCGAGACTCGCCATGATGTTCGATTGCGTTGTTCCAAATATGGGTGACATAGGCTAGAAGATCTCCAGTTGATCTGGACTTCCGAAAACCATATTGATGATCGCTGATAATGTTGAAGCCTTCCAGGTACTTTAGAAGATGTTGGTTAATAGCTTTCTCTATTACTATGGATATAACTGAAATCAATGCGACTGGTCGATAGATAGGCAGGGTTCTCTTACCTTTCTTTGGTATAGGCTGGACTCGCGCCGTCTTCCAGCACGATGGAAATATTCCTTGGTTGTAGCATAAGTTAAAAAGTCTACAAAATACTGGTGTTAGTTCATCGGCGCAACTCTTGAGAACTATAACAGGAATTTCTTCTGGAGTAGAAGCCTTCTTGACGTCGAGCCCTTTCACGATTCGTTTGACGGGACGCTGCTGGAACACGATTTCGGTCACTTCGGATTGAACTGCAGGAATGTTGGGTGGTGTTCTTCCTTGGAAATCGAATGTGGAATGCGAAGAAAATAGTTTAGCAAGTAAGTTTGCTTTGTCTCCGGCTGTGGATCCTATTGTATCATCGGAACGTGTTAGAAGTGGAATAATTGATTTGATAAAATTTTGGCTGACGGCCTTAGCAACTGACCAAAAGGACCTTCATCCGTTTGGACTGTCAAGAAGTTTGTTTTTGATCCTCACGTTATGGGCTTCTTTGCTTTGATCTATCGTTAGCTTACATTGGTTTTGGGCGGTAATAAAGATAGTACGATTCTCAGTGGTAGGGTTTTTACGCCACTGTCGATAAACCAGATTTTTTTGATCTGACAGCACGCTCACAATCCTTGCTAAACCAGGGCTTGCAGTTGGAAAGACGGTTTTTGGAGGAGGGGATAAATTCCATGGAGGTTTTCAACCAAGCAAAACTTTTATTAGTTTTCGATAAAATGAAACAAACTTGTCAATTCGTTACACTTCCTACCACACTCGCTGTATGTTTCATGTATTGTTATACGACAGCAAGAGCTTCATTTCTCTGTGGCACATTCGATGAAAAAATATTCGACAGTAAAGTACGTTTCACGAAATTTGTATACGGCTTAATGGTTTCCTGGGTCGGTCCCATTGTGTCGACAAGAGCTTGGCAATAAACAGGTGACGTATGAAGGGACGTACTAAGGAAAACAAGTAATGATATGATTATATTAATGTAATCAAATGAAATAACATTTTTTTTAAATATTACTAGTCATATTTATTTATATTTATAATGTCATTCTATAGATAGTTCTGTTTCGCTATCGCTATCCTCATCAAAATTAATTATAATTGGATTAATTATACAATCCAGACTAATATATGAATTTGTTGCATCTTCATGGTAGTCCACACAAAAGTCTTTAATGTTTTTGTAGAAAGCCACAAGGCATTTGAAACCCAACCGTTTTCTGACCCAGCATGTAAAATGCTTATTCTTTTTCCTTTATTTGACGGAGCTTTTGTTTTACACTTATCGGAAGAATCAGACCAGCCTTTGGATGGTGTTTCATGCATATCAAACCAAGTCTCGTAAATTATAGGATGGTTTTCAGAACGGGATTTCCTTACAGAAGTTATATACTCATGACGCCATTTTTGTAAACGGTGGGATTCCATGAGTACTTGCCTTTTGTCAATTTTGCGGTATCTGAATCCCATTTCCGACAAAACTCTCTAAAGGCTAGGCGGCTTCAACTTATTTGGGTTTCATCATTGGTGAGCCGTTGCTTCAGAGAATTTAATGTAAGTACGCGTTGCTCTTCGTACATGGTGTAGATTTTTCGCCTTGTCGCTTTCGTCGAAACATTTGGTGAAACCGGCATCTTTACGCTTCTTTCTAGATTTAATGGGATTTGACGCGATTCTTTTCACTGTAGTCAGAGGTATCTTAGTCAAATCAGACGTTTCAGTCGCAGCAGTACTAGCATAAAGTCCTCTGTTGAGTAAAAAAGTATATACTCTACCTAGCATCGAAAGATAAATGCATTTTCTTCACTGCAATACTAGAAGAAGCACCATCAATGTTTTTCCATGGACGACACATACTGTTTTTTTATACGTTTGGTAAAATAATATCGCTAATACAACTAAACTCTTCCAGCAAGAAATAAAAACTAACAAATTTTACCATAAAAATATAAATTAAGCAACCTAACCTACCTGATGTGCCTATATTTAATTATAATTATTACAATCCGGTCCTTTCCACATAATAATAACAAACGGTCATAAATAATGGGATCGCCACAGGTACTTTTACTGCAGTCATTAAGTTATATCCATTTTTCGTGGAACAATATTTACCTAAAGGTTTGCCCACACTGACACAAATTATTGGTTGCAAAAGCGATATTTTTGCACTGCGAAATATTCGTTAGCGAAAGTACAATTATTAGAAGCAACACAACGCGACGCGAAGATTTAGGTTGAGAGATACCGAAAGTTCGACGAAAATTTTTTAGTGCCAGAGGCCACGTTACTGTGGTTTCCATCGTGTAGTAAAAATGGCGTGAACAAAAAACTTTGTAAATTAAATATGAAAGAATTTGTTAAGAAAGATCCTTTTTGTAGGAACCACAGGGCCACGAGGACATTAGAAAAACAGATAAGTTATGGAACGTATGGGAAATAGTATTCCCGGCCCGAAGAAATTGCTTTCATAATGTTAGGAAAAGTACGTTTTAACGTATATCTATTTTTAACATATAAGGAGGGGATTATCAATTCGACTTGTAATGAGTTTTAATTTGTTAATGTACGTATAACTTTGTTCTGCCTTAGCCGATTTTGATTATTATTCTCGTATGTAGTAGATTAGGTAGGCTCCTGATTGTAAAAAGGAACCGAAATAATTTTGTGGAGTTGTGTCTATGTTATTTTCGACAATATTGAACTCGAACAAACCCAATTTTGGTCAATGAAGTCTAGGAAACCAAATTTGATCGCTATATTTTTTTCAATATAAAGGGTTGGAGTAAGAGGCAATGAAGTAACATTTATGTTACGAATGTTAAGTAGTATATCGTGTTAAGTAGTATGTTTCAGGGTTATAGAGATTAAGGAGCAAATTTAAATTTTCTGGGCTATTAAGGACTGAGAAAATATGTCTCACTTTTGGACTTATTGGGGTTAAAAAGTGCTATATTCTCCATTATATGTTATGTTGTTCTTTATCATTTCTAATTTTAACAAATTTGTTACAGACAGTATAAATCTTAATATAAAGAGAACATACACAACTTTAAAAATGACCTAAAAGGAATGAAAAAGGCTTCTTGTTGTCATCGAAAAACAATATTATTTCAACAGCCCTGTCGAGCATGCTATGGCTGACCCATTAAATATCTATGGATGGATATATACTTTAGCATGAGGAGGGGATACTATATATTTTAATGCCTGGCATGACACACTGATCGGGGAGTAGTTGATTTGGATTTTCAGGTGACTTGACTGACCGAGAGATTGTGCAAATTGCATTACACAAAACTCTTCATAAAAAAATGTTCTATCTATTATATTATCTAAAAAATCTAGTAGTTAAGCATTATTACTTCTATGTAATACACTATATTATTGTTAAAATAATATTATTCATACTTTTTAGAATGGAAGTTGGTTTTAGGTTTCTCTGTGAAGAATGGCAGATATTCAAGTTATGTAAATTAGTGTAAATTAAAATATGAACAAAAACCTGGTATTAAAATAATATATAATATTGAAAGTAAAAATCGCTGAAATACATCAAATTTAGCAATTTTCCTGGCAGCAATCAACCTGATATTTAACTTTATCAAGCAAGATATAAATTAAAAAATAATTTAACTACGTCCACACACAAGATCATCAACTTCCTGCTATTCAACAAAAAAAAATGTCAAACATTGTTTCTAAGACAATATAAATTAAAATATACATCTATCGTGACGTAGGAGCCATAAACTTAAATTGAAAACAAAACTGTGCTTACTAAACTTCTATCCAATCACGGCCGCTTTACTAAAAATATTCGTAAATTTACTATATGTATCCTCTTCCTGATATCGCCAAGGTTAAAATTATTATTCCTTGAGTTAAAATAAAACATAAAACTTTATAAAAATACTTTGAAACCAGCTTAAATTAACTATAAAAGAATTGTTAGAGCTACCTGTTTAAATAACAGACATTTTAAATTTTATAACATCTGAAAAAATTAATTTATAGAATTTATAGAAAACTTATAAGTAGTAGATTATTAAGCGACATAGTGCAATATTATTTGCAGTATCCAAACAATTTCTATATACCATTTACTGATAGTTATATACTCTTAACTTGAATGACGTATAGGATCTAGAAACATCTTGGAAATCAAAGTTCAATTTTTATATAACATGGTCTATACTCTATATTATTTTTTGCGTTCCAGAAAAATAGAAAACGCGAGAGACGAAGATAGTTGTCTGTAGCAACGCGAAGAAGGCTTATTTAAATGTAACAAATTTGATAAATTTTACAATCTGAGAAAAAATATGATAATTTTTTTTTATGCACACGTTGGTTTTGAATAATTGGAAAGAATACTAAGCGGCTTTGCCTACGGTAACCAAAAAACATTTCCTATCCTCGGGATAAATTCAAAATTATTTAATTCATATACATTGCATGATATGCATATAAAATTAGTTTTCGTTTTCGATTTCGGGAAAAATATGGAAAATGTTACTACTACGTATGACCTCAGCCATTGGCAATACTCCAATCATTGTTGTAGTCGTTGTTTGTAAATCAGAATGGTGTTTAACAACAGTCGTAAATAGTCCCCTTAAATTTGAATAAAGGTAACTGAGAATGTTATATCAAGTAGGAGGTTTTGGGTTCGATTCCCAATGGAGGCTATTTTTTCTATTGTAAAAAACGCCCATAAAATATTTTTCAGTTAATAATAATCTTGGACAATCGATTTATAGAGTAGCCGTTACTTGATGATAGTCCATGTTATTATTTATACAAATGCACTAAATTCTTACCGTCTTTTTTTCAATATACGATGCATCACTCTTACTGTGAGGTTCTGCAATATAAGGACTTTGCAGGCCTACTGGTACTGAAATCATTTTACTTAAATTCATTTTGTACGAAAATATGATCACACATAGAATACTTTCCCACAATTTATTTGTATAAACAATTTAAATATATTGTCTTCATGATTTTTTAAAGATTTTTACCGTTAAACTGTCGTACAAATGTAAATAAGGGAATAGAGACACTTTTAGAGATTAGATTTTAACTGGATCGCCTTAGTTTCGAAATAAAAACTTCACTATCTAGTTAGTTCCTTTCAATTTCGCTTTAATAGAATTGTAACCTGCGTTCTTTTGTTTAACTAGCAGTAACACTAACAGGATTTAAATCACAATTGAACATAAAATAAAATTAAGGCACAACATGATATTACTGCTCACAACTTTGTTTTATAAACATAATTTTTTTAATTTTTATCACAATGGGAGTGCTTTACATTACAATATTGAGTTAGTTTAAGATATACTTTAGAGGGCTATAGATTCTTCACTGCCTTATTAACAGGAAACTATTTACGCCATAAAATCAATTTTCCAACGAAAACTTTATGATCGGTTGTATGGAAACTGGCGAAAAACTAACATGAACAATTTTCCCATTGACGCTGTACAGCGTTATTTTTGGGAATCACTCACTCACCTAGTGGACTCCCGCGGTTCAAAGTCTCCCACTCGAACATCTGTAGTCTGGGATTCATTTTATTTATTTTAATCCTTAACTAAAATGAGAGTATAATAATTGAAAGCAAAAATGTTGGAATTTTCTTGACGTGGTTTTACTGTCTGAAAGTAAATAAATATGGTTGCATGGTGATTTCATAAAAAACAATGTGACTTTCATGGTTAAAAAATTAATTTTAAAAATAGGACATAACTGCACAATGCATTAGTTGATTGATATAATAAATAATTAATCGTTGATTACCTTCGGTCCAAATGGGACTGTCTGAAACATTGGTTTATTGAACCCAGTAATTTAAAATATATAGTGGATATCCGACCTCAGGGCGACAATTTACGTTTACTAGTATAATTTATACGTGGGTGCATATTTTATGAAAATGTTTAGTACGGAAAATAAATACTAGTATCTTTCACAATAATAAACCTACAATACAAATCCTGATAGGTTTTATGTATATTGGAATTCCGAATAAGAAAATACTCCGGCTAAGAAATCAAACATTTAGTCCCATAATTTGTATCCATAAATTTAAATATTTAGCTGGGATATGTTCTAAGATATTATATCATTTTTCATTCACAGTTCAAATGTAGTTCATTCATTTAATATTATATTTAATATTTAATTCACTGATTTGTAACGTTGAACTTTATTTGTAATTAATTATTTGGCTGGTACCTGATGCTGATATAATATATCATGTTTTTATCTAGCCTAATTACGGTACTATTCTTAAATTTAATCTAATTTGCTCTGTCTACTAAAATAAAATTAGATTGAAATATAATGTTTATTACTCCAGAAACAGTGGGATATAGGTTATTTGCTCCAATGCTTGACTTGCTAATTTACCTCCCTTATTTATTATTGGAATTAATGGCATCTGGCTCGACTTTGTAGTATTTAAAATAAATTAAAATTTTTAAATATTCGAGACGATGCGTCGGCGATTGTGTTATTTGAGTATTAATTAAGCATAATTTTAAACAACTTGCTATATGTTGACTACATGCCAGATAAAAATACAAATATATGCTAATTTAAATAAATGAACTTCTTCCTCGTCCGTTTTCCCCATGTTTACAATCATTTTAAATTGTGTTACAGTGTTAAAACTAACAAAAAAAATATCATGATTTTTTTTAGGACCACATCGTTGGAAGGCCAAGTAGTCGCTACCTTACTTTGAGAATTTAATTTTTGATCACGGCTAATATTAGTTTTATAATAATTAAAACTTTTACAGAGAAAAAAGGGAACAAAATAAAGTTAAGCGGAAAAAAAGTCCTAATATTTGCCAGTTCTTAATAAAGGTCTTAAAAGTAAATTTATACTAGATTGAATCGATGGCCTTGTTTCACAAAGTAAGAATTTTATTTTTCTTATCTAACGCAACGACTTTTTATGAATTAAATGGCGAGAAAGTCTTATATATTTTTTTTGATAAATTGCGTTTTTATTACATATCAAAATAAATGGCCCAGAATATATGCGCTTTGAACTAATGATATCGGTTAAAAATTTGAAGTGAATCTAAGAATAAACCATTAAAACGAAAGGAGTCCTCATAAAGTAACAACTCTGACGAACGTCGTGTAATCGATTATGTGCATTGAAGTATGGATATTAGAACTTCCTTCCACACGGTTCAGTTGTCGACTTCCATGTATTCTCGATGGTGTATTTAGAAAACACGGTAACAAGGAACGTCGCGGCAACAAACGCATGCATAAAAGGGGCATAAGGCCACACGTCTCCTGCCGCGGCGTTCCTAGTCGCGGTATTTTCTTAATACATTGTTCCTGGGGCCGGAAACGTCACGACAAGAAACGCCCGTAAGAACAATCTATTTAGAAAACGAAGCGGCAAGAAACGCGTTCATAAAAATCCATTTTTATGCATGTGTTTCTTGTCCCGGCGTTTCCGCCCGTAAGAACAATGTATGTGGAAAACGATGCGACAAGGATCGCTGCGACAAGAAACGCGTGGGTCTTCAAACTAGCAACCTACATGTAGGTTTGTATATATATTTTTGTGTGCTTTGACAGGAAAAATTCTGCCACTTGATAAACTATAAAGCCATTTTGCCGACGTTAAATTAAATTTTTTGTTAATAAGAATTAATTGTGTACTGTAATATGCTCTCAACCGGGCCTATAGCCCAGAGAATACCATTGAGAAATGATTTTCCTCGCACATTTATGTAACTACCAGTTGCCAAGCAAATAGACATTTTACGATGACCTGCCAAGAAGAAGCTTCCACTCAAATTGTAGGTGACGACTTATGGCGCTTAGGGCTGATGCTGATATACCTTGAAGTTCGAGCGCCTCTCTGAGGTATATTATCAGCTAGCCTGTACTGATAAACTCAAAACTAGAATGCAGGTGGTGAGCACTGAAACCAATAGAAAAAGCCCACTTTTCTATTGGAATGAGAATTTTGATATCTAGAGACGAAATTCGGCAAATTTTTATTTCTTATTATATAGAGGAATTTAGGTAGTTAAGAAATAATTTTTCCTTGCTGAGTAAATATAATAAGCTGTTATTTCGTTAATAATGAACAAATTTTAATAATTTTTATTTTAACTGAAATATTGTATACAGTGAAAAGAGATTCTATAGTTTAGGGATATATAGATAGCAGATTACATCCTGATACGTCTAATTGTACGGAATATAAACTCTTGATCCATGTAAATTTCCTAAAATTTAAAGTTGACAACATATCTTACATAAAAATTTAATTTTATTTATTTTTACTAAACCAATTAGATATATATCCAGGTTTGTTCGGGTTTGTTCTGGCTGGCTAAAAAGTATCACCACGCCACTCGCGGTAACAGTAAAATTACCATTTCTTATAAATACGTTATATTGTCGAAAAAGTGTTTCGTAAAGAATCAATGCGACATTTTATTACTTTTGGCTTCTGCTAAATTAAAAATAGAAATCATTTGAACAAATAAAGGCTATACTACCCAAATATCTATTCATTTACTGAACATTAAAATACAAACTAAGTTATCTATCTGATTTTGTATTTTCAATGGTAAATAAATGAATTAAATGAATTTGTGATTGCGTAACACTCTATATTATAGACTTGATGTGTTATAATGTTTTTTATTTTTTATGTAGCAAAAGCCGGAAGTTATAACATATTTACAAGAAATAGAAATTTTGGCCTAGCGGCGATACTTTTGGGCTAGTATCCAACACAAATATATCTCTAATAGGATTTGTTTAAAAAATAAATAAAATTCAATTTTTTTGTAAGATATGTAAAATTTAAATTTTAGGAAATTCGTAAACTACTCTGTCCTAAACTCTAGAATCTGATTTCTATTATTGATTAAAAGTGGTTCATTATTAACGATATAACAGCTTGTTAATTAGAACTTGAATTTTTGAATATTCGATAATTAATTGGCGTTAAATAAATATCGATCTTCCTTTTTTTGGTTTATTTTAGATTTTTGATGATCCACTATTCGGCCTTGTTTTATTGTATTAACAAAAACATGTTGATTCTGTCATCAATTAATTTATTACAAAATAACAATATTGTGCTAAAAGATTTATTTTAAATAAACAAATTCCGGTTTTTTATCCTTTCAGTGTGTATCAAGCATAAACACAATAAATTTTTATCGCTTTAGGTTTATTTAAGTAGAAAATTATATTAGGTATATTAAAAATATTATGCCTAAGAAAAATTATTAAGCTTATTGCTTCATCAAACACTGACTGGGATCTGTCGAGGTCACTCGGGTGCTATCTCTCTGGTTAGATATTAAACTGTACATATACGTACACGTGAAAACAAGGTAAAAAAAGCTAATATGTCCTTATCTCATTCCAATTTGTTATCAAGTCATAGCGCCATTAAAAAATAAATTTTCGTTAAACTTGTAGTGTGATAATATGGTCAATAGTTATCTAAGTAGGGAGAATCGCCAAACGGGAGGTCACTTCTTAAATTACCAACACGACGAAGCACTGCTCATCAGGTGAAACAACATTGGTCGCGGTAGTCTTATTAGTTGGCCGCCAAAAATGAAGCTTACAAGTTAAAAGTTGACACACTGGATGCTCTAACTCCATGTATTGAGTAATCAGTAGTCACCTAAAGTGACTGGAGATGTTTACCAGTTGAAACGTTGTGATATACATAAATAAAGACAATGGAATTCCAATATATATATATCACTCGTAAAATCAATAGATAATTTAATTTCTGTCATTTTAAAAATAACTAATAGTGGGAAGTAAAATTTGTACATAAAATAGTATATAACTTCTATGTAATATCTAATATACTATTCCACTAATGATCGCCATATAATTGTACCAGGTACCCTACTTCTGAGTGGTTTATACCAACTTCAACTATCGAGTAAATATGATTTACTTAGACTTAGATGATGGACGAATAGTTAGAGGAGTAGTACATACAAAACTTTTTTCGCTAACAATGAAATGAAAATAGTATCCGTTACTTAATGAAAACTTAAAAAATCTACGTATAATTTTAAATCGAAATTCAGTATCAAGAATTCTTGTGAGCTGGCGTACAAAATTAAAATCATTGATATTCCGCAAAATGCCAACGTCATCTCATTTTATGTTTTTAGCTTTTTCCTCGTAGGTACCGAATCAAATCATCCATTTAGTGTAAAATTTACTGATCAAGGCTAATCCTACCACACAAGAACTTTTGGATATACTCTCGGTATATCTGGACAAAAATTACTTCGAATTAAAAAATAATATATAGGGTGTTATGGAAATGACTTATTATATTTTAGATTTTTCCTATAGTGCTTGTGTTTGATCATAAAAAAAAACCGACAAATCCTGAGATGAAAATAAATTGAAGAAAAATAACCATAAAATGATGCTTTGAATTATTAAGCGAAATATACACTTTATATGAAATCTTAAAATTTACGTGGCCGCTCCTGAGGACCTTGGCAATCAATAGTTTATTGAGGCAGTCTCGAGGTTCAAAAGAGGTTAGCGCATTACAGGCAGTGTTGCCATATTGCAACGTGTTCAGTTTTTGACAACAAGACGTCTTAACGCGCGTTATCTATCACTTCTTTTTCAAACTTTTAAGAAAAACATATTATAATTTTAAGATACATACTCTCTTACCTTCGATCTTATTTTAAAATAATCCGTTTTATAATTAAATTCCAGAAAAAAATAAAACACAAAAGTATGTATTTCAACAGAACCAACAGTAGATAATATCACACAAATTTGAAATCACATCACAACAGGATATCCGGCCGGTATCCAAGCAAGGGCAAGACACGCGATGTGATCTGTCATCACTGTTAGTGTATTCTAGTGACCCACATTGTTGCTAAGTGAATCCAAATGGAACGGTGCGACAGTATATAGGTAAAAGGGTTTTTACCATAATATTTAAATATTCGATTTAAAAAAAAAGTATGTGGACTTTCTCTATGACACCCAAGAAGTCTCCCATTTAAATATAATAAGTCATTTCATAACACCCTTTATATAATTTCAAAACTTCCAACCCTTAATATCTCGCTTCCAGTAAATAATATTAAAAATCGCAAATACCTACGTCATTTAACCCCCTGAGAGAGGTAGATGACCCCCTTAAAATCTTAAATGGGAAAGGGGTCAGGTGGCACATCATTTAAAAGGCGTTTAAATCTCTTCCTAATAATACCATAATTTATTACTTTTTGAGTAGTAGTCTCTAAGTCAGTCTTACACTTTCTTCTCATTGAAAAATCATGGACAGTATGGAATTCAGGCTTATTTAGAATAGCCATTTTAACCCGGCGATTAATCCAGCAAATTTTTATTAATTAAAAATGTAATTAAACTTCGGCCGAGTGGCGAGACACTTTCATTTAGAAAGTGTTCGGGAAAAAATTTAAAGAACCTGAAGATTCTTGTTTAGAGAAGGTCAATAAGAATTTAACAGTTCTGCGTCAAATTTTTAACATAATACTTAAATACCAAGACTACATCATTTGACAGCAAATGTATCCTTCTAATTTTAAAAATTGTAGAGAAGGGTTTGTTCGGGTTTGTTATATTTATGAAAAGAGCCTTTGACCGCTTTTTAGAAGTAATGGAAACAAACATAATTTGAACCTTAATTTGAAATTATGAGAAAATATATTAGAACTAAAAGGTGATTGTAATAACTTGTGTATATAGTGGTATAGTTTCCCTCAAGATATACAGCTCATCGTTTTACTGCCACAAAATCCTAATTAACCTTGTGACAATAAAATACTATAAAATTTATCTCTTTTCGGACAGAGCCTGAGTACAAATTTTATTTACTTACTTTCTTACTTACTAAAACAATATGAAGATAGCTATATTTTGAAGCCGACCCTTTATTCATTTATTGAGGTTTAAAGATTTAGTGGTGGACACAATAGAGATTAATCAAGTAATTAATTTATTGCAGTACAAGTATACAGGGTGATTCACGACGTGCGTGCATTAGAACTTTATGGAGAACTACTGAATATATGTTCCTGAAACTTTGGGGATTTAGGTTTATCGATATGCTCTCTTTAACTAAAATATTGACATGTTTCTGTCATATCCGGTTATACCGGAAGTAGCTGCCAACTTTCGTTTTTTAAATACAACATGGTAATTTTTATTACATTTTTCGATTAAGCATTAAATACTAAGCACATTTTATAGAAAATGTTTTTGTCAGACTCTATTAGTTTTTGAGATATCTGGACTTTTTGTAATTATGTGGCAAATGCATGACGATGAAATAATCCATATAATTTTTTTACCTTAGCGCTTGGACTAAAAAATTTTTCTCACCGAATAGCTAGAAGATCATTAAGTCTCAAAAACATTTCAAATTCGGCATAAAATGTACAGGGTGGTCACAATTCAAGCCTCATTGTGAAAGAATTCAACCATTAAAAACTTTCTTATTTTAAAAGGAACACCCTGTATATTTTTATTTAATTTGATGGCAAATTAGTTGTTCTTTATAAATAGTATTTACTGTCCTATACCTATATCAAAGCGTTTTCTCAAAAAATCCAATTTTATTCCGAAAATACTATTTGTTCAAGTGTGTTATGAAAACAATTGTACTTAGAGGCTGTATACTGATGTCTATACGGAGGAAAAGTGATTGATTGCTGGAAAATACAATATTCTAAAGTGTTTCTTAATAATTTATAAATAAAATGCAGTTGATTGTTTTAAATTTAATGGTTTAAATATTATTTTTTTAAAAATAGCAAGGAAACAAGTTTATAAACTTTAAATTCTTTAATTAAAAATGTGTTTGAAAATTATACCTGATATCTTTTGATTATATTTTTAAAATATGTTCGAAATGATTGCCATTTACTTCCAAGGATTTATGTATTCTTTTCATCATGTTATTTCTTGTAGCATTCCTAATTTCTTGTGAGAGATTGAAATGCTGCCTTCACCCTTTCAATTAGATTTTCCTTCGTGGTGATGGGACGCGCGTAAACTTTATCTTTAATGGTTCCCCAGATGAAAAGTCCAGTGGAGTTAAGTCTGGCGAACGAGCTGGCCAGTGGAAGGGACCTTGGTTTGCGATCCACTGGTCATGAAAAAGTCTGTTTAGGGCAGTCTTAACAACTTGGGCGTTGTGTACTGGAGCCCCATCGTTTTGATACCAATCACTTTTCCTCCGTATAGACATCAGTATACAGCCCCTAAGTACAATTGTTTTCATAGCACACTTGAACAAATAGTATTTTCGGAATAAAATTGAATTTTTTTAGAAAACGCTTTGATATAGGTATAGGACAGTAATACTATTTATAAAGAACAACTAATTTGCCATCAAATTAAATAAAAATATACAGGGTGTTCCATTTAAAATAAGAGAGTTTTTAATGGTTGAATTCTTTCACAATGAGGCTTGAATTGTGACCACCCTGTACATTTTATGCCGAATTTGAAATGTTTTAGAGACTTGATGATCTTCTAGCTATTCGGTGAGAAAAAAATTTTAGTCCAAGCGCTAAGGTAAAAAAAATATATGGATTATTTCATCGTCGTGCATTTGCCAAATAATTACAAAAAGTCCAGATATCTCAAAAACTAATAGAGTCTGACAAAACCATTTTCTATAAAATGTCCTTAGTATTTAATGCTTAATCGAAAAATGTAATAAAAATTACCATGTTGTATTTAAAAAACGTAAGTTTGCAGCTACTTCCGGTATAACCGGAAATGACAGAAACATGTCAATATTTTAGTTAAAGAGAGCATATCGATAAACCCAAATCCCCAAAGTTTCAGGAACATATATTCAGTAGTTCTCCATAAAGTTCTAATGCACGCTCGTCGTGAATCACCCTGTATATCTAACGTATATCTTGAACCACTCTATACAGCCTGTACCAAGTTAAGTGCGCACTATTGCTAACTTTTTTATTATTGTAGATACAAAGTCAGTTAAATTAGCAAAGTAGTAGCATTTTTTCTGATGATTAAGATGGTGAGAACAGAAAAACAATTGAACATAGGGTTTTCAAATAAATGAGAAAAATGCCATTTTTTTAAAGGGAACACCCTGTATACTTTTGACTGCAAGGTTTGTAAATTATTTACAGAACAAAAAATTCATATGCACTATTGGCCTAAAACTGAAAATAACCGAATTATTACCATATTTATTTTTTAGACAAGTTGGCTGTGTATTTGCAAAATAAAAGCTTTATTCGATGTGTCATTAGATTATTCTGCTGTCAATAAGAGCCAAGCATTTTTGGTAATTGTTGTAATAGTTATTGGATGTTCTCTAGTTATAAAAATAATATAAAATGGTGTTCACGCATTTAGAAAAATGCGATATGTTAGAAGCATATCTTGTTTCCGAGCACTAGAACAATATGGTCAAACGTATCCTGAACGTGATCAACCAAACAGAAGGTATTTTTTAAATCTTTATAGAAAATTCAGAAATAATGAAGACGTTCTTGGAAAGGGTAGAACTGGAAACAGTTTATAATAAGTGAACAGGTAGAAGTAAATGTGTATTTTGAAGTGTACAAAAATAATTCGACCAGAGATTTGGCAAGGGACAGTGGTTTAAGTTTATTTACAATTTGAAGAATTTTAAAAAAATATAAGGTTGTACCGTATAAGTACCGACTAGTGCAAACATTATTACCTGGCGACACTGAAAGAAGACTAATTTTTTGCCAATTATTGTTTGTAGATATGTGTAGGCAAAATATCAACTTTTTAACGCACATATTGTGGAGCGATGAAGCGAATTTTTCAAACAGGGGTATGTTTAATCATAAAAACATGCACTATTGGTCTAGAGAAAATCTATTTATTGCTCATCCCAGAAATCCGCAAGTAAGATTTAGTATTAATGTTTGGTGTGGTCTAATAGGCCGCTAAATAATTGGCCCAATTTTTTATGATGGCGTTTTAACAGGCCGAAGATATGTTGATATGCTGTCAGAATTACTGGAAGAATATTTACATCATGTCAACTTAGAGGCACGAAACCGAATCTACTTTCAACAAGATGGAGCTCCTCCCCATCAGTTCCACGAGGTGAGAATGTTGTTAGAAAAGCTTTTCAAAGATAGGTGGATAGCAACAAATGGTCCTACACGTTGGCCCCCAAGATCTCCTGACATAAGTCCATTAGACTGTTACTTTTAGGGTTATGTCAAAGACAACGTCTATAAAAGGAAATATGCGAACCTGGACGAACTTCAAGATGACATCAGACGCATTATAGCATCCCTCGATGGCAGAACAGTTTTAAAAGCCACAAAACGTGTATTAAAGAATGCCAGAAAATGTATCGAACAAAACGGAAATGTCTTTGCACATTTAATGTAGGTTGTGTGTTTTCATTTATTTCATTTAAATAAAATAATAAGGAGATATTTAAGTTTTATTTCAAGAAGACACAGCCAACTTGTCTAAAAAATAAATATGGTAATAATTCGGTTATTTTCAGTTTTAGGCCAATAGTGCATATGAACTTTTTTGTTCTGTAAATAATTTACAAACCTTTTAGTCAAAAATATACAGGGTGTTGTTATTGCTAATAAAAATTTGATATTTTTACATTTTGAAATTTATTCGCGATTAAACAGGTCCTGAGATTTAGCCATTTATCTAATCAAAATTAATTTAAAAAATGGTGATGTTTGATGGTGATATTTCACAATGAGGGAAATAATCTTGTATAAAAGAAATCAAAATTTAAAATCAAGCAATCCGTAACCAAATCAAACTCGTAATATGAGTTGCCTATTGATCATCAGTAATCAGTGATAACATTGCGCATTAATAAATCTCAATAATAAACTGATTGAAATAATTATTTTGTTTATGCACCCATCAATTAAACCGTTGGAGTAGTTGTATTAAATCTCAATAAATAAATATTGCTTGTAATTTTTAACGCGCACTTTGCTGTTCATTTGCAAGTTAAGTATTTAAAAAATATTATTTATTGAAAATATTATAAAATCTCCTAAGCAACGCAACAAATTTCTATTTAATTTGGAATTCTTAAAACACAATGTCGCTTCATCTACAAACATAGTACAAAGTTTTAAGCCTGTTGGTGATATTTTGCAACATGGAACGACATATTGAATAAAACTGGCATGCTGCATGCGGTTCGCCTTTCGACCACTGAATCTAGAAAAATAACCCCGGAAAAAAAATCAAAGGAAAAAATCTCCCGTGAATAACCACTTTCATAAAAATTCCCCAATGGTTATGTTCCTGAAGAAAAAAATAACAATATACGTATACAGGGTGTTATGGAAATGACTTATTATATTTAAATGGGTGAGTTCTTGGGTGCCCTAGAGAAAGTATACATACATTTTTTTATCGAATATCTAAATATTAAGGTAAAAACCATTTTTGCCTCCATGCTGTCGCTCCGCTCGATCTGGTTTCAGTTAGAAACAATGTCGGTCACTAGAGTAAGCTACAGTAATGCCAGATCTCGACGTTGCCGAGGGTTCCGCGTGCTTGATGTATACGAATTTTGAACGTTTTGTTAGTTGTTGCATTACCCGATTTTTTTTCTGTTGTGAAGTAATTCATAATAATAATGATTTCAAATTTGTGTGATATTATCTACTGTTGATTCTGTTGCAAAACATACTTTGTGTTTTATTTTTTTATGGAAGTTAATTATAAAACGGATTATTTTCAAATAAGATCGAAGGAAGTTTGTACCTTAAACTGATAGTGTGTTTTTTTTAAATTTGAAACAGAAGTGATAGCGCGGGTCAAGGACGTCTTGTTGTCAAAAACTGAACACGTGCATTTACAATTATGTGTTGTAATATGACAACACCGCCTTCAATGCGCTGACCTCTTTTGACTTGAGATTGCCTCAATAAATTATTGATTGCTAACGTCGTCAGTAGTGGCCACGTAAATTACGTAGTACAGTATATATTTCGCTTAATAATTCAAAGCGCCATTTATGGTTATTTTTCTTCAATTAATTTTCATCTCAGGATTTGTCGATTTAAATATAATAATAAATATAAATATAACTATAACTATAACACTTTGTATATTCATTAAAATTTTAATTTTGTAAAAATAAAAATCAGTAGCAAAAATTTTATTATATGGTATGGATTATGAAAACCCGAACAATTTCAAACCCGCCCCGATACACCTTTTAAGACGATTTCCTATTGTATTTTAATTGAAAAAAAATTCGAGCGCAAACGGGCCGACACCTATTTTTGGTGTAAGCGACCCGAAGAGTCGATGACGAAAATGCATATCCCCAAAAAATTTATTATTTATTTAAGGGTTGTGTCATTAATAATATTTCCTTTCCAGTATTTTTTCCAGGGGATTTTTTTCGAGGGATTTCTTCCGTTTACCTGTTGGATATACCCTTAAGAGACGGGTTAGTCAGGCATTCGTCTGTAAATTAGAGTAGTTTTGATCGAATTTTCCTATCAACGGTCTGTTGTATATATGTGGCATCGGTGCTGAAAGGGTTACTTATAAATACTTGTATGGCATGTTTTAAATTTACTTAATTAAGTTATATATAAGGTTATGAAATAATATTTAATTTATCTAAAGTCTCTCGGACTTATCAATACATTGTTTTAATGTATTTTTTCAAGAAAATCAGTTAAAACGAAAAATTGACTGTCAATTTTGCATAAGTTAAACGGTATTTTATATACAGGGTATCAATTTGACAACTTCCCACCATAAAAATCTTGCTTCCAGTGAATAAAATCGGTAAGATAAGTCAATTTTACTGTGAAAGGGGACGCTTTTAAAGAATATTTCTAGCCTTAGTAGTTTAACCCCCTGCAAGGGGTAAATGTTACCCTTAAAACCTTAAATGGGCAGGGGTGAAGTGACACATCATTTTAAAGGTCGTTGTAAGTATTTTTCCAGTAGTACCATAATTTATTATTTTTTCCTGTCTTAATTTTTAGGTTATTATTTAAAAAAAACATTGTTGTGTTGACTCCTGATTTAGTAGAGTGATTAAGGGGCCATGAATATGTAGAATGCAGTGCAGTGTATTTATATTTCAATCGGATAAAATCATAAAATGTTTGAAATAAAAACTCTGTAATAAGTTTAAACTTCCTGCTACAGGTATTAGAGTCTCTAAGGTAGTTAACTTTCCTTACAAAGCTATACTTTAGTAAGCACTATGATGTAGTAAACGTCAATTCAACGACTCCATCTGGCTACTGAAACAAGATTTATTGGTTCGCTGTATACAAAAGTCCATTCATTCCCCTAAATATGTAGGATGTGTTGAGAAAATTTCGGACGTGTTATTTTGAAGATATTTACATTTGAAGATTGATTAGCGTGTTTTCAGAAACTAAATATTATTTCTATTATTTGTTCGAGATGAAAACTTTATATTAGATTTATACTATGAAAGTTGAATTCTGTGAATTTTTGCTTCCTGTTGGTATCCTATTGGACCAACGTTGGTTTTATTTGAAATATTATCGTATTTTGTTAATTAAAAAAATAATCTCATTGATTTATTATAATCTAGCATCCCGAGAACACAATTAACATTAGTAAATAATTGCATATGTAGATACTAAACAAACAATTTATTATTATTATATTATACTAAATAGACATCGTACTATATTAAAATTCCCGATATGGAATAATTTATAACTAGATTAGTACCTAAGCATCCATGCTTAACTCGAGCCTTATTTAAGTGTCCCTAGTTATATTTTGAATCTTACAGATTGTTTATATATACAAATTAAACAGTTTTTGAGATGCAATCATTTAAAAAGTCAACAGGTCAGGAAGGTGCAAGCCATTTCTTCTTAAACGGTACAATTGAGATGAGACGATTCAGCCTGTCGAGGTGGAACAAATGCCATTTTTCAAATGCACATAAGTAAAAACTGTACAGTTTGTATTGACGTTAACTGCCGATATAGATAACTGAAAGTAACAGAACCGTTAAAATATTTTTTTTAAATATAACTTACTTGAGTTGGGTTACATTCTTCATGAAAGGGAATTTTGATTGTGCGGGAAATAAAAGTAACTATTTATTATATGTCACGAAATTTTTATGCGGTTACCTAATACGTGTTAAAGTGGCTACAGATTTTGGATCTATTCGGGTTCGGAATTCGCGATGCGTGGTTCGCGGGCTATTCGTGAAGAGTGTGTTGGGACGTGCGTGTTTAAAATCGATTCGTAAACAGTGGGTTTCGCTAGTTCGCAGTAACACTACGAACTATTGATGAACGGCACGAAACGCGTATCACTTATCACGAATGGCGAGTCGACGTATTGTCTGTAGCCACTATTGTGAAAAACTAAAAGTTCAACAAAATGCTTAAAGCATCGTTGAATGTAGTTGTGAATCTCTGCAAAGCTCGAGTCTGGCACAGCCTTTGACTTTTGAGCAATTTGAGCAAACTTTGCTCTCTGCATTTGAGAAAACACTTTCTTGTTCTGCTAAATTAATCAAATTAATGAATCAACCTAGCTCTTAGGCTTCCTTGCCTAACCGATGAGAATATGAGTAGTTCGAAAGCTAACAAACTATCGCCCTGGGGTTAAAGATATCCTTTTGTTTTAAAAGTGTCCCCTAGTCGGATACAATAACGCGCCGCGAAGTTTGCGGAGATTTGCGAAGAGTTTGGCACTTTTGCTTTTCCAAAAGGAATATCCCAAAGGAGTTTGATTTGCAACAGAAATATCTTTCCTATATCGTTTTACGGTTATTGTATCCGACTAGGGGACACTTTTAAAACAAAAGGATATCTTTAACCCCAGTGCGATAGTTTGTTAGCTTTCGAACTACTCATATTCTCATCGGTTAGGCAACGAAGCCTAAGAGCTAGGTTGATTCATTTATTTGACTATTGTGCGATACTAAATTCTACGTGTTGTTACAATCTGCCAGCTTCTGTCACTAAGGCAGTATAGACATTCTCGGTACAAGGTATGCGAGCTATTGCGGAATTAATTATGAGTATTAATTAAACTAATACGAGCCGGAGTTTAATTAATGAACGATTCCGGATCACAGAACGCTAGTTTAAAATTGCCAAAAATAATCAACTACAATCATCGATGCAATTTCAGCTATGTTTAGCTTATATCGATGACGGTCTTCGATCTTGGTGCGGTTGTTAAACATCGATATTCTCTAACGAGGTCTCAATACTAATTTCGTTGACGTTTAAAATGTCGTAAAATATTAGCTCTTGGGTGACGCCCATAAAGCGTTATCATTTATATTTACGTATTTTGTAGTATGACGACTTGTAATTATACAATTTCCACGATTGATGTTATGATTATATATTTCTGTTATAATCGTTTTGCACCCTTCATGGTACGAGAAAAAAATAAGGATAAGTTCGTATACAATCACCTAATTTACGGCAAGGATATGAACCATAAATTGTTAGAATTACTTACAATATCTGAACTTTGTTAGTGCTTTGATTCGTACTCCTGGAACATATAACACATAAACTGTTCTATCTACGCATATTACATTGATTAGTTTTGTTATATTTCCGTTAACACAAAAAATAGTTTTATACTAATAAATTTTCCTATCGCGCACTCACAAAACTACTGTAGTTATTAATTATTTATTTTTACAACGCGTTTGCACTATAACAAAAATATATTCTTTATACTGATATTAAAAATTCGCGATTATTTGTTTAGGTAACAACACAATACAATAATAATATGTTCGTTTATTGGTTTTGGAACAAACTGACTTCAGTTAAAGTTGGCTCTAATAATTAGTTTAATTTTAACTGAGGATTAATATACATAACTTCCTTAGTATGTCGGTAAAAGTTCGGTGGAATTTTTGGCAATATGAAATTCTTTTTAAAAACTGTAATATGCGAGTGATAGAATATTTTGTGAACTTTCATCTCAGCGGGGGCGGAAAATTTTCAATTTTAAAAAACTATTTTAGTGCTATATGATGTTTCTTATTTAAACATCTCTTGATAATGGAATAAAGATTACACGCGATAAAATATGATTTAATTTGACAAAAAAACGTTTATGATAAATAAATAAATTTAAATCTGTTGCATAAATAGCCATTTTTCACTCATGTCAAAATTATTCTAACCTACAATCTTGCGTTTTTTGAAAGCAATTGACAAATAATTTAAAAACATCCTAAGTGATCGAAAACAACTTAATAGCGAAAAATTACTATCTAAATACATATATTAAAATGAATGTTGATACCTATATTAAACGTTATTTATGATATACTTAAAAGTGTATTCTCTGAATTATATTTTCTATCTACATACAATAATTAATAGAAAAATATTTTAAATTTAATTATATATGCTGACCCCAATTTTCATATTAAACATAGTATAGGACGAGTTTAGGCGATTATATTTATCTCCAGTGTAGTGACTTAGGGGACCGATCATATCAGGAGAAGTAAATATTCCTCTCTCTAAGAAATGCAGAGGAAGAGATAGAAAGAAATAATCACTTCTCTAGATATCATCGTTCTTCTAAGTCGAGAATAGATACACTGACGACGAAGTAGGTATATATGTTAAACTTATATGCCGAAACCGTCCATCACCGAAATATCTACCTACTTAATTCGCGATAGGAGCAAAGTTAAATACTGGGAAACGGAGTAAAGATAGATGGGAATAACTAAGAAAATCTCTCAAAAACAAACACATTTTTTTTTGCAGTACATATAACAACAAACACACTTTATGTATTTTGTTCCTCTCAGAATTTTTTAATAAATTTGAAAATGTGGATACATGTTTCTATAAAAAATATTCTGTTTGAATAAAACCAGTGTTTCAACGGTAATGTTTATAATACTCATATTTTGTTTTGATTTGAATAAATATTTTTATTTTGAGTGGATTCATGTACATAAAAACTTTGTTTTTGCTATTTGAGACCAAACCGTAAATTTACATTTAAATTCTTGTAAACTCTCAACTAGAATATGCCTTTTGAAATAAGACAAATAAATACTTGTTTCATGGCTTTTTTATACTTATTTCGTATAGTACATTTTCTTTTAATATTTAAAATGAGATTATTGTATTTTTACAACAAACATATTGGTGATTTTTAAACATATGGCTCTTAAAATAAAATCATATTAGATTCTATTTGGAACTAAAATATCGAATATTTAAATTGAAAATATTAAATTGGTTTAACCATTTCAAATATTTGCGATTTATTTTAAATACCTATCAGTATTACACCCAACATTGGATATGGTATCGGCTGCCAGACGTCAAGATCGAATTCTGTTACGGGCAATATGTAATTTAATTTCCTAGAAAAGCAAAATTTTCGCGGGTTATTTTTATTTTGTTCCCTTATAATAGTATTAGTATCGTGATTTCCTGCATTCGTGGTTTTCTTGCCTATTTTAACGGCTATTTCGTTAGTATTCGTTGGTTCGAAGTGGTCACTATGGAAATGGATGCCATAGTACAAATTTTAAATTCATAGGTTATGTCCGCAGGTGTGATTAAAGTATTTCAAGGTTAGTTTGATATTAAGAAACTGAAGAAAATAATAATCAAAATAGATATAATGCTTATTCTCAAACAAATAATTCTTATACTTACCCAAAACATATGTTTATTTAAGTTGTAACAGACACATGATTATTTTAATATTACATAATTTTAAATGGATAATACAACGTGTCCAAGATAAGGAGGGCCAGTACAGGAATCTCGGAAACCGTAAGAGATACGAAGTCGATTAAATAGAGGTAAAGTTACGCATTTACGTGCCTTATAATATGCCGTTTAGAAAGTTTTAAAATTCCCAGCAGTTCCGGAGATATCCGGAAATAAACGAAATTCTGAAATATCGTTTTATTGTTTTCCTGGGTTTTTTTGAGATCGAATTCTAAAGTAAGTTGCACTTTTGCATTGCCACTTTTTCTGCTCTATCGAACAGCGCTAATTGTTTTGTAATCCGACGAGTCGTCTTCGAAGGGCAATTATCAATTTTCTTTTTTTAAATACGGTCCTGTTTTTCTGATATTGGAATTTGATAGCATTTCAGATCGAATTCTAAAGTAAGTTGCACTTTTGCATTGCCACTTTTTCTGCTCTATCGAACAGCGCTAATTGTTTTGTAATCCGACGAGTCGTCTTCGAAGGGCAATTATCAATTTTCTTTTTTTAAATACGGTCCTGTTTTTCTGATATTGGAATTTGATAGCTTTTCTTCTTCCGAATACAACGATGTATGACACATTGTGGTTTAATGACGTTTCGAGGGTTTTTTGAACAACATCAGGAAATTTTGGGATACGGTCCTGTATTTCTCCTAATTTTATAAATAATATCTCATAAGTAAGCATAATAAACCAGAAATAAGTGAACAAAAATCATTCCAAGACAGTAATAAAGCTAACAACGAAAAAAGTAAGGAACTACATAATCAGATGTTCAAAATGATTTCCGTTATTCTCTAAGCACAAATAACATCTTCTAACTGCCACATAACAATTTTTTTGAGATAAAATAAAACATGCGATAGAATATCAAACTTTTCAGCATTGTAAATTTATATTCCACATTCTGGAAAATAGGAAACCTCTTAAAATGCTCTCAAACGATCACAAAGGGAATGTCAAGTGAAACAAATCACGCGTCACCATCTTAATTTTTTTGTTTCAAGCGCCTACTTTTCTTTTAAATCCCGAATCAACAGAAGATTGAAATAATGTTTCTATATTTTGTTCACTTACTTGTGGTTTATTATTAAATTATTTGTTATTTATTGAACTAGTCCAACGCAAGTAAAAATTTAGAGCTTACTTATGAGATATTATTTATAAAATTAGGAGAATTACAGGACCGTATCACAAAATTTCCTGATGTTGTACAAAAAACCCTCGAAACGTCATTATACCACAATGTGTCATCAAATTTCAATATCAGAAAAACAGGACCGTATTTAAAAAAAGAAAGTTGATAATGGTCCTTCGAAGACGACTCGTCGGATGACAAAACAATTAACGCTGTTAGATAGAGCGGAAAAAGTGGCAATGCAAAAGTGCAATTTACTTTGGAATTCGATCTCAAAAAAACCCAGGAAAACAATAAAACGATTTTGCAGAATTTCGTTTTTTTTTGGATATCTCCGGAACTACTCGGAATTTTAAAATTTTCTAAACGGCATATTATTAGGCACGTAAATGCGCAACTTTACAGCCATTTAACCGACTTCGTATCTCTTACGGTTTCCCAGATCCCTGTACTGGCCCTCCTTATCTTGGATACGTTGTATATGTCTCTCGCGCGGTAAAAAATAAAAATTCATTTTAATAAACAATAGGGTCAGAATAACAATATTGTATATCCTCAAAATGTAAAAAAAAATTGGCCGGCAGAAACTAGTAAATGAACTTTAATATTTTTCTCGAAACAAAATTATTTGTTTCAGTATTTGTAATGTTCAATTACATACGTAAAAAAGATATTTTCCCGATTTTGACAATTAATGGATTAATTCGAATCTTTGGGTCCCCTACTGTAATAATTAAAAATACTCATTTAGAAAACATGTTTCTTTGCTTATATACGAGGCTAAAATGTCTTCAGGCTGTGTATTTTATTTTATAATATTGTATTGTATACATGCAGGGTGTTATGGAAATGACGTATTATATTTAAATGGGTGACTCCTGGGGTGTCCTAGAGAAGCGCTACATATTTTTTTTTTAAATCGAACGTTTAAAAATTGGGTAATTCACCCCTAAACCCACCCGGTTACTCCTCAGCACATACATATATTACATTGCCAAGCTGTATAATCAACAGATGTTCAATCCCAATGTTGCCAACTGTATAGAAAATAACTATAGATTCTTATAAAAATAATATTTAGTTTACCTAGTATCCAAATAGAAGTGAATCCAGGTGCCAGTACACTAGCAAGTAATCCAGGGCACAGAGACATCTTCAGGTTTTTCTTTCTTTTTTTATGAGAAAAGCTTTATCCTCATCACGTACCCTGATGATAATGTGGAACTGCATAATAAGCTTATACCCACTAAACCCCATTCGGCCTCTTATTTCCAATCTCTCGGAACATTTGCACTAAATCACTTAACGAAACACACAGACACCCACGAGTTTCCAATTTTTTTTTTTTGAAGATATGCACTTATTAGATTATACAAAAGCAATAAAATACTAACGCATAATTACACTTTACAATAACCTACCGTACACACAAAACAATAGCACTATAGGATACAAATTATTTCGCATAGAAATTCAGAAATAATAAAAACGCTAATTTCTAATGGCCTAATCAAAATTATTAATGATGAAATAATTATGTTGATAGACCCTTCCATCCTTTCCTTTCTAGTCTAAGCTTCCAGCCCTTTAAAATAAATAGTCTCGTCCAAGCAGCGCGGTTGCCATTTCCGAGACTATCATTATAAATAAAAGCATTTCAGAAGGAAATTCTTCCTTTTATGAATATAACCTTATAAAACATAGAAAGTATGGCAACGCTGTATTTTTGAAGTATAAAACCCAGTCGAATATTCAACCGTTTCTGCTGATCAGCTGTTTCTCCAAAATAAACAGGCCGTTTTCATACTGTTTCAACCAGATTTGTGTGTTAAATTGTATGTTAATACTTAAACCCGAGTTTAAATTATTAAGTTATTTGTTCTTTTCGCGACGGCAGTGCCCCAGTCCAGCAGTTCAATATTGACCGACGGAACCAACGTGTTATTTAGACAATAAGGGCGTACTTTTGTCTACACAGTAGCACTTTAAAATACTAATTCAGATTGAACGGTACTTAGATGTGTTGTAACGCGAAAACTATGTGATTTTGTGATGTGAGGTGTTTTTTATAAATTAAGTTGGTTTTAAATAAGTCCGAAAAGGTAAATAAAATTGCATTTTTTTTTCTAAAGGGTAAGTGGCATTTATAAACTTTTAAGTTGTCCAGATCTGACGGGTGTCGTTCGAATTGAACAAATGAGAACATACCTGACCATTTAAAAACTCCGCGGCGTTTCTTTCGAGTCAGTTTAAGTTTATAAATCAGAGATTGTTTCCTAGCGAACTGAACTGAACGTAAAAGTTTATAATAATGTACCCTGAAAAATAAACAACTTGCACTCTGTCAAACGGTTATTGACTTTCTAAAGAGTTTACCCGTTTACCCTGAAGATATGACAACACTGTTGATATATGTTGCTTTGTTTACCTTCCTGACAGTGGCACCACGTGGTAATTTTTGGTTTGACATAAGGTCATGTACAGGGCGCATATTAAATTAAAGCGCCATTTTTAGATATTTTTCTTCAATTTGTTTTCATCTCAGGAATTGCTGATTTAAATATAATACGTCATTTCCATAAAACCCTGTATATGACAAGCACAGTGGGGATGTGCGATATTCCCAAAAGTACCGGTATTTGTGAATCGATATGTATCGACTTGGAAGTACCGGTCTGTAAAGTACCGGTACTATGAAACCGATACATTGTTTTATATCAAATCAATTTTTAGTATAACAAAATTTTTTAAACAATTATCGCTCAATACAACAACAAATATAAACAATGAATTTGAAATATTTTTATTTGAAATGTACAACACAAACGAATTGTGTTTATAATTATTTTGTTAGGTTTGTGACAACGTAACAGAATAATCGTAAATATCAATCAATAAATTTTTGTCACAAACCAAACAAATTAATCATAAATTCCAGTAACTTAATAATGAATTTTAAAATATCGATTTAGACAGTCTCTTTCAAAGTAGTCTATTCCGGTATTCATGCATTACCGCACCAGCTCTTGAAGTCTTTCTGATGGAACTGAAGTCCCTACTGTCGATAAATATTTGAATGCAAGTTTTTTTAGACTGCATAACTCTCCAATATGAGAGAACATCCATGGTGTGGACTCGGTAGATAGATTTCAATGTGTTAATTCAGGACAGATGTCCTTATCTCTATCTTTTTTTAACTGATGGATGTGCTCACTAACTCTTCTTTGCATATAATACTGATATATTTGATTGCGTGAAAGCAGGCTAAAAAGTCGAGAAGGGTGAAAATCGCGAGTAAGGACACTTATTCTATTTCTCCAAATCTACGTGTAAGTTCTTGAAGTATTGTTGAGAGCGCTAGCATTTTCATTTAAATTTTTAGACAATTAACGATTGTGTTAGATCTAGCAATATAGGAGCTGAATAAGTTGACAGTTTGAGGAACCTGTCTAACATGTATTAAATAGAATTCCATCTGATGGGGACTGTATTAACTTTAAAATGTTGTCTTTAGGTTGAGCTTTGCGCAATTTATCAGCTGCTGCCACACTTTGCTTAAAATATGTCACAATGTTCTTAACTTTTTCTGTTATAGCTCTTAATCTGACTATGTTCATTACAAATTTTAGATGCAAAGAAGTCGAGAAGCTAGATAAATGTTTACTTTCCCCAAAAACATTTGCTACTCCTTTAACTATATTAGCGCCATTATTGGTGAAAACAACAGTTATTTTATAAGGTTTGATTTTCCAATCTTCACATATTTGTTTCAATAGGATATCTATGTATTCTCCAGTATGACTTTCATGTAATTCATAAACGCTTATTGTTATACTATTTATTTATCTTATTTTCAAGATAATATGATGAAATGAGTAACAAGGCCCAGGCCTTTTTGTGTGTAGTGTATCTGTCCATATATCAGATATGATAGTTACATTTTCAACATACTCCAGTCTATTTTTAACAGCTTGCGGAAATAATTCATATTTATCATCAACCAGCTTTGTAATAGCCTTAATACCTGGAATTTTATACAATGGTGCAAGAGTTTTTAATAAATATTGAGATCCTTGTTCCTCTGTTATATTTAAAGGCATATATATATATTATCCTTTGCTATCATGTATGCAATAGCACTTTTTACTTGCTCGGGCTTTTCACCACGTAAAAATACATAAAAAATATTATTATTTGCTTAGGATTGAGATATCAAATATTTTGCATGTATGTATATGATTTTATTTTGACAAATGTTTCGGAAATTCGTGGTTGATAGAATGAATCCGATGTCGACGTTCATGCAATATCCTCTAGCGTATTGGACTGACTAGAAACCATACTGCAAAAGTACTTGCGGAGATTATAAAATATATACTCTCACTTTTCGGGTCTCTTTAGACTCTTTATGTTTCATGTCCATAGTTTCAGTATTTTTCTTTGAAGGTTAAAATTACATTTTCCTTCAATTATTAACTAAAATAGGAATAAGACTTGACTAAGAATTCTTGATAAAATGGTGACTGGACCCACAGCGCAAACAGGAACAAACTACAAGATAGCTGAAAAATAATTAGGACATTTACACACACAAACACTTTCAATAATGATTTTACTATATATACATACCTCTATTTTGAAAGATTCCTTCACATTTTTTCGAAAACTATATTTTGGATGTTGTTTTGCAATATGCTTTCTTATTTGCGGTTCCTTCCGAACTTCTTACCTCACAGAGACATAATTTACAGGTTACGCCAGTTTTTGTCTTAATGAAAACTTTCCACACATCGCTGATTTATCGAAGACGAGGCGACAAATTCAAAAAATTAACAAAAAATAAACTTTTTCATCATCTATTCTTTGACCAACAGTTCGTTTCCTTCTTTTATTCGGGTTTGTTCGTCGCGTTCAGAAAATCTTCTTCTCTCGCAATAGTTTGGCCGAAACTGTGAGCAGAAAAATTCCATTTTCTAACACGAACTGGATCAATAAACCATAATATATATTTTAGTTCAATGTATAAATACGATCGGTACTGGATAAAAACTTAATGTATTGGACGGTACGGTACAGTAAAATACCGGTACAAAATATCGTGTATCGGTAAGATAAATACCGGTACCCAAAAATATCGTATCGTACCGCACATCCCTAAAGCACAGCGCCGATGAGAACTTCTTAAATTTCAAGCAATCATTCTCAGCGGGTGGAATATAGCTATCAACGTAATTTCCTTGTTTCCTCAGTAAGTATTCTGTATGTATTTTAACGGATGCAATGTACTGATTGGTAATCTAGACTAGTGGAGAGATTAGGTGGTGCATCGATGTTGACGAATTGATACTTTATTTTATCAAATTTATTAAAATTTTGAACAGCTGAAATGACTGAACTGACCAGATGGCCTTTGGTGATGACCAGACTTATTTAGAGGAAAGAAATACACTTCGTTTTGTTCATATTTAGGGACAATAAGTGGTTGTTTGGCCAATTTAGAAACGTATGTAAACCTTCTTCAGGTTCATCATTCAGATTCCTGTCATCAGCATATGATATTACAAGCCTGAGAATTATAAATACAACATGTCATTAAAATATATTTGAAATGTAACCAGAATAATAGCAATAACATTGAGGTCTGACAACCCTCTCGGACCCTATTTTTCTACCAACGGGAATATACTGAACTCAACTTGTAAGATGATCCTTAAATAGGTCGGACATATGTCTGAAAAAGACTCTGGGTTGTTAAGCAATATAGATTGCGGAACCGTATCGAATGTTAAGCATATGTTAAGTCTAGGTGAGGTAGACTCATCATAAATGGTGGCCACCGAAGTATACTCTGTATCGACGATCGAGACATCCGCTCTACTATTAAATAAAATTGCATATGCGATAATTAACAATTCTAGATTAAATTAAATTAAATAAAGAATTTACAATTTGATCTTCAGAATTAATGATCTAATTTTTTTATGTAACCGTGACAAACAGTTCGGAAGGAAAATTTTCTAAGTTTCTAAGATAGTTTGTAATGGTTTGGCCTCTTCAAGAATACATGGTCTATATTAGAAGAACTTTAAGTACTTAGTTACTGTAGTAGTAACTAGTAGTAGTAATTTCTCATAAAACTTTTGTAACCAGTATATTTTGATATTGCTGTTCTATATAATTACTACTATCCGATAAATATAGTATATTATATCACCTGTTACATTACCTATAGCATTGTTCCTAAGGTTTAGTTCCCAAGTTATAGCATTCAACTCATGTGTAAAAAATCAATGCTGTTTGGGATTGGGAGGTAAATGGTAACAAAATAATAATGACAAACGAGACGATGCCTCAGACACTTTTTTGTTTTAGATTTAAGAGCAAAATAACATTTAAAATAAGTTCAAGAATTCTAAATATTGGGAAGAAAATAGTATGCAGTAAAAGTTAACCAGAAAATATATTAGTTGCAATAGAAAAATAGACTTGCGATTGTCAATGTTGTCTTATTTAATTCTTTTCATCTTTAGTCCCTCTGTCCAGCTTGTTTATTGATTTACCTTTAATTTTAGATTGGAAATCGTTTGGACAGCTGGTATAGGGATCATGTAAAATAGATATATTTACTAAACTTAGTATTTTTATTACAGAATCATAAATTTGCCTCCCGTTATTTATAAAACAAATTTTAAAAGAGATAAATGAATTAATCAAAATTAAAACAAAATCGGTCACAGCCTTGCTCGAAATTCTGACAATATTTTAGATATCCTAACGAAAACATTTGTACATAAGTGTTCTAGTATCATACTTACTTCTTACAGATTGTAATATTTATATATTTAGATTTCTGGTGTAAAATGTTCTATTTTTTAAATTTTCTTGCTGTTTCCTATTCTATATTGCCTTTAGCTTTAACTGAATACTCCAATAGTTATCCTCAGAGGAGTATTTATAACAAGTTAACGCAAGAAGAAGAATTTGAAGGATTTTCAGGGTTAATCAGGAACAACAGAGATGCAAGAATGGATTTGCTACAAAATGAATTAACTGCATTTATACCAGTAAGTTTATTTTACATAGATTGGATCAAAAAACAGAAATTGTTTAATTGAACCAATTTTGTATATGTCTCGTTCGAAAATAAATTGAATATAACTTTAAGATTTTGTTAGTGTATTCTTATTAGACTAACATTAAATAATTTTAATATTAAACAAGCTTCTTAACATAATACAAGTTCAAGGAATTGAGTGAAAATAATTTTCTAAGGAAGAATTATAAGTTTGTTGGTTCTTTACATACCATAGCTTATTCAATATATATTTTTTTACTTTTGAGATGATACTATGCTTTCAGAAGAGGCCGTCTTAGAAAAGATAGTGATCAGAAATTTTTTTTTGTTGCTTCGTTGTGTTGTGCCACAGGTCAGCTCTATGTCAGATTGTTGTCGAGGAAGATGACACAAATTTCTAAATATACAAATGGAAACCAGTAATCATTTAAACAAATTATGTATCAAAGTCAACTTACTGAAATATTATTCAAACTAGACAGCGTGTCCAAAAACAATGGGGAACTTGTTTATTTTTGCTTTAGGAAAAAGTCATTCTTCATAAAAATTTCTGCTTATTGAGAAAATAGCACCTAAATCAAAAATTTTGTGCCAGCATATACAAGGTGGTAAGGAAAGTAAAAAATATAAATGTCGTAGATGAGAAAATATATTTACTTTTAAACAGAATTAATTAAAGGTGTGTCAATTGTGAATAATCAATCACAAAGATTGTATCAGTAGAAAGTATTGAACGACCGAATTCTTACCGGTTAACATCAATCAATAATTTATTTCAATCGTAATATCCATATCCAAGCTCGATGACGTTGGCTACAGACTGAGTCTGAGCACCGAGCGCCGCGAACCTATTATTGTTTAACGGAGAACGAACGATAGAAAATATTGACATGAATTAAAGAATATCATCTAAGCTAAAAGAAACATATGTAAACAATTCAGTGTCTGCCATTATGCTGTCGGCGTCGAAAAACTCGGCACTCTCGAAGGAAATTAAATATACATACTATTGTATATTATGTATTCTAAAATAGACCCGACCAATCCACATTAGATGATATTATGAAAATATCAGATTTTATCAATCGTTCGTTCGTTGGTTAAACGGAACCGGTGACCAGACCGATAAGTATTACGACTGGTATGCTACGCATGCATAATATAAAAGATCGATTGAATGATTGATTGAAAATATTCAATCGGTCAGTGACTGATTCGATTGCATCTAAGTGATTGATTTACATAGCACTAGAGTTCATGGTGGTCAGGTGTATTCTCATTTGTTTTAGCAATAAGCTATTTAAACATATTCTTCAAGCTAAGTTCAATGGTAAAAAGTTAAATTGCCATTAAGATATTTTGTGACATTTCATAAATGATGACTTCTAGACGACCCTTATTACGTTATTGTACTTTGCAATTAAAATTAAGTATAGTTTTCCATCTACGCCATGTATATTTTTTACTTTTTTTTTTCGTCCCGCATATCCTGGTTCAAAATTTTTGATTTAACTATATTTTTATCAAAAAATTATGATGATCGAACGAACAAACCCCTCGGGAATAGTCCCAGCAGCGAACGAAGAGGAAAAAATTGAAAAAAAGAATCTGCTATTATTAATTTACACGAAACCAAGATCCATCGATCGAAGGGTTGTGGCTTCGATTTTCTTAAGAACTATTTATTTCGATTTATCATTATTTTTTGTATTCGTGGTTTATTGATTTTTTTTATTTTACCTTATTTTTATTACATCATTTTTCTTCAATAGTTCGTTTATTAAATAATTATATATTTTAAATGCCCTACAAATTAGTATATTTAATGTACAATTTTTTAACTATGAAAAATCACAAGTTACGCATTTTAGACGAACGAGGCTTTTCAAAACTACGACAAACCTCTTCATTCCGATCTAGCTTTCTACCATTTAGCTTCAGGACTTAAAACATTGGAAGATCTAAGAACCATTCAAAATGTTTCTAGTGTGAAAGTTAATTTTCCAAAATTATGGATAACTCGAACGAGAGAGAGTATTTTTATAAACAACGCAGAAATTATTACATTTAAGTCAAATTATCCTGGACGGACAAGAAGTGGGAAAAATGGACAAAATCAGGTAGGATAACAATATGAACACATCATGTAAGGCAATAAATTAAAAACGCCATCATTATATTAATATCCAAATTTACCAAAACTTAGTATGGGAAACGGTTTATTTTCAAATTCTTGGAGTTTTTTGAAATTGAGTTTTTGAGGTCTAATTAAGTCAAACCTGTGTAGGCATGAAAATTATAATTTATGGAAAATTTTTGTTGTTGAATCTCGATTAGTTGAAAGTTCTTTTTATTGTCAAACACAAGCACTATAGGAATACTCCTTTGATACATTCTGGAAGTGGTGCGCGTGTGCGAATAAAGTGATTCACGTTGTTTTTTAAATCGTTGGAGGTTATATTCATTAGGGAAACACAACCTAAGAAAGATCGTTCCACAAGGATATAGACTTCCTCCAGATTAGGGAATTCTTTAATAATGAGGTTCCTAGGAGTACTAAGCTGAACCATATATGGATGGGAGGTAGTGGCTCGTTCATAAGCGGGCAAGGTCAGTCATTTTCCATGGAAATATCTGTAAAATAGAGTAAAATGACCAATCTACGTCTTCGATGTTTTAGGCTGGCGAGGTTCTTTATCAGCTCGTGATCTCCGATCAGACGACTGGCTCTCTTTTCGATGGAGTCCAGTAGCCCAAGAGTATCCTTGGTTGCAGAGCTTCAGACATGAGAGCAGTACTCTAATGATGGGCATTGTATATTGTCAAAAGTTGTTGAAGTTTATACAACTATTTGGTATGGAAGAGTACATCAATTTTATGCGAAGCTTTCTTGGCGATTTCCACAACGTGACATATTTTCTCCCAAATTGACGCCCAATAAATTAATAGATAAAGTCAGACTAACTACGTGTCCTGCCTGGACTATATCCGGTTCTGTAATGTTAACCTTTTTAGAGAAAACGGGTCCTTAAGAAAGCTAGACAACCGTTTGCTTATTAACACTTCATGCCAAAAACGATCAAAGTCAAAGTACAGCCCGAGACTCCACATGATGTTCGATTGCATTGGTCCGACGATGGGTGACAGAGGCTGGAAGGTCTCCTGTTCATCGCGACCTCCGAAGACCATATTGATGATCGCTCATAATGTTAAGGCCTTCCAGCAATTTTAGTTGTTGATTAATCACACGTTAAAAGAAAAAGGACAGAACTTGACCTGAAATACAAACAGTATTATTGGCTTATTGGTAGACATTCCAAATTGTCGATATATAATAAGCTATTAATATGCATCCAGATAACTAAACCAGTGTGACTTTATGGCATTCAGCTATGGGGCTGTACCAAGCTCAATAACATAAACACAATACAGACATTCCAGAATAAAGTGCTGCGCAACATTGTAAATGCCTCTTGGTATGTACGCAATGCGGATCGTGACTCTTAAAGAAGAGATTAAGAGGTATGCTGTCAAACATGAGGCAAGATTACATCTTCCCAACAACGTGGAAGCCAGGGAGAACCAACAACGGAGCAACGAACAAACCAGTGGAGAACCAACACCATGTGAGGAGATTGAAGAGAACAAAACCACTCGACCTAGTATAGCGTGTCAGACAGGACACGAACAAACCACAAAAATAGTAAATTATGATGAGAGCGAAATATTAACACGGTTATACAACTGGAAAACTATAAATCCATCTAAAAAATAAAAAGTCTATGCTTGTCAGGTGGTATTAATATCAAATGCCAATATGGAAAATTATTATTTCCAGACCACCCGATGATCCTTATACAGGGCGTATTTTTGGGCGTGTATTTGTATTTTTGTCGACACAGTAGCACTTTAAAATACTATTTCAGACGTTAAACGTATTTAATGAATAACGGAGTTATTTTTTAACAGCTGTATTCACTAAACCGAATAACAAGAACAATAATACCGATATTTTTTAGTTGCTCCATATAATCGATGAAGTACTGGATCCAGTAATCAGAGCACCAAGATTTCTTCACACAGCCTACGACTTTATGGCTTTAACACACAAATGGAATTTAGATGAAGATAAAACTGTAACTAGTTTTTTCCACAAAGTAAAAGAAAATAAACTATTGCATCTATATCAGTTGGAAGGAGCGAACACGTATTTTATACCGGTAAAGGCTGATTAATACGATGAAGGGAATTTTTTAAATATCTCAAAAATGATTAAGTAACCGAAATTATTTTTAAATCATTCGAACACGTTGAAAATCTTCCATCTTTTAACCGTTCCTTTGACCCAAATTATAAAAATATTAATCAAAATATTACCTCTTTTCACAACTTCAGTATCTTGTATTTTTTCTAAAAATAAGTTCCCCAAACTAATTTCCTTAGACTCAAAATCAAAATCGAATAATAAACATAACCAGGAATCGGAACAAGAGGGGCCTCGTTCTCAGATTTGTTGTCTAACTCAACTCATCGTAATGTATGTTTGTTTATGTTCCTGAAGTGGTACAATGAATAGAGTATAGACTTTGGGAAAGATTTCACAAATCCTGTAACTTGTATGATTCCACTTAATCCAGAGACATGTCCTACTACTACTTACTACTTAGTAATGCGAAATTATCTTAGGTACGTATTTTATTTACTTTTAGGTGGATCGTAGTATAGATTCGCACAAATTTAAAATGCTCAACAAACATGCGATTTTCGGTCATATGATACCAAATTTTGTTTTGTTTACAAGGCCCACTATGAGAGGCTTCAACTACGAGACTATGGCTAATGCAGATGATATTTATATTGTCTTATGGCTGGAAGAACTTGGTATGCATTTTAGTTACCATAACTCTCTATGAATATACAGTGTGTGTATATAGTCTGGAAACGGCTTATCAAAATTTGGGTGTGGATTATAGGGGAAGGTAAACTACTTTTGGACGAAATAATGACAGTACTAACTCTCAAAATGGGGGATGGACCCATCTTGATAAAGAAAATTAAATAGGAAGAGGAGCCTTGCAATACAATTTGAAGGTACTATTGAGTACTTTACGATGCCAGAATATTACTTCTCTATTAGCAACAAAAACAAAATAGCGGCGTTTTAAAAATTTCATAGTTATAATTTTTTCATTTCCTTTATTCCATTTACCGTCTTACAAAAATAAATATAACCTGGCATAGTATAAGTAAAAATCAGGAGCTACATTTTCTTGTGTATTTTATGGTGCTCAAGTCCAAAATGGCGGATGAGCGCCATCTGGATAAACAAAATTGACTAGGTAGTGAGGCCTTGAGATACATCATTTAAAGGTACGAGTACTTTACTATTCCAAAATATTAAGTCCCTATTCGTACCCACCACCAAATGGCAGGTTTTTTCGTTATTAAAAAATCGTGTTTACCATTTTTTTTCTTGTGTTATTTTAGTTTTGTGTATTTTAGATTTTACAAATTTGTAGAAAGTCAATTAATGAGCTGGCTGACACTCAGTGCTTTATACCAAGCTGTAAAATTTAACTAAAATAGCAAATAGAAATAGTAAATATTATTTTTTTAAAGTCCGCAATTTTGTTTCGGGTACGAATATTCTGAGATCGTAAAGTACTCGATAAGACTTTTAAAACATGTATAGCAAGATCCCACTTCCTATACAATTTTTTTGAATTTGAGCAGCTTGAAATATGCAAGAAAGATTCCTCTATACTATTCCAAGTTGTATTTAGTTTTATAAGACAGCAAATGAAATGAGGATGATAAAAAAAATAATAACTATACAATTTTTAAAACGCCGCCAGTAATATGGTGGTATCTTATCATTATTCTTCCATCCTATCTTCTTAAATATTCAAATTTCAGTTTATATGGCCAAATTATTCCTGACATTATTGGGCATGTTTCGGAAAACTTACCATATACTCCCGATAAATGGAGACTATTCATAGATTTGTCTAAAACAAGTCTAAAAGCTGTTTTACTTTTTAATGGAAACGAGCATCCATCGGTTAATATAGGTCATTCGGTAAATATAAACTTGAAATAATTGCCGCACCATCAAATATCTTCTTTATAGCAATCCCTCCATTTCTATCGTATACTGCAATATTAACTTGCAACCAGATAAGAGGTATTGTCATATCACTGGCGAATAGCGTTTTTGTGAACCCCTTCATCAAGTTCGTTACAAATGAACCATGGGACTTAAATATTATTTAAAAACTCTACATCAGTAAGGCATATTCAGAAAATAAAGTTTATTAACGACTACGTAACTACCAATTACTTCTAATTAATTTATTTTAAAATTGTTAGCCTACTTTGGTTTTTATATAGTTTGAAAATTGTTTGTTATAGACAATTAATATTATTTACTGCAAGCGAGATATTAAGGGCGGGACGTTTTTCAACTGGCATCCTGAATCATAGTTATTTTCGCAACAGTGGAAAATTTTACATATTTTTTAGACAAGAGGATTTATGTTAAGGGAAATACCATAACAGGAAATGAAAATAACCCTAAGGGAACATTCATGGCAGAAATAATTGAAGCTAACATCCCCGTGTATAATGGTGTCATCCATCTAATTTCACAGCCGTTGGGAATATTTAATCAAACACTAAAACCATTTCCGTATTTGCCCGTAATGGAAAAACTAGCTACGGATCCCAATTTGGATTTTGTTCATGAAATGGGAGAAAGAACAGGTATATATTTAGAGTGAACGATTGATTTTTGAAAAGTTATATTACTTTAGAAAAATGGGGATGTAGCACACACCTAATATTATAGGGAACGATATTTTGCATCCGTGGATTTCAAAAACTTTATGAGGCGTTAAAATATTCTTAATATACACATAGATTCAAATGTTTTGCATCACTGATTCTCGAATAAGTAATTACGTCATGGTGAAAATAGACTAAATATTAGTTAATTGATAAGTTTAAAATAAAAATCAATGAGTTTTAAATTTTTTTATTTTACCACAACATTTTAGACCTTGTGAAATTTAAAAAAATATAGCTTCTAATAAAGTGTATTTCCTCCTCTGGACTCAATGCAAGATTGAAGATGACTCCGCATGCTGTATGCAAGGTTAGCAATCCGTTCTTGTGGGATAGCCTGCCATTCCTCGGTAGCAGCGACGACAAGCTCCTGGAAAGTTCTATGGGGATTTCTTCTAACGCAAACCCTAGAGAGCATGACCCAAGCATGTTCTATAGGGTGCATGTCAGGGGACAAAGCGGGTCACCCCAAGCGATTGATTCCCTCACTTTCTAGGTATGCATCCACAGCTCTAGTACGATGCGGCCGGGCATTGTCGTTCATAAACACAAAATTGTTACCAACAGCCCCTCTCCACGTTCTAACATAGGGATGTAGAATATCCCTAATGTCATTGTGCCTTGAACGTGGACTAACTCAGTACGCCTGTAAGACATAATACCTGCCCAAAACATGGCGCTTCCTCCCGCGAATGGAGGCAAGGGGCGAGCATGGGCAAGTTGAGCGGCTCTTGTCGGTTCTCTCCAAAAACAGGAATCCGGCGACTATCGTTTACAAATCCTGGTCTCGTCGGAAAATAGGACAGAATTCCGAAAATCTTCAGGCAAGTGAACGTGCGTTTCAGCCCACTGTAGTCGACGAATTCAGTGGTAATATTGTAGTTGGGAACTCTTACTGGTGGCCGACATCTTAAACCAAATTCAAGAATTCGTCTTCTTAGTGTAGAGATGGATACGCAAACTCAAATTGCATGCGTAACATCTCTCAAGTTGTGTGACTGGCCTAGTACGATTTCTCCGAATTGTTAACGTAATATAGCGGATCGTTAGTAACACGCCTTCTACCACTTCGTGGCCTGTCTTGCACAGAATTGGTCTCTAGATAGCGATTCCATATGCGAGAGAAATCACTTTGAAAAACCCCTATTCTTTCAGCAACAAATTTTTGGGAATTACTTTCTTCAACTAAAGCTACTATTCTTGCATGATCAATTACAGATATTACTAGGCGATTCATTTTTACACACTGAACCGAAAAATTTATCTAGCCAGCGCCAACAAGACACAACACTGAAAATGTTACTTTAAACAAATGTCTTGATAATATTTTTTTTGCTACGAAGAATGGTATCGTTTTAACTAATACACATAAATAAACATTTAGAAAAAAAAAATTAATTCCTGAAATTATCTTAACATGCCAAAATCAGAGTGATGCAAAACTTTTGAATCTATGTGTAGATTGCTTATTGTTGTCCAGTAAAGAAAGTCTCGAAGTACGGTCCTGTTCGCCGGTTAAGGTCAATTGATTATCATTCGGCATTGCGCATGGACCAATTATGATCGGATGTTTATATGCTGGAGGCCATTTGTCACTTTTGCTTTAGAGTTAAAAAGATAGTAAATTATCGTTTGGAATGACATTTAAACTACCTTTAAAAGGATGTACCACTTGACATCCCTGTCTATTTAAGATTTTACGGACGGACACCATCTACCCCTGATTGAACCACGAAGGCTGAAAATATTTTTAATATTATTTACGGGAAACAAGATATTAATTAAAGGTGGCAGGACGCAAGAAATCTATCCCAGGAGGCACGGGCAGTTGTGAAAATAGACCACCTGCGCAAGTGCGCATATCTCTGGGATAGATTTCTTGCGCCTCGTAGCATGTAATGCCCACTTAAGATAACATGAGCAGTAATACTTTTACCATCATCTGCAGTCAGCTGATCGTTATAAATATTGAATTTAGAAGATTGTACGCAGGTTTTAGGCTACGACTTATTTAAAAGTAAAGTTATGTACTTTGTTACGGTTTATGGTATCATTAAAAAAAATGCTGATTTAAACATTTTATTTTATAACTCGAAATTTTTATCAGTGTCAAGCGTAACATCGTTTGCTAAATTTACTTTTAAATTACAAAGACACAATCCATTAACTTTTTTTTGCTAACCAAATAAAATATTAGTAATAAGTTGTCATTATAACTGTATGAAGCGCATTATGATGAATTATATTTCACAATTTGTCCCGTGTGACACTATGCTCCGTCTACCCCTAATTTATAACCACAGTATGAAACATGTATTAATATAATTAGCAATTTGTAGCCGCTGTCACTATTGCGTTAAATATTTTTTCCTAAATCTCATAAATCTCTAATTAAATTCAATAATTTTTTCAGGATTCAACAAAATTTTTACAACTCATAATGTGTCATTTACCTATTTTGTACCTAATGACTATGCTTGGAAACAAATTGAAAAAAGCGGCCTAAATTTTTCTGGAAGTGAGGTGGATCTTCTTAAAAGACACTTAATAATATCAGATGTGCCTTATTCCATGGAAAGATTATTGGCATTGTCAATAAGTAAAAACAGTTCGTAAGTATCTACAAAAATATGTTTATTTTTAAATCAGAACCCTTACATCTTTTGTATCCGTTCGTATATGTATAACATTTACACTAATATTGAAAGACTCAGAATTTACTATATTGAGAAATATTTCACGTCCTGTTACAAAATCTTCGGCCCAAGTTACTTTAAGGAAAAATACAGTAATTCGCTGATAATGAACTTCCGGTTAAAACGACTCATTTTCCTTTACATCAAAATTCATCCATAAGCACCCATGTATTTTTTGCGGGCTATACCGATCCCGCTTATAGCGAACTTCCGGATTTAGCGAAGCTCGGTTTACTAATTTAGAATATGTATTTTTTGTTTAAAATGAGCTTGTTCTTGATTTGTAATCCAAAGCATAAACGACTAGTAGTCGCGGGAATCACCAATTCACTGACCGAGCAACTAGATATCGTGGAATAATTCCCGGAGTTTGTTAAGTATAAATATTAGAGAGAGAGAGGAAAATAATAACGTTGATGAAACCGATATTAAAGACAATAATGTGTACGATCCAACCATTGTAGAAATGGGAAAAAAATCTGTCGGAGACTCGTAGTTTTTTAGAATTAAGTCCATTTTTATCAAATTTGAGATTTTTTGAAGAATGATGCATCAGTGTGGACTAACTTATGCCAATATCATTAGCTTCATAAGGATATAAGAATATAATAAGTTTCCCAGATTATAAGTATATTGACATAAGTTGATGTATGAAATCAACAAGGTCCTAATGAATTATTCCTGCAAAAATATCAAATTTGACAAAAATTGACTTTCAAGGGGACGATAAACAACGCATATTTTTCTAACAAAAATGTACAAATAAAAATAACAGATTTTATGAAATAGATTTAGGCTTTGATTTCGTTAGTTTTATTTCTGAAAATTTATTTATTACTTGTTAGAACTTCGGATATAACGAACTATATTTAGTACATTTTTGTTGTTCGTTAACTCAGACATTACTGTAATTAATTTATCAATTTAAACCAAAATTTCTTGATAAAGAGATATTGAATCATAATTTTTATTTTATTCTTGGTTTCAAGGTTAGATAGAAGAAAGTCCATTTTTTGCAAGCCAAATATTATTGTCAGATGAGCCCATATAAGTTTGGTGTGGTGTCGTTAAAAGTAGGGCCGTACCGAGGAAATTTACTTGCACTTTTTGAACACCGAATTATTTAAATTTTTTCATCGAATACCACTGAGTACAAGAATCACATTTTGGTTAGAACATGACCATGTCATAGCTCTGCAAGCGTGAAAGAATTTTTTTAACCAAATATTTTCACAGTCCATTAGACAAATTTGCTTGACATAACTTATGTAGATTTTTCTAATGAGGATTTCTTTCTTCCCTTCCAAAAACTTATTACTTGTATAGAAAAAATTGCGGGCATGTTGAAGATTATTGTAATATTTTCATAAAATGTTATTGTTGTTTATTCTAATAATACAAAGTGATTGATGGAGGATGGCCTATAAGACGTTTATGAAGAACTAGTCAACGGATCACTTTGAAAATTTGGCGTCTTATAAAAGTGGACGAGCACTCTCTTTTAAAAATATTTTCAGCCGTGCAATGTTCCGTCTACTCGGAAGTATTAACAACTTTAATAATTTAAATGGAACACCTTGTGTATATTTTTCTTTAGAATACCTGTTAATTTCTTAGTTCTATTATCGTTCTCGACGTAATAGTTAACTTTTTATTTTGGAAAACATGTCCTTCAAATAGGGGTGATATTTTTTAACTTTGACGAATTAATGCACTGAAATTTTTTTGAAAATCAGGTAATATCCAGAGGTTTCCAAATATTAGTTACAATAGTACAGGGGGTTATATTTATATTTTACACAAATATTTTGAATGATTGTTTGGAAAAATTATAAAAAGTATATTTTTTTAAAATGAAACCCTTGTATTTTATCTGCTGTCCTAGAAGCTCTGGATATTGTCTATCCTTCTATGTGTAATATTGCTATACCTATCTCGAACAGTTTTTAACTGAGCAACAAAGCTAATTATTACCGATAACAATCACAAATCAATTCGTAAAAGTTTAGGTTACTTAGCCTAATTTAAGTTGTAGTATACAACAATATGCAAATCATTTTATTTACTTCTTAAAAAATTATTAAAAGTTAGTAAAGAAAATAAGCTAAAAATATCTAATTCTTTAATAATAATCATAAAACTGTTCGAGATAGATATAGCAACATTACACATAGAAAGATAGGCAATCTCAAGGGCTTTTTGAACAGAATGAAACGTTGGGTATTACCTGACTTCCAACCAAATATCAGTGCGTTAATTTGTCTAAGTTCAAAAATAACAGCCCCTTCTTGAGGATATGGATTATCGACGTTGCTAATACTTCCTACTAGACATGGTAGCGCTGTACGGCTGAAAATATTTTTAAAAGGGAGAGAGAGCGTATCCACAAGTTCGTGATAGACGTCTAATCAATCACCCTGTATGCAATTTAAACACATTCATTTTTAAACACTTTTTTATTCCAAGGTATACTTAAATACCTCGAATTTCACATATGCTAATTTTTCACTTCTATGCGATCCTTTATTATGATATTTTGCATTGCAATTAAAATTAAACTAAAATATAAAAATACTTTTAACTTTTCTTGATACCCCCATGCAAGGCTTACAATATTTGATTTAACTCTCAGCAACTTTTTATGAAGAATAACTTGTTTTCGTCCATATATGTTAAGATGGTTTCAGGACACGCGGTATAACGCTTTCATTCAGAACTTATGAAGACAATAACATTTCCAATCCTACAGTACTTTGCCCAATACAGTTCGCCGAAATACTGACGTTAACACGTTGTAATTTTTAGATATATTGAACTGAAGACGGTTGGCGGAATGATAAGGCTGAACGTGCTACTCATCGAAAATCACTATTTCATTAGATGGCACAATACTTATATCAAAGTATTACGCCCGAACTATGAGTGCCCAGATGGCTTTATTCATGTATTAGCAGGTCCTATTGCTAATTTGCATTAACCAACAGAAAAACTAGGAGACAAATAATTTGTTCATATCTAAATTTGTTGTCAACAATCAACACTAACCGTTGCAAATAAATAAAATATAATTTTAGTAAGTTGTAATAATAAATAGTTAATTGAAAGTAAGGAACACGCATAGAAAAGTTTAAACGACGCTGCTATTCTAAAACTTAAGGCCGCGTAAATATCCTTATTTTTATGGACATTTACGGAATATTTATTTTATAAAAAAGGCCTGAACTTGTAGTACTAATATAATATGAAACAAGCGCAGATCCAGAACTTCTTTTTGCGGAGGAAGGAGGGGGTCATTCAAGGAAACATAATTTGCTGCCGCGTTAGTCAAACAGTATACATATATATTTTTTGTGTTCCACTGTTTGTTTGGGGTGGCGGGGGAGGGGGGGGGGGGGGGTTATACGTCCATGACCCGTCCTCTCCTGGATCCATGCTTACTATGAACCTTAAACACAAACAAATCAAAAGTAGCAATAAATACCTAAATTAGTAATATTAACCCTTTCATGCACGGATATTGGGTCACAGGGAATGGTCTGATTAATCGCATTATCCAGAAATGCAACAAAAAAAACTTGGGCAAAAGTTTAGCATTGATTCAATTAAATAAATTAATATCCACAATTTCGATAAGTTTCTGAACGAGTCCAACAGTAATTAGGATTGTATTTAAGTTGTCGAAGTTAGGACTGTTAATAGTAACTTATATTTTAATTTATTTTCAAATGGTACAATACAATTATTGTTTCCTCAATTTGGTTACATATGTTTGACCCTTAAATGGGCATCATCAGTCCTAAGATATAAATAATGCGTGATAAGTATTACTCGTTTTTAACTTTTAAATTGTGATTCCTTATATGTTAGGTATGTTGATGCTTATTTAAGGGTAAAACATATACAGGGTCCGCAAACGAAGCGTGGACGGAAGATTAAATCGTTATCGAAGAACTTATCAACAATACTAAAACAGCTTGAGATATTGGATTAAAAGCGGCATGTTTTAAAAATATTTTACATTATACAGGGTGGCCCAAAAAAGTGTGACAGCATAAAGTTATATTTTTTTAAATGGGACACCCAGTATTTTATTGCATATTTAGGTTCGTATTACTATCGTTTATAAGTGCCACAAATTTTATTTAATTTGGTTTTGTAGTTTCTGAGAAATAAATTAAAAACTAAAAGAAAAAGTTTTGCAGTCCGGAATAAAAAAATCAAAAAAACAATCCAGAACTATTTTTTTAACCTCGGCATTGAGTGAAATTTATGACAAGAGGTCTAGAGATACTATGAATGTAATTGCGTATATTTATTTTATACAGGGTGTTCATAATAAGCTTTCAAAAACCCCACATATTAAAATAATTTTTCTCAAGTTTTTCAAATGGAACACCCTGTATATTATTTGGCTATTTGACATAGAATTCATAGACAATTTTTTTTTGTAATGCAAGCATATAAGTTATATCCAGCCGTTTTCGAAATAATTGTAAATATCATAAATTATGTTGTTTAAATAGAGTTTTTATTGGGAAATTTTGTTATAGGCGACTAGACTAATAATTGTAAACTAAAGTAAATATTCAAAATAGCTTCCTTTTACTTAATTTAATGATTTTCCTCTATTGCCAACAGAACCCTTAATTCATTTTCTTCATTAATAAAGGGTTTATTGATTATCATCCTTTTTGTGTATGCAGTGCTTCCTGTTGCTACAAATCTTTACAACAACTTCTGGAAGGTTTCTGGTCTCGGCTTTCTTTCAATATCTGGATATATTTCAGCATACACTCAGCTCGCGAGTAGGCAATTTCTTGCACATTTACCCAGTATAAAAATCATATTTACCATTTCTAAAGTTGTAAAATTCGACATTTTGCATAAGTTAGTACTTAATTTCGACGACTGAACAAATGTAAATAATTTTATTTGGCTGTCATAGTGACAATCTAAACAAAAATATATCATGGCAACTCGATTTAGAATAAAAAATAAAATTAAATAAAGAAAAGTAGCAAAAATGTAGGCTTTTAAAATTTATATCGAAAAAACTAAAATAAGGTAAACTCTAATAGTAAAAGGAAGCTATTTTGAACATTTACTTTAGTTTACAATTATTAGTCTAGTCGCCTATAACAAAATTTCCCAATAAAAACTCTATTTAAACAACATAATTTATGATATTTATAATTATTTCAAAAACGGCTGGATATAACTTATATGCTTGTATTTTAAAATGTGGGGTTTTTGAAAGGTTATTATGAACACCCTGTATAAGATAAATAAACGCAATTACATTCATAGTATCTCTAAACCTCTTGTCATAAATTTCACTCAATGCCGAGGTTAAAAAAATAGTTCTGGATTGTTTTTTTTGATTTTTTTATTCAGGACTGCAAAACTTTTTCTTTTAGTTTTTAATTTATTTCTCCGAAACTACAGAACCAAATTAAATAAAATTTGAGGCACTTATAAACGATAGTAATACGAACCTAAATATGCAATAAAATACTGGGTGTCCCATTTAAAAAAATATAACTTTATACTGTCACACTTTTTTGGGACACCCTGTATAATGTAAAATATTTTTAAAACATGCCGCTTTTAATCCAATATCTCAAGCTGTTTTAGTATTGTTGATAACTTATTCGATAACGATTTAATCTTCCGTCCACGCTTCGTTTGCGGACCCTGTATAACCAAATTGTAATAAATCAAGAGATATTTTTCTGGACTAAATAAATGTTCATACCTTAATAAATAATTTAGTATAAGTTTAAATTTAGTTCATCAAAATATTTAGTCGCCCAGTTGTGTAGTTTTTTTTACATACAGACAAACGATGCCTGTTGCATGTCAGCTGTATAATAATAATTTTCTCTATTTTAAGTTATAAAATTAGTAAAAAAATTAAGTTTTTTAAAATCTAATATCAAATGAATTTAAAACTAATAATCAATTTATGGCAATGTGAGTATCTGAGGATACTTTACTGTTGTGTATAGTTTTCAAATTAATTGGAATTGAATTATATTAATTAATATCATTATACAAATTTTTAACAAAATTTGTTTATTTGAGGGTGAAATGTATTTTCCATTGTCATTGACATTCTCTGTTGCTACAGAAAAATGTATGTTTTAATTTTTTTTTTTTTTATTACAGATTGTACAAAAATATAAATTTTTAGGTCATAAAATATAACTATATTTAACAAATACATTTCTATAAAGGTTAACGATTGGTCACATAATAAATGACAATATGTACATATAACTTATTGCTATATTTTATAATATCAAAATTTACCAGGATATAGGATATTTTTGTTGTCGGAGTATCAATTTTAGAATTTCAGAAAAAATTGCATGTGAAGTTGAAACACAATTATTCACTAAACAATAAGATTAATATCAATTACACACCTACTTAAATGGTTGTTTGGTCAGAAATTAAATTCTCGGGAAACCGATCTCCAAGAAAATTGGTCACCGTGACCTCTGTTGCATAATACTACATCAAGGTAGACAATACAATTGCCTCAAACATGTGTACCGTGATGTGCATAGTAATAGCAATAAATTGAATTTAAACTATACAGGACAGACCACATCTTTGTGTGTTGCAGAATTTTATGAATATTTTACATTTTTAAGCAAAATTCTCCAGATTTGCCCTCTTGAAGAAATGGTTGGAGGGGAAGAGATTCACATTATATTAGGTGGTCATCGCTGAAACATAGGTCTATTTTGCAGAGTTCCACAAATTCTATTATTGGGATGGCTTGGAAAAGTTGGAATATCGATGGGCTAAATGTATCGAGCTAGGTGGAAAAATAAATTAATTCTGTAAAAGAAATCTGTTTCTTGTCAAAAACGGGCACTTAAAGCACTGTGCCCTCCTATATAACTAAGGAGATCACATCAAAAATGTGCTTAATAGTATTTAATTGTAGATTTTAATCTTAATGGTAAGTATTATATTCTCATGTTTCTTTCTCGAGAAAAGTTTTATTATATCAGGAAAACAAATACCACGCTAAATAAAGTTTACCATTCAAAACATTGTAACTAAAAGTAAAGAAATATTCCACATATCACATATTAACCCTTTCAAGAATTAATTTCCTTGGGAAAGAGCTGAAATATTCAACTTGATTGGTTTTTCAACCACCAAGCCAGCCAAACATGGGACATTCTCCCATTTCCTACTAAGTTATACATAAAGCAAAGTAATACTCTAATAAGGATTTTATTCCTATCTTAATGCTTTACTATTTGCCATATCGGGTAAAATAAAGGGCATAAAAATCACAAAAATTTCAGGTCATGTAAAAAAAATCCATAGCGAAACCTTACATGCGAGTTTTAGTATAGAGAAGTAATTAAATGGTTTGCCGTTATTAACAGTCGAGCTGCGAAATGATTACTTGGTCAGCAAGAGTTTACAATTGGTCAGTAGAAAAAACATGTCTAGAAGCAGTTTACTTCAGAGGTCCCAGGGCACTGTCAATTTATGTAACTTTCGTGTGTTTTCTTTTGCCGAATACAAAAGGAAATCGGCTACAAAAGGTGTAGCGGGGGCGGGTTTTCACATGTTTTCTCAGGGCACTACCACGATTCAGAAATGTTTGCTGTCCATAAGTTGCTAACCAACTAGCCATTTTCGCTGACCGATTACATTTTTCTGTTCGCAAAAATAAGAATATTTTGCTAGGTACCCAGTTAATGATACCCTTTTAGTATATTATAGTATTAAAATATACTTAAAAATATCAGCACATATTTAATTCTATTCCTAAAAATCGAAATAATACAAAGCTTGTATACCACAAAACTGAATAACACGGAATAACTTGTTCCTAAATATAAGAGTATACTTACATCTTTAACTTTCTGCGCTTGAAACAAGTAACAATAGAGCAAAGTGTCGGTGTCATCTTTTAGAAGATAGAGAAACGTGCAGGCGTCCACGTCAGCTTGTGAAAATCTAGTCATCTGATTCACTCTGTGTGAGAATTGAAGCTCAAAATCCATATTATAGGCTTGAAGGATACCATTTTCAATACCCAGACTTAACTGCAATAAAAAAATAACATTCAGAATAGAATATGCACGTCATATTGTTAGTAGGAACCAGCAGAGCTATACAGGGTTATTCACGTCATTCAACACGACATACATATTATAGCTAAATTATTTGTTAAGGATAAAAAAATATTCAGGGTGGATAGGGGCCTATGAAGGTACATTTCAAAATTATTTTCATAATATACAGGTTGTCCCGAAAACACGGAACATGTCAAAATTGCATTTTCTTTAAATGGAATGTCCTGTATATTATTTCGATTTCGGTTCCTACGATCAAAATAAAAATTACTTTTATTTTAGTTTATATTTCATATTTTGTGAAAATGTAATAACAATTTTAATGATTAAATTCTCAACACCTATTTTCTTTCTTTAAATCAATTTCACACTGGAGTCTACTAACTGACTAATTAAGTTTTATGTCGTACTTATGAATAATTCACTAACTTATACAAGGTGTCCAAAAAGTACAGCTAAATAATTAAAAGTTTGAAATGATAATAACTTCTTTAATTTAAATATAACATCCTATATTTTATGTCAGCAGCAGATGTGAAATTTCATTCTCTATCGAAAAGTATTAAGTTTTGCAATAGCTAATTGCTCACTTTTTCATGAAAAATGCAAATATTCATAACGCAGGCTGATTTTAATCAATTTAATATCAATCTCAGTATCAAGTCACCTGGCATTTTGACAGATCAGAATAGGGTTTGCAATAGATGTCAGTTATTTTTAAAAGTTTTTTGCTGCAAATCGTCACTTAGTTATAATAGTGGTAATTTCTGTTTTTTTTATTGTTTTATTTAAAATGATGATTTATCCAAAAGTACAACGAATTGATATATTTTTTATTCTTGGAGAATATCTACAAAACTGCTTACTTGCTTCACGGGTTTACGCTCAAAATTTTCATAACAAAAACAATATAATCAAACCAAATTTATTTCGAAAGACTATTGACTCAACTTAGACACACTGGGAGTGTTACGCAGCTTTCCGAAATAATATAAGTCTCAAGGTTTTTAAAAGAGGATCCGTTTATGTTTAGAGTCGTCTTTTCAAACAATTGTTTTACATTACTTTATCTAAGTAAGTTATGCATTTTCTGTAGACGCTTCGTTTCTTACAACCAATTCTGGTCTGTCAAAAAGTGACTTGATTAATATTTAATTGATTAAAATCAGCTTGCTTTATGAATATTTGCGTTTTTTTCATGAAAACGCGAGCAACTATCTATGGGCAAGCTTATTACTTTTCGATAGAGAATTAAACTTTACTCTCGAGAAAATACAACGAGTAGTGCCATTTCTTAGCAGTCTCACACAATCTGAACAGACGTTATTTGAATAAATCAAAAATAAAAAGTCTATGCTTTTCAGGTGGTATGGACACCTACCCTGTACTGACGAGAACAAAAGAGTTCGAAACCGGTCTGCAGGTGGTGACATCCTCTCAATGGAAAAGGCTTCCTTTCCTTGGTAGTACCATTCAATCTGAAATAGTATTTTAAAGTGCTACTGTGTAAACAAAAATACGCCCTTATTGTATAAGGTATCATCGGGTGGTCTGAGAAATATTAATTTTTCCAAATTTGATATTAATACCACCTGAAACGTATATACTTTTTATTTTTCAAATTATTAACATTTCAAACTTTTAATTATTTTGCCGTACTTTTTGTACAGCTTATATAAGTACGAAACAAAATATAATCACTTTTAGTAAACTGAAATTGATTATAAAAATAGAAGCTGAGAATTTAATCATTAATCATAAAATCGTTACTACGTTTTCACAAAATATGAAATATTTCACAAGCCATAAGGTTTAAGTATGGTAAACCTTAATTATAGTCACTTTTATTTTGATCGTAGAAACCGAAGATTAAATAATATATAGGGAATTCCATTTAAAAAATGTTTCGTGTTTCACAACTGATAGTGGCGAAATATAATATAATATAAAAATAAGGTGAAAATTATCCGAGACTGTCTACGTTGATCTGTGAGCATTGTTTCTTTACGCATGTACGGAGATTTTTAGCTCCAATTCTTTTGGGTCGGAAATGCGGCCCTGACCAGTTAATATTGTGTTTTTGCCTTTTCCGTAAAAATTTGCTAGTGCCCGTTGATCTTCAAGTCTGACTACTATTTGAGCTTTATGAAAAAGTTAAAATCAATCAAGACCGATTTACATTATAACAAATTTAGTGTACCCATTCTCATGAATAAAACTCCAATAGGCCCCTATCCACCTTGAATATATTTTTTTAACCAAAACAAATAACTTATCTATAATATGTCGTATCGAATAACGTGAATAACCCTTTATATTATAAACAGTAATTGTATTATTAGTTTAATTCAATTATTGTTCTTGTAAAATTCCATATTTTTTTTTGGTTAGAACCGAAGCCTAATTTAATTTGCTTTGTAAGTATATTAATATAAATACAGATTATCCATAAAGAAGGCCAATCCATTAATCATATATTCTTTGAGTAAAAATAACTCGATTTAATAATGACATTTTCCATTTTGGACTCCCGTGTTCTATATACGGCATGTATATAGAACACGGGAGTCCAAAATGTAGTAAATAGTAAAAATAACTCGATTTAATAATGACATTTTCCATTTTGGACTCCCGTGTTCTATATACGGCATGTAAATCGAGTTATTTTTACTCAAAGGATATATGGTTAATGGATTGGCCTTCTTTATGGATACTGTGTATATATGTCAAAGTTTTAATATTGATTGTTTTTTAATAAATTCGGTAATTAATAAGATATTAATTTCGAATTTGGTACTCTCATTAAGAATAAAGAGCCTTTATTTCTAAGTAAAAGATGAAAAAAAGTTTCCCATTTGTTAAGATAGTTTCTAGACGTGATAAATAATAAATATATTGCAACTTATACACAACTACACCTGTAAACATTTAAATGTAATGGAAATAAATATGCAGCTTGTTTCAGCTCTGGGGTAAAGAATGATATTAGCACATATGTTTTGTTAAATTATTTTCAATCCTAAACAATTTCTGCAGAAGGTATTAATTCTAGTAGATCGCACTAGGTGGATTTTTGCGGTTTAAGTCATGGCGTTAATGTACGGCGTCATATAAACAAAATAGGGTAAAGTTAAAAATATATCATCCACTATCCCTACCCCATTCACACTAGTAACAGCCAAATAAGAGCGGATATTTCGTGGAGTACGGGGGACGGTATGCATTTCCAAATCGATAGGTCATACCACAATATGGGAAACCAAGGATGATTGCAGCATATGACCGAGGTTCGGAGTCAACGTTAATATGTAGGTCCCCACGGGAATGGCCTTATCAAACAAGCGAAAATGGAAAAAATTGAGAGAAAAATTATCTACTGAGGTCAGCTCATCATATCTCTAATTAGTGATATGCGTTTCGTCATTGTTGCTAGTATGTCGATACTCCTAAAAGTTTTGCTCGGGTTTGTTCTCCCTCTTGGCAATTACAATTTCATAATGAATTGTAAACCATCTAAAAACTTATTCTTACAAGTTTAATTAAAGGCGGCGGTGAATTTTATGATTTTCACCGGTAAAAATTTACAATTTTCCTTTTACAAGTCCCTTATGAGCGGCTTGAAAACGCTTATCAACCGCAACAAATGACACCTGCGTATTTTTTGACATAAGTCAATATTTTACTGTCATATTATTATCAATATACCTGCCTATATTATATATTAAAAATACTGCAATTGTAAAAATGGCAACACCAAGCCAAACTAAGCCCCTCTTTTTACCATCAGTCAAATCGTTAACCAGTTATGGACATGATAATGAAGAGTTAAAAAAGTTTTTTGTTTTGTCCCCAAGAAATGTAAAAAGAGTCAGCAGAGATCAAATGAAACTCTTGTCCAGACTTGTAACCGAAGAGACGGAAAAAATATTTGGCGAAATTCAAAGTATTGAAACCTTATTGTAAGTATGATGAATTAGAAAGAATTTTAGTTAGAATGTTTGCCATTTTACTGCTGCTAAATAATAATACACCACATGAAAATGAGTAAGGATATCTTCATAAAATGTTACTAGACTAGAATACATAACTGTCTTTACTTATTAGCGCGTATAGAGCAATCTCGTTCACAAGGTCCAGCAGACCCTGTCCTCCAAGTATATAAATAGGAGTTTTGAGAAAAAACCGTTGATTGCTCGCAATTTTTGCTTCCTTGAAGTTGAACATTTGAATTAGTTTTAAAAGCTGCAAACACACTATTATCACGTCACGTGAGATCACATGCTATGACGCAATGTCACGGCATACACGAAATATCTGCAAGGCGGTTTATGCGTGCTTATAAATAGATTTAAAAGTACACTATAGTCACCTCATACAGCTCACGGCAAGTCATACTTGACAGCACAATTTTATTTCTGCAAATTTACATATTCGGCACGCGTGATAATACTGTGTCAGAGTTTAATGCTAGAAGGCTACAAGACTCACTTGCGATCTTGACAAACACAAAATATGTAATGAAAATAATCTGCAGTGTATATAGTCTGTTTCTAAGCCGTGACAGCATGTGCTATTTTGCCGATATGACAACACGTGAATTCACGTAGCGTGATAATAGTGTGTTTGCGGATTTAGTTCCAGCGGTCATAAAGACACGTAATCGTTACCACAAAATTATTCCCTATTTGGGTAACAACGTGGTGAAGAAGCGGTGCCCGAACGGATCCCGATACTAGTAGCAGAAACTACTCGCAAAATGACATAAATGATAATAAAAAAATAATAACTATCCAATTTTTAAAATTTTGTTTTTGTTGCGAATACAGAGAGTAATATTCTGGTATCGTAAAGTACACACAGTACCTTCAAAATGATGTATCGAAAGATCCCTCTTCAGTCAGATGATATATTGATTTTTCCTTTCGGCAACCAAATTTTAGAGCGCAATGTATAGTAATTTAAATCTGTATCTTTTATCAGAATGACACATTTCCTTACGTTGGGTATAGAAGATGATCATGGCCATTTAGTTGCAGCTATGACCCTCCACAATCACCCCAATATCCCTGCTGTGCCACTCTGGGAGTGGGATTACTGGATACATAACTTATATGGTATTTAATATTATTCTAATTTCGTATTTATTAGACTCTTGGTATTGTTCAATATGGGAAATCGATTTTTCAAACACGAACAAAAATTATAACTTTTTAAAAATACTACTATTGAAATAATGCACACATTCAGCAGAGTCCATCTATTTGTAAACGATTAGTCATCATCTGCTTTATGCACTAAAAAAATCGTTGCGAAAAAACATATTATACATGATCTCTGCTAATGAAGGGGAGCATTCATGAATTACACACACATCGTACAGAAAAAAATTCAATATTTGATGAAAATATTTAGGAGGAAACCTAATCAGATAAAAAACTGACAACAAATGCATTCAGCAGAACTACAATCGATGCACACCGTGACGTCACTGATTAAAAATCGCTTATAAATCAATGGGCTGTATGGGAAGTATAGTCAATATTCACAGACCTAGGACGGGATTATCAGTACCTGGTTAGTATATTTAGCCGTGCACTGATAAACCCGTCCTCAATAAACTTGCATTTTGTTATGTGTTTTAGTTTGCCTATATCCGTTTATTGATATATTTTTTATAATATTTGAACTAATAGTTTTTGAACCTCAATTTTAGCTGAAATGAAATAATTAAGTCAATAAATCATGTATAGTCGGTTGCCACTATGAGCATAAAAATCCACGTCGTCATGTGACTTAAAAAGGTGCCCAGTTTATTAGTCGTATTTCAAAATTTTAGCTCCATGGTTCCTCTGCTATAAAATCAGGGATTCACAGTTCATAGAGGCATAAGAAATGCTCAATTGAAAGCAACAATAATACATTTTCAAAAAATCTACTGAGAAGTATAGTTAATCTGTGAACTCAATAAATACTGTTATCAAGACTTTAATGGCGACAGTACTTGATATTGGCATAAATGACTCACTCATATTCAAAGTTATCAATAATTTCAAAACTTTAATGTTTGGCTATAGAAAGGTTTTATTTTATAACTAACTAGATAACTATAATTGTGATATTTATTGACATTAGGTACCTTTACACTAACAATCTTTTTGCGCATGTCAAATTTACATTTACACAGGCGCGTTTTCGCGAACGATTTGAATGGCTTGTAGTAATACCACGGGAAAGAATGTAAGTGTAAAGTACCTAGTGGCACATTTAAAGTTGTCTGATCACTATAGCTGGATTCATAGTTGCCGCAACGTATGTCGTAAGACGTAGTCGATAATACGTAAGTAGTAAGGACATACCCGTTCATAGTTTCGTTAAGAATTTGTAGGTTACGAATTTGTATGTTATGGTTTTTGTTTTTATATGGCACATAAGATAAAAGTCCCTATTGTTGGCACCTTAAAAACTTAGAAAACTTTACTGTAACTTAAGAAATAAAGTGTTTCAATTTTTTGAAATTGATGAATATGTTTTATTTTAAAAATTAAATTATATGTCAAATTTGGCATGTTCTTATTATCGGCACATTAAAATATATTCGTATTCTATTTTTCAGCACACATGAGAGACACTGTCAGATTTACTGTTTCGATCAGTCAAATTCTTTCGTTTACACCAATTACACGAAATTATTTTGATAAAATTTTCATCTTCCACAAAATTTTATATAGCGTTTCTAAGTAGTCCAAGTTCTAGTGAATGACTTTTAATAAATGTCAAGTTTGAATAATTTTTCATTTTAATATATACATATTTTTGAGTGTGATGCCCGAACTTCTATCACTGCAGCCTTCCGGCTTATTGTGTACCCCGATCTTGTTAGAGAATGTTTGTTCCTTCTATGAGATCCAGTCTACCAAGTGTGTCATGTGGGAGGTTGTCTCCACTTTGTATGTTCCCGAAGATATTATCTTATTATCTTCTGCGAGACAGCGCTTCGCAGCGATATATTATGTGGGAGGCAGTTTCATCCTCTTCGCCGCAGAGTCTGCATTCAATGAACCCGTTGTTTATACCTATCCGTTGAAGGTGTTTTCGCAAGTGACAGTAGCCTGTCTCCACCTTGTTCCCCCTTGTCGCCAGTTCTTTTAGGTTGGTATTGTACTCTGGGTTTTGAAGTAAACCGATTGGAGTTCAGAGCAGTAGCTTGGCTGTCCGACAGGATGTATATCTTTTGGTTGTGGTGGCATTTTTCAAGATTTTGTAGTACGCATGCTTGTATGGCGTGAACTTCCGCTTGGTATACTCTGGCGTAGTTTCCCAAAGGAATGCTTATGTCCATCATGGGCCTTCCCACAAATATACCTGCGCCCACACCGTTGGCGGTTTTGATCCATCGGTGTACCACACTAGACCATTATCAAATGACGGGGGTGCACTATTCGTCCATTTATTAAAGTCTCAGTCTCAATCTTGAAAGACTTTGTGAAACCGTATATTGCCCTCATACATCGGCTTGCATTCCCAAGAGCTTATCGTTGATTAGAACCGTGGCTTTTGTGTGTCCAATTTCTACTGGGTGTTGTGTCCATTCTCCTCATCCTTGATGCGCCACAGTTAGCCTCCATTCTGATGTGAATGGCTATGGGTGTTAGTCCCAGTATTACTTCCATTGCTACGGTGAGGGGCTTCTCATCTTAAACTTACGAAACATCAAAAGGTTTGAAGTCTAGAGGAGATAGCATAAGCTAGAATCGATATCGACTATCGATATTGTATGTTGAAAAGTATTACAACATTTAATTAAGGTTCTGGAAATAACCTTCGTTTAAATTTTTAACACAACAAATACGCAAAGTTTTGTTACTTTAGAATTTTTACTCAATGATCGTTTGGCCATGTTTATTCATAGATTAAATCATTGTATATTGAAAAGTATTTCTCGAAGTATTACAATATTTAATTAAGGTTCTGGAAATAACATCGTTTAAATTTTTCACACAACAAATACGCAAAGTTTTGTTACTTTAGAAATTTTACTCAATGATCGTTTGGCCATGTTTATTCATAGATTAAATCCCTCGGGATTTAATCAGAATAAACATGCCAACAACATTTAGTAAAATTTCCAAAACAAACCTTTTCGTGAAAGAAAAATTGTATCGATAAAAAACGAGCTCTAGTTATATTACCTTCGATTAAATCTAGTATGATATTTTTATTTTTTAAGCTACCAATACCGTTATTATATGTATACAAAACTGAAACTATATCTTGGTCTCTTAGGAAGATTTAGTTATGTATCTTATATTCATAATACCACGAGCTATAATACCGAAACTTGCATTGATCATTTCTTTATTAAAAATAGAACCGAACAGCTTTCTCTTGGGTCATTCATTTTGAACACCTACATTATAGACCATTACCCAATAAAGATTAATGTTACAGAGCACAGTTTTTTCAAGCTAAAAGACCTATAAGAACCATTAATGAACATCCATACATTGCTTAACATGCAACTTGAGGGTGAAACTATTTCATATGTTGATGATACGGCCTTAATATTTAAAGGGGCAACGTGGGAGGAAACTAAAGACCGGGTGAGATTAGCGTTCATCAATGTTAAAAAAATGGCTTGACTATTTTAAACTCTCCCCGAATCTCCAAAAAATGCAGTCTATAGCTTTTTCCCCTTTTGATTTTATAAGTATTAATGATAGAGATGTGATACGATCATATATGGAAACAAAATGTCTTGGAATAGTTATAGATCAAAACCTTAAATGGACACATCACATCAATAATATAGGGTCAAAGGTTCGCAAGTTGGTGTATAAATTCTATATCCTGAGGGAAATTTGGAATACCAAATTGGCTATTTTGATTTACAAATCCTTCCTGGAATCTATGCTGCGTTATGGTATCGTGGTTTGGGTTTGTTATCGTGGTTCAGGTTGTACAAAACTACATTCTGAACGTGATTAACAAAATAGGTAAACTATATACTACCAGTATACTGTATATTGAGAAAATGTATGTACAAAAAATGTATATCTTATTAACTTGTATATATATAAAAAAAAGAAATGATCACGTTCATCAAACAAGAAAAAATATAAATCGACACTTAATAATGCCAGTTCGTCATAAAATTTTAAATCTGAAATTTTTTAATTATTAATTAATTTTATAATTTAAAGATTATATAATATTCTACCTACAACTATTAGAAGTATAAATCGAGTTAAGAGTTTTAGTAATAAATGCAGAATGTTTATACTCGAGAATATTTGAAAGAGCACAGGTAGATAAAACATATAAAATAATTTAATGATTATATTAATGATTTATTAAAGATTAAGAAGTATAGTATTTTTTGCACAAACAGGCATTTAGTTGCCGAGGTGCAAGAATAAAAGTAGAATGATATTAGACAATAAGTAATTATAATTTGTAAAATAATATCTATGTAAAGAAAGCAGTAATATCTATCTATCTATTCAATTAAAATATAAAATATAATTTAGACATTTATTAACTCTGATATTTCCTACTTCTTTGACAATAGTAAAATATGAAATAAGTAATTAGTTAAATACAAAAGGGACATCGGAATTTATCTTCGTCATCTTCTAATGGGCACATGTCAAGCTTTCGATCATTGTCGCATATTAAACAATACAATGATTCTTCTATATGTTTTAGTCTCATAATCATATCGTCTTCTAAATGGAGTCGAAATAGATTCAATATTGTTGGATGTTGTAGGAAAGGCGAAAATTATTTTTGAAAATGTCGGTATTTTCTTTATTTTCTAATTTTAAATGAAATGTTGTCGGTTAGTAGTGGTAGCTAATGTATTTATTATTTATTGATTATTTGATTCTAACAATTGGCAGTGTTGATCGGAAGAATCGAATCATTTTTTTAATTTTTTTTTTATATCTAATTGTTTTAGGTAGGGGATCAAGTACGCCTAAATCAAAATTTGATGTATTTAAAGTTATAACGGGAATATCTTCTAGCATGTCTCCTGAGTTTCATTATCATCATTGCGTTCATTGTTAATATCATGCACTGATTTGTCCCGCACTGTTATGTTCTTCATTTTTGGGAATTCGTGTTTTCCTTTCCATTTTAGTATAATTTTAATCGGAATGGTTTTATCTTAATCGCCTATGGGAAAATGGGGTGCCGAAAATTGGCAGACACAAGATAAGTTGAATGTTTATGCTAAAATCGATGTAGCCTAAAACCTAAAATCAATTATCGGCATGGATGATAAATAACTAATTTCAACGTACCCATTATCGATTCCAACAAAATATATAAAATCTGCATATGAAACAGTTTTTGAGCACCAAATACTGGAAACAAGAATATCCAATAATAAAAAAAACAATAGAATGTTGATAAACAGAAAAAATATCATGTTGGAACATACCCGGACGTATACAAAATTTAGTTGAGGTGAGTGCAGTCATGTGTTACCACTGAATGACGTAAGTTTGTATTTACTTCACAGGGGTTTCCAAATGTTTCTTATATCTAAGGAAGGTTTGCTAAAGCAATTAGGATTCTCAGTTATGGCGGCCACTTCTTTAAATTTCCTTTTTCGCCAATGTGCTTCTTTGAGTATGATTTCTCACTGTTCCCATTACAGTCCAACGTGGTCTGTTGCACCAGATTTGTTTGTTTCTCCTTTTCATGTGTGATTCTGATGTTCTTTGATCCTTGTTTCAAGTGGTCGTAAAATTTTACCAACATAGGATTGCCCGCTCTCGCAGGGTATTCAATATACACAATTCTTCCTGTCTTTTTGGTTGATTGGTTTTATCTTCGTCATATGGATTCTTAAGGAGTCTTTGGAGCCTTCTGTGTTATCTGTTGATCTATGTTTGTGATTTTTACGTTTTTTGAGGGCTTTGTCTAGTAGTCTCGGGGGATAACCATTCATACCAAGGTGTTTCGTGATGTTCAGTTCTTGCGTTATAGCCTCCTATGAATTGCTAGTTGTGAAGTAAACCAGTGTTTTAACTATCCCATCTTTGGTGTTGTTTGAATAGTTTGAGGCATACAATTTGATGATGTCAACATGGCAGTTATGAACGAGTATGACCGATCCCAACCGATTCCGTAAGCCGTAACAAGAAATGAAATTGAACCATTTTCTTACTGCTTCATTTTTATGTATTATGAATTGTTCTATTGCAAATCACATGTTTATTTTTCTTACAGCTTACCATTACGGCTTACGTTACGGCAACTATGAATCCAGCTTAAATTAATAATTAGTGAGCCGTGGTACATTGATGTAAGAAAATCGTTACTGCCAATGTTACTTTACTTTACTTTACTTTACTTTATACTTTATTTCCTTAGACATTACAATTTACAATGTATGGAAAACGTCAAAGTCAAATACATGAGTATATATAAAATGTATGATATACAAATACACAATATACAAAATTTAGAAAAAGCAAACTTATCCTAAAATAAAAGTTATGTTATTGTTAAAATAAAGTAAATATAAAAAAATGTACAGGCATTATTGCACCCTTGTAAGATATTCATTAACTGAATAAAAAGCCTCAGACAACAAATATTGCTTTAAACGTTTTTTGAACAACATAAGACTATCAACAGCCTTCAGGTTTGGTGGTAGCTTGTTTAAGATTGCTGGCCCCAATGAGTTTGGTGATATTCTACCAACATTCAGTCGGTTAAAAGGAACTCGAAATGAGCTGACTTGTCGTGTGTTATAGGTATGAACATCACTGTTAATGGCAAATCGACATTTATTTTTAAAAATATATATACATAGTTCAAATAAGTATACACAAATTACGGTCAAAATCTTGTATTTCTTAAAGAGCCCTCTGCACGAGTAAGTCCTCGACACACCAACCAAAGTCCTCAATATTCTCTTCTGACACACAAGCATTTCCCCAACCACACCGGACGAGCCCCAGAAGATCACCCCGTAACGCAGACGAGAATCAACTTGTGCGTTATACACCATGAGGAGCTCCCTCATAGAAATCGCTGTCTTGAGCGAACGAACAAGAAAACAACATGAATTTAATTTTGATTTGAGCAGATCACAATGATTTTTCCAATTCAGATGCTCATCAATTTGCACTCCTAGAAATTTTATAGTATTGATTTTTAATATTTCTTCATTATTTATAAGCAGTTCCATATCCAGATTATTATGATCCTGGTAATTGTGAAAACGGATGTAATTAGTTTTAGTGTTATTGAGAGTAGTGAATTTTGACAGAACCATTTACACAGACTGTTCAAATTTCGATTACAGTTTTGAGTCAAAATGCTGTCGTCCCCATGAGAAAATAAATAGGAAGAGTCGTCGGCATACTTTGCCGAGGTGCATTCCTCGTCCAGCTCGTCATCTGCGTCATTAATATATAGATTAAAGAGAATCGGAGCAAGAACCGCCCCCTGCGGAACGCCCATAACAATTTCCAAAAGTCCAGAAAGGCTTTCACCTTTCGTTGCATTATCAGGATTATTGATCGCTATGAACTGTTTTCTTCCTCGTAGAAATTGCGACAGCCAACTCAGTGCCTGACCACGGATTCCATATCTTTCAAGCTTCTCCAAAAGTAAATCAATGATAACACAATCGAAAGCCCTGCTTAAGTCGCAGAAAACCCCGACAGGACGTTCTCCCCTCTCCATGCCGGAAATTATTTTTTCATAGAAATAATTAATAGCGTCTATCGTTGAAGAACCCTGTCGAAACCCGAACTGATTGGATTTCAAAATATTATTTCTATTGATGAAGCTTTCTAACCTATCCAGGAAACAATATTCAAACATCTTTGAAAACACAGATGTTTTTTTTATGATCAAACACAAGCACTATAGGAAAATCCTTTAGGGCACTCTGGGAGTGGTGCGTGTGCGCAAAAAGCGATTCACGTTGGTTTTGAATCGTTGGAGGTTATATTCGTTGGGAAAAACGACCTCGGGAAGGTCGTTCCACAAGGATGAAGTCCTCCAGATGAAAGAGTTCTTAAATAGTGAAGTTCGAGGAGTACTAAGCTTAACCACATATGGATGGGCGGCAGTGGTTCGTCGTGTATTTCTGCTATTCGTCGCTCTGGGCGGAATTAAGAGGGCAAGGTCAGCCGAGCACCTTCCATGAAAATATCTGTAAAAGAGAGTCAAATCCCCAACCTGTCTTCGATGTTCTAGGCTGTCGAGGTTCTTCGTCAGCTCGTGGTCTCCGATCAGACGGATAGCCCTCCTTTCGATGGAATCCAGTAACCGAATTGTATGTTTGGGTGCAGAGCTCCAGACATGAGAGCAGTATTCTAGTGATGGTCGAATCTGGGCTTTGTATAGTGTCAAAAGTTGTTGAGGTGTGTACAACTTTCTGGTTCGGAAGAGTACGCCAAGCTTCTGAGAAGCTATCTTGGCGATTGCCACAACGTGGTTATGCCAAGACATATTTCCTCCCAGATTGACACCCAGCAAATTAATAAATGAAGCCAGTGGGATTGCGTGTCCGGCCATGACTATTTCCGGTTCTGTAATGTTAACCTTTTTAGAGAAAACTGCTGCCTGGGTCTTCTTAGCGTTAAATTCGACTTGGTTACTGTCACCCTAAGCCAAAATTTCTTCCAGGTCTTTGTTGAGGCGTGATACTTCATGCTGTCTGCGAAGATGTGCGTCGGCAGCCGATGTTTGCGAATTCAAAGAGAAAGATGAGATAAGTGTGCTATCGTCTGCAAAACTAAATATAGGATTTTTAGTTTTCACCAGAAGGTCGTTAATGTAGAGTTAGAAGAGAGTGGGAGACAATTTGGACCCCTGAGGAACACCGGCATTGATGGTGAAGGTGTCTGAGAGAAATCCGTCAATCGCCACTTGCAGAGAGCGGTCCTTAAGAAAGCTAGACAACCATGCACAGAATCGACTGGGCATACCATAGGATCGCAGTTTACTTAGAAGCCCCTCATGCCAAACACGATCAAAAGCTTTAGAAATATCCAGCGCAACAACCCGAGACTCCCCATGATGTTCGATTGCGTTGTTCCAAATATGGGTGACATAGGCTAGAAGATCTCCAGTTGATCTGGACTTCCGAAAACCATATTGATGATCGCTGATGATGTTGAAGCCTTCCAGGTACTTTAGAAGATGTTGGTTAATAGCTTTCTCCATTACTTTTGATATAACTGAAAGCAATGCGACTGGTCGATAGTTGTTAGGCAGGGTTCTCTTACCTTTCTTTGGAATAGGCTGGACTCGAGCCGTCTTCCAGCAAGATGGAAATATTCCTTTTTTGTAGGATAAGTTGAAAAGTCTACAAAATATTGGTGTTAGTTCATCGGCGCATGTCTTGAGAACTATAATAGGAATTTCGTCTGGACCAGTAGCTTTTTTGACGTCGAGTCCTTTCAGGATTCGTTTGACGGGACGCTGACGGAACACGATTTCGGTCATTTCGGATTCAACTGCAGGAATGTCCGGTGGTGTTCTTCCCTGGAAATCTACAGTGGAATGCGAAGAAAATAGTGCAGCAAGTAAGTTTGCTTTGTCTCCGGCTGTGGATGCTATTGTACCATCGGGACGTGTTAGAGGTGGAATAGTTGATTTGGTAAAATTTTGGCTGACGGCCTTAGCGACTGACCAAAAGGACCTTGATCCATTTGGACAGTCAAGAAGTTTGTTTCTGATCCTCACGTTGTGGGCTTCTTTGCTTTGATCTATTGTTAGCTTACATTGGTTTCGAGCGGTAATAAAGATGGTACGATTGTCAGTGGTAGGGTTTTTACGCCACTGTCGGTAAGCCAGATTTTTTGATTTGACAGCACGCTCACAATCCTTGCTAAACCAGGGCTTGCCGTTGGAAGGGCGTTTTTGGGAGGAGGGGATAAATGCTTCCATGCTCGTTAGAATGACGTCGGAGACCTCCCCAGCACAGACGGATGGATCATCAGAAGAGAAGCATACGCTCATCCAAGGAAAAGTCCGAAAATGGTCTTTCAGGTCTTCCCACTTGGCCGATCTGTAATGCCATATCTTGCGAGGTTTAGGAGGTTGTTCAGAATTAATTGGTAGTTCGCTTAGAGTTGAAATAAGAATGTATATAGATCGGGATTTGACGTTAAGAAAAGATCCAAAAGAGTTAGACCAGAACTGATCGCGAAGGATTCGGCTTCGCGGCCTTGCTCATCGTCTGTATTTGAGTATTGAAGCCAGTTGACATTGTGGACGTTAAAGTCACCAAAGATAGCAATCTCGGAATTTGGGTGGTTGGTTTGCAAGAAGTCGATTGTATTGGCTAGTGATGAGAAAAGGTCTCTGTAATGGGTATCACTTGGAGGACGGTAAAGGCAGCAGATAAACTTGGTGATTTTAGGTGTTGATATATTAAACCACATTACATCAAAAGCTTTCGGTTCCAATGTAGGTTCTCGTTGGCAGCAGAGATCATCTCGAATAAAAAGACATACGCCGAAGTTGCGTCGGAATCGGAAATGAAAATCGTATCCAGGGTATAAATAGCTGACGGTGTTTGTTGACGATCTGACCTTTGTCTCGGTCAGTGCGAGTACGTGAGGCTTGGAAGATTGTAAGTGCTGGTGGACTGAATTGATGTTCGTGTTAAGCCCTCTAATGAGCAAAAGTTAACTTCACGCCACCTAAACCGATGCAATGGTATCTCACCGGGCGATGCCGGGTGGGCCAACATCTTCCATTTCATGTAAGCGCCACTGGCCGATAGTTTTCCATAAGATGGCTATCGCCCTTCTTGAAAATAGGTTTAACCTTATTTAGTTTGGAGACGTCTGGAAAACATCCACTTTGAAAAGATAGATTAATAAGAAAGGTCAATGGCTCCACTATCTGCTCAGCCACCATTCTAAAAATATATCCAGAAATATTATCGTGTCCAGAGGATTTCTTATCCTTTATCTTTCTAACAATCAACGACTTAATTTCCTCAGCCGAGAAAGGTCTGAGAAAAAGACTACCTAATACCGGGGTAAATTTTAAATTATTGTGTGGTAGGTTTTGTGGTAATTTTTTTATCACTTTTTTAGGCGCGTTAATAAAGAAATTATTAAAAAGATCAGCGATCTCTGACGCATTCTGGAAGGTGACGTCTTCCTGCTTAATGCATATTTGCTTCTGTTGGCTAGTCTTTCCACTCAATTCCCTCACCACACTCCAGGCACTATTCACAGGATTATTAGAGGAAGTAATAATTCTATTGTAGTATGATTTCTTTGTGTTACCTACCAAATGTGCGTGCTTCCTCTTGGCTTCCCTATAATGCTGGTCCAAATCGGGATGTTCCTTTTTAAGTCGAAATAAAAGTTTTAAGGGGTCACTAGACCTTCTGAGATCGTTATTTACCCATTTTTTTGGAGTTTTTATTTTTATTACTTATGTGGCATTTTTTTATCGGAAAACTTTCATTGAAGTAACACACAAAAGTGCTATAAAAGTAGTTAAAGGCCGTATTAAAATCATTCATGCTGTACAAATTCAACCAGGGTTCATCGTGCAGAACGCTCTTGAAATTATGAATATTTTCTTGCGAAAACATTCTTCTATATATGAGGTCATTTGTGTCTTTAGCATCCCACTCCCCCCCCCCCACTCCCCCCCCCCCCGTTATTAAGGTGCGGTGTGGACAACCTGGGATAGTTAGTAAAAACATGATCGAGAGTAGTTACCTCTGGTGAAATCATGCACAGTATTCAGCAAATCAAAACTGATAAATAAGTTTGTCAATGAATTAAAAACTCCCTGATCCCTAGTCGGATCCACGTTAAAATCACCACTAATCACAAGACGCAAATTAAGTTTATACAAAAATGCCAATACATCATAAAGAACGTCACAGAACACTTTAAAATTTACGCTACTCTGATTTGAAGATCGGTAGCAGACCAATATACATACGGTTTCATAGGAATTCGGTTTCCACTGCACCCCACAAATTTCTATTACCTTTTCTATACAGAATCTACTTAAATCAATTGACTCAACCTCTAACTCCCTATGGCACCAAATCCCCACTCCACCGCCACGAGAATGAGACCTACAAAAATGTGAGACATTGACAAATTGTGAAAAATGAATGCTGTCAATGGACAGACCTGAACACCAAGTCTCTGTCAAAGCAAGAAATTTAATTCTACTGTCCGTACTTGGCATAAGTTCACAGGATAACACATTAGCTTTATTTTGATTCAAGGCATGAATATTAAGAAAGGCAATGTCAATTAGAGATGTTTTATTATTAATCAATTTATTGTCCTGAGTTATAGGCTTTCTGCTTCCCTTTTTCTTCGATGAAAAAACCGAGATACACACGCGCCCGTAGGCCAGACATCTGTATTCATAGCTGCCTCTAGACCTTTGGCATCTATTGTAATTTTAAAAGAGGAATATTCCTCTGCGTACTTAGAATCCAATTTCACGCATGTCGCCTCTGAAAATCTTTGCTTCAGATATATTAACAAATTATCACCAGAAGTATTCGGCGAGATACGTGACACAAACAGAGACACTTTGGCGAGGTGCAGCCTGTATATTCATGGTTTTATCAGCATTTCCACTACCGGGTTTTCTTCTTGTTTGGCTGGTTTCCTCTGCCCTGAGCCAACTGCCAATCACCATGTTCATCCATATTTATAATGTTATTCATGTTACAGTCTAAGTTGTCTGGTTAGTAAATTATTGAATAAAATATTTCTATAGCCCAAAATAAGCTATTTAAAAAAATTTTACAATCAATTTAACTCTTAAAATGTCAATAGTATTGAAAAAAATTGTAAATTTTTTAAAATAGGTCAAACTACCTAGATTCTCTTTCGATAAATGCACACCAAGCCAATGAGGTCCATGCAACTTTAATTTCCGCGATATTGGAAAAATATCAAGAAAGTCGATTCGATTGATGCTCGTAGTCTCAGCGATAATATGTACCTATTATTTCTCTGTACTACAAATGAGAAGCTGCAGATACAACAGACCCTTTCCTAACTTCTAGTTCCGTTTTCCAGGTATACAAAGTGCCGAGACTAGAAATACATTTTGGATTCATTTACTGATATATGACCCGAAATATGAAATGTTCTTTATTCGGCCCATGGTACAATATGTTTTCAAATATTTTTTAAATATACAATATTTATTTTTGGTTTTACCACCTGGTATTTCGAAATTGGATTGCATGGAAGAATTTGCTACCAAAATTCTACCAAAAGGTAGGAATGAGCAACACTTTATTGTACATTTATCTCTCCTATCATTTGTTTATGTTAAGAAATAAAATAATTTATTTTTTCCTTCCCGCCGTTTGGTTTATTTATTGTTGCATAGTAATTTCTTCATTTTATTTATATTAAATTTTAGCTACATAATGCCGCATGCCCCAATTTTCAGTAGTTTCAGGATTGGTTGATAGCACTGGTCCTATGTCAAAATTTAGTTACGACTGAATACACTGATTAAAACGTAGAAACGTAGAACCAAAAAAACAATTTAAAATAATACAAAAACGTTTATTTTTAACTTTAGATCAATAGTGCGTACAAATTATATTGTTCACAAATTTATTTGCGACCGACATATTTAGAAGTATACAGGATGTCCCATTTAATAAAGTGCATTTTGATTTAGTAATTCTCACACCTATTATTGTATTCAAACGTATTGTACTAAGCATAGAAGAGATATTCTTGTCTACTATAGTATATTAATTTCAAAATTCGGAAGAGTAAAACAAATACATGCGACTAGTACGTGAACAGCATACAGGGTCGCATTAAGAACAATATAACGGTACAATCTCGAATCATATATAAAAAGACCTGAAATAATAGCCTACACGGAACAACGACCCTGTTAGATTATGCATCCCGGCATCGGAAGTTTCCTCGCCAATTGACTAATAGCAATAAGTTTATGCATCGAGCACGTAGCCATCACTAGCTGAGTTTGTTTATTCTCATGAATTGGTAAAATGAATGGAGTATAGTGTCATATAAATTCGTTATTTATTTTACATTTTAAGATTGCAAAAATCCAGCAAGATGTCAATCACTCTATCTTATAAGTAAAAGTAATTTTATGACCAAATACATTATTAGACGGGCAGTAGAAGAAGATAATGATGATTTAGTTCCTTTAATTGATAATTACTCGAAACGTTTGGCGGAGCTATATGGAAAATATTATATTGCTGAAATTCTCACGAGACATAAGGATTCAGGTATTTCAATGCTTAAAATAGCACTTTGCTTAAAACATATCCATTTATCTACATTATATTATATTTCTATAATAATGTAATAATAATATTTCATATTTAATATCTTAAAAATCCGATTTGAACTTGCCGCTAACATTTGAATCGACCTAATAATATAGAAAATTCAAAATTTATTCAACTTTGTAGTTTTGGATAAAATCTCGGCATGTGCCAACAATTCCGGGCAATCTCATAAACTATAATATTTTATTTAAAAATATTCTTCTGCTTATTGTATACATAGATAATTTTTAGGAAGACATATTGTAGTAGCCGAGTACGAAGGTGCAGCTGTATCCGTAATGATTTTAAATGAAGCAGTAAACTATGACGTCTTAAATGAAGAGTTTGAATTGACGCCATATTATGGATTAAAGAAACGAAGTGATGACGATTACGTTGACTTAGAGGACATAATTGCACCTGAAACAATTCAGTCCACAACTGAGTAAGTTGTAAATCAAGGGTTTTAAAGCCGATATTTGAATGTTACCTTACGTTAAACCTCAGCTAAGGTAGCCTTAACATTACTGCCGCAAAAACAAAGATTCAAGCAACTCGACTTACTTCATTCTTACTTTGGATGCATATATGGTCTTTTCTTTGACCCCTTATTGTCTCCACCAATTCTGGCAAGTAAGTGGCAAGTAAGTTATTTACAACTAAATTCTATCATTTCTGCTGCTCGACGAAAAATATTTTAGTAAATCTTCTTACTTGCAAAATTTTGCTTCCTCCTATTCTTGCTTTAAATTTATCTTTGCATAAATAAATGTACTCGAGTTGCTTGATATCATTTGATAATCTGTCAATTTAAGAAACAAGTGAATCTATTTACTTTACGCTAATTACTATAAAATCCAAACGAAGAATCTAGTAACTTTACTTTGCCTGGTTCAAAGGGTTAAAACGATATCAGATATACACGGTATTGAAAAAAGGTCGGTACCCCGGAATAACTCCGGTGCATCGCATTGCAGCGGAAAATGTCTGGGGAAAAAGTTGTTTGATTTTGAAAGAGGAATAGTTTACAATTTATACCACCCACCACCCCCTCAACCACCGGGCGCGGGTGGGGGTAAGTTAAGATTTTCAATTGGAACTCCATATTTTTTATTGGCGTATCGTGTTCTCCGACAAAAATAAACATCTTTTGTCCGAATTTTTTTTTTATTCGGGCCCATCCTTCACCAATAATCACCATGAGAAAGACAAAATCAGAACCGTGGAAAAATCAAGTTTTATCCGGGAAATACTCTTTTTCTCTGTCTTGTACTAAAAAATGCCCGTGGAATACAAACAACTTTTTCTTAAGTTTAGCGAGGAACATCTAAAGGCCAAAAGTATCATTTTATATTTTTGACCCTTTGCTTGTGTTTTTTGCATGCGCATTATTGTCCACTCATATATTTTATATTCCTCGCACATCATAATCAGGTTAGTACAGTGGCAGAATTCCCGCCTACAGTTTTCACCGGCGACTTTACTTTTCTGACTTCTGTTGTAATAGTTATAAAATATAGCAATTTGACAAATTTGAAGCAAAATTTTCTTACCTAGACAACATTTTCCCTTTTCTACTGTAAAAATTATTTCCAAAACGCCTCCCATAAAGTTAGGGACCGGTTACGCTATTGTTCACAAATTTTGTCACAATAATTTAGGTGTAGCAACTTGTTCAAATACGAATGAAACTATTTTTTATGTAAATACATAAGACTTTTGGAGTAACCTTCATCCCTTTTGTATACATATAAAATTGCCTAATTGATTTTGTGTTAAAAAATAATAATTAGATACTAATATTAGTTTGAGTTATTGTTTTTTAAAGATTGTAAATATACCGAATTTACAAGGGTGATCCATAACAGAGTTTTAATGGGCCTAATGAAGTAAACTCTCATCGTAATCTGCCCCAATGTTCAAAATTGAACTTAGAATATGCGGATCAAACCGAACTTTTTCCTGGCCTCGAACCATGGAAGACCACTTCAGCGAAAGCAATAGTAGTTGTCTCAGATCATCTTAAAGAATTCAAAGACAAACATTTACCTATAGGTCATAGTAGTGAAAAAGAAATAAACTACTTAGAACTTCAAAATGTAACCTTTTTCAATTAACCATTTCGTATTCAATTCAAAATATTTCGTCATTTGCAATTATATCCAATCACTTTGCACTGTTGTGATATTTAATACTATGAGTATGATAATTTTCTTCAGCGCGTTTAAAATAAAATGGTACAACTAAGATTTAAAATTTATACATTTTTTTATTATTCCATTTCATTGTAGCCATTTAGTATCGGTATATCCAATTATCGAACAAACAGGAAACACACCCAGGATTTTTTTGTTTGTTATTCTGTGTTAATAGGGGAAAATCTTGCATTGGAATCTTTTATTTATAGACTTATTGAAGATATAGTAGGAGAAAGGCCTTCCAAAGGACTGTTTTTAGATAATTTCGAAGATGATGGTGAATTTCTGGTTGATGTTGCCGAAAGCGACAGCGAATATTCGTTAGTTTTTACTAATTCCGATTTATTTGCTTTTGACGAAGATGACGAAGAGGAAGAAAGAGAACATATTCCTGAGTAAGAATATTATCCCAAGTATAAGAATCTTTGTTTTTATATATAAAGAAGGATAAGGATTTAAGGATCATGCACTGTACTTATTAATTTGTAATGTTTCGCCTAAAAGCAACACGTTAAACATAGAAATTTTAAAAATAAATAAAGTCATATAATCAAGTAAAATCAAGTGGAATTTAGATATTTCTCCGTATAAACGTTTTTCCGTGATTTGTTTGTGATAACAACAATGTGTCCCTTTTTCAGATATGATGAGTTATTAGCCTCCGTAACTAGCTTTGAAATTCTTAAAGAGATTGAGAAAGTTAAAATGTATGAAGTCGATCCAAGATTGACTTACGTTGATATGATGGAAAGATTGTCAAGGAGCGTGTGTAAGTATAGATTAATTTAAATAAAATTCAAAATCAGAAGCATTTTATATACTTTTTAAATGTAATTTATATACGATTTTCGCATTTTGATAGAAAATTCATCAAAAATTAATTTATCTATAACACAATATTAACGAACATCGGCGATCATTAGCAGCTGAGTTGATTATGTAATCAAAATCACTAAATGACAGTTTTCAAAAGCGCTTCCAGATGGGCGAAATATCTTAGCTGACCGATTTGTCTTTCTGCTGGAAGAAAGCGCTTTTGACAACTGTTGTTCAGCGATTTTGATTAGATAATCAATTCAGCTGCTGACGTTCGTTAAATGCGCCGAATGAATCGAACTTACAACTTACAACTGAGCGCAGTCGCAGCTACATGCAATATAATGATATTGTTAGGGTTGCAACGGGTAGCGGTTGATTCAAAGTAGCATAGAAGATGAATTGAATTTATATGGGGAAGGCTTTGTTCGGACGGATGATTCTAGGTTTACAATATCTCCAAAATAATGAAACTATGTTCGCCGCTTCCTTATTTATTTATTAAAATGTGTATTATTGTTTATTCCAGTAAAGAAGTATTGATTAAACCTTAAATGTTTCAGTATCTACCAGAAGCAGAATGGTAAATATGCCTAAGTTTTACGGTATAGGAAATGCATTTTGTATTGAGGTTGCAGCCTGCCATCCTGATCATGAAGCTAGCCTTAACGATGTAAGTCTAATTATGAGTTTTAAAGATAAAATTATACAATTTATGTATTTATACCAAGAGGCAAATGTATTGCAGAAGAAGTTCGATTAAAATAAACTTTTATTTTAAGGTTAAAAATCTGTGTTTTAGAATTTTTTGGATTTAGGACAATGTACTATATCACGAGGAAATTAATTGTTTTGAATTGTATTTTGTCTTCGCTTCGTAAGAAGAAATTACAATTACAAATTACATTTTACCAGATTAAGAGTTTGTATAAATATATATTAACCATCATTTTGTAACCTTTTACTTAGTTTATCTTCTTTTAGTCGTGTTTAGTACATGACTTTAATGTTTCCTCAAAAAAATAATAATTTGAAGATTTATGACTTTGAGGATGGAAATAATATTATAAAGCTTAGGTTTTTATCAAAATTTGGTTTTCCAGATAACCGACTATGGTCTATCGTTCTAAAATATTTTCAGCAATGCGGCGCTGCCGCTTCTTCCTAAATCCGGTGGCAAAATCGTTATTTTAAATAGAACTCCTTATATATTTATATATATTCAGATTCTACATATATTTTTGAGCAATTTTTATTAATACTACCTGTCTATTGCCGTTTCTTAATTATTAATTCATTTAGATTTTTTTTTCACAAAAATACTTCTAATAAATATGACTTTCTCCAAACTTTAAAACATTCCTAAGTCGAAATATTCCGTACAGTTTAAAAATACCTTTAGGTGTTTGATTTTTGGTCATATCTTAGTTTAAGCATATAGAATGATCTAAAAATAATTCTTTGTCGGTTACTTGAAGCAATGATCGAGAACTGTTTTCTTAATGGGACACCCTATATATTAATACTGATATGTAAAGGTGATAACAGTAGCTTTTTAACAGTGTATAATTGTTTATATTATCTTACTCTTCCAGTTTTCCATTTATAAGCATTTTTTGCGAAATTTTGTAAAACATGTATATTTCAACGACTATATGACCGAGTAACATCCAGTAGAGCGGATATAAAATTGGGAATACCACAAGGAAGTGTATTGGGACCACTATTATTTATTATTTATGTGAACGATATTACCGAGCTGCTTTCCATCGAAAATAATCTTTCACTAACAAATTACGCAGATGATACCAACTTTCTCATTACGGCTCCAAGTCAGATTAATCTTGGCATAAGTACTAAAACAGTCATGATGGAGGCGGATGATTGGTTTGCCAAAAATAGGCTGATATTAAATTCATCAAAAACAAATGCTATAATATTCAAAACAACAAGGTCTACACTAGAAGAAATGGAATATATCTCTCTTAATGCCGATCAGTTGAAAATATCACTAACGACAAAATTTTTGGGAATGGTCGTAGACAATACTCTATCATGGGATCACCAGGTACAGAGTGTTCTGGGTAAATTGAATAGGGTATGCTACACTTTGCGCATTTTATCCAAATACTTGGATAGGCAAACGTGTAAGATGGTGTATTATGCAAACTTCGAATCACATATTAGATATGGAATTATTCTGTATGGAAAGTGCAGGGATGTAGAACAGTTGTTCATATGCCAAAAAAGAGTGGTGAGAACTATATTTGGTTACAAATGTAGAGAAAGTTGTAGAGGTAAATTTAAAGCGAATGGGCTTCTTACTGTCCCTGCAATTTACATACAAGAATGCATATTGTTCTTTTTCAAAAATAGAGAGTTGTTTAGAAGCAGTGAACCACAAAATGTGTATTCCACAAGAACCATGAACTATACGTTTCCTAAACACAGGCTGACACTGTACGAAAGTGGTGCGTATTACAACTGTGTAAAGCTATACAATAGTCTCCCACACCATATTAAAAACTATAGTAATATTAAAAAAGTTAAAAAAAGTGTATTTAAGGTACTTAAAGACATTGAACCCTATAATATTGAAGAATATTTCACAAAGACCTCAAATCCATTATAGTTTATTGCACTATTATGATGTTTTTTGACACTATTTCATTTTATGTTGTAAATGTAATTCTGAAATAAAGATTGTTTATTATTATTATTATTATTATTATTAGTAGTAGGATACCATGAAAGCAATTATTAGGCCACATATCAATTATTTATTTAACAGAAGTGTCATTTTAAGTTGGAGGTTTAATGGAAGATCATAATAGTTACTCAAGTGCAATTATAATGAATTTATTTATTCAACATGGACAGTGTTAAAGAGGCAGGCAGAATGTATAGAAAATTTACTGATATGTGTCCAGATTTTTCAAAAATGAATAACAAGAATGAAAATATGCCAAAATTGTAATTTCGTTTCCATCTATCTACTCTGGGCAACTTATTGATATTTTTAATGGGGAATCAAGGCTTTGAAAATGTTCTGAATTCTAGAAGTAATTTGAGACCAAGAAGAGCAGTGAATGAAAGATGCTATAAATAATTTTAGACAATATTACTAAACTTCTTTAATTTTTTATGGCAGCCATTTTTCACATTATGATAAGACAATTTGTTAGAAATTTAATTAGCTAAACAATCTCTTAATATTTATTTTAATTCAGCTTCGTTTACAAGATAAATGCAATTTTATTAGATAGCATAGGTATGCAGCTTATGTTAAAAAAATTACAGTAAATATTGAAACTGGTAACCATTAGCTTCATTACAAGCATCCAACCTTCTACGTAAAGATTTTTCACTTTGACACAAATATGAGGATGTTGCCGAACTCATTTTTATTTCTAATATATGCACCTTTAGTTACTTTTCATAACCCAAACTTCCATATAATTACTACCTTGAAACTATATCTTTCAAACGACGCATCTGCGGATCTATGTTAATATAAAATATTTGTCTTATTCTTAGGTAAGGAATCACAACACAAGCGATGGCACATGTTTTTCGAAACACCCTGTATAATAATATTTCATAAAATATTATTCTTGTTTATTTTAGTAATATGCTACCCCTCCTCCCATTCTGACCCTTCGTACCGGATACCGCTTTCGCATTACTTCAATACGAGGGCCTGCAGTCTTTGCATTTAAACATATCTATTTTAAACACTTTTTAAAAAGGTACAACATAAAGTTTTTTGTCTAATTTAATATACGATCACTATTACCTTCTAGACTACCCTTTATTTTATTATTGTACTTTGCCATGAAAAAGTGTATATCTACGAAAATAAAAATAGTTAGGTATGTTAAGCCAGCGTTTCTCAAACTGTGGTCCGCGGACCCCTTGGGGGTCCGCGAGCCATTACTTAGGGGTTCGCGAAACACTAAGTGGAAATAAATAACTAAAAAAGGCACGACTTCCTCTCCTAGAATCAATGATGTAGTAATGTAGCGAGCGGCTGGGGGGTCCACGACAAAATTCTATAATCAAAAGGGGTCCGCGGTCAAAAATGTTTGAGAAACGCTGTGTTAAGCTATATTGAGATGGTTTCTGGACACGCGTCATAATTGATAGTAAATATCTATTACCTGTAGTTTTTTTACACTCAGATATTGTCTCGAGATATTGTATTTTTTAATTAAATTTTTATAGTGGCCCGTATGTTATAAACACTGTTTTCATTTTTAGGTTTTGAATTCTATTTTCGAATGTTTTCCCGATCGAGATTATTGTATTTTAAGTTTTCCGAGCAATATTAGGGTTGACCACTGGATGTGCCAATTTAATAGGTAAAAGAAACCAGAATTTTATTAGATTATGAATACCAAGAAGCCGTCTGAATTTTTTTAAATTTTAGACAATGTACAATGTACATATATTATGTTTACATATTGTCGGCTTCCACATATACAGGGTGTAAATATGATCATATCTAGGGTAGACAGAATACATGGAAATAAAAAAAAGTTCATATGGACATTATTCCGGAAACTCTTCCTCAGGGAGCTAGAGTCCTTTCAATATGCGGTAGCTGAAGTAGTTCCGAAGCTGCAAAACGAAAACTAATTTATGGAGGCAATCTTCAAAGGAGTCTAGCTCCCTGACCGTTTCCGGACCAACTTCTTTTTTTCATGCATCCTATCTACCCTACAAGTTTGTAACATGATCATATTAACAGGCTGTATAGAAAACTACTATAACTTATTCTATAAGAATATTAAGTAATCGATTGAAGTATCCATCACTTAATGAAGATCCATTAATAATACCATAATGTGTAGAAATCTTTGCTAAATTTTTATTGTACCTTGACAATTCTTTGGAGAACAGTGTCGTCGAATGGGAAAAACGAAGTTACGATATAATATTTCATTTTATGATGTTTATCATACTAATAATGATAAATAAAATATACCCGAACAAACCCTATTAATTATATTCTAAGGACAAATAACACAACTAAAATTTTATTACGGATGGTAAAAACAACTAATTATTATTAAAGCAATAGCTTTAATAATTTTTTAACAAGTAATATTGGATAAGCGAAATAAGTTTCTTAAAGAAAGTGGAACTTTCTGTTTCATTAAGGGCCGATATTTGAATGTTATCTTGAGTTAGAGCCGATATTTCAAAATCACCTTAAGGTACAGAATGACATAAGGCGAACAAACCCGAACAAATATTAACACAAGTTTGACAGTATATTAAAGTTCCCCTTTACTATCATCTGAAGGGCTAGATCTTTAAGGACGTGATAATCTTTCACTTAACGCGTCAATTGACCCTTCAAATTAATTTACAACATAGTTTTTAAGGTTTACCTTACAGTTAAGGCTGCCTTAGATAAGGTCTTAAGGTCTCACTTAAGGTAACATTCAATATCAGCCCTTAGACCTACACGATACGGTATTTAATCGAAACGATACTTAAACCGAATCGAATGCGTAACGTTCTTGCGGGCGTATACGTTTATTCATAGTTTTGTTAGTTGCCTTAGAGACAATTGATGTAGATATATTTATTATTATATACTGGTATAGGAAACGCCGTAAAGGACAAGTAATTAGTAGATAATGGGAATATCCTATAGTTACAGAACGATTTAATTTGGGGTCTTCCCGGAATCTTATATATAAATTGAGGAGAGATGAAAAGAAATGAAAATTTTTAATTAGTTTCGAACATCTCAATCTCTACTTTTGATACGCTGCTAAATGCATTGATAACAGATATTTCTCCCCAGTGGTGTAATTTCAGTTTTAAAATTGGGGTGGCAATATGTTCACGAGATATTAACTCAAAGTGAAAAAGTTAATTTTCGGATCTAGGCTCAACATTCGTTCAGAATTTGGTTTTACACGAATTTAAATTACAGTCTCGTCTTACCATCAGTGTTCTCATGTGAAATTAGCTGAGTTTGTTCATTGTTGCCACGTCGAGACATCATAAATTTTTGGGTCCGAAAATACTAAGGTAGACAATTTTGGAATCACTCCCTCCAAGCTAACGACTTTCAATTTTTATCTTTATATAAGTATATCAAGTGTTTTATTAGGGCCTCGGTTCCACTAAACTTATGAGTAGCTCCGTATTTCATTGCACCACAAATTTTATATTGTTTTTCGGAAATATAAACGAAACGTATCAGGACGTGAAGTTGTCAATATATTATAGGCATGAACCATTTGACCAATTCGGTTCTTTCCCGACTTATCATATACGGTGGCGAAAACCGAATGCAAGTTCGAACGAATCGGTAGGCTTCCCGTATACGGTATACGATCGGATCGTGTCAACGCACAGGTTTAAAATAACAGGCCACTGTGGGATTCGATACTTTTATCGATTCGATAAAGTGATCGAAATCGTGTCATGTGAACATGAGAAAAGCTAATACAAGTTCGAACGAATCGGTAGGCTTCCCATCTACGGCAGACGATCGGATCGTGTGAACAACAGATTTAAAATAACACGCCACTATGGGATTCGACACTTTTGCCGATTCAATAAAATGTGTGAACCTAGGGTAACTGTATCTCTACTCTTAAAGAAATTCAGTTGCTTTGAAAGTGGCATTTTACAATTGAATAATATTCGCTTATTTGCTGTTATACTTTTTAGAGTTTGTCAACGACCAAATAGCACATTTCCTTATGAACTCTATGTTTGCCATAAAAACTCGCTGTTGGGAAGGTTAGAGGTTCACGTATGTATAAAAACTTTGTATTTTGAAAGTTAAGTTACTTGTGGTTGAACAGGAAATAGTATCAATTAAAAATATACGATTAGTTACCTTGTGCGATAAAAGCAGTTAAACACAATGTAAAAATAATATATTTTTTCGCAAAATGGCGTATCAAAATAATATACGACCAATAACAACTGGTTATCCCGGTGTATGATAAAATAAACAAATTTAAATCAGTGGCCAATTCAAGACTAGGTCATATTATTTGGCAACGATGTTACATATATACAGGGTGTAATAAATTCGTCCTTCACCATTGTGATACCGGAAACGGTAAGAGTACGAAGTCGCAAAAAAATCAAAAATAAATACAGGCTTTCAAAATATTTGAAACAATCTAAGATTTTCCGTTTCGGTTCTTATTGTTTCCTGACTTTGTTGGAAGAGCTGTCCGAAAATAAATTTCACTTTCTCATTGCTAGTTTTTATTCTCCATAAGATAGTATCATCGGATCATTAATGCGACGTTTCATCTTTGAGTCACCATCATCAACTTAATTTCTTTAACTACGGGCCTGGATTTTTAGAGCAACTAAATGTACGTTCACTGGTATACAACACTTACTGGTTTCCGACGTTTTGTTTCTTAAATTGACAATCTTCATTAAAATACCCCTAGTACGTTCCTTTAATTAACTTTTTTTTTAAATCGATATAATTCGAAAATGTGAAACTATAGATTACTTTTATACTTATACTAAATATAAATTTCATACAACTAGTAGTTTGAAATAAAAAAGGAACATAGTAAATAAAATAATAATAATAATTATTAAAGACAGCAATAGCAATAATAATTTTAAAATTTTCGAAACAAAAGTAAATTGCAGGATTATACTAGGGGTACCTACTTTAATGAAGATGGTCAATTTAAGGAACATAACGTCGGAAAACCAACAATTGTTGCACACTGCTGAACGTATACCTATTTAGGTCCACTTTTATAATAAACGTCGCATTAAAGATCTGATGATGTAACCTTATGGAAAATAAAAAGTAGCAATGAGAAAGTGAAATTTATTTTTGGATTCTTCGAACAGTCAGGAAAAATTAGAAACCGAAACGCAAAATTTTAGATTTTTCTAAATAATTTGATAGTCCCTGTGTTTATTTTATATTTTTTTTAAGCATATTATTGAGCCCATAATTACGCCAGTTTACCCCAAGTTAACCGACTTCATATCTCTTACCGTTTCCGAAATCCCAATGGTGACGGATAAATATGTTACACCCTGTATACTGCACTAAATGTTGCCGGGAGCTACGTCGTCTAGCTAAGAAAATTAATGTTTGTTAATTATGCGTACAAAATAAAATGTATACAGAATAAATTTATGAATCGTTAAAATTGTAGGTGGCAACAAGAAGTCATATGCAGGAAGTGTATGCCCTTCTGAGCACTATTCCGACTAGAGCAATTATTTTATCCCACTTTGAAATATGTTTGGAATACGAGACTAGTCCATATCAGTGTTTTGTTTTTCTTTGTGAAGGGCACGTGATAGGAACAGCGGGTAAGTAAAATTTAAGGATAGATTAGTTTCTTACAGTTAACCCATTAAGTATTAAAGTACTAAAGTTTTTAAATTCTTTGAAAACCAGGATTATATACTTACAAATTAAAAATATTAACATATGGAGTATATCTAAGTGAAATCACATCCAAAAACAGTTATGTTCCAAATATGTATATCTATTTAAGAAATAAAAAGTCTATGCTTGTCAGGTGGTATTTATGGAAAATTATTATTTCCAGACCACCCGATGATCCTTATACAATAAGGGCGTATTTTTGTCTACACAGTAGCACTTTAAAATACTATTTCAGATTGAATGGTACTACCAAGAAAAGAAAACCCTCTCCATTGATAGAATCCAACCACCTGCAGACCGGTAAAATTTGATTTAATCAAATAACGTCTGTTCAGATTGTGTGGGACTACTAAGGGATGGCGCTGCGCGCTGTATTTTATCGACTGCCGTCGATAGTACTACGTTAAGTTACGTAGTAACTCTCTACTCTCTCTACTCTCTCTACTCTACTCTCTACTCTCTGATGATGGGTATGTACACCTACCCTGTACTGACGAGAACAAATAAGTTCGAATCCGGTCTGCAGGTGGTTGCATCCTATCAATGGAGAGGCTTCCTTTTCTTGATAGTACCATTCAATCTGAAATAGTATTTTAAAGTGCTACTGTGTAGACAAGAATACGCTCTTATTGTATAAGGATCATCGGATGGTCTGGAAATAATTTTCCATATTGGTATTCAAATGTATATGTATTATATTACTTTTGAATTCTACTCAAAATTTTACACTTATGTAGGATACATTGTTGTGTATATTTTTTTTTTTTATGATCAAGCACAAGCAGTCTGGAAGCGGTTTAATAACTTTTGACCCGGTAATTTTTTTTACAAAATTTGGGTGTGGCTTGGTGAACCCAAACTACTTTGATAGTACTAACTGTCCAAATGGCGGATGGGCACCATCTTCATTAAAAAAATGAATAGGAAGCGAGGTCTAGCGATACATCATTATAAAGGTCCTATCGAGTACCTACCTTACGATCCGAGAATATTGTGTCCCTATTCGTACCCAAAACAAAATAGCGACTTTTCAAAAAACATAATATTTACTGTATTTTTCTTTTGCTATTTTAATTTAGATTTTACTCACTGATACTCACTGCTTTATGCCAAGCGTAAACTCTAAACTAAAATAGCAAAAGAAAAAAAATAGTAAAATATTTTGTTTTGGGTACAAATAGGCGAACAATATTCTGGAATCGCAAAGTACTCGATAGAACCTTTACAATGATGTATCTCACTACCGCACTTCCTATTAAATTTTTTTTATCGAGATGTCGCCCATCGGCCATCTGGAATTTGAGGGCCATGAAATATGCACGACTACACTACGCCAAGTTGAATTTATTTTTCTAAGGCGGTAAATGAAATAAAGGATAATAATAAATAATAATAAATAACTATTCAATTTTTAAAACGCCGCCGCCGCCATTCTATTTTCGTTGCGAATACTCGATAGTACATTCAAAATGGTATGGTATCGCAAAACCCCTCTTCCTATTTAATTTTCTTAGGCAAGATGGTGCCAATCCGTCATTTTGACAATTGTTACTGGCGTTCTTCCGTCAAAAAGTACTTTACCTTCCCCTATTTGTCACTCCCAAATTTTGTAAGAAAAAATAGCATGTCAAAGTTATTAAGGCGTTTCCAGACTATATAATATACTGTAAAAATTGTATGTATCTTTTTGGGACATTGACATTTCAAAAAATAGCACCGACTCAAAAAGTCGACAAAAAGTATTTAATAATATTAGGATATAACAACAAATTATTAATAATAAGAGAATTAAAACTTAAGTTCCTAGTTTACTATGCTAGCCGCTTTTATATCAACGCAAGCATTGACAGTTTATAAGAAACTAACTAGAAAAATATTGCTGACATTATTTTAATTGCTAACAAAGGTAAAGAATTGTTTCCACCCTTATAATAATAAATACCCTCTCTCTTTCCCTTCCCAGGATACCCACGGTACATCAGTCATGGTATGTACCACTGACGTAAGTGTCTTATTTAGCAATAGGTAAATTCTTGTCATTGCAAACTCGGGCAACAACTTCCACTCTAATCCCTTCCTAGTCTTGCTACATATACAGAGTGTTTCGAAAAACATGTGTCATAGCTCGTATGGTGATTCCTTGCTCAAAAATAAGAAAAATAGTTCTAATCAATATGGGCTTTGTTGGAAAAATTACGGGTGTTAAAATTTTCAAATCTTTTTTGTGCTTTCCAGATATGTCCCAAACTGCTTTAGTAATTTTAGTAAAATTTGAGTTATGTAAAGGACCTAAAATAAAATATATTTGAGTACTAAAAATGTGTGGATATCATAGCAGATTCTGATAGGAACCATTTGTCTTATTTTTGGGTAAGGAACCATCTAAAGAGCATTTTATGAAACATCCTGTATAGCTATTGCTATAATAATCTATGACTGAAAATATTTCAGAAATGTTATGCATGGGCAGCTGAAACAAGTGTGTTTATAGAATGAAATAGTATAGATTTCTCAGAGTAAACCTGGAAATAATCTTAAAAATTAAAGCTTAATTAAAAATGAACTAACTCGACAGCTTTGATTGTAACATAAAATAAATTGACATATAAATTTCTCACAAACTGATCCAATTAGCTGATCTCTTGGCAATCAGGCAACAATGATTCTGCAAATTTCATTACTAGTATACTTATATTTCTATTGCAGTGGTCTCAGAAGAGTACAACATGGATTACATTGATGCCCAATATAACATTAGTCAATGGATTCCATTAAATTGCTTTAGGAGTGGCACCTTTGGTGTTATTGAAAGTATGGTGATATCTCCAATATTTCATAATGCAGGAAGGTAGGTAAGAGAAGGCTCACAAGAAGTCCGAGACTGGTCAAGAATACCTACTTTCCTTGTTGATGGAGCATTTTTTCAGTCCCTAATTAAAAAAGTAGATGGATAGATCGTAATTAATTTTTCATATTAACTTCTTCTTTAATATTTTCGCCTTCGTTCACTGAAAAGGAAACGTACATTTTAACATTTCGTCCGAACCACGATCTTTAGCCATAAAATTCATCCCAGGAACTATGAACTTTTAGTTTCACGCGTATATAGTATAACCT